>OY728167.1:585496260-586755752 GCA_963277665.1 Viscum album
TGATATAAGTAAATGAATAACACTACCTCTGAGTCCATACCGATTATCTAGCATAGGGGCTCGAGTCTCTCTCGTGGCTTGGTACAACCAATCATGACATCAATACTGTCCAAGTGGTATCCCATAGGTAATTTTTTCAACTCATATGGAGGGAAAAGTATCTAATGCATATTGAACCCATATCAGACATAGCTAATACCACCACCGATTTATTTACAAAGAATTAAAAATTCTAATAGAAGGACCAAGTGTCTTTTCATGTCCCCCTTAAGTTGTAACCCCTTGTTTCACCTTTGACACTAAGGTATAAGCATCATGAAACAAGCATAAAAAATTAATAACACGATTTACTAAAGGGAAATCCATTTAACTTAATAAATTAATCCATATAATGAACATTGGTCAAGCATGTCAGTAAAAAATATCAATTTAATTCATTAGAAAAAATTCTTTAATCCCTTTTCCAAATCATTCAATTAGACTTCATCAATTATGGAATTGGTGTATAGGGGACTAAGACATGGCTCATCACCGAAGTCAAAAAATTTAATCAATTTAAGGTATTAGTCATGCAATGAGACACAAAACTCTATTTAAAAAATTTAAATAAAAAGGATAAATTAGTTCATATGGGTTTAACACACCCATTAGGGTGGTCCTTGGGAATAAAATAATCTTCTGAATTGATTTGCTTATCATTAGTGTTTTAATACACTTGAAAAACTTCATTAAATAATTAAACTAACATTTTCAAGGAATCAACATAGTAGACCAGTGAGTGTCACAATGTCACAAATTATAGAATCCACAAAAAATGTGAAAAATTCTAGACCACCTAACATAACAATGTAGATCATCCCTCATCCTGTGTCGACATTTGATTAAATCTAGGTTACAAAGAAAATGATGAAAACATTATATTTAATTAAAATGGGTACAATTAGGTTTCAACCAAAGAGTACAACGGATAGGAAGAAGAACATTTCATAAATTATAGGGGATTTGATATCATACACCTAGATTCCCATAGGATCTGACGGTGAGTGAATTAGAGTTCGAATCGAGGTGTTACATGATATACTATCTTAGGAGGAGAAGAGGATTTCTACGGTAGGAGAACAAGCTTCAATTACTGAAGGATGAGGGAAAGTAAAAATATGAAAGAAATAAAGGATAAAAATAATTCAACGGAGCATAAAATGTTATTTCACCCACATAATTTACTGCCTGTTGTTTTTCTACATGGATTTCCAAACCATGTGAAAATCGTGCACTATTATCTATTACTTAGGGTCACATCAAACAACTAAGTTCATGGTTTACTTAACTATAAGAAAACTGTGTGAAACACACTTTTCAAAAACTACATATGGGTCATATGATCATGATCCTTAGGTAAAATGGTTCTAGATAAACCGTGTAACCAATGATGATCCACTATCTCATACAACACAATTTATTCTAACCGTGCAGTCCGGTATTTTATTCCCTTTTAGGATCTAAACTCTAAATGATCCATTGACTAATTTGATACCTACTTTACATGATTAGGGATCATAATTTTGCATTTTAAAGTAATTGTAACAAATAATTAATGGTTTTTACCTTTTAGAAAAATCAGGATTTTACATATTTAAAGGATTAATTAATGAGTAATGGATATGGGAGTGTTTTTATGTTGAATAATAGTTGGTTTCCAATAGGGTTCAAAAAACATTTGATTTTAGGATAATATTTGAGGGAAATATAAGGGTTGATATGTCAAGGATGATCATAATTTCAAAATATATATATATATAACTCCATAGTTTATTTGATATAATGTTGAATATTTTAGGGATTAGGAAAAGAAAAATTTAGGTAAACCCCTTGGGATAAGTCTAAAGGATAAGTTTAATTATAGGATAATATAATGATATTTCGGAAGATTTCATATTGTATAGTTCACCTAGAAATTAAATCCATGTTTGGATACTTGATAACAGATGTGGTTGTGGAAAACATTAACCTATGTTGAATAAACCTGAAAATGGATAGTTGATTATCAACTCAATATTCATTATATTTCATGATAAGTGGTCCTAGTAATTCACTAATATCTAGACACTAATATGTGGTTTTATTTGGATTATTTTAATTATATTAATGAACTATTGTGAAGGATATGAAAATATTTTAGGTTAGAAAACTTAATAGGGAATGAATATGGTAAACATAGATCATACAATAGAGATTAATGATTTATGATATATGTTAATTGATGTTTTATTTTATGTTTAAATGGTAATTCATAATTTGTTTGGATAGTTTTCAATTAATTGCATTCTTAGAATATTATAATAATATTCGTGATAATTTTTAGACACTTCTCTTGGGTATTATACTAAAAAGTACAAGAGAACCTATATTAAAGAAAAGTATATTGAACTAATCATATCAAAGGATTAAAAAATGTTTCATTTGGAAAATTAATATAATAATTCTATTTTAATATTCAAATAATCATATTATCTTATTATAATTATGTATATTTTGGGTTTAGTATTTTTATAATATAGGATAACAGAAATGAAGCTGAGAAAGGTATGTACCTAGAAACCAATATTTTTTATAATTGAATAATGGAGCATACTTAAAATATTTAGATTCTTATTATACACTACTTATGATGGAGAATATTATTTTCATTTTCTTACCTAAGTTATTGAGGTTGATATCATAGTTGGAATAAAATATTGACACACATAGTTATTTCTATTTGTGATTTATACTTATCAATGATATTCTAGTGTATTCTAAATTATATATGGATTATGTGAAACATTTTTTTAGTATATTTTCATTAATTTTTTCAAGCACATATTATATTGTATAAATAAACATGAAAAAATATATATTATTAAATTGTTATATTATTAACAATAAATATTGGAAAAAATATGACTGAGGTGTGGAAATATATAATGTTTAATATATAAAATATTTTTTGGTAATAAAGGGTTATTTAATTTTCGAAAATTGAGTTAGATAGTGTTGATAAACATTAAATTTATTATTTATTTTATGAAAATGTTATTCATGATATTTTCAGCAAATTTTATCTCGTTTTTTGGATTATGAAATATATTGAATTGTTCATGGATTTATAAACTCATTATTTAAAATTGGAGTTAATTGTTAGAGTAATAATTGATTTTGACGTGGTTTAATGTCTTATATATTCAATTTATTTTGGGAATGTTATGTTAAAGGTAATAAATTATTATGGTAAATACATACCGGCAATATGATTATATGAATGTTTAATGTTTCTTGAGGAGTGATAATTAACTCTATATGGATTTAGAGAGTAGGTTAGATGTTATATTAGAGTTTATATCCTAAATGACCAATATGTAAATAATATCATTAACTTTTTATCATAGGGAGTAATAATTAGAATTTTGATGACACAATTTATTTAAGTGGGAGAATGTAATGTCCTTGAATTTCAGTTTGTATTTTCTATAAATATATATTATTTAAAATCATATTCTACATGAAAATAAAACAAATATGATCCATGTAATTTTATTTTAACATTATTAAGAATATTTAAGAATAATAAAACCTAAAGTAAATAAAATTATTATAAATAATTAAAAATTATCACATTTTAAAAAGTATTATTCTATTTTAAATAACTAGTTAAAGTGTTAAAAAAAATCTAATCATCAAATTTTAAAATATCATTATGAAAATAGGTGACTTTAAAATATGTGGACTCATATATTTACTTTCTTTAAAATGTAAATCTATATAGAGTAATATCAATAACACAAAATGATCAAAAATGATATTTTTTAAAAATATATTTTTCTATATAGTTTGTATTCTCATTTCAAAATAGATATGTAAATTTTATAGATTAATTTTTAAAAAAATAGTAGAGTTTTTTGAATTTTAGTTTCAATATTTTCACATTATAAATTTTTTGTAATTACGTAAAATAGTTTATTTTTATGTGAATAGAGAAAAAAAATCACCAAAACATTATTGTTTATGATTTATCATTAAAAATGAAAGTCCTAGAACTACATAAGTTCATTTTAATGGTCAAATATATATTTTTTATGTGAAAATAGAAATTTTAAAAGTAATATGTTTAATTTAAAAACCCATTATTATGATTTTATGGACTTAATTTATATTTTGCAACAATTTTTTTGGTTATTTCTTTAATTAAATATTATTTTTTTAAACTATAGTTGTGGATTTATTTCAAATATATATAAAATGTTTTTTTTATATAATTAATTAATTTATATATTTAAAATCAAATACATTTATAATTTTACCCAAAACATAAATTTTAATATTAAAAATACAATACTTTCTAATAACGAGGATTCATGTATTACATGTGATAATGTTAAAAATGGGTTTTATTACACATAAAAATGTTATCTACTAAAATTTATTTCAAATTTGGAATCAGTAGGTAAAAATTATTTAATAAGGAACATTTTATTTTTATATATATTATAATGTTTACATAGGTAAAAGCAGGTTACCATGGTAAAACAAAATATGATAAAACTGAATATTTAATTAATAAAGGAAGATATGAAACACTAGGTGTCATGTATCTCTCTCTAGTATTGATGATGTCAAAATTTGAGCTAATCTCCCCCCCCAATGGGGGTGGGATATCCGATGTCCATCAGGAGAGTGGGGTCTCATTTCCGACCCTTCACAAATCCTGATTTTCTACCTCCTTTCCCAAAAGCTTACCTATGACCGAAAGTTCCAGGTCTTGTTGAAGGATTTCTAAATCTTGAGTTATTGAATTCAGAGTTCACATAAACCACATCATTTCTGAACGTCGCCCTGGATGCCTGGTTTAAGTAGCGATGACTATCGGTGGACTCATTCGACACAGTCGTCTTCGGTTCATGGAATTTGAAAAGGAGGGAGATAGTTGGTTTTCTGGATAGCCATCACAGTATGATTAGGGTCACATCAGAGGATAACCTCATCACTACCTAGTCGATTTCCCCTTAAAGCTTCAATGGTTATCAGTTCTACCTGTTAGAGTGGTCTTTTAATTTCCACATGGATAAGTATTCTTCTACCACTGCGGTCTAGGCATGTTTCCCTAATTTACTATTATAGTTTCAAAATCCTTCTATCATTAGGATTCCTAGAAATATCATTGGTAGATTCCTTTGTTCTGATATCCATACTGAATCCATATGTCATCCTTTCAAACTTTTGGCTTGTGTGGAAATGGATGTGTCAAGGATACCTTTCGAGTATGTTTGGTTTATAATCGGTGAGGAGTACTGGTGCAAGAAACAAGTGGTTTATGAAACTTGGATAGAATTCTTCTCAACCATCAAATGGTTGGATCATGATATGGTTATATGTTATTGGGGAGTTCATTCTTATAGATGGAAGGTGGGTAGAGATAGTGTCAAGGATACAGAGGTCTGTGAGGAGGCTGGAAAGTTGAAGTAGAGGGATATGGCTATGGAATTAAATAGTCATGGTGTCAACACTTGAAACTTGTGGATTGGTTTGGTCGTGCCCCAATTGTCACTTTTTTGGAGGAGAACCAACTGGACAGTGCTCCGATGAATTCCAATGGGCTATTGGAGGATGGGTCTAGCGCTACTTTGGGGATGAAGGATTCAGTGTCTTTGGTTAATACGAATGTTTCTGAGGATTTCAACAGATTGAGGTAGGATTTGGCTGGTCCTTCCAATTGCACCGAGTTGAATCCCATGGACAGTGTAATGGTGGGTGATAGATTGGTCTAGATTGATGATGTTCGAGCGGCAAACCAGATGGAGGGGGTTTCAACTATTATGGAGTAGAGGTCAGGCATCGAAGTGGAATTATCCACTGATTCTTCTTCCAATGTGTTGAATTTGGGTAATGCTAATCCATGTAAGGGGATGCAGGGGCCTGGTTGGTATGTGGGATTTCCAAATAATGATAGGAGGCTAAGAGGTTCTTACTCAATTACCCGAACCCCTATTTAGTTTAACAACAATTTTGAAGGCCTTTTAGATGTAGGTTTGAGCATTGAACTGACTATGTTGATGGATTCAGATGATGTATACAATAATGAACCCATTGGAAGTGATACTAGTCATTTGGTAGGTGAATATCCAAGGCCAAAGAGTAATAGGATTAATATGAGAAGGATTAGTATGAATTATTACTCTTCTTTACCACCTGCTTTGGAGTCTCAGTCATCTAAAAATATAAATGCATAGAAAATAGAATTAGAGGACGTGGGTGACGAGCCCGTGGAACTACTGTTATGCTCTGATGAATAAGTGGTTGACCATATCTTGCTACATAATGCAATCAAAGAAGAAGAATCTACGATTATGGGGTGGTCTATAAGAGCAACTCTTAATGAGGATAAATACACCTCGATTGATAAACAAGACCTAATCCTTATAGGATGATTAAATAAAGGGAGGATCAGGCTTGATGAGTACATTAAATCATGGGATAAGCTGGCTTCTAAATTTGAAAAATCTAATTTTGAGTGTACCAAGAATTCAGGTAACTTCTATCTCATTGAAATTTTGTAGGGAATCAGTTTCTGGTAATCTCATATTTTTAATGAGTATATTAAATTTGGTGGAATAAGTTGATCGTTTTGGGAGGTATGCCAGATCGGGTTGAGTTTTCTTTTGGTTAACTAGTTGTTTAGATTTAATGTGATACATTGTTGGTATGCAACTAGAAATATACATAGGTATATTTTAGATTGGGTTCAGAGAATTAAGCATTAACCAGTGCATGCCATTTTGATTTTTTAGTTTGAGAGGTTATGTATATAACATCGATTTTGTGCCCGTGAAATCCTGCACGTGATAGTTTGCTGAGCGATCATGAAATGGTGAAGTTTGGTCATCATGGTCTAGTTTTTGGTGAGTTGAAAATCATGTAGTTTTTGTTTTGGGTTATTCTCTATTATGGTTTTATTCGGTTTCAATGCCGGTCCATGTGGTGTCTATATTTTTTCCTCAAAAGTGTTTTGATAATAAAAAAGTTAATTTTCAGACAGTCAATTAATAAAGGACATAAAAACATGTTTAAAAAAAGATTAAAAATGAACAATTTATGGATTCATGTCCTTATATAATCCACCAATCCATTATTTTAAATTATGTTTTATTCTTTAAATATAAATCATGTGTTAAATATTTATTAATTTGATATATCGTAAAAATATCAGTCCCTCCAATTATAATGATGGTCCCTCACCACTATAGTAAGGACACTGAAATAATTTAGTTTACTATTTAAACTAAATAGTTTTCCCTTTCACTATACTTACCCTTGGGCCATTGGTCAGAAGATATTTTCCTCATAACTCTATTTTCTAGGAGACATGCAAGGGAAGGCTCAAATCCTCAACATTTGTACATTTTTTATCTGAAACTTATATCCATTTCTTTATTATTTTTTGAAATATAATCTTCTAATTAATCAATCATTCAATTTATATTTTTATACATAATTTTATTAGAACAATGTAATAAATAGAGTCAATATTTTCCCTATTATATTAAGAAAATTGAAAGTCACAATCACGTGTTCTTTGGACTATCACCACCATGAAGAGACAACATATTTTATAATCACTAATGTATATCTTAATTAATTATAAGGATAAAATTAAGGAATAGAAAAAATATAATATAATTATTCTTGTGAATATTGAAATTATAATTCACCTTCTTTCCCTATCATTCATAAATAAATGAAATTGTTATCCATGTGTTGTGGGTAGAATCACCTCTTTGAAGTATCATATCACATATTTAATCTAGTATTATTCTAAATAATGATAAACTATAAAAATCTAGCTCCAATCATTAAAATAATATTAATAATAACATTATTCTTCTTTAATAATATTATTATTTGAAAATAAAACAACTTTAATAATCCCAGTCGTCCATTAATTATGTCATGTTCATAGTTTGGTTGGTCTAAAATTCTAATTGAACAATTATATTAATTAATATCAAGGATGACTATGAGAATTTAATTATTGATAATATATGATATAAATAAAAAAATAAAGAATATATTTTTTCTGGAATGGTATCATAAGTATTAATATTTTAATTTAGATACATTCATTCAATAGTTAAGGATCATTGGAACATGATTTTCACAAACATCTAGTTGATTCATGACTAAAACCATCATGTATGTAAATTATAAATTTATAAATTACCATGAAAAATAAATTATAATACCTTTTATGATTATAAAATTATAAATTTTTTGAGAAGAATAAATAGAAACACCTCTATTATGAAACTAATTCAAAACAATCACGAATACTCACACAAGATATAGAAAACAATAGTAACTAAATAATATTAATATAGAGAATGCTTGTCAAATAAATTTATAAATGGTTATAAATATGAATAAAACAATTTAATATTTTATTAATATAGTTATGTTTATTGGACATTAGGTCAGAGTGCATTCAAGTAAACGAGGATAAAATAAAAGTGTTTATGGTCTCAAATTTTCACCCCTTGATACATATTCCTTATTTTACACCATATTATATTTTTAATTATTTATATAATGAACCATTAATATTTTTTACCTATATCCTATCATTATTAATGGAATTTAATTTTTCATTCAAGATAATATCGTTCAAGGGGTTTTGAATTGAAATGTTCTAACGTCATAGGGGTTTCATTGTCTCAATTTGAACTCTATGAAACATGTTTGATATTTTTGAGATATAAATTATTTCATTTGTTATATTAGATGAACTATTACTTTTAGGTATAAAAATATGTTCTATTACATGATATTTTAATGTCTATTTCATGATCACCCTCCCAGTATCGTTTGATTATTACATTGCCAATATCATACAAATTCTTTTTCCAATCTCATTTTCAATTAGAGTTTTATTTCAAAATATAACGAAATAAGGGATTTTAAAAAAATTTATATCCCAAAACACTATAATTTTTTCTCCTCCATTCATTATTTGGTTCTTACTTGTCTTGTCCCAATTTAATTTCCCCCATGACTAATTATTTACATATTGTAAAGAAACTGACCCTACCTTTTTGTTTTGGTTAGGAACCTACATTTTTCAATGTTCATATTCATTATTTTATTTTTTAATGTCCCTATATATAACTCCAAAATTGAATAAGGTAATTTTTTATACGTTATTTTAAAAAAATTATCTGAAATTTTAATATCTTTCATGTGGTTTATTTTTATTAGATTGTAAAAAGAATCTCTTTTTAATGTTTTCATTATGAACACGTCATTCTGAAACCATTGTAATATTTAATTAAAATTTATCTCAATGTTTTTATGGTCTATAGAATAAATTTTTTTCACTTGTTTTTATAAAATATATTTAATAAAATTCTTTCACAATATCAAGGGTATTCTTTATTTACAAAGTGAATTCTCTAAAAAACATGTTTTTTATTATTTTCATCATTCATTGATATATATTGTGGTTGATTTAGGAAATTATTTAGTAGATAAAATAAACCTGATATCTATATATGGAAAATCTAATATTCTTTTATATAAAAGAAATTATTCATTATTGAATTTATATTGCCTAATAATTGAGTATTTATAAATATAGTTTCCCTTATAATGAATTTCTGAGGAGAAAACTAAATAATTAATTCATTTGATTGAATAGTATTAACCTATATGTCATATATTGATTGATTTTTGGATATTATTTATTTAACTGTATACCTGTTAATCTATATAGTGTTATTTTAAGGGATTCTTATTTGAAAGATAATCCATTTATTAATTGGGTAAATATTGATAATTCATATACTTGTTACTCTAATATGTATGTCTATTTATTACTAATTAATGTTGGATATGTATTTATAGTTTATAAATTCTTTCATATGATGAATGAATTAGACTCAATTAGTAAATTGTGGGACCTAAAATAAACCATCATTGCGTTGAAATGTTTCACGAGACAAACTAGATGGTAGTATTTTGGTGATGATTTCCTAGAAAAAATATTTATTTGACACATGGCCTTGATATTAATACCATGATTCATATGATCATTATGTATTATTTTATGGAATGCAATAAATTTTTAATAATTATTCATTTTATCTATAAGAAAAAATTTATTTTTTTGATATGTTTACCATGGACATGTAATGTTCATTGTTTTTAGGGTTATTCTCATTGTTTTCATTAGATATTCTTACCATATTATTTAATCTCATCTTATTCTCACTTATGATTTTCCATTTTTTCACTTATATCTTCCCTTACTATGTGTTAAAGATCCCCCTTCATATGTTTCCACTTCCCATGGTTATGAAGATAAGTATTATAAATGATATATCTCGAAATAAATAACATGTGGAGAATTTTTTCTGGATATTAGATACTTGTTATGGACTATGTAGATTCTTATATGGTAGAAAAATTTCAATTTAATGGTGAAGAAAATATATTTTTTAGTTAATAGTTTTTCTAACTCTCTAAAACATTAAAACTAATTTTTCATTTGAATTTATGAGGATAAATATTCCCTAATTATAAATTAATTATTGATAATTTCAATTTGGCCCCTATGGATCATTTCAAAGTCAGTATGTAAATAAGGTAATTATGAGTGCAGGATCCATGAATGTGGGTATGAGGTGTATATATTAACTAAGGAAAAGATAATTGGAAACATGTGTGCACTATATATTCACAGAAATAAGTGGATTTTAGATTATCATAGGATCATGATATTCTTGAGTCATGATCAATGGATGTTTTGAATGCATATTCTTTATGGGTTATGTAAAATGGAAAGTGGGGTTCCAACCATTCATGGAGACTGGAGTTTCGAGCTTGAATATTACTAGTGTAAAATTGGAGGTACTTGTGAATACTATGATCTATGGTGAGGGTGATTTATTAATTACATGGAAGACTTGAATATGGGATAATGATAAACCAAGTGCGAAAATAAAAAATACATATAAATTCTCATTAGAATTTTATTACTATACAAAACATTGATGGAAACAATGATTTGTTCATCAATTATTGGAGTTTTTGGAGAAGAATCATCTTTGATGTTTTTAAAATAATTTAATGACGATCTACAAACCATTTGGAAATTTAATGAATGTGAAAAATGGAATGAGTCACATGACGTATTTGATGAAAATTTAATAGAATGAAGAATTATATTTATTAAAATGATAGTAAAATTTAAATAACTTCTCAAAATTGAAAAATACTGTAACGATTAGTTTCATATAACATTGAAGATAATTTTATATGAATTTTGAGATTTCTAATGATGTATGACAATTACTATATGACTCTGTTTCTTTGTATGATATTAAATATCATACTGAATGAAGTTTTTTTTACATATAACATTATTTGGATAAATAATGGAGAATTTCTCATAGGAAAGAAGATATTATCTAATTTTAGGTTTTGATTTTTTTAAATTTCTAAATAACATGAGGCTTTTGTCTTGATTCTAGTTCTATTCAAAATATGTAAACATAACTTTTTAGGATAATTATGTTGCAAAGGAAGGAGTATACATCGAAAAAAATGCATGAATTCATGAGAATATGTAAATTGTATTATGATACTGACTATATGTATAATGAACAATGATGACTCACTGAGTACAAAGATAGAAATTGAGGTAGTTTTGAATAATAAAAAATACTTACAATTCAAAAATCTAAATATGCATGGTAGATGGAATATTTTTTGAGAAGGGGGAGATAAGTATCTAATATTACTTTACTTCATATATATATATATATATATTTGGTAAAAAATATAGTTTTTATCAAAAGATTTATTTTAGGAATAAGTTTTTCATGTCACAGAAGGATAATACTTAATACTGCAACCAATTTATATAACATTGTGTATTAAATAAAATAGGGAGTGATTTTTGCTGAGGTTCAGGATACATAGTATAAGAATATATTGATGTAGTATCTAGTGTAGTCTCATTTTAATGAAGACATAAGATGATTAAAAAATAATGAGAAATATCTATTCTTATATTCATATCACATAGAAAAGAAGGAAACTATAATATGTAAAATGTAAAATGAAAAAATATGGATTTTTGAAAAAATTTCATAAAATAAATAAGAAGAAAGAGTAGAAACATATCTTGTTGTTACTTTTAATAATAACAATAATAATTGTTATTGTTCACTATTGAGAAGAGGAAAATGAGGGTGTGTAAAACGTAGTACATACAAAAGAAAAATAAAGTGATTTCATATTAATGTGAAAGTAAGAAAAATTTGAATTAGAACAAGTTATTACATTATTTTTATTATATGGTGTGGGAGGATCCATAATTCCATTGATTTAAAGAATTGAAAAAATGAGTTTTAATGATATACCCAACTTGCTATAGGTGACATCACTACTTATAGTGGGTAGTTTGATCATAATTAATATTTTCAATATCACGGAGGATTATCCTTTTTCTGAATTGTGAACATTGTACATGTACAATCCGATTTTTTTTTATGAATAATTAATGAAAGTTAATAGAATGAGAGACTCTAGTTCCTAACAGGCTAATAATTTTAAGGGACAAAAAAATTTAATTGAGAAAAAAGACACCAACACAAATTCACCCATCCACTAACATTATTGAACATTTCTCTAAGTGGTCCTATAGTTGTTAAATATTTTGTAAAACCTATTAATTTATTCCCTAATTGTATATTATATTTAAATATTTTATAATTTTTCAATATTTATTATAATCTGTATTTTTTGTGAACATTCATTTACTATAGATACGAATATTATCTCTTCCCTATGGTGAACAAAAAAAGAAAAAGATAATGTTAAAGAATCAATCAATCCCATGCCATAAATAGGGTGTTTTATTTTTTTATAGTCACATTGAAGATCATAGGTCTATCTTGATAGAATATGAACAAGTTATTCAATCTAACGTTCATGTAATGGGAATATTTTCTACATCAGAGGGTTCAAATTGATCAAAAAATCAAAAGGAATGTGAGATTTCGTTAAATTATTTTACAGAAAAAAAACCAAGAACTAATGTGAGTGATCATATCTCAAACATTTCTAAATAAATATCATTTGATTCATTATAATATATTCTTTATTTTTTTCCAAATAAATGGACTCTTTTATTTTTGTAATTATTGAATTTTAGTATCATATAATCACCAAATGTGAGTAGGTTTCAAATAAAATATTTAATTATATTGAAATGGAAGTCATAAACCAAATATATTTCTCAAAAAAAATTAGATCCAAAGAATTTATGTTTTTCATTAATATTTAAAAGTTCTCTACTTTATAATAATATTTTATTAATCCAATATGAGCCATACTAAATAATATTATGAGAAGAACTGTCCACTAGACGTAATTTTGAAAAACATTTATGATGTTAAGAATACACAATTTGAGTCTAAAAATAATGAAATCAAATAGATGTACTCATAATTGGTAGAAATTGTAAAAACAAATATGACATAGATTAAAGTGTTATGAAAAAGTGTGGATAAATTTGAAATTAGTGGAAGGGACGAAACAAACACGTAATATGAAATTTTTTAGTGGTTTAGTTTACATTATAAAAAATAAAAAATTAATCTATGTCTTTAAATTTTTATAAGGGACCACATGATTTGTCCCAAAAATGTTTTTAAAGTATACTACATAAAAAATTATTAAGTATAATAAGTTCTCTAATGAAAATCCATGTGGATAATATAAGTAGGCTGCAATATAAAAAAGTTCTTTTAGTAGTTTGAAAAACATAATTAGAGAGTGAAAATATGATGGAAGGGGTATAAGTAAAATGTTCTAATAAATTTAATTAAAGGCACCCACATCAATAAACCTAATTTCATGTGAGTTTTATAAGGAATCAAAAATATATTGTTGAATAATAACTATGTTTGAGATGAATATAGGATGAAAATAATGAAAAACTATGATTAACTATTTTTTTATCACAAGAAAAATCCTTATTGAATATAAAAAAAGAACTAAACATGGTGACTGATGAAAAAGAAGACATATTCACATAAGAAAGAGGTATATTTTAAGATTACCATGTTTTCTCAAATAGATCCATTTAAAAAATAGATGTGTAGTCTTGAATAATAGAGAAAATTGGTTACAAAAAATGTATCCATCTTTTTGTTTTCATTGAAAAGTAATAAGAATCACTTTTTTCTATTAAATTATGTTTCATATTTGTATTATTATTATACATGTAATTGAAGGTGAGTTATGGTCTTATGGGAAGAATATGGAGAGGATAGGTTTCTATCAAAGGATGAACTACAAGGATAAAGAAACAACCATCATATGTTGATCCCTCAAATGGGATTTCAAATAACATCTGAAGAAAAAATCATCCTTGGTGGTATTATTATAGAGGATTTATAATTTTGGAATCCACATGAATAGATCCATTTTAGTAAATTCTCTAATTTGAACTTATATAAGAAATCCAAAATTTTAAATATCCACAGTTGTGCCTCTTAAAGGTGGATTCCTTTGAATAAAATTTAAGTCATAAATATACACATCATCAAAATATGACTATTTCAGAATGCGATTAGTGGAGATTCATTTGAAATGATATATATTCTATAATATGTTATCCTTCATAAAACTAATCAAATAATAATATTATTTGTGGGATATTAATTTTAATTAATGATAGAAGTGTATAATAGATAAATACTTTCATATGTAATTTTGAAACCTATTACACTTGATTGTTAAAACCTATGTATTCAATTTGGTGTAGATAAATCAAGATCATGTTGATATATTTCATGATAAATTTTATATCAATTAGTTTTATTTAATTATCAAATCATTAAAATTAGGTATATTTTCCTTAAATATAGTTTATAAGCTATCACATTACATATTTGTATCATACTCTTATCAAATGGACAACTTTTTTTCCCAAATCCACCCCACTTTTTATACATAAATAATGGATCATGTTGATGTAGAGTGGAGTGGATTATCTCATATTTCATAAGTATGTAATTATACCATCATACTTGTATGAACTTTATATTTATGGTTAATAAGGGGTGAGAAATAAAAAATTCTATATTTATATGAACATGGAATTTAATTGTTAGGGTGAGATAAGTGAAGATGATTTTTTTATATTGACATAAATATTTGGTTGAATTGAAAATACATATAAATGGGGATATTTTAGTTCCCAATTTATGTTTATTTTATTTATTTTCTATAAGCATTATGTCTCTATAAATATTGATGAAAATATTTTAAAGAATAAATGAATTGATGAAAAGTTTCTTAGATTATTGAAAGGGGAACCAAAGCCTGCTGAAGTTAGAAGAAGTTTCTTAACATTATTTTTTCATTAAATGTTTATTCCATAGAATATATTTGGTTTAAATAAATTTTATTAAATATTTTGTTAAATTTAGCCTTTATAATGGTTGTTTATAATGAAAAAACGACAATACAAAGAGTGGGTTTAAGAAACAAATTGGCCAATCCCCAAGCCAACCAACTTATGTAGACAAACCATCAATGATAGCTATCCAATCCTAAGACTAATCTAGTTTGGGCATAAGGTTGAATAGAGGTGTCATATCATGCATATGTTGGAACATGTGTCTGATAGAACAAGATAGTTCTTAGAATACTTCATGTGGGTCAACAGATTGTACCACCACAGGGCATTAGATCAAGTTGGATTTCATTGAAACATTGTTGAGGTACTCTATGTTATTAATGAGTATCATGATATAGGATTTTATGATGTAGGATTCGGGAAACATTATACCATTTAAATATTAATATGACATGATAATTGGCTTAAATAATTTCCACATATCATGTTATCATACTCGTTCGACAAAGAATACATGTGGGTCCTTTATTCTCAACCATTATTCCACCACTAAAACATCAATTAATTTCTCATAGAATACTACTGGAGTGATTAATTATTACAATAACTCCATGCATATTTTTATGAAAATTATAGAAGCATGGAAGGAAGAATATGATATGATATTAGTTTTATATATTTATAATATACTTTTTATGATTATAGAAATTTTTTTATTAAGTATACTTGAATCTTATGGACTAAGGAGAAGTTCATCTATAGAACATGTTCACTATATGTACCATATAATAAGTGGAGTTTTGATTGTCCTAATATAATTATTTTCATGATACATGGTCAATAGATGTTCATATTTCCTATTTTATATGGTTTTTGTAAACAATAATTCGTTTTTTCACTATACAGTAGTGGAGAGAGTTTCGAGGAGGATGATTAACTGTGAAAATTGGGAGGTAGAAGAGTCGACCATGTTCTATGGTTAGGGAATTTTAGTAAATTTTTAGAAGAAAAAATGATTGGAAAAATTCCCAAACAATGGGGGTAATACCAAAGAAATATACATTTTCCAATGTATTTATTCATATCTAAAATTTTGCAGGAAATCAATTTTTGATTCCTCTATGATAACTATTTTGAAAAGACAAATCATCTAGGTCAAATTTTGAAGAATAAAACAGGGTTTTACATTCAATAAATATTGTCACAAAAATATAATGAAAATAAAATAATGTAGAAACAATTCCAAGGTTGTTCAATTAATTTGGTAGAAGTCATGAGAAAAGGTATTATAGTCTTATTAATATTTCATAAGAATAATCATATCTAAATAATCTAGAAAAGAGAAGTTTCTTAAAACTATGAACATTATTTTATATTTATATTGAGGTTTCAAATAATTTAAAGATAATGATTTTATTAATTTGTTTCTTCAAATGGTTTTAAAATTCATTTGAAATAAGTTCTTATAATAATAACACAATTCAATTGTTCGAAAAATAATTTAGCATAAGTTAGAGGAAGGTGATAAAATTTTAAATCCAGGGTAATGTGTTCCTATGATTATGACAATAATAGGTATTTTTGCACGATTCATTAAATATTCAAATATAGGAATAATGAATATTTGGGATTTATTCCCCACAAAAAGAGTGTCCATGGATTAAAATATCCATGATCCCATTAAAATATAGAAACCAATTTATAATGTGGATTATGACGATGTAGAATAAGTAAGGCAAATATATTCTTCATGTTATTTTTGAGAAGGCTAGGAATTATTTAAAATATCCATAATCCAACAACTTATATTTTGTTTTATATATGGATTTTTTTAGATAAGGGGGGATGTGATGCTTATTTACATCAAACACACGAAAATATATATTGTAGATTAATAATTAATAGATATAAATTTGTTCAATATAATTATTCGAAAAAGAAAATATATTTGTCAACGAAGGAGAAGACCTGATAATAAATATAATTTACAAAACCGTGTGTATTGATTAAAATATAGAGGGGGTTATAGTTCTTTTCAAGATACTCTGATATAGAAGAATGAGGAGGATAATGATAAATATTTAGTGCATGCTGGTAGCAATGAATAAATAAGAAGATAAGGAAATAAGAGGAATCAAGTGTTAGGTATATCTGATCACATATTAAATAATGCGAATTTCGTCTTTTCAAGGGATGAAGAAGAAAGAAGATTTTATTAATAGATTTCCTTATAAGAAGGAAGAATAAGTAGTATCACCCTCGAAGTTATTATTATATAGAATAATAAGTAACATCACTATTTTATATATGAGAAAGAAGAGGGTATGAGAGTAGTTGTGTATAAATAAAAAGTAAGAAGTTATTTTATTTTGTTGTGTAAGTGAGAAGAAGCATAAGAAGAAAAATGAAGAACAAAATATTTATTATAAGGTGTGAGAAGAACCTAAGTCTAGGAGGAACTAAAGCACTGTCTAGAAAATAATGATAAAATTTGTGTTTCAAAGATATATTGTACCCATAATATCTAAATGGATTATTTATATTAGGTAGCGTGATGGTATATTATTTCTCATTCATACCAAGTATTAACATTTATTATTGAAAATTTCCCCTTATAAATCATAAATATACAATATGTATGAGACACAAAAAATAAAAATGAAATATTATGATTGAATCAAGATCCTAACTGGTCAAATAGGTGAAGGGATTAAATGATTAATTTGAGGGAAAGACACACCAACAAAGACTCACCCCTCCAACAATATTGTTAGAAATATCCAAAAGTGATATTAAAACATATCCTTTAATATTCTCTTAAACCAATTCCTATTTTAACTCCCTTATATCCTCATTCCATGTTTATAAGACCTAGGTTACATGAATGTATTCCTATCCCTCTATTTCCTAATGGTCTTTCATGATAAGATTGATGCCCTCAATGTGAGTATTGTCTACTCCATAACCTTTTAATCTATATCTTTATCATCTAACATCACTATAATAATTCTGAAAAGACTAATTTAATAATATTATTACAATTAGTTTACTGAAATTTTATTATTTTATTTTTTTTTAAAAACAACTTATATATCCCACTCATCTATTAGAAAATTAGAACTCCACTCTTGTTATGTTGGGACAACTGCCTTCATGAAAGATAAATTTCATTTTTCATAACTATCCTCCATCGATGGTTATGAGAATATATTTAATTACTAAAAATGATATTTATGACATGGAGAATACCTTTTAAAGATAAATTAGACATTATATTAATATATAAAAAATTATTAATATATAAACTTTTATTCGTTAAAAATTAAAAAATTAATATCTTCACCAATTTCTTATTCACAAAAAATAACTAAAACTATACTAGAATTAAATTTGATCTTTTTGAATCATTATATAAGTTATATTATATTACCTTTAACAAAATTTACGTAATTTATATATTTATAAAAGATTAACAAAGTATTGAATGATTAATATAAATTAAATCATTATTATCAGAAAATTACCTAAAATGTGTTCATTATATATTCTACTCACACAATACATATTTATTTATTACCTAAAATTAATGTGATAATATATAGAACATTAAAAATAAATTATTCCACTACATTGAATAGTCTAGTAATGGTGAACTTAATACCAAAGAATGAGGATCGATATCCCCACTATGAAACTTGTATGAAATAATCACAATTACTACCATATGATGATGAAAATAAACATTGACTAACTAAAAAATGTTTAATAAATCATTATAATTGATGTATATAAAAGGAATTAAATTTGAATAATATTTTTGATAGGTTATTAACATTTTATTTACTTAATATGAGTATAATTTTATTTTGTGGATGTTGGCAATAATGGTAAGCATTTTGATTCAATTTCGCTTCATTGAGGTGTGCCTTCATATTATGTACCTAAACATATTTTACATATTTTAATTACTGTAATATTTGGGTTATATTATTATTATTAATTTTCATTTTTGGTGTTTAAAAACCCATTTCATGTTCACTTGTTCAATTTTATTTTATTATAAGGTTAGGAAAGTTTTATGGGTCTTGTCGACTCAAAATTCCTTTTATTGAGTCATTATTTTTATCTAATAAATATCTTCTTATATGAATCTTATAATCTTAATTTGTCTAATTTCTTTTGGAATTTGTATTTCCTTTGGCTAAATTTACCTTTTTTCAAAAAAAATATTCTTCTTTTATGTATTTAATTTTTTCATAAAAATATATTTTTGTTAAGAATATTTCATATGATCTCTAATATACTCTTTATCTTTCATTTATATAAACCTTATTTCCGTTAAAAATTTATCTTCATAGTTTAAACAAAAATATGTACTATATCATTTAAACTTATTATTTATATTTAGTTTTTTTTTCAAATGATGTTTTATTAACCTCTTTATGATGTCAGTTTCAGTAAATGTATTTTAAATTAATAAAATAGGAATATACATTCCTGTTCATTTTTTTTATCTTCCTATCCACATATATTGAATTTACTTTTATTTCATTTCAGGGTTCCATTACTGAGATTTACTTCAAAATATTTCTTAAGAAGATATTTATATGAACTTCTTCAGAATAAATTTTAAAAGTGAATCATTGCTATGTATTTTTATGATAATGTTAAAATGTATTATGAAATAATTTTTTGGATTTCACATCCATTTTAGAATACACCTAAAAAATTTATATCTCATTTGGGGTGATATTTCATTTATTTCTCTATAAATTATATTATGAATTTATAGTTGATACCCCACCTTATTTATAAGAGTTATGTTCTAAATCATTTTTCATCTATCTCTTATCCTTAACATTATATCTCACAACTATATTATTAAATCACATTAAAGTATGATATATAGATTTAAATTAATAAATTTAAAATATATTCATTAATCTATTCTATGTGAATATCATACTAATTGAATGGTTTCTACCATGATATTTATTCCATTTATTAACTGAGGAATTATTGGCAATCCATATTCTAGTAACATCAATACAGATAATTACTGGTTACTATGGAATATTGATTATGCATTTCTGATTCATTTTTTTTAAATTATAAATTCATTTCACATATTTTTTCATGGGGGGGGGACTAGAATTATATACAGCATATATGAGTTAGTTGGTATTAGGATAAAAACTATCTTAGTTATTTGGAGTAAACCATACCAATTAATATATAGTTTGTTGGAATGAGGACTTGAATTTTTCTTGAGATATCCAAAATTATGTATTTCATCAATATGGAATCATTTATTATTATTATTTTCATTGTTTACCTTTTCCTGTTATCAATAGTTGAATTTCACACTCATTTTATCTGTTATACATGATTATTCGATATCTATTTAATCTTGTCAAATTATTCCTTCCTTGTCTACTCAATGATAGTTTATATAGGCTAACCCTTAATCAGGGAATTTGTTCACCATTATTAGGTTTTCATTTCCCTTATGTTATGGAGAATAGTATTGAGTATAATACTTCTGATGTGAATCATGTGTAGAGAATGTTGGGGGAGATGTTTAAGACCTATTATAAAATAAGGGATCCTTTTTTTGGTGAGAAAAATGATAATTGGATGAGAAATATATGTGTTTTTCAAGTTAAAGGTTTTTACTAACTCTATGAAACTCAAAACCAATGATGGATTTGAAGTATATGGAACACAATATTTGTTATTGGTATCATAATCATTGATTTTTATGTTTTATTTTACTTGGATTCGATGCTGGTATATAAAGAATATGTTTATTAACAGCAGATCAAGGATTGTGGCTAAAAAGTCTCAAAGTTCTTATAATAGTAATGTTTAGGTAAATTTAAAGAATTATAATAGTAAATTATCTAGGTATACGTATCCATTAGGGTCGGTATATCATTTTTATGGGAAGTAAATATTTTTTTTGGAAAATATGAACATATTCTGAGATTATACATGATGAAGTTATGTAATTAATGGAATGTTTTTTTATGTTTTTTAAGGAGAGGGGTTAACTTAAATTCAAGGATAATAGGTTTCCATGTGTTTTTGGTTAAGGATATAGAATTAAATATCTTGATTTAAATATTATTATATTTTTGGACTAGAATACAGTAATGGAAACCCTCTAGATAAATATAAATATATGGAGACATCTTAAAATTTTGGTAAAACATAACATTTGTGATTTCGTAGTAAGGAAATACTCATATAGATACATATAAGTATACATAGGCACTGACATAGGTGCAACTAGGGGTAATAAACCTGATTTTTTTGGTTGAGTATTAACATGATCTTCAATCATTTAAATAAACAATGGGAATAATTTCAAACATTGTTAGACACTCCAATGTGATATTATTTGGATGATTCCCAGGCTCTATACAAACCATTATGGAGGATATGAATACACTGTTATATGATGAGTCATAACTATATTTAAAAAATCATCTATTTCCACTGTTGAATTAAATGAAAATTGAGGGCATGAAATTTAATGGAGGGGCTAGAAAGTCACACCCCCTTAATTAAAATATATTAAATTTATGAAAAAAAATTCCCCCAAACTAATTAATATGAACTATGTTTTAAATAAAATATTACAAATATAACATAGTTGTTAAATTAGAGAGTATAAATAGCAATAACCATTTCTTTAAATCATTACATAATGTAGAAGAAATTGAAATAAGTTTTATAATACATACTTTGGAGGATAATTTTTTCAATCAGGGAAGGGAGATACCTTACCTTGGGATTTACTTAGACTAATCACTAGACAAACTCTTAAAAGCTCATCTTGAGGGAAATCAACAATAGTGGAAATTAAAACTCATGTAAATAACTATAATATCCATGATAGAAAAATCACTACCTATGACTGCTACTATTTCATTTTTTTCATTAGGTCACATTTGGAGTGATTGAGGGGTTTTTACATATAAGTTATGATTATATAAGAATATTATTATCAATATAACAATTTATAAATAAATAACTATATATATATCAGGTTTATTTTTATGAATCTAATATTTATAATTTAACTGAAAATTATGGTCATTTTATATAAAAACACACATTCAATTAATGTCACTAAATTATTAATAAAATTATTTTATGATTAAATATGAATTTTAAAAAACATTTTATTTTTATATGCTATGAATTTTTATTTAAATAATGTAAAAACATAGATAAATATTTGTCTAATAAGATAGATTGTTTATATGAATAACAAGTTAACACTCATTTAATTAGTAATTTATTGGAATTAAGAATAATAAGGAATAATATTTTAAAAGATATTTTTCAACATAAATAGTTTTTTATATATCATATTTTTTAATTTAAATTTATGTTTATCCTATTTAGACGTTTAATTAGATTAAATGTATTTCTAATAATGAATTAGTACATCAAAATTTGGTAATAAGGGTCATCTCAAATTTTTGGGAAAAATTTATTTACCATTGTAAATAATTAAACATGTTAAAATTGTTAAAAAGAAGAAATAAATCATGGTGTGAATTTTACAAAATTAGCTCCACGGATATAATTTTTAAAAGACCTTCATTTAGTATTAAATTAAATAAAAAATATATCACCAACATTTCTTTCCCTAACTCACATAATTCTTATGTAATTTTCCCTTCACCCTTCAATTAACATTTATTCCAAGGAAAGGTTACTCTCATTCATCAATAAAAGGACCTCACTTCCAACCACTTCAAGACACAACATTCATTAAATATGACATTGAAATTATCCCAATTTTACATCCCCTATATCACCATTCAACATTTGGCAGCCCCTAATGACCAGAGATTTCTCCAAGGCCTACATTCCAAAGATTAATTTCAAGAGAAGGATTAATCTACTGATATGAGTCTTATCGACTCACTATACATTCCATATATATCATCCTTATAAACCCCCTAAAAACCTATAATAATAATAATAATATAATAATAATAATATAATAATAATAATACAGATATCATTACTATACTTAATTTTTATTATTATAATGGAATAGCCAGCCACTATCTATCCCCATTACATCCATTTGAAAATCTAAATGTCACCCATGTTATGTGTCGAATATTGCCTCCATGAATGAAATATTTCATTTTTATTCACCACCCAACATGGATAGTTCTAGGAATATATTTAATGAATAAAAAATATATTTAGGACATGATTACTATTACTTAAATATAAATTATACATTTTACTACTATATAATCATTTATTCATATAACATATTTTATTAATTAAAAATAACCTTAAACTAGCTCGCCACTAATTTCATCTTCATGAATCATAACTAAAACTCTCATGGAATAATATTAGCACATTATCAATAATTAATTAACTTATATTATATATCCTGGAATTGAAAATTATTTCATAAATGTGTTTCTATAATGTTAAAATGTTTAATGATTAATATAAAATAACTCATTACTATTGGTAAATTATTTGTATCATTTTCATCATGGATTCCATTCTCAGAAACAATATCCACTACATCAATAAAATTAAAAAGGGACTACATAAAGATATAATCCATGATAATTAAACTAGTTTTAATAATATGGTAAAGATTAACTTAGTATCAACAAAAAAGTATAAAAATCATCATTATGAAACTTGTACGAAACAATAAATATTACTAACAAATGATAACAAGAATAACTAATAAAAATATGAAAAATTTAATTCAATTGATTATTATAGTTTTGTAAAAAAGGCAACATATTTTAATAAGGTTTTCAAAAAAAATATTAATATGGTAATGTTTAATATATACAAGGATAATTCACTTTCATGGATGTTAGTAATAAAGAGAAGAGGTTCATCTCAATTTCTCTTCATTGCTATATGTTTTCATATTAGATTGGTATTCATATTTTATATTGTGTACCTACTAACTGATTTTGATTCTATTATTATTTATATTATTTTTTTCATATTTTTACACGTCTATTTTCAGGTTTATCCTTTAGTGTAATTTTATTCAATATATACCAAATTCATCTGTGTTTTTTCAACTCAACCAATTTTACCTTGATTCATACTTCATCTCCCTTAAATATATTCTTCAAGATGTTTTATATTATTCCTTTTATTTCATTAATATGATAATTTCTATTCACCTTTGTAGAATTCAATTTCTTCCCCAAAATATTATTCTTTGATGTCTTATTTAATTTAACAATTATATTTTTATGAATAATTATCATTCTATCTAATAAGATTTTTCACTTCCAAGTACATATTATTTCTTTGCAAAAACATTTTATTTTGTATATTTGGAACCGAAATATGTATTATAACATTTTAACTTATTTATATGTAAATATTTTCATAACTACATTTTATTATCATATTGACAATGTGTCACTCAATATATGTTTTTTTTAAATAAAAAATATTTTTCATTTTATATCCATATCTTTTATCTTTTATTCCATATTTTTTGAATTATAGTTTATTTAATTTTAGGGTCCCAATGTTGTGATTTCTGTATAAGTAATGATTAAAAATTACTTCAAATCAACTTCTCAAAAATCATTTTCAACTCGACTCTTAACTGAATGTTTTTATGATATTGTTATAATTTATTATAATATATATTTTTTATATATTTTCACTTCCATTTCCCAATAATAATCTAAAATATATATCTTATTTTGTGTTATATATTATTTATTTCTATATAAATTCTCTTATTAATTTATTTTTCATACTCAAGATTATTCATATTTTTTAGGTTTTGAGGTCCCCAAGACTCACACTCCCGAGTCTTGTGCTAACAACCCTTAATTTTACAAATTAACTTGGAAAAAATGTGAGATGATCCAAGTTAAACTTTCATATATTTTACAATAATATTACATCTAAAATTAATACCATAAACGTAGATAACATTTGGGATTAGTTTCTTTTAAGGATGCATATATATGAAATTTATTTAGAATAACATTTGACTATTTCACCATAATCGAACACCACTAGACTCCTATTAAGACTTCCCACCACTTATAATTATATTCATACTATGGGATTGGAAATGTATGTATGTTTTGAGATAAAATGATCAGTAATGGTAAATGTATAAACAAGAAATCATGGATCATGCCGTAATAATATGTGAAAAATGGTAGTGTAGAAATTTCTTTTCAAAATGAAAATGGAATAATAAAATTTTTCCTTAAATCTTGGTATAATGACATGTATTCTGAAATAAAAAAACATATAAAATGGAAACATTTTTTTGAATATTGTGATGATAAACATGATCCATGGATCATATTCATCAGCATATGATGAGGAAATACCCCTAGTCCATGAAACATAGCATAAGAAAAAACTTTTTCACAAACACTAGTATATATAAATTATAACATTGTGGGAAAAAAGTGTATATTATTTATGTTATAAATAAAAAAATGTCCATGATTAACACCCTTCTCTCATGTGATATAAATCCTTAATCAATTCATTGGAAGAAAATAATGTACCCAAAACATCAATCATTCATACATATGTGTGTCACATTAAATAAATCATTATATCAAAAATAACCCTTGGAAATAAAATGGAATTTAAAAAATTTCAATATGATATCACCAATATTGACCTCAGTAATAATATTGGTTGATACCCAAAATTAAATGAACCAAAAATAGTATTTCATAAGTAAATGTATATGCTGGTTCATGAAAAACAACTTCAAAGGAAATTATGCCTTTAGAGTTAAGGATGGAATTTTATAGAAATCGTAAGAGTTTTTATAAAATGATTTAATAATAAGAGGTGAATTAACGATCATAATTAAAAGTAACTTCCAAACATGTTACAATTTAGAAATTTAATATATTTTATTTTAAAATTAAATCATTAGAAACAAATACCAATAAAAAATAATTTAAAATACATATCAGTTACAAAATAGTGAATTGAAAACACTTTGAAAACATTTACATCTAACAAGAATATTTAGTAATGTTGCACTGAAAATGAATCAAAGGTTTTTAAAAGGTAAAACAAAAATATTTGTAAAATTTTTTCTTTTAAATACAATATTTAATAATTTATCTTTCTAAATAAATAATGCTTATAAAGATAAATGAAAATTGGAAGGTAAATAATATTATTTTAAAATTTTGAAAACTTTTTGAATAATTTTAAATACTTTTATGGAAAAATAAAATAATTAAATGGTACAAAAAGTTCATTTTTAAAAGATGGTAAGGGAAATTTTTAGGTCACATGAGTAAACACATCTTTTTAATTGAAAAAAAGAATGAAAAACATTCTTGAAATAATATGAATATAAATTTATGAAAATCCATATATAATATAGATGTTATTTTTTCATAAAAACACTGCACCTTTATGAGAATGAAATTCATCGAGAGTGAATATTTGAGTCATTAAAATCACATTACCAATATATAGAATAATAAATATCTTATGAAATAGAAAATATATGAAATAAATAATATTTTATCTCAAAGAAGGAAAATATGAGCTAACCAAATCCATTACAGATTTAATAATTCATGAATCAGTAAATATTTGGAGACGGGTTTATGTGGTAGAAATATAAATCCACATAAAATAAACATGAGATTACAAAAAAGGGAATCAATTATAACAAAAAAATATTTCCAACTTATATTAAATAATTTCAATAATAACTATCAAAACTCAATAAATGAGAACTAACTTCCAAAAAAAAAAGGTTATTGTAATGTAAAAATAAGAGGTTTACCATGAAATGAAAATTAAAATATCTTGTAATTAAAGATATTGAAAAATAAAGGAAATATGGTGGTGAATACACCAAATAAAAAATTAATAGTGCGAATAATCATATATGAAACTTGGATTTTAAAATGAGACAAAGAAACCCTTACATTATTATTATCTTTGGAATTGATAACCCATAAAATGTAGAACATTATATGGATTTTAAATCCATTAGGTTGAATTATAATTATAATTAAATAAATTCATGGAAAATATATAATCCAAAAAAACGAGTCAAGTGTTGAAATAAACATTACTAGTACTCACCCGTGCTATTGCATGACCCATTTGATTAATGGTTTTTCTATTAATAAGATATTAGTTTTTATAAAATTTGAGAAGAAAAAATAATGTTGAATAAATTTCAATTATGAAGTAATGGTTTATGATAATAGAATAGGAGTGCATAGAATATGGAGACACCCTTTAAATTGTTGTTAATGAAAAATGATAGATTAAAAAAATAAGAATATTTAAATTTTGAGGTTGAAAATTTGAATTCATTTTCAACTTCAACAATCAAAATAACAGTAATGTGTGCATGGAAATAAAAAGTGAAAGATAAATCAATGATAAGACAATGATTGTGATAATAAAAATGAAAAATGTGAAAAGAAAGAGCTTAATCCTTACAATGCATCTGAGACCTCCATCTCAAGCCAAAAAATTATAGACAAAAGTCAAAGAAATGGAAGAATAATTAATAATTTTTTGTCCAGATACACTAAAAAATAATGTACCATACCACCCATCACCTTTAATATCCTGATGTCAAACAATTTAAAATGTCAAAACCTTTGGAAATTTAACCAAAACCAACATGACATAACCATCCCGACCTGCTTCGAACCTCTAAAGTTGACTAAACCGGCCTTTGATACCAACTATAAGGAACCTTCCTTAAACAATAAGTAATCTTGAATTATGTTAACAATTTATATTGAGGATCTTTTCAATTTTAGATCTTTATAGAATTTTTCTATAACTATTACATTACATCTAAATCATTACAAATTAGACACTTCTACTCAGTATCTATTTTTTTCATAAAATGAAATCTCTTAAAAGAAAAAAAGTCTTCTTTTATTGATAAAATTCTTCTTGAATTATTCATTTCTCATACCCTGCCTTATATCCTATGAAAAACATTTAAAAAACATTGTAATAACATAAAAATATTTTTAAGGGTTATAAAACAAGGAAAGAAAACATTATTCCATCAATACATAAAAAATAGGGAAATCATACTATTCAATCTTTTACTTACAACACAAAATCATAAGATTTTTGAATAACAAATGGAAATCATAAATAATAAAGGTAAATTGTCGAATCCATAACATACTTACGTTGTATCTTTCACAGCAATGTGGGGAGTTACATTTGGAAGACCCATCACAATATATTCTTTAAATCTCTTAAGAGAAACATTAACCTTTACCTCTGTTATGTTACCCAAATGCATTAGAGAGCTATCTCAGGCTCACCTGCCCTAGGTTTATCATGGAACCACCCATATAAGTAAACATTTACCAAGAACCATAACAAAACCATAACACATAAACCAATCATAAAGGAAATAGAAAATTTTAATATTACAATCAAAAGATATTTGTTCAAAATATTGACATAATCAATCCAATTTAAAAGAGACATTTAAAAAATTTTAAAAGAATATTTTTGAATCAAAGTGTCCCATAAAACTTTCAAACTTTAAAAGGAATTAAAATTTAAAAACGTTAATATCCATATAAAAAAATCCATAAAACCACTTTAAAAACAGGGCCATTAATTTGAATGATTTTGAAAAATAAATCTCCAAATGTTTTAAGATGATGTTTTAGTGAAAGATTCATGTAACATAAGATTAAAAATAAATACAGAATAACATAAAAAAAGTCTTATAATATCATGAGAATAAGTATATTCATGATATACAATTTCAAAGGGTAGTATATACACCTTATAGGATAATAAAGGTGAAAAATATCAACACATGCCTCAATGAACGGAGATTGAGACATAGTCCCTTACCAAGATCATTTTGTAAATAAAATAGATAGATTATGTGTATTAAAAATAGGTACACTTATGTAATGTATCAATACAATATATGACATAAGACATTATTTCTTACTTAATCATAGAACTGCTTAATTTAAAAGTAGAAGATTAACCCAATGAATGCAAATTGGGTTAAGAATTTCCCTTACCTCATGTCCGACATGACTCGTTCATTCTTTAATATTATGAATAATAAACTAAAGTTAATTTCTAATTTTTTAAGAACCTTTTTCAAGTTTATTATTCCTTTTATATTACTTATTACCATGTTATAAACATTATATAATCATTTAAGTTAATAACAGTCATTTTGTCGATATTTGGTACTTAAGTCAAAAATGAACTTCTTATAATTAAAAGTTGTCCATGTGGTCAAAATTAAATTGTCACCAGAATTATATTCATTAATTATATATCATATATATCATATATATCTATTATATATATGTATTTATAATAGTACAAAAAAATTTTAAATAAGAAATGAAATGCACCATTCATTGAGACGGTAAGGCGTACGTATGCATAAACACTACTTTCATTTCTATTTCGTATTTAATGGAATGAAATCTTAATGATACATAGGTATATTATAATTCCAGTATAATATCATATATAATTTCCATAAATACATTCTTTACATGTTCCAGGTATGGAATTAACGAGTTATATCACTTTGAGGGGGCGGTAGTCCGCAGTTCCTCAAATGAAATTATTGTATTCACCAATTTTGGAAACCATAAATGTATGATATAAATGAAACAAACATAAGTATAGAGACAATATAAATATAATATATATCACAAATAAATATAGTTCCATCACAATGTCTACCATGAGATGTGGTAGGAGATAATCGAACAATAATTGTTTAGTGAGGCAACAGTTCGTCGTACACAGAAACAGTATGTTCGTATCCATTAGATGTAGGTGTTCATAAGTGTAGTTTTAATACTTCTCATAACATAAACCTATTATATTAAGGATACAGGTGTTTTTTGTAAAAAAATAATATGATGATCATCGAGAGTGAAGAATTAAAATAAAAGAAGTGAATTTGAGGGAAGACGTTACATTTAAATCGGGTAACTCTCTTTGGTTTTAACCAAAAGGATTCCTTGAAGAGTCTTATGCCTAAGGTAAGGCTTCTAGGAGGATGATAGGGATATTAAGAGATTATTTGGGAAGAGGATGGATAATTCACTGGGCTTTAGAGGTGTGTTTAATGGGTTATAGGTGATGGACTTTTATAAGGGATATGAGGGGATCTTGTGGAAGATTGAAAATATTATTTTATTACAAAATGATTTTCTATTTCAAAAAGTCCAAAACTTAATTAATTTGAATATAAGGTGAATATAAGTCGAAATAAAAGCATAAAATAATAATTTTATAGGTTTTGGATAATTTTTAATCCTTATCTTTCTTATTTAACCATTTGTTAACTTATTTAACATTTACCATGTCCACTTATATATTCATACTATATGGTTAGTATATTTAATATAAATAGCCAAGAGACCCAAAATGGATCATTAATGAAATTATTTACATCATATATGTCATTTTTCCAGATTTTGGTTTTTTAGGAATATTTTATAATTTAATAAAATATTGATTCATTTAAAAAATATTTTATGTGTCTTTTAATACTATTCATATCATGGATTTTTAATAAACTAAAACAATCTTGATTCTTTCAAAAAAAAACCATCATTAATTGAATGATAACAAGTCATCATACTCTATAAAATTCATTTATACAATAAAAAGGTTAAAAATAAATTTATTTAAATATTTTTAATATCATTTATTTGAATCCTTTACTAATGAAGCAATTACTGCATCACCATTGTTTCATAATTATATTTATTTATTTAATTTATAAAATTTATAAATAAAACACAATGATGTAGGAAATATTTTTAGCATTCAAAAAAAATTTATAGTTTAATATATCACTTATATAACCCCATATACAAATATTTTTCGTAAAATGATTCATGTTTCTGATATTTTTATTTTTTACTTTAAAAAAAGTTATTAATGTCATTATCTTAACCCAGTGGCTTTCAAAGGCTACAAGTCTAAACCAAGGATTGTATTGGTCAGAAATTACTCATAAAATAAGGTTAGGAAAAATGTTAAGGTAATTTTATATGATTATAATATTATTTTTACCATCATTTACCCTATTCACCTTTAACCGCGGTAAATAAAAATCAAAGGTTACTGTTCACCAAAAAATTATTTTATTCTTATTGAACCAAATTTTATTTTATGATGACAACCATGTATGTCGGAATTTTGAAATTCAATTCACAAAATTTGTAAAAAAAATTTTAATTAAAAAGTAGGTTTTTAACTACTATGAAGTGTTTTTCACTATTCATAAAAAATTGAACGTTTTCAGAAAAATAAAAAACATCACCCAAAGGAAATTTTGATATTCTGAATTAAAAAATGATGTATATTTTATGAAAATACAAACATATATGTTTCATTAATTAATTTAAAATTAATTTTTGTTGTCAGAACTAGAAAACATGTTTTTTTAAAATAATAACTATCAAAATATTGACACTTGTTTATGTCCAATTTGAAAGTGAAATTAATTACAATGAGAAAATTGTATTAAATGTTAAAAATAAAATCCAATTACACTTTAATACCAATAAAATGAATAATCTAAATATATGAATAAATTAGATTAAAAGGATGTTTTTGAATTAAAATGCTGTATTTTTCTCTATTCATAAAAAATGAACATTATTAGAAAAATACACAAATATCATCCAAATTAAATTTTTATTTCTTAATTCTAAATAATAATTTAATTTTGTAAAATAGAACATATAAAAGTTACAGAAACTATATTTAAAAGGGGTTCTCCATCAAAAGGTGGTAAATTGACCATTTAAAGAATATTAGAGTATTTCATGCTTAAAATTGGATCCATTCTTATTTTAAGACTCGAAAATTTATTGGATAAATGTAAATACATTCGACAAAAATGTATAATCATATTTTAGTTAGTTATGTTAATTCCCGCCAATACAACGACAAGGTGTTAACTACCATTTAAAATGATATTATATTATTATTCTTCTTTATAACTAAATATTGTGTGCAACATAATATTTCCAAGAAACTCGGTGTTACGTGATGTGTACGCTATCAGAAATAGAATCACCTTGAATGTAATATTAATATTTAATTAAAAAATATTAAAAAATATTAAAATTTTATATTCTTTATTTACCTGGGATGTTACAACCTCAACCCAATTGGTGAGGACTCAACATGCGCATCCAAGAGACCTGAGTTCAAAACATGGCGAATGTATAATTTCCAGGCACTGTAGAAGAAAATGCACACTGTAGCAGGTACTATAGCAGACAATGTTCGATACTCTAGCAGCCATGAATATTCATCGGTTTGGGATTTCGGGCTGCCAGATTTGGCGTTGGGTCCGTTAAGGCCTTTGGGCCACCCAAGGCCTTCGGGCCACCCAAAGGCCTTTGAGTCACCCAAAGGCCTTCGGGCCACCACAATGACTTCAGGACACCTCATGGGCTTCGGTCCACTAAAATTTGTTCTCTAATGACCAGATTGACTGTACAAGGAGAAAACTCTATATGGGTACCTAGATTTGCAAATAAATTTTCATGTGTGAGGCTTTAATGAATACCATTGGTGATTGTCTAACCTTTTGAAAGATTATTATTTTTCAAAAATCATTTCAAGGGAAAACAATGTTTTAATGTTTTTGTAGTCATTGGCGGTGCAATCTGTTTTCTTTTGTTTCTCGAATAATGTTTCTTATGTGGTGTTCGGAGATATAGAATCCTAATTTTTTGGTTAGTCTTGACTATGTTATTTGATTTCATTTTTAATGTAAATTATGTAATGTTTGAAAACCGTATTTATCTTGCTTTACAGTTTATTTACTTCTCTGATTTTGTTTATTTATATATTGGAAAAAATCATTCCCATTTTTTCTCTTTGGATGCATTTGGTTCTTGTTTCTAGCTTGGGAGGATCGGTAAATCCTCTTATCCATTGTCACGGATTGAATTTGGTGACTAGTTTAGGGTTGAGCAGGGTTGGTTCATGATAAAATAGTATCAAAGTATATTGCCTCTTTTCAGGATCTTGATTTATATGGTTCCCATTATTTCTTGGGGATGTAAAGTTAAGAGTAGGATTTCTAGTGCTCGAGGTGTAGGATCGGGAAAGACATAATTAACCCTTTCTCATTCCAAACCTCGAGTCACCATGGGATGTCTAGTTCTGTTGGGGTTTCTTTTTTCTTGTGGATTTTTTGGTCTTGGGAAACAAAAAGGGAGTTGGGAAAGTGGCTGACAAGAGCTTTCAGGGACTGGAAATACATGTCGATCTAGGGTGTTTCCTTATAATACTCTCTGTGATGGTGCTGTGATTGGGGTATGTTCTACAACCATATATCCGAGTCACCCATCAGCAAAATTTTCCCCTGGTAAGTTGATCTGTGACTTCCCTAATTCTGAAAATTGTTTTCAAAAATCATTTTTTTAAATTGTGAATGGAATAATTTAATGTGGTAAATAATTTTTTTAGAAAGAGGAAAATGTATTTTCATAACACATATTAATAAAGGATTATAAAATTGGGTTTTTTTAAATGGTTTTTGGTATAAAACAAATTTTTTTTAACATGGTTGGATTTTTGTAACCTAAATATGGAGTTTATTGAAATCATTTGTTTGTAAATAAAAAATTGTAATTTTTTCTAATATTGTTTATGAATTTATTCTAAATAAGAAGAAATGTTTTTTTTTGTCAAGAAATTCTTGACAAAATGAGAGTTCTATAATTATTGAAAATAATTTTAATTAGATGGGTTGGTCTTATTGTGATTTATTCACTTGTTCTTGGTTTCCCATTTTAGTTTGGTGTTATTTATAATTACATTTTGGTTTTTGGGTTTTTTACCTTGTCGCACGATTAGAACATGGTTTGGGAAAACTATGTGGCTTTCTACAGGTAACCTTGTGAGCATTGGTTTCTACAGGTTACCTGTAGAAAGCCACATAGTTTTCCCAAACCATGTTCTAATCGTGCGACAAGGTAAAAACCCCAAAAACCAAAATATAATTATAAATAACACCAAACTAAAATGGGAAACTAAGAACAAGTGAATAAATCACAATAAGACCAACCCATCTAATTAAAATTATTTTCAATATTTATAGAACTCTCATTTTGTCAAGAATTGCTTGACAAAAAAAACATTTCTTCTTATTTAGAATAAATTCATAAACACTATTAGAAAAAATTACAATTTTTTATTTACAAACAAATGATTTCAATAAACTCCATATTTAGGTTACAAAAATCCAACCATGTTAAAAAAAATTTGTTTTATACCAAAAACCATTTAAAAAACCCAATTTTATAATCCTTTATTAATATGAGTTATGAAAATACATTTTCCTCTTTCCAAAAAAATTATTTACCACATTAAATTATTCCATTCACAATTTAAAAAAAATGATTTTTGAAAACAATTTTCAGAATTAGGGAAGTCACAGATCAACTTACCGGGGGAAAATTTTGCTGATGGGTGACTCGGATATATGGTTGTAGACCATACCCCAATCACACCACCATCACAGAGAGTATTATAAGGAAACACCCTAGATCGACATGTATTTCCAGTCCCTGAAAGCTCATGTCAGCCACTTTCCCAACTCCCTTTTTGTTTCCCAAGACCAAAAAATCCACAAGAAAAAAACCCCAACAGAACTAGACATCCCATGGTGACTCGAGGTTTGGAATGAGAAAGGGTTAATTATGTCTTTCCCGATCCTACACCTCGAGCACTAGAAATCCTACTCTTAACTTTACATCCCCAAGAAATAATGGGAACCATATAAATCAAGATCCTGAAAAGAGGCAGTATACTTTGATACGATTTTATCATGAACCAACCCTGCTTAACCCTAAACTAGTCACCAAATTCAATCTGTGACAATGGCTAAGAGGATTTACCGATCCTCCCAAGCTAGAAACAAGAACCAAATGCATCCAAAGAGAAAAAATGGGAATGATTTTTTCCAATATATAAATAAACAAAATCAGAGAAGTAAATAAACTGTAAAGCAAGATAAATACGGTTTTCAAACATTACATAATTTACATTAAAAATGAAGGTACAAAAAAATAAAGAAAAAACTATACAAAAAAACAAACTACACCTGACACCCAACACATCTCCATGTGATTCCTAGGTTCTCTCTCTAATCCAAAACCAACCACCACCCAAGAATATAGGACTAAATCCTGAACCTACAGTAGAAAAAAAAGAAAACACTATAGATATGTGTATTAAAATGCACTAGGTAGGCCCAAATAATTCAATTCCCAATTCACATACTTTAAATAAAGTTACATTTATTAATATTTTCGAAATAAAATCTTTGCATATAGATTTTTCAACACGTAACATTTAAAAGGAAATAAATCACATCACAATCAATTTACCCCTTATTTTAAAATAAGGCTCAAGGGAATGTGGGAAAGAGAGACTAAGTAAAAGTTCACAATTTTCATATCAGTGATAAATGAAAGAAATATTTGTTCATTCAAAACAGTGTATTTGAATATGTTTTTCCTTTTAATGATCCCCACATTCACCATTTTCCAATTAAAAACCAAATCCATGCATAAGGAATACAATTCTACTCTACGAGGGAAATGGTATTAATGGTACTAATAATGGAGGAACATGGGATAACCTAGGAACCCATAGGATAACTAGGAAAAACTAATACATATGACCCCATCCCTAGTATCATGCCACACACAATGAAATAAAAATGCACAAATGCCCGACTTCCCAAACTCAAGGCAGACCGAGGGGCCCAAATTCCATAAAAAAACAAAATTACCCACCTATGATGGGCCACTAGCCAGGATATAACCTACCACTGTAAAAATTGTTCTCTAGATTCCATTTTTCTATATTAGGCTCCCATGCTATGTTCTTAAAATTGTGTGCCACATTAAATCATGAAAAAAGAAATATACACATTCCATCATACCAATCACACAAACCGGAACCACCCAGGCCACCCCAAGGCCGTTCCCTTACCATAAAAAAATTATCTCAAAAGGGATACCCCGTACTAAGGAAACTCCGATATCAAAGTCAACTAATATGGAAAGTGACTCACCCCGAGGAGGGTTTTTTGAATGAAAAAATTTAATAAAAATTCCAAATTTCCCTTATGTCATTTCATCACATTAAACATTTTATAAACACCATAAACAAATAATTTGACTTACCAAAAAACCTATAAATACATTTTTGGAAACACTAATAACCATTTTAAATAAAACACAATAATTTATAAAATAAAACTATGCCTTTAGGAATGAAAAAATACTTAAAAGAGACCACCATGCAATTTAACATGAACTTGGCATGAAAAACCCACCAAATACATATCACACATATAATGTGATTAAGAAAAACATTTTTTTCACATGGAACAATCATTCCAAGCATGATACATCACAATTTAATAATTAAGAGAGGTGTGAAAATCAATAAATAAATTAAATCATAACATTAAAGGAGAGGTGATATGGGATACTACCTCAGACCACTTCTTCTCGAACAACGTCTAGATGAGATGACTTGACAAGGGTTTTAGGAGGCATAAAAAACCTCAAGGAAACCTATTAATTAAATAAACCCAAAAATTGAACAACCCTATGAATGTAAATCGTCCAACAGGGCCCCTAGGTAAGGGATATAAAATAAAATGGAAGTAAAGAAATAGAGGAGTAGAATGAAGCCCTAACCATTGATCCATGTGAAGAATCTCAATGAAAACACCTTAAATCCCACTTTGAGGGGCATAGAGGTTCCTTATACATCCATGGGAGGTATCCAAGTCGAAGGGATTGAATGGTTTAGGCTAATGGAAGAAACCCCCAATTAAAAATAATGAGAAAAGCCCCAAATACACTTTCCTGAGTGGGTCACACGGTTAGCTCGCATGGTTTAACAAATCATGCGAAAACCATATGATCACCACTATTTAGTACTGGATAGTCTGCACACATTGGAGACATGTTTAGTTGAACAGTGTGAAAACTGTGTGAACCCCTGCACACTCACTATATGGTTAAACTAACAGTGCACAGTAACCATAAAACCAGGAAAATTCCCCAAAAATCACACTTGTCACCCCAAAACTAATCTAACTCATGGGGATAAACCACCCAACAAACATAACCCATAAAAGGGTGGCACAAAGAGCATTGGAATCTCATTTTCCAAGCCACCTTCTCCTAATACCTTCCCTCCAACAATGGACAAGGGAAAAATCTTCAAAAACATATAAGACTAAAAATTTAAATCAGGAACACCCGAGACACTAAATTTAAACACGAAACACCTAGAACCAAAAAGAAAAACCTAAATCCAAAATAATTTTCTAAAAAATTCATGGAATTGAATATTCGGGTGTGATAGTGGAGGTGGTAGTAAACAAAAATGCATGATTTATATTCTCTTGTTTTTCAAAGTGGGTGGAAATGAATATATGTTGCTTGTTCCATTAATATAATAAAAAATATGTATACTAATGATAATGAACCCATTATATTATTACATCAATGCTATATTTTTAAGAGAATGATTAAAAAGAAAAGGATAACTATTGTGTAATACTCACGTTTGGACCATGAAGATTCACTTGAAAGTATACTTATAAGTAAAGGTATATGGATAAATATTTGAGAACATTGTCTTATGAACATATTATATAGTTATAGGATTAGAGAAAATAATGTTTTTTCGAAGTAAATTTTAATGATTATATTTGGAATGGAGTGGTGGAAGTGTTCCCCTTATATACGTGAATAAAAGAGAACTTTTCGGAACTGTAATTATTTTTCAATAATTGAATGAATGTGTTCAAGGATCAGTATAGAAACCAAATATGATAGTGATGTAAATAATACAAAAAATCACATGATTTAAATAATACATCTCACAAACAATCACAAAACCCAAGGACCAGCTGTTTTTGTTTCATATAGATTTGATATATATAAATATACTATTTTACTACACCTGTGAACATTTCTATATAATCATGCTTCTCTAGACCACATCCTTCAAATATCACTGGATATAATCATATTAAAAACATTGGTATTAGAAATATAAGAATGGGGTGACCTAAAATTCCCATTAAGGGTGAAACATATCATAACATGTATCAAAACATAATGAGCACATTAATATAATATTAGAGGATTATGAAAACATAGTCCATAATCATAGAACATGTTAGACCAAAATAATATCGTAAAATATAATTATAGAAGCGTAAATTATATATCACATTTCTTGAACATGTATCATTTTTTCATAAAACAGGTGAGAACATTATTAAAGTTTTTAATACTTTAAAAATATGCCGCGATCAAGGAAAAATGGTGTTTCATGGAAAGAAAATGTAACTTGTTATATTAGCATGAATTAAAAAACAACATTGAGATGTGGCATAACCATAATCATAGGAAAAATTCTATAAGAAAACCTATTACTCCTATTCCTACATGATCCCAGCCATTATGTCCAGGACTGAAAATGTGAGGAAACCCATCTTGTTTTTTCCTAGGTGAACAATCACTTGATATCCTCACATGAATATCTCCTGAGATAAAAATTTTAACCAATTAATCCGAGTGAGATGTAAAACCCCAATTGTAATTATACATATAGATGTAAAATAATTAAAATCAACCACCATCATAGATTTTATAACCCAGGGAAGGAAGAATGGGGTTTTTAAACTTATCAAAAACCATAAATTTTATAGATAATAAGATATAATCATCTTATTTGACAAATAGATTGATAAAATAATAATATATTGAATATTAATAAAACATAATTCATGAGAGATAAACCATAGAGGAAACACTAAAGTGAAAATAAAAAAGAATTCAAAAAACCATTTTAACCATTATTATAAAATAAAAAATGTAAATTACATTCAAAAACACATTATTTAGAATGCATGGTGAATAATTTTTGGAAACCATATTATAAAGAGTTCCAAATTAAAAATCCCTGAAATGATAGAAGGTTATAAAAATTATATGTGATAATATTTGACAAATTTACATTTAAAATATTCATTAATAAAAATTACTTGAAAAGATATATCTTTTTCTAAAAAGGGATGTAAAATTACTTGGAAAACAATTAATTTTTAAAAGCATCAATAAAAATGAAAATTTTAAAAGGTTATAATCTTTTCAAAAAGGGGTAATGAAAATAATTTGATAATATTAACATTTCAAAATTATCTATAACAATAGAATCGTAAAAGGGATATAAATTTTATTAAGGTAAAATTTAGAGTGGATGATAAAAACTTTTATTTTTAAATGATATAAAATACTTTTGATCATTTTTAAATAACCTTTTTAAAATCATACAACATTTGAAAGTTGGATATTCATTTTAAAATGAATTAAGTGTAATAAAAGTATAATTTGAATGAACTATTTGATTTTCCACTCTCGAATGGAGAACAATGGTGTAAAGTAATAACATTGACAAGGAAGAAAAATCCATTTAATGAAATGAGAATCATTCTTAAAAAATAAATTTTAACGAGGTCATGAATTCCATATAAAATTTTGTGTAAATAAAACATAACATATTCATAGGTAATAATAGATAAATCATTAATTACTATAGTCCAAAGAGAATTATTATGACCGAAGTAAAGGATTTGATTCATGAAAATCCCTTACAATCATTATTACATTTGAATAAAAACCCTATAAAAGGTAAAAATTTGTAAATAAAAGTTAATATCACGAAATATAATTGAATATTGATAAAAATTAAATTAGTTAAATATTTACTCTATTTTAATGGAAACATAGTGAATTGATGAAAAATGTCTCAGGGGATTCAAAAATGAGACAACGTATACCAGACATTATTTTGTGGTGTTCTCAGATGAGGTATAAACTCCTATAAAACAATAATAACTATATGAATATAGTCTTTAATCCCTATATTCATACCTAAAAAATTATAATATCTATTTTTAATCATTTTATTCATTTATATTTGTTCATTGTTTTCCTATTTCACCGTATTGGGTGTTTATGATTTTTTCCCTTTGTAGAAGTTTCAACTGTGCAAAGTCAGTATTCATTATTATTCCACATTTCATCAATAGAAATTTATTATTGTTATTATATGGGATTAATTATAATGATTTATCATGCATAAATTCCCATTCATGAGTACTTTAGTCTTTTTCCTGGAAGGTGAAATTGACAACAAATATTATTCGGCCATTTTCAACATACGAAATGTGTTTTCTTAATTGACGAGTTAAACATAGATGTATATTTTGTATAAAAAAATTTAATAATTATTTACGTATTTATATTATATTGTATTAGGAATGATATATACATCATTATCAATGATATAATTTCATATTATTTTTCAAGCAGGTTGTGCAACCTACTTAATCATGAACATACCATGATTATAGATGATTATGAGGTGATTTATTAATAATATCATTGAACCATTAGCATAAAGATATCATTAAGTTATTTTTAGTTTGATATATAATAATTAAAAAGTAATAATAATAATATGTAATGTACATCAAAATATTACATAACATTAATCGAATATCATCCACTAAACAAGCTTGTTTTAAAGAACTGAATTTAAAATAATCATTTGTTGACCCTGTAATTAATAAGTTATCCAATTTAATATAAAATAAAAGTAATGATATATGAAAATAATATTTATCCATTAATATCAATATAATTACAATCCATGTAATGTGGCGATGATATGAAAAACAAAAACTAATTGTCCCATGGAGATGGTAACCCATACATGAGAATGGTTTATAGATTCATTTTCCATAGAATGGGTTATAATTTAAGAATAAAATATTTATTATTAATATAATAATTATATATTAAATTCACTAAATGGATTAGCCTTTTAAGGGGGTTAAGGAAATTGAAAAAAAAAATGTTCTTTTTGTGGAGGCGATAGTCTCCACTACAGCCAATTCACATTTTAGTTTTGTGGAATTGAAAAATGGGAGTGTGGATAAATATTAAACAATAATCATAATTTATTACTGGTATAATAATTATTTTTAGGTTATCTCATTAATATTTTTAAATTAATTTTTTGAAGTTAGAAAAATACATAACGAAATAGAAAAAGAATTGTGGTTTAGGAACTTATACCTCAATTATTGGATTGTCTCCTTTTTGAAGGAGATTAAATATTAAATTGTTGGAAATTTGGGAGGGGAAAATAATTACGGTAAATAAGAGAGTGGATGGGAGTCTTGGGACAAATTTGGTCCAAAATAAAGTGGTTTGGTGTGACAGGATGTTAGGAGAAGAGTGATCATTTTATAAGTTAAAAAATAGGGTAGTTTTTTTTAAATACTAAACAATATTCAAAAATGGAAAGTCTCCCTCAAACTATGTGCCTAAAAAATAATAAATTATGGATTTCAGGGATGACAATGTTGACCCACACCATCACCATTCAAAAACATTTTTTAAAAACATGTTATGATTATTACATCTAATGTTACTCAATTTAACTATAATAGTTTTCAACACAGTTACAATGTTTTATCCTGGATATTTATCTTTTAATCCTAAAAAATGTTCCTTATTAGAAAAATTTGATCACTAATTTTCAATTTTAAGTCCAACTTATCAAATAAAATTCCATTGTGTGTGGGTGATTTATTTTAATACAAGCACATGTAACACAAAAAAATCCATTTTTGAAAAAGTTTATTTTTAGAAAAAATGATTTATAATTAGGTTGGAATTATCAATGGCATTGAGTAAAATGAATTTTTATTATTTATTATCTTTAAATGGGTATTTATTTAAAAATAAAACAAAAAAACTTAATTTCACCATGTTATAATTAATTAAAAATATTTTAATTTTTTTAACTTCTATAAAACCATTAAAAATATTGGGCATGGTACTAAAATTAAAATTTTCATTTTAAATATATTTAGTATTATTTATTTTATATAATTTGGTATCAATTTTTTTTCAAAATAATACAATGTATTCATATTATTAAATAATTTCATAAATATAATCACATAATAAAATCAGTATTTCTACTATTCACATGAAAATTATTTATTTCAAAGAATCCATAACATTTAAATTAATTCAATACAACAATGATAAATACAAATATGATAATAAATTAATCAAATTCATATCCTAAATTTCATAAGGTTTTTAGTTAAAATTATAAAATGTGTAGATAACATTTTATTGAAAAATGACTTTTTGTGTAAATTTTTTTTTAAAAAATAATAATTAAAATAGTGATAATATTTATAATTACTATTATTTCAAAATAAACATATTTTCATGAAATAAAATTCAAATTTCTATAAAATAAACTTGTAGAAAAATATTATTTTATAAAAAAATGACTTTTCATGGAGTATATACATTCTTGATATTTGTATATAAAAATTATACTAAATTTTTATAAAATCCTAATTTCTTCATTAGAAAACCCTTATGATATATGAATTAGACCTAAGAATCAAATAATATGATGTTTCATTTCGGGTGGTGATGCATTTAGCATGGGCCTTTTTGAAATCTTGATGATATTTAACTTCTCCATTATATAGTTTTTCTCAAATTGAAATTACGAGAGTTCAACTTGGGATTAGTTAAGGGATAACCATATAAAAGATTCATCCATTCTATTTTCAGATAATTGGGATTTAAAATGTTAAATTACACTTCCACATGCCATTTCATCCAACATTCTTTATTGATCTTTCAGTTTCTTTAAATTAATCTATAAAACCTAATTTAATGGATTAATTTTAACACACTAAAATTTAATGATCATAATGTAGCAAGGTTTTTCATTTAAATTTGGTATTTCATGTGAGGAATGATATTAACATAATATTTATTTAAGGAAAATATATAATGAAATATATATTTGTTACATTCTCCATCCCTTAATTAAATTGCATCCTCAAAATTTTAATTATTACATACTTATGAAGTTATCTAAGGATTTATATAATATGACCAATGATTTTGTTGTATAATAAAGTATCAATAACAACTATTGACTTATAATAATCATAATAAAAATATTAGGTTTCTTCCAAACTATTTTAGATAAATACTTATCATGATTTGGTGTTATGAAATATTCTAATTTTTCACGGGTTCATAGTTTATACAATTTGTGATAAATTATCATAAGCTAGTTTTTTTAAGAAATGTGATTCTTTTTTAATATAATAGTTACACCTCACACTCCTATCTGTCAACCCCTTTGGTATTTAACATGGTAGTGTTGTTGGAAATTTATGGTCAAATGATTATGTAAATTAAGATGGGTCCTTCTCCTTATAAGTCTAACTGTGATCCATGTTCAGAAACTTCACAGTCCTCTATAGAGTATCCATGTATAATGAACTGATATGTACCCTCTATATCTTATCCTTTTACTATGTCTCTAGCTTCAATAGATAACCACAAATTTCCTCACACATATTGCAATAGTATGTAAATTTCCCACTCTATAAAACCCTCTCAGCTAAAGGTTAGTGGGGAATGGATTTCTCTCCATATTCAATCTAAGTTTCATTTCATGTGTCAATATTGGGACATCCATGACCTGATATGTTTCATACACATGCCTCATGGGATCACGTGTTCTAGTGCATCAAACCCTATTTTTCGAACTCCTTTCAACTATGAGGTCACTCGGTAGAATTCCCATTTTTTCACATGACCATCATTTATGGTTTTACTATCAATGTTGGTAGTGTGTTGAAATATATATCCACAATTTTCATAGTAAATTAAACTTATTTAAGAACATCGGGTCCTACACACAGTAGTGGTGCCTTGATAAATGATAATTATAATGATCTATTGTTATCAGATATTATTTCAGTGACATTAAGATCTCTCTGTAGTGGATTTTTCTTGTCATCTTTACCTTCATCCATTTTCCTAATGAGGATATTTTTATTGGTAATCTTTCCAAGATCTGTGAAATTAGTAAATCTATTACATCAAATCTATATATAAGACTCATAATACAATTTATATTCCCATAAACATAGATTTAAAATATAAACTGTCATTATAAATAATATTTTTTTTAAAAAAATAACATCATGGTGGTACATTTAGAAAAAAACATGTAAAATGAAGTTTCTAGAATAATGATCAAATAACAACAATTATAAATTAGGAGATTTAGCTATCACAATTTACCTCATAGAATTCCATTGAATAGGCTCCACCTTGTTCCTTTAGTTAAGTTGGTCATTCATTCCATTAATTCTTATATTTCTTATATTTATGACAATGACTTGGGTAATGTAAAAATTTCCCACATTTATGGAATTGGAAAATCAGTAGTACCACTGGATTCACATTTTCCACACACATTGGTCCAACCAACCTCTTCACATTCCTATGACAGTTTGATGCTCGATGAACTCCTAAAACACATGAAAAAAATCATTTATTCCAATTTTTTAAATTCCTTTAGTTATAATTAAACACAACTGACGTATAGGAAATTTACCATTTTTTCCTCAATCCTTTAAATCACATGATCATTCATGAGACTTCATCCTTATCTTATTTGGTGTGAATGGAAATTCTACTATGAAAAAATTATAAATCAAAATAAATAATGGATTTTTAGATTAATCATAATATTTATCTTTCCATATCATATTTTGATGGGTTGTACATTGTATTAATCTCCACATTTTCCATCGCATCCTTGGTTCCTTCAAGATCTAGCCATTACTAATACCAATAGTGTTTACATGAGAGATGAAACATTTACAATATAGGGAAATAATCATAATCCTAAGCATAATTTCAACCCTCGATTTATTTTTATTTTACATTATCATTTGTTCCTTATTTTCTTTAGTTCATCCTATCTCTATCTTAGTTTGACTTAGGCTACTCTATGTTTGTTTTTATTACGCTTCTCAAACAAATATGTTAAAGTAACTAGGAAATAAATCATTATAGTTGTTCATAAATACTATATGATCAAATAATTCATATCTCTTTTTAGTTTCAAACCAGGTGTGCGGTAAGGATTATTTGATAGGGTTAAGGTCACAATCGAGTTAATAATCAAACCACTGTTTTCAGCGTAATTACCCCAAGGTAAATTTATGGCAATTCATGCATCCAGTATTAGTATAAATAAAAGTATGTATTTAAAGTAAAATACATCTACTCAAGACCTTACTAATTTATTATGATTTCATCTTATACATATACTCATCTCTATAGTTTTTACTAATGTTATCTAACATTAATACCAATAATAACAAAACTAATCTTCAAAAATAACTACATTAATATCTAAAATAACTAAACCATTCCACGATTCTATCTATAGAGACCCAAAATAATCATGAAATAAATAATTAAATAATATCATTATTTTAAAATTACATCTCATAAATTGTCACACAACCCAAGAATCTAGGGCTTTTTTTGTCTTGGAGAGTAGGTTTATAAACATCATATTTTAGTAAACCAGAAATCATCACTCTATAATTAAGATCCTATAGACCCTATACTACAAATATAAATGGATTTAATTGTTTTTATTACATGGTTATTATAATCCCATGTAAGGGGTGAGCTCAAATACTCTAAAAGTGAAAAACATTTCAAAACATGAAAGAAAACATGAAGAATACATAAATATCGTAATCAATAATCATGAGACCGTAGATGATAGTCATGGAACATGTTAGAGAAAAAACATAGAGATTCATGGAAATAAAAATTTTCTTGTAAAATTGGTATAACATGATAAAAAACATGGGAATGTGGAAACCCCATAATCATAAGAGAACCATTGTGAGAAAACCCATTATTTTCATACCTGAAAATTTGAGAATACCCATCATAGACATACCTATGAGAACAAACTTATTATTACATTTCATGGTTATATAATTATATATAAAATCCAAATAACTATGTGGAGGGAGATATAAGATACCACTTATCAACATTTACACTTATGTGTACAAATTAAAAGTAATAATTCTTATAAATTTAATACACCATGGAAAATAAATGGGTTTCTTAAATATATCACATCACATGAACTCAATAAATCATAGGAAATCAAAATAAAATATCCCAAAAGGATTAATAAAATAATATATTTTTAGGGATTATTAAAACATCACATAATGGGAGATAATTCATGTTGTAATATTGATGTGAAAATACAAATTTCATTCACAAAAACATTTAACAAATTATTATAATGGATAATGGTTAAATTAATTTCAAAAATACATTTTTTATAATTGAAGGAGAATAATTTTTGAAAATATTATTATAACGACTTATAAATTAAATATCATTGAAAATAAATATTGTTTTAAAAAAAGAGAAGTAATTATTCTTTGAAAACATTACTTTTTAATGTATAATTAATAACTAATACTTGAAATTACCAAACATTCTCAAAAATTGAAGGTTAAAATAATTTTAATGATTTTATGTTTTAAAATAATCATTAATTTTATAAAAATCAAAGTGATAATTTTTTAAAATAGGGGAAGTGAAAATAAATTAATAACATTTACTTTTAAAAATAAGCTTTAATAATGTTAAATGGAAAAAGGAAGTATTTTTATGAAATTAAAATGTGGATTGGATGATAAAAATATTTATATTTAATGTATGGAAAAACATTTTTAACCTTTCGAAATAACCTTTTTGAAAACAAATATTGTTTGAAATATATAAAATCATTTATTTTTAAATGAATAAATGTGTAAAGGATAATTGGAAATAAAATATTTTTATTTCCACTAGTTAATGTAAAACATTGGTGTGATGTTAAAACATAGATATGAATGAAAAATTCATTAAAATAAATTGGAATTATTATTAAATAAATTAATTTTAACAAAGAAATATAATCATAATACGGGAGTATTTTGCATTATATCATGATTTCCCATGAAAATAATTCCAAAATACATCATAAAATATTCATTGGTTATAATATTTCAATAATTAAATTTTATGTTCAATTGAGTGTGATTATGACATAAGGAAAGGATTTGAGTCATGAAAACCCCTTACGACCTTTGTAACAGATGAAACAACATCCTATCTGTTGAATAAAATTAAAAATAACATTAAAAATCCTTAAATATAAGATAATGTTAATTCAAAATTATAGTATTTTAATATTTACACCATTGAAAAGGAAACAATGAGTTTAACATAAAAATTTATCAAGGGATTCATATGTGAGACAAATAAAAACTAATCATATTTCGCTACTTTGTTGGACATGATATTCCTCAGGTAAAAAACATAACTAAATTAATATAATATTTCATGAATATATTAATACATAAAAATATATATTATTTCCCTATATAATCATTTTTCACATTTACATTTCTTAGTTTTTGCCTATTTTTCAACATCGTGTTTTTATATATTTGATAGTTTTAGAAGATTTATAGGAGTGTTATTGGTAGTAGTTTTTCTTCAAAATGTCATCATTATAATTTTATTAATGTTAATATAATTAATGACTTAAAATTATTTATGATATATAAATTTATATTCATTTTTAGTTTAGTCATTTTCCTAGAAGGTGAAATTGACAATATATATTTTGGTGATTTACAACTTACGAAGGGTGTTTTCTTAATTTCAGTGTTAAATATTGATGTATTCTGTCGAAAACCTAAAATATTATTATTTACATTAATATAAATTATTATTTTGTAAATAATGTCTTCATTTTCATCCATGATATAATTTAATACCAATGTACAGGTAGGTCTTTAAATCAACCCAATCATGAACAAGCCATTATTATTGATAATCATGTGGTGAATTAGTTGTAGAATCATTTAACCATAATAATAATAAAATCATTTAGTTTTTATTAGTGTGATAACTTATAATTTCATAATAATTATAATAATAATTAATTGATAAAAAATATTACATATATTTAATTATAGATTTTCTTCTTTGTACGCTTGTTTTAAAAGACTGAATTTATGATAACTGTTTGCTGAACATATAACTAAAAGGTTCCCCAAATTCTTCTACTAGAAACTTAATTATATTCACTGAATAAAATTTATCCTTTAAATCCATTTTAATTCCCATTCATGTAAAGCGATTATGAAATGAAAAATAGTAACAAGTCATACCAAGGATATGGTAGTCCACACGAACGCATGTTTGGTGATTTTATTTTCCATAGAATAGGGAAAAGGAGATATATGGTTTAACATTTAAGAATATAAAATACATAATTAATATAATTATAAAAATTTAAATCTATTATTATTACAATCCTCATATGGTGGTGAAGGAAAACAAAAAATAATAATGTTTCATCATGGAGGCTATTGTCCCCACAACAAACGATTCATACATACATTTTTATTAATTGAAAAAGGTATAATGGACCATAATTTATATGTAGTTATTAATTCAACATTGAATAATACTTTAAACATAACATAACAAAAACTACACCAAGACCAAATTTGTTTAGTCTCTTTAGAAATAGGGAAACATAAACAACTAGTTCATAAAATATCTACATTATCTCCCTTTTATTTCATCAAAAGTAGACTCCTTTTTGACATATCATAGTTAATACCCTTATTCATGACATGTGGAAAAGAAAAATATGAATGGGTGAGTTCAAATGCTCTGTATGGGTAAACAGGGGAAATATTAATCATATCATAATCATAAGAACATAACTTTCAAAAATCTTATCCTACATATAAAATATCATAATATCATGTAATGGTATAAATCATAAAAGTGAAATGTAATCCAAATATTCAAAATATACAACATGAAATTTTTTTCATACACACATAAGAATAGAAAATTATTTCATAATAGTAAAGGATCATTAACAAGACTATCATAGCGGACAAAGTCCATTACTGAACCGAGTTCCCTCCTCATTCCAACCCTATATTACTGAACTAGATTTACTTGTCGTTGCATTCATGTCTATATCATTAGATATAAATATTTTCCTAATTAATTTAAGGGATATATAGGTCCCACCCATCCCATTAAGAAACCATTATTACATGTTCCACAAAAACATAAATAATTTATCACAGCATAACCTGTGAAATAAATAGGTTTCTTAAAAAACATTCCATCATAATCCATTTAAAACAAATGGATTTAATAAAAATAACATCATCATAAACAGAATAAAATTAATGTAATAATATGGATAGAATCATAACCCTATGTCATCATAGATGAAAGATAATTTTGATAAAATAGTTTAACTTATTTCCTGAGCAAAATATCATTTCCTTTTCAAATAAATTTTATTTTCTCAAATTGTCAGAAAATCTGAAAAGAAAAGAATCTAGTTGAATGTAATCTAGAAATCGTGTAGAGAAATATTCATGGAAATAATGTGTCAGGAAGCCTTAAAAATATTTTCATCCTGTATATGTCTAAAACAACATTCATCTCACACTTTTTCTAGAAAAGTAAAAAATTACATCAAATCGATTAACAAAAAAAGATTCATTTCACACCATTTAATAAAAATTTTCCATTGGGTAAAATTAACTTTAAAAATTTCGATACGAAAATAAATAATATTACATAATTCGGAAACATGGATCGGGATGATAAATATACCCCAATAAATACTTATTTATAAACAATCTCAGATAAAAATGAGATGGTAAATTATCCCTTACCTTAGGTCCGATATCCATCGTATCTATCCGAACCACTTGTAAAATGATTTAAATAATTTTATTGACTTACTAAGGAATAATAATAATTTTTATGATATCATATTTGATTATATTATCTTTTGTTTGTTAGTAATACTTCATTGTCACTTGTTATTTAGATATTTTCTACTTTATGTTCTTATGCAGGATTTTTCAGTTATGTCCAAGTTAAACTTCTTTAGTAAGAGTTAAATAGAACAAAATGTGTATAATATATATAATATTTATTCAATAAATTCATTTATATAATTATTTTTTAATTAATATCATGTAGAATGAATCACATCGCATCGTGGAGACGGTAGGCCGTACGTACGCACGAGCGATGATATAATTCACAGAATTGTCGAATGGTATTCAATTGGATGGTGTATAATATTTAATAAATAGTAAAATTTTATAATAATCATATTTAATTATTATTTCCATCATTATACCAATCCTATTAATGAAGTGGTGAAAAATATATTACACCACGGCGTGGATACGGTAATACATACGTACTCACACGCGGTGATTTCGTTTTTCATATGATGGATAGAAGATGAAATTTGTATGTTTCATATTTATAATAAAATATTACTATATGAGTGAAAATGATGTTATTAATTTATAATGAATCCACTAATGAAGAGGATGTATAAGAAGAATTATGTTTCAAAGAATCGGTAGAAGAGATTACGTCTTCCTCATTGTTCTTATTCTAAATCTTTTCATAGAACAGTAGAGTTGGTATTTGAAGATGACCAGGACCTCTAGAATAAAAATAGGTATGTTTAAGAGGATAAATGGTAGGGTCTGGTTGAGCTTGAAGGTACAAAATGAAGTTAAAAAGTGGGGGAGGGGTGCCCTTTTATAATTGAGGAGAGGGGAACTTTTGGAAATTCCATAAATAATAATTTATAACAAAATAAAACTCAACCCAAAAACCACCAAAATTTCCCATTATAGAAGATGAGATGAGATATGGTTGTAATATAATCATGAAATAAATTTTGGACATGTTATGTTTTCAATTTAAACCATATCATTTTAATTGGCAATTAGTTATTCTATTTATTGTTAATTATGGTAGTAACATTATAAATATTTAATGGTTATAAATATTTACTCATATGGTATTAATTGAACATAAATGGATATTTTTATGACATTTTAGAACCTATAATTTTACTTTGTAATTTTAAAATATTTTAATGATTTTTAAAAAATTTAATTAAATTTTATTTTTAAAAAATATTAATTGTGTCAATTTTGACATTATTAAAATATTTTACATTGAATAAAATCCACACCGAATAATGTTTAATACACTCCAAACATGTCATATTCACCTAGATTTTTTTTGGTGCACATTAATTTTTTCATATAATATTTATTTTAATATTTTTAAAACCATTTATTTGATATTTCTATTAATAAAATAATTTTTATACCACTATTGTGTCATCATTAATGGTAAATATTTAATCTCTAAAATTTATAAATAAAATTATATGATGTAGGTAATTATTTTATATTTCCATAGACTATCTATAATGTAACTCCCCGACCCCAGAATCCAGGAGCCAATGCATTATTTTAATACATTGGCATTATTAGACGGAATCAAGTCCCGAAGGACCGATTAGTTTAGTAGTCTGGGAAACGAGATACATACATAAGTTCAACATTACAACTTTAAAAGAAAAAAAACACTAATTTATTCTATTAGAAACATCTAGGATTCCATGATTATTCCTGCAAGTCACTCATAAATAACTTCTTCATATCCTAGAAAATGAAACATGAGAAAGGGGTGAGCTCACATGCTCAGTAAGAGTAAGAAATACCATGGAAGATAACATAAAAATTAGGCATGGTGAATAATTGAAAACAAATGCCTTAACGAATAATAAACATGAGCACTTTATGGTAGGAATATGAGATGAGTTAAAAATTCCATAATAAAACATAGTCATGGGTATTCTACTAGTCGAATAACCACATTAAATATCAATAGCTAATCTCATAATGATAGAATGCATAATGACGGAAATCATAACCACATAGTCAAGGCCTCATTCTAAGACTAAAAAAAAGATTTTTTCAAGGCCATGTGTCAAGACACTAGTTTGTCTCATAAGACTTACCGATGCATCAAGGAGCTATAGCGGGCTCCACCCATCACATACTTAGTCCAACACATTCCTCACTTGAAAATATTGAAACATAACATAAACATTCATATTAAAACTAGCATATGAAATGTCAATACATTAACCAAAACCATGAATGTTCTAAAAATAGCACATCCATAGTCAAACATAAATCATTCAATAAAATATAGAAGATTGTATTAACCTCAGCTGAGAATTGATGAAAATAATCATCAGAACTATTTGAGTGAAATATACCCCTTTTTCTTGAAATCATTTAAAAGTCTCACTATTTATCAAGAAGCTATTTAAAATATATTTTTGAATCAAAGTGTCCCATACCACTTTGAAAGTTTTAAAAGGAATTTTAATTTTAAAACATTGATGTCCATATAAATAAATCCTTAAAACCATCTTTAAAACATGGTCATTAATGAGAATGATTTAGAAGAATAAATCTTTAAAACATTTAAAACGATATTTTAGTTAGATTTCTTAACCAATTGAGAGACATTTGAATACAAATAATTTAGGCAATAAACACTTTATAATATCACGAGAATAAAGGGATTAATGATATACTATGTAAATTTTGTCACGACCTGTCCCCCGGGGCCCGTGCCGTGACTACCACAAGCCCACCTTCCATAGGCCAGGGGATGTCGACTAGAAGAAAAGGCATAATCCCTATAACTGGGAATTAATTTCCTTTATAAACTATAATCACACACAATAGAGTAATATAGAAGAAAAACACTAGTAAAACTGTATAAAAAAGGAGTGCTGAAACTAAAGGAGCCAGAAATACAAGCCCAACTGTAAAGTACAAGTACAACTAAAAAGGGAAAAAATAGCTGAAAGGTGAAAGAAGCTCCTGGATCGTCCTCAGGGGTTCCTAACTAAATGGTGGGTACAGATGAACTCCTCATCACTCCACGTCCATTAGACTCCTTCGTTTACCAACTCGTCGTAAGGTCCACATCCGGGTACCGTCCAGTTCTGGTACTCTCAGCCTCAGCCAGCGTTGTCTGTCGTCTGCATCCAACACAATGAGGTGTGGGCATAGCCCGTGCATGGGTGAGTATAACGATACTCAGTAGGGACCCCGAGACCCTCAAGGTCTCACAAAATTCTACAAGGATAACCAGAATGTATGAAATCAACAGATAACCATTACTTAGGTATATGCCCATACATATACCTAAGTTATCAAGTAACCCATCTCAATCATGAGGAATACCGAAAATTCATTAACTCAGCTCAAACTAGGATTTTATTTTCGAAACCATGACTACTGGATAACTCTTGATCTGTTGAGTACAGTGGGCCTACCGCAACACCATAGCGCTTCCCACTAACCTTGGACTGCTGAGGCACTCCTCCTATCGAGTACCGTGGGTTTTCCGCACTCACACAGAGGCGCTCCCCACTGTGGGTCTGCCGTCAACTACTTGGTGCACCCCCTAATAACCTATAGAGGTACTCCTACTGTTTAGTACTGTGGGTCTGTCGCCAACTACCAGATGCTCTTCCACCATGGGTCTGCCGCCAACTACAAGGCGCTCCCCACTGGGCTAGTCGAATCACTCTGAGTCGAATTGGACAAGCAGTCGTCAGGTCTCAGCCAGCTAATAGGTCTCCGTACTCTGTCTGCTCATCACCAGAAGGATATTCTCTATGAACTACTAGGAAATACATCAAATATCACGTATTGTGAGGAAGAAGTATCTCAATGGTCCGCCACATCATAGAGGGCTCAACACAACAGACGACGCATCAATCGGACGTCCGGTCTGTGAGTTATTATCCTTTTACTCCCGAGGGACCGGTGGGATTCGTGTAAGAACCAACCTAACTATATCTCAACTATAACACAAACTCCAATGAGTTATACTCAAAGGGACCTTCTCTCATAGAGATTACCAGTGCTGCTGACGGTTCGTCAAACGGACGTCCGGTGCCAAAGATATGGCCAACAGAAAGTAAAGGGTCAGTAGGGGGCCCGAGTCCAGTCCGACCCGGTCCGACCCATTGGGTAAGACCTGGATCGTTGGGTGGGTTAGCCCACTAGGTTTGGCCCAGTCCGCTGGGCCCGGACCAGCAGACTGCTGGGGCAGTTCGGCCTGGGCTCGAGGCCAATTCAGCCCAGAGCGTTGCGAGGCCGTGGTCCGGTGTAGCTCAGCCCGGAGGGCGTGGACGGGCCGGTATGGATAGAGCACCTCGAGGAGGGCCAAGACATCGTCATGACCAGGAAGCTACAAGGGGACCGATTCAAGGCAGCGCGCAGGACGCGCACGGAGGTTGGCAGGAGGCTGATTCGACGCGACCAGGCGGGCGGCCAGTTCGGCAGGGCGCGACCAGCACTGCCGGCCGGTTCGGGGTGGCGTGCGGCCTAGCGGGCCGGTGGTCAGGAGGCACACGTCCAGGCAGGCCGACAGTCCGGAGGTGCGCGTCCAGGCGGGTCAGCGGCCGGGTAGGGCACAAGCCTACGCGGGGTTCCGCCGGGGTGCACGGGAGGCACGAATTTGGCCGGGGCGCGTGGGAGGCGCAGGTGGCCAGGGGGCCGGGCCGGAGCGGGTTCGGCCAGTGAGCGCGGGATGTGTGGGCGGCCATGTGGCTGGGCCGGTGCAGGCTCGGCTGAAGATGGTGTCGGACGCCACGGGGGCGGCGTGGTTCATATAGGCTATAGGTAGTGTGTCATTTGTCGTTGCTGTAAAGACCCGTAAAATTCAAGGGAATTTTTTTCTTAATTTTCTTTGGGATTTTACAAGAACACAGTTTCTGACGGCACCTGATTCCGAGGCCCGGTGAGCTTGGAATAATTTTCCGAAGATTAGTTCCAGTACGTTCATTGAAGGAACGAGTAGGTTTTTCTAACTTTTGATCTGGTGCTCAGAATTGAAATCTGAGGGCACCGATGGAACTGCATCGCCGATAATTTGCTTAAGAAGACCTTTACTGGGGTTGCGTTTTCTCGGGAGGAGTTGTTAAAAACTGTGGATTATATGAAATGTAAAATAAAATTGAGCTACAATTTTATTTCTTTTTAAGTGGTTTATCCTTTGTGTGGAAGTTGGGGAACTACCCATGAGAGGTTAAGAGGGCGGTGGGGCCTACACGGACCCCACCCCTTCATTTTCCCTAACTCCCCTAACCCTCCATTTAATATGACAATATAGGTTTAATTACATAAGTTATTTCATTTTTTATTTTCAAATGAAATATTGGATTCTGTGTTAATTAAATAAGACTAAGTCTTATTTCGTGAGAGGATAGTTCGTTGTACGAGAGGATTTGGAGAGGAAACCTCTATGTTCTGAAGAACGTTTTTCCTCCTTGAAGAACGTGAAGAACGCACCATCGCCGACGAAGAACGCCGACCTCCGACGACGGAAAACGGTGAGAGACGCCTTCCTTGGAGATCGACGACGCGATGCCATGTACCACGACGCCAACGACCCTATCCTTCCACGACGCCTTCTTCCACGACGTTCAATTCTGCGTCGAACCTTCGTTCAACGATTTCATCGAGGTAGGGGATTAACTATTTTTGATCATGAATACTTCTGTCGCCGTTCTTCATTTTCAAATTGGACCGCCTATTATCGCAATAACGGGAGGAGGTCGGACCGCACGAACACGACCGACTCTCCTCCCCCCTTGATGCTTGAATTTTTTGCGGCATGAGCAAGGCAGCGCGGTGCCACCTCACCACGCGTAAATAATAAAGAATGGGAGGAGAAGTGCGGCATCGTCGCGCGACGCCGGTCGGACCAAGGCCGCGGCCTTTGGCCGCGGCGGAGCAGGGAGCGGCGGCCGGCTTCCAGCCGCCGGAGCAGGAGAGCGGGACCGCGGCAGCAGCAACCGGCCGGCCGGACTGGGCCGACCGATCACCGAGAAGGCCGGGGGTCGTAACCCCCAGCTGGCCGAAGCAGCGGCCCCCACATGGTGGCCACGGTAACACCAATAGTGGGGCAACACCCCCCGCCCTTCCGCTCGACCGTTTCGGCCGAGCAGCCTGGCCACGCCGTCCAGGCCGAGCGCGCCAAGCCAGGACGGGCCGCGCCCACCGGGCCGGGCTGCGCCCTAATGGGCTGGACCCAGACCCGGGTCTGGTCGACATAGTTCGGGCCGACCCAGGGGGTATCGGGCCGGGTCGGACCGGGCCCGAACCCCCTATTTTCGGACCTATTTCGGTCTTTTGCCCATAACATGGGCTACATACCTCCGAACGATACACCGTCAGCTGTGATGTGATCCTTGGATCAAGAGAGTTATTTCACTATATTACACAAAGGGTTTCGGAGAACTTTGGGTTCAGCCGGGTTGGTTCGAACATGAAACCAACCGGGCCCTCGGAGCGGAAACGCTTATAACTTGGGCTCCAGACTTCCGATTGACGTGCCTTCGACATTGTTGGATTCCTCTTAGTGAGATGGACATTTTGGCTTACTCCATTCGAGGTTTGGACGCAGTTGGAGTATGTCCAGGTTGGTTTTGACTTAAAAACCAACCGGGCCCCTGGGACGAAAAAGCCAATAACTCTCAGACCGGGCGTCCGATTGACGCGCCGTCTGTCTCGTTGAGTTCTTGTTGATGATACAGATCTTTTGGATACATCAACTCCGGACTTCGTGTCAGTTGATGTATCATTCCCTCGGCTCGTGGAGCAGACCCTCCCCGAACGAGCTTGCTGTGTGCGGGAACCTTAGAGCTGGCTGCGACTACGATGACGATGACGACTGTACAGAAATCCTCCGTGGATTCGACGGCGACGACTACAGAACTCAGCGATCATGTGTGGATCAGTGCTACCAATCCTATGTGGGTCAGATCCTATGTGGGTCAGCGCTCAGCGATCCTATGTGGGCCAGCGCATACCGATCCTATGAGGGTCAGATCCTGTGTGGGTCATTGCGGGGGTTAGTACCTATCGATCCTTTGTGGGTCCTTGCGGGGGTTAGTACCTATCGATCCTCTGTGGGTCCAATGGCTTAGACGAATAAATGGCTACACCTGATCATCTATATCGTCTTACGAAGAAGTTTTCCTGTGTGAGCTGAGTTTTGACTTTCAATCTTTATCTTCGATAAGATTGACTTGATATCCTGTGTGGATTACGTTATGCTTCTTGTGTGGATTGGGTTATGTTTTCCTGTGTGGACTGGGTTGTACTTGGGCTCGGATGTTGGAGTCGAACTAGAATTTATGACTTAGGTATATGTATGGGAATATACCTAAGTAGTGTCGGATGTTACTTCGTGATTGTATCTTTCCTTTGTGGATTATCCTTTCTGGATTCGGGGAGTCCATCGGGGGTCTCAGGGTCCCTACTGAGTAGCTTATACTCACCCCTGCATGGGCTATTCCCGCACTACGTTGTGTTGGATGCAGATAACGGACAGCGCTGATATTGGTGGAGGCTTGTGGAGCAAGTCGGTACCTGGAGGTGGACCACTGGGTGGGACATACACGGAGCGGACGGCTGGACCTGTGGAGCTGATCAGGCAATCTATACCCACCCTTCAGATGGGACTTCCAGTGGACTACTTGACTTTGCGGCTTTACTTTTCAGTATTTGTACTTCTCTTTCCAGTTGTAATTTACTTTCAGTTTGGGTTTGTATTATGGCCCACTTACTTTTCCGCACATACTATTGTACCCAGTTTTTCTCAGTGTTTACTTCTGCTTGCTTGCTCTGTAGTGATTGTTTACTTTACAAAGGCAATATCTTCCCTTTTTTATCGGAAATTACACCTTGGTGCTAGTCGCCAGCCTCGGGCCTATAGAAGGCAGGCTTGGGGTAGTCATGGCACAGGCCCCGAGGATGGGTCGTGACAAATTGGTATCAGGGGAGTTCGGTTCTACCGCTGAACTCAGGAATCTGATCTTTTTCTATGTGAAGCAATAGTGTTAAGAGTATTGAGTGTGGTTATCAGTTCAGGGATTCCAGTGTTGGTGCGGCGGCCGACGTATCCGTACACCAGGACCCTGACTTCTGATTTCCAACTTAGTGCATGAAAACATTGATTTCATGTGTGTTTCAGGTTTCCTTTTTTGATTACTTTGTGTCAGCTGACCAGGTATACTGTATTGACCGTGGCGCACCTGTCTCTTTTCAGGATGGCCCCATGACGGCAGCCAGCTAGGGTTCCGAGTTTTGTACGTGACGACAACCCACCGATCGACGAGGACTTGGTGTAGGACCCTATTACTGCGGAGGCACCGACGACACCACTACCCATCGAGCCACCGATGCTACCAGCCCCATCCGCTAAGAGTGCACGTCGCCTTGGTGCACTGGACGAGTTTCAGCATCAGAGGCCGCCCAGGTTTCGCGGGGAGACGGACCCTCAGGTAGCCGAGGATTGGATGGAGGCGGTTGTGTGAGTTTTCCGATTGGTAGGGACACCAGCAGACCTCATTGTGATCCTTGCAGCGAGTCTCCTGCATGCGGCAGCAGGCAGATGGTATACCTTGATGCTCCAGGTGCATGACGAGGCATCTCTCCTCTGGACGGACTTTGAGAGCCTCTTCCAGTCGGAGTTCATCCCAGACACCCTCCTTGCGGTGCGCATCCAGGAGCTACTACAGCTGCGGAAGGGCAGCTTGACGGTCGCCCAATACTCAGCGAGATTTACCAATCTCTCGAGCTATTCGACGGACATGGTACGAGACCCATTATTCCAGGCTCAGACCTTCGAGCAGGGATTGAGGCATGATATCAGGGCATCGCTGATCTCCCTCATAATTCCAACATAGGCAGGGGTACTGGAGTGAGCCCTTCTCATTTAGAGCTTTCTTGCTGATCCCACATCAGCAGCGAGACCTACCGCAGGGCGGCACGTAGCAGAGTCTTCTGTAGCTGGCAGTCGACGGATGACACATTGGTCCAAGTGGACAAGACCCTCAGGCGGACGACCTCAGGACACTGGCTCAGAGGTGCGTGGAACACAGCACAGAGCCAGTCTTACGAGAGGTAGGTAGTGCTACGCATGCAGTAGGCAGGGCCACATGGCTCGTGACTGCCCGACCTTCCATGCAGAGGACTAGCAGACAGTTGAGGGACCACCCAGGCAAAGGCAGAGGGTCGACTGTGGCGGTCCGCAGGGAGCAGGCGGACGAGGCAGAGGAGCTGGCTGAGCAACAGGTGGTGGGCGACGCTTTGAGGCTCTACCACCACCACCACCAGGAGGTCCACCCCGACCACGGGGAGCTAGCGGGCAGGGACATGCACAACATCAGGCAGTGGAGGCCTACGACCACGGCGCGCCCGAGATGATTTGAGGTACTATATGTGTCTACTCCACCCTTGCTGCAGTTCTTATAGACACAAGAGCGAGTCATTCTTTCATTTTCGCTGCCCTTGTTCAGAGCTCGGAGATTCCGACAGAACCGTTGGCTCGATCCTTATGTCTAGAGACTCCTACGGGAGAAGATTCGATGATTATGCACTGGTGCCGGCAGTGTTAGATTACTTTAGGAGGCGATTGATTCGGCTAGGATCTTCTTGTAGCGGCGTCGAGGCCTTACGACTTCATCTTGGGCATGGATTGGTTATCTACCATCCATGCTCAGATTGAATGCATTAGGCGCAAGGTGCGATGTGTTTGCACCGATGGGAGCAGGTTCACCTTCACCGTTGAGAAGGGATCCATTGCAGCACAGGATGGACTCACGCAGAGGAGAGGACAGCCCATCACTCATCAGTTGGCTAGCCTCATCCTAGGAGCAGTTGACGTGCAGAGTCTAAGCTTACCTACAATGGTGGATCAGTATGCGAACATTTTTCCCGACGACGTTCCAGGACTACCTCCTCGTAGAGAGGTAAAATTTTATATTGACCTGTACCCCGAGACATCCCCGATATCTACCCCATAATATCAGATGTCTCCCGCCGAGCTTCGAGAGCTACGGGTACAGCTGGAGGACTTGTAGGGCAAGGGATTCATCTGACCCAACGTTTCACCCTGGGCCTCCCCAATTTTGATCACCAAGAAGGCGGACAGGAGCTTGCGACTGGGTGTCGATTACCGTCGCCTGAACCAAGTGACCGTGAGGAACAAGTATCCGCTACCATGGATTGATTACCTCTTCGATCAGCTCAAGGGAGCACGGTGGTTCTCGAAAATAGACCTCAGGTCAGGCTATCATCAGCTCAGAATTTGGGACGAGGACATGCAGAAGACGGCCTTCTGATGTCGGTATGGCCACTATGAGTTCTTGGTTATGCCATTCGGTGTAACCAATGCTCCAGCAGTGTACATGGGTCTCATGAACAGGATCTTCCAGCCTTACCTCGATTGATTTGTCGTGGTCTTCATTGACGATATATTGATATACTCGACGACTGAGGAGGAGCATGCCTACCACTTGCGGGTTGTACTGGACACACTCTAAGAGCACCAGATTTATGGTAAGATATCGATGTGTCACTTCTGGAAACGTGAGGTCCACTTCTTGGGACACATAATCTCTGAGGCGAGAGTTGCGGTGGATCCTACGAATATCGAGGCGGTGCTAGCTTGGGATCCACCCAGGAGCGTGACGGAGGTGCGAAGTTTCTTGGGACTAGCTGGGTACTACCGGAGATTTGTGCTAGACTTTTCCAAAGTTGCGACACCACTCTCATCTTTGACGAAGAAGGGGAAACCCTTCGTGTGGTCAGATAGATGTCAGTAGAGCTTCCAGGAGCTGAGAGAGAGATTGACCACTGCACCTATCTTGAGGCTACTGGAGGAGGGAGTAGGGTACGTAGTTTACAGCGATGCATGAGGGACCGGACTCGGATGTGTCCTGATGCAGGAGCGGGAAGTGATCGCCTATGGATCACGTCAGTTGAGGCAACACGAGAAGAACTATGCTACCCATGACATGGAGTTAGCAGTAGTGGTCTTCGCTCTGAATATGTGGAGACACTACCTAATGGGCGAGCGCTTTACAGTATATTATGACCACCAGAGTCTCAGGTAAATCTTCTCGCAGAAGGACCTGAACCTGAGACAGCGGTGATGGCTCTAGTTCCTCCAGGACTATGACTTTGAGATATTCTATACTCCTAGAAAGGGGAACGTTGTAGCCGATGCTCTCTGCAGGAGGACGGGCATTCATCTACTTGGGGAGGCGATAGAGTAGCTAGCCTCTTTGCAGATATCCTTTTTGGATAGTGATGGAGCAGCCATTCTACAGTCACTCACAGTCACTCCTCCACTTCTTCAGGGGGTCAGAGAGGCACAACGTGGGGACGTTGACTGTGAGACATGGCGTGCACAGATATCCTCAGTACAGACACCTGATGGATTCTCTGTAGGGGGAGAGCACGTCATCCTTTTAAGAGGACGTACCACGGTACCAGATACTTTACAGGAGGAGGTTCTGAGGGAGTTTAACACTTCCCCTTTATCGGTACATCCAGGAGTGGCAAAGATGTACCGGGACCTCTGACGATAGCACTGGTGGTCGGGTATGAAGAAGGCTGTAGCAGAGTTCGTTTCTCGATGCCTCACCTGCCAGCAGGTGAAGGCGGAGCACCAGGAACCAGTAGGCTTGGTACAACCCCTGGAGGTCCTGGAGTGGAAGTGGGACATGATATCTATAGACTTCATGACTGGACTTCCACGCACTTCCAGAGGTCACGACACCATTTGGGTGATTGTCGAACGACTCACCAAGTTGGCCCACTTCTTACCCATCAGAGAGTAGGGCTCAGTGGAGAGATTGGGACGCCTCTATGTTCAGAAGATCGTACGACTTCATGGAGTGCCATCATCTATCATCTCCGATCGAGAATCTCGCTTTACTTCCCGTCTTTGGAAGGGGTTGTAGGAAGCATTCGGGACACAACTACGTCTGAGCACCGCCTTTCACCCTCATATGGATGGTCAGACGGAGAGGACCATTCAGAATCTCGAGGGCATGCTCTACGCATGTGTCCTCGACTTTGGTCACAGCTGAGAGGACCACCTACCCTTGGTGGAGTTCACGTACAACAACATCTACCACTCCACCATCGGGATGGCACCATACGAGGCATTGTACAACCGACCTTGAAGATCACCTCTATGATGGACAGACCCTGGGGAGTCAGCACTTGAAGGACCAGAGATGGTCCAGGCCATGACGGAGAAGGTCCAGGTCATCCAGGAGAAGATGAGGAATACTCCGAGCCAGTAGAAGTCTTATGCTGACAGGAGGCATAGTCCACTAGAGTTTGAGGATAGCGACCACGTCTTCTTGCGGGTCTCATCTTGACGTGGATTACGGAGATTTGGCCGGGGTGGCATGTTATCTCTGCGCTTCATCAGACCATTCCAGGTCCTCAGCTTGATTGGCGAGGTGGCTTATCACCTGTATCTATCACCACAGTTGCACCGGGTGCACGAAGTCTTTCACATATCTCAGGTGAGGAGATACGTTCACGACCCGACGCATATCATCAACCATGGGGAGCTGGACATTGAGGATGTGGTGACTTTTGCGGAGGTCCCAGTGGAGATCGAGGATTGACAAGAGCGGGTCCTATGTGGACGATTGATTCCTCTAGTCCACATCAGATGGCAGCACGAGAACCTCTAGGAGAGCACTTGGGAGCGGGAGGCTCAGATGCGTACACAGTAGCCACATTTGATTCCCTAGTTTTTGATGTATCTTTACGGGGACGTAAATCCCTGAGATGGGAGTAATGTAAAGACTCGTAAAATTCAAGGGAATTTTTTTCTTAATTTTCTTTGGGATTTTACAAGAACGTGGTTTCTAACGGCACCTGATTCCAAGGCCCGGTGAGCCCAAAATAATTTTCCGAAGATTAGCTTGGGTACGTTCAGTGAACGAATGAGCCGGTTTTTCTAAAATTTGATCCGGTGCTCGGAATTGAAATCCAAGGGCACCGATGGAACCGTAGCGCCGGTAATTGCTTAAGAAGACCTTTACTGGGGTTGGGTTTGCTCGGGAGGAGTTGTTAAAAATCGTGGATTAGATGAAAAGTAAAATAAAATTGAGCTACAATTTTATTTCTTTTTAAGTGGTTATATCCTTTGAGTGGAAGTTGGGGAACTACCCATGAGAGGTTAAGAGGGAAGTTGGGCCCACATGAACCCCACCCCTTCATTTTTCCTAACTCCCTTAACCCTCCATTTAATATGACAACGTAGGATTAATTACTTCAGTTATTTCATTTTTGAATATCAAATGAAATATTGGCTTGTGTGTTAATTAAATAAGACTAAGTATTATTTCGTGAGAGGTTAGTTCATTGTGTGAGATGATTTGGGGAGGAAAGCTCTTAGTTCCGAAGAACGTTCTTCCTCCTTGAAGAATGTGAAGAACGCACCGTTGCCGATGAAGAACGCTGACCTCCGACGACGGACGATAGTGAGAGACGGCTTCCTCAGAGATCGACGACGAGAAGCCGTGTACCGCGACGCCAACGACCCTCTCCTTCCGCGACGCCTTCTTTCGTGATGTTCAATTCCACGATGAACCTTCGTTCAATGATTTCATTGAGGTAGGGGATTAATTGTTTTTGTTCATGAATACTTCCTTCGCCGTTCTTCATTTTCAAATTGGACCACCTGTTATCGCAATAATGGGAGGATGTCGGACCACACGAACACGGCCGACTCTCCTCCCCCCTTGATGCTTGAATTTTTTACGGCATGAGAAAGGCAGCGCGGTGCCCTTGCACCGCGCGGAAATAATGAAGAATGTGTGGAGAAGCGCGGCGCCGTCGTGCCGCGCCGTTGAAGTCCAAGAATGCTGCGGCGCCATCGCGCTACGCCGGAGAACCTCGAAGAGGCCGTGGCCGGAGCAGGGCCATGACGGAGGGGTGCGTCACCAGTCGGACCATGATCACGACCTTTGGCCGCGGTGGAGCAGGGAGCGGCGGCCGGCTACAGGCCGCCGGATCCGGAGGGTGGGACCACGGCGCTCCCGCGGCAGCAGCAACCGGATGGCCGGACCGGGCCGTCCGGTCACCGAGAAGGCCAGGGGTCGTAAACCCCGGCTGGCTGAAGGAGCGGCCCCCGCGTGGGGGCCCCAGTTACACCAACAGGGGCGAGCCACCTGGCTACGCTGGCCAGGCCGAGCGCACCAGGCCGGGCCGCACCCAAGCCGGGCTGGGCAGCGCCCACCTGGCCGGGCCACGCCATAATGGGCCGGACCCGGACCCGGGTTGGGTCAACCCGGTTCGGGCCGACCCAGGGGGTATCAGTACGGGTCGGACCGGGCCCAAACCCCCTATTTTCGGACCTCTTTCTGTCTTTTTCCCATAACTTATGCTACAAACCTCCGAACGACGCACCTTAAGCTGCAATACGATACTTGGATCGAGATGGTCGTTTTGGTATATTACACTCAGGGTTTCGGAGAACTTAGGGTTTGCCCGGGTTGGTTCGAACACAAAACCAACCAGGCCCTTGGAGCGGAAACACTTATAACTTGAGATCCGGACGTCCGATTGACGTGCCATCGACTTTGTTGGATTCCTCTTAGTGAGGCGGACATTGTTTCTTACTTCGCTCGAGGTTTGGACACAGTTAGAGTACGTCCATGTTGGTTTTGACTTAAAAACCAACCAGGCCCCTGGGACGAAAAAGCCAATAACTCTCAGACCGGGCGTCTGATTGACGCGTCGTCAATCACGCTGAGTTCCCGTTGACGACACAGAACTTTTGGATACATCAACTCCAGACATCGTGTTAGTTAATGTATCAGTCCCTCGACTCGTGGAGCGGACCCTCCCCGAACGAGCATGCTGTGTGCGGGAACCCTAGAGCTGGCTGCGACTGCGACGATAAGGACGACTGTACAGAAATCCTCCGTGGATTCGACGACGATGACTACATCACTTAGTGATCCTGTGTGGATCAGTGCTACCTATCCTGTGTGGGTCAGATCCTGTGTGGGTCAGCGCTCAGCGGTCCTGTGTGGGCCAGCACATACCGATCCTGTGTGGGTCAGATCCTGTGTGGGTCATTGCTAGGGTTAGTACATATCGTTCCTTTGTGGGTCATTGCGGGGGTTAGTACCTATCGACCCTGTGTGGGTCCGACAGCTTAGAAGAATCAGTGGCTACACCTGATCATCTCTATCATCTTACAAATAATAATTCCTCTCTGAGATAAGTCTTGAATTTAAATCTTTATCTTCGATAAGATTGACTTGATATCCTATGTGGATTACGTTATGATTCCTGTATGGATTGAGTTATGTTTTCCTGTGTGGACTGGGTTGTACTTGGGCTTGGATGTTGGAGCCGAACCGAAATTGATGACTTAGGTATATGTATGGGCATATACCTAAGTAGTGTCGGATGTTACTTCGTGATTTTATCTTTCCTTTGTGGATTATCTTTTTTGGATTCTGGGAGACCTTCGGGGGTCTCGGGGTCCCTACTGAGTAGCTTATACTCACCCCTACATGGGCTATGCCCTCACTACGTTGCGTTGGATGCAGACGACGGAAAACGCTGATTGTGGTGGAGGCTTGTGGAGCAAGTCGGTACCTGCAGGTGGACCACTGGGAGGGACGTACACGGAGCGGACGGCTGGACCTGTGGAGTTGAGGAGGCTATCTGTACCCACCCTTCAGGTGGGACTTCTAGTGGACGGCTCAACGTTGCGGCTTTACTTTTCAGTTGCTGTACTTTCTTTCTCGTTGAACTTTACTTTCAGTTTGGGTTTGTATTCTGGCCCACTTACTTTTCTGCACTTACTATTGTACCTAGTTTTACATAGTGTTTACTTCTGCTTACTTGCTCTGTAGTGTTTTCTTACTTTATAAAGGCAATGCCTTCCCTTTTTTATCAGGAATTACGCCTTGGTGCTAGTCGCCCGCCCCTGGCCTATGGAAGGCGGGCTTGGGGTAGTCACGGCACGGGCCCCGAGGACAGGTCGTGACAGTTGCCGCCTCCGTCACCTTGTCATCTTCACGTCACCATTCCGAAAAACATCACAAGAGATCAGTGGAGGGAGTCAGGCCATGTTAGTTGGCCCCCACCCTCCGCGTTTAGGGGTGATAACAATTGGCTCATCAAGAGAGAATATGGTCAACAAATCACTCGCAAAAATTCCTTTCTAACCGTTGAAGGAGATAAGAAAAAGGAATATAAACATGTAATAAACCTTCTACCAGGATTTTCGGGCATCAGCAGTGAAGTCTCGATAATAAGACAGGGTTGTCGTTTGTCACGTCTGCCATGGTCTTGAAATCCTGAGTTGCGACGGCTGTGGAAGGTTCTCCACGTCGGTAGGTTTCTTGGGGAAGAATTCAAAGAAGGATCGCGTTCCTCGTAGGAGTTCTTCGATCTTCGTTGGAAGAGGAGGTTCTTCGTTGGAGAACTTCATTTCTCCCAAGCTCTCCTCTCAATAGCTCCCACAAAAAATTATTAGATGTGCCAACCCAAAAATAATAGTAATAGATCTATTATTTTAGGTGTTGGAACAAAATTAAAAAATGGAGAATTAAATACATGGTTCCCCTTAATTAATTATTGAGGTTGGAAAATTTAATAAAAAGTGTTGGAATAATAGATAAGGAGGAGTATTTGGCCTAATTAATAAGGAGATTTGGCACACTTAAGTGGGAGGTGGCGGCGCCATTAATGGTAGAGGATGTCAAGGGACTCCCCCTTCATTAATGACGGGATTTGAGAGATTTTTCCACCCTCCAATTAATTGGGGGGGGGGTTAGTCTCGTGTGGTCCCCACGTCATAACCTCTCGTGGGAGGTTATGTTCGGGTGGGACCCAACTCCATAACCTCTCATGGGAGGTTATGTTGTGGTGGCCCCACCTATAACTTTTAAGAGTAGGTTTTAACCACCATTCACACTCATGGCAGCTCAAAAAAAATAAAGTGAAGCTCACTTTATTTTTATTATATATTTTTATATAAACCCAAAAACTATTTTTTAAACTCGTCTCACTTCCATCAAAGTGAAAGTCTCTTTAATCGAATACCGGCGCTGCGAGTTCAATGATGCCCTCAGATTTTGATTCTGAGCACGAGTTCAAAAATAATAAAAACCCACCCGTATGTTTACTGAATGTACCTGAACATAACTTCAGAAATTTATTCCGGGCACACTGAGATTTGGAATCAAGAGCCATCAATTTTCACATACTCATAAAATATCCATGTATTTAAGAAAAAATTTTCCATGGAAATTCCAGGCCTTTACATTGTCCCCACCTCAGGGCTTTATGTCCTTATAAGCTACTACTCGAACTAAGGGTAAAAATGGGGGTATTCAGCATGCATCTGAGCCTCCATCTCCCATGTGCTCTCCTATAGGTTCCTGTGCTGCTAGCGTACACATACTAGAGGTATCTACTGTCCACATAAGACCTGCTCCTGTGGATCCTAGATCTCCACTGGAACCTCCGTGAATGTCACTCCATCGTAGACGTCCAACTCTCCATGGTCGATTATGTGAGACGGGTCATGCACATAACTCCTCATCTGAGATATGTGGAAGAGGTCGTGCACCCGGTGCAATTGAGGTGGAAGAGCTAAGCGGTATTCCACCTCGCCAACTCTGTTGAGGACCTGGAAAGGTCCTATGAATCTCAGAGAGAGCGTGCAACCTCGACCAATGCTTTGTATACCTTGTCGAGGTGAGACCCGTAGGAAGGCGTGGTCGCCATCATTGAACTCTAGAGGTATCCGTCTCCTGTCAGCATATAACTTCTGCCTGCTCTGTGCAGTTTTCAACCACTCTTGGATGATATGTACCTTCTCTGTGGTTGCCCGTACCATCTCTGGTCCCACTAATGCTGACTCCCCTGGTTCTGTCCAGCACAGTGGAGATTTGCAAGGTCGACCATACAAGGCCTCAAAAGGTGTCATCCTTATGGTGGAGTGATAACTGTTGTTGTAAGAAAACTCCACCAAAGGCAAGTGATCCTCCCAGCTGTGACCGAAGTCAGGGACACATGCACAGATCATGTCCTCAAGGGTCTGAATAGTCTGCTCGGTCTGACCATCTATCTGAGGATGGAAGGTGGTGCTCAAGTGAAGTTGTGTCCCAAAATCCTCCTACAACCCCTTCCATAGACAGGAATTAAATAGTGCATAACGATCAGAGACAACTGTTGAGGTTATTCCATGTAAACTCACAATCTTCTACACATAGAGGCGTCCCAAGCTCTCCACTGATCCCTGCTCTCGGATCTCTAGAAATTGGGCCGACTTGGTGAGTCGGTCGACGACCACCCATATCGAATCATGTCTCATGGATGTACGTCGAAGCCCCATCACGAAATCCATGGATATCCCATCCTAATTTCACTCTCGGACCTCTTAGGGCTGAACCAAACATGATGGTACCTAGTTCTCCACCTTTACTTGCTGACTAGTGAGGCATCATGAGACAAACTCCGCTACTGCCTTCTTCATTCCTGGACACCAGTGCTATCGTATGAGGTCCTGGTACATATTCTCTACTCCTGGATTTACCACAAGAGGGGAAGTGTGGAACTCCCTCAACACTTCCTCCTGAAGTGCCACTGGTACCATGGTACGTCCTCTGAAGAGGATGACATGCTGCCCACCTTCAGAAAATACATCAGGTGTCTGCCCTATGGATATCTGAGCACGTCATGTATCGTAGTCAGTGTCCCCATACTGTGCATCCCAGACTCGCTAAAGGAGTGGGGGAGTGACTGTAAGAGACTGTAGGGAAGCTACTCCATATCTATTTACAAAGGATATATGTAAAGTAGCCAGCTTCTTTGTCGCCTCATCTAGCAGCTGTATACCAGTTCTTCTGCTGAGTGCATCTACAAAAACATTCCCCTTACCATGATTATATACTGTCTCGAAGTCATAATCTTTGAGGAACTCAAGCCATCACCGCTGTCTTAGGTTCAGGTCCTTCTGAGAGAAGATATACCAGAGACTCTTGTGATCAGAGTACACGGTAAAACGTTCACCCATAAGATAGTGCCTCAACATCTTCAAGGCGAAGACCACTACTGCTAACTCCAAATCATGGTAGAATAGTTCTACTCATGCTGTCTCTGTTTCTAAGAACCAGATATGATCACTACTTACACCTACATCAGGACACACCCGAGTCTGGTCCCTGATGCGTCACAGTAGACTACGTACCCCACACCTTCCTCTGGAAGCCTCAAGATGGGGGCACTAGTCAGCCTCTGCCTCTTCTCTTGAAAGCTCTACTGGAATCTCTCCAACTAAACGAAGGGTTCCCCTTCCTCCTAAAGGCTGATAGTGGTGCTGTATCTCTGGAGAATTCTGGTACGAAACTTTGATGGTAACCAGCCAAACCCAAGAAACTTTGTACCTCCGTCACACTCCTGGGTGGCTCCCAAGCAAGTACCATCTCAATCTTCACTGGATCCACCGAAACTCCAGCCTCCTAGATGACATGTACCAAGAAGTGAACCTCTCGAATACAGAACTAGCACTTCGAGAGCTTACCATAAAGCTGGTGCTCTCGGCGTTTTTCCAGTATTACCCGTAAGTGGTAGGCATGCTCCCCCTCAGTAGTCTAGTAGATCAAAATGTCATCAATGAAGACTATGAAAAGGCGATCAAGGTAAGGCTGGAAGATCCTATTCATGAGTCCCATTAACACTACTGGAGCGTAGGTTACACCTAAAGAAATAACAAAGAACTCGTAGTGGCCGTACCGACATCCGAAAGATATCTTCTGCCCATCCTCGTCTCGAACTCTGAGGTGGTGATAGCCTAATTTTAGGTCTGTCTTCAAGAACCACAGAGCTCCCTTTAGCTGATCAAAGTGGTCATCAATCCTCAGGAGTGGGTACTTGTCCTTTACAGTCACCTGGTTCAGGTGCCGGTAGTCGACACAAAGCCTCAAGATCCCATCCACCTTCTTGGGGAATCGAATCGGGGCTGCCCATTGAGAAACACAGGGCTAGATGACCCCTTTGCAAGTCCTCGAGCTGTACTCGTAGTTCACGAAGCTCCGCGGGAGTCATCCGATATGCTGGAGTAGATATTGGTGATGTCCCGGGGTACAAGTCAATGTAAAAGTCCACCTCTCTATGAGGAGGTAGACCTAGGACATCATCAGGGAAAACATCCTTATACTGGTCCACCACTACTGGATAAGTCAGACTCTCTACATCAACTGCTCCAAGGGTAAGGCAAGCCAACTGATGAGTGATCGGCTGCACCCTCCTCCGAGTAAGTTTGTCCTATGCTGAAAAGGCTCCCTTCTCGTCGGTGATGGTAAACCTGGTCCCATCCATGTGGACACACCAAACTTTTCACCTAATACAGTCTATGTGAGCACGGACAGTAGATAACCAGTCCATACCCTAGATCACGTCATAAGGCCTCAACGCCACTACTAGGAGATCCCAGCTGAAGCTCTCGCCTCCTAGAGTAAGATCGCACTTCCAGAACCAGTGCGTAATCGTCGAATCAGCTCCCGTAGGAGTCTCTAGCCGTAAAGATTGAACTAATGGATCCTTTGGAATCTCCGATCTCCAAACGAGGGAAGTGGCAATTGAAAGAGTGACTATAACTTCTGTCTATATGAACTACAGCTAAGGTGGAATAGACACAGATCATACCTCGTATCATCTCCAGAGAACTGTGATCATATGCCTCAGCTGTCTGAAGCTGAGCTCTCCCTGTCCACCCACTCCCTACAGTCGGGGTGGACCTCCTGGTGGTGGTGGTGGCAACACCTCGAATCGGCGTCCACCGCCAACTGTACGACCAACTCCTTTGCCACGTCCGCCTGCTCCCTGCAGACCGCATTGACCAAATATCTGTCTCTTCCTGGGTGGTCCTTCGACCATCTACTAATCATCTGAATGGAGGGTCAGACAATCACGAGACATGTGACCATTCCCACCGCATGAGTAAAAATCTCAGCTCATGGCATGACTGGCTCTGTCTCCACTTCGGGTGCCCCAAATATCCGATTCTGAGTCATGTGGTCATCCACCTATAGGTTTGGTCCTCTTAGACCTCTGTGACATCTGTCTACTACCGTCTGTAGATGAATCTGCTACATGTTGACTAGTGGTGGGTCTCACTGCTAGAGACTGCTCAGCAAGAAAACACTCCACTATGAGGGCTCTCTCTCGCACCCCCGCCTGCGTCGGGATGCTGAGTGAGATCATCAGAGCTCTGATCTCTCGCCTAAGCCCCTGCTCAAAGGTCTGGGCCCCGAATAATGGGTCATGTACAACATCTGTGGAGTAGCGCAAGAGGTCTGTGAACCTCACTGAGTACTGTGCTACTATCATGCGGCCCTGCTGCAGATGAAGTAGCTCCTGTATCCGCACCGCATGTAGGGTGGCTGGTAGAAACTCCGCCCGAAACCGGCTCTCGAAGTCTTCCCAGAGTAGGGTCACCTCTTCATGAACCTGAATCTTCAGGCTCCACCATCTGCCTGATGTTTCCTATGGAATGATGGTAGCAAGAATCACCATGAAGTCTGCTGGTGTCCCAACGAATCTGAAGACTCTCACCATAGTCTCCAGCCAGTCCTCAACCGCTTGTGGGTTTGTCTCTCCCCGGAACCTGGGTGGCCTCTGGAACTGTAATTCGTACAACACGCTCAAGTGGTGTGCATCGTCCGCTGCTAGGGCTGGTGGCATCAGTGGCCCAACGGGAAGTAGTACCATTAGTCCCTCTGCTGGTAAAGGGCCTTTCACTGAGTCCTCGTCGCTCGGTGGGCTATCCGTGTGTACAACTCTCGGGGTTCTAACTGCTCGTCCGCGGGGAGGAATCCTGAAAGAAACAAATGTGACATGGTCAAAATATTATACCTGGTGAGATGACCTCGTTGAGCTTACTTAAAGAAAAACTTTTGAAAACACACTCGCAATCAGTGTTTTCGTGCACTGAGTCGGAAATCAGAAGTCAGTGTACTGGAGTATGGATACGTCAGTCGCCGCACCAACACTGGACTCCATGAACTAGAAACCACAATCAGTACTCTTAATACTATTTATTCATTGAAAAGAAAGATCAGAGTCCTGATTTCTGCAGTAGAACCGACTACTTTTATACCATTTTTTCACGACCCGTCCCTCAGGGCCCGTGCCATGACTACCCAAAGCCCACCTTCCATAGGCCAGGGGCTGGCGACTAGAACCAAAGGCGTAATACCTATAACTGGGAAGGCATTGACTTTATAAACATTAATTACACATAACAGAGTAATATGGAAGCAAAACACTAGTAAAACTGTATACAAAAGTAGTGTTTAATGTAAAGGGGCCGGAAATACAATCCCAACTGTAATGTACAAGTACAACTAAAAAGGCACAAAATAGCTAAAGGTGAAAGAAGCTCCTGGATCATCCTCTGGTGTTCCTACCTGATGGGTAAGTAGAGATGGCCTCCTCAGCACTCCACATCTGTCAGACTCCTCTTTGTACTGACTCATCGTAAGGACCACCTCCGGGTACTGTCCAGTCCTGGCACTCTCAGCCTCAGCCAGCGCTGTCCGTCGTCTGCATCAAACACAATGAGGTATGGGATAGCCCGTACAGGGGTGATTACAACGATACTCAGTAGGGACCCCAAGACCCTCAAGGTCTAAAAAAATCTAACAAGTATAACCAAAAATTATGAAATCAATGGATAACCTTTACTTAAGTATATGGCCATACATGTACCTAAGTTATCAAGTAACCCATCTCAATCATGAGGAAAACACAAAAGTCATTGACTCAGCTCAAACCATGATTTTATTATCGAAACCACGAATACTGGAGAACTCCTGCTCTATTGAGTACAGTTGGCCTAACGCGACACCATGATGCTTCCCACTAACCTTGGACTACTGAGGAACTCCTCCTGTCGAGTACCATGGGTCTGCCGTGCTCACACAGAGGTGCTCCCCACAATGGGTCTGCCGCCAACTACCAGGAGATCCCTCTCATAGCCTGCAGAGGTACTCCTCCCGTAGAGTATCGCGGGTCTGCCACCAACTACCAGGAACTCCTCCGCCGTGGGTCTGCCGCCAACTACCAGGAGCTCCCCACTGGGCTAGTCGAATCACTACGAGTAGAATCGTTCAAGCAGTCGTCAGGTCTCAGCCAGCTACTTGGTCTATGTACTCTGTCTGCTCGACACCGGAAGGATCTTCTCCACGAGCTACTGGTAAATACATAAATTGTCATTTAGTTCCACGAATAAGTATCTCAAAGGTCCTCCACGTCATAGGGGTCTCAACGCCATAGACGACGCGTCAATCGGACACTCGGTCTGTGAGTTATTAGTCTTTTAGTCCCGGGGCCCAGTTGGATTCGTGTACGAATAAACATGAAAATATCTCAACTATACCCCGAAATTTAGTGGGGTATACTCAAAGGTACCGTCTCTCATCGAGATTACCAGCATCGTTGACGGTTCGTCAAACGGACGTCTGGTGCCAAAGATATGTCCAACAGAAAGTAAAGGGTCGGTAGAGGGCCCGGGTTCGGTCGGACCAACTCGGCCCAACCCAGTGTGGGCCGACCCGTTCTGGGTCGACCCAGTTATATCCATTGGGTCTCACCTGTCCCATTGGGTGGGTCACCCCGCTAGGTTTGGCATAGTCCTCTAGGCCCGACCCAGCGGATTGCGGGGGCGGTTTGGCCTGGGCTCGGGGCCAGATTGGCCAGGAGTGTCGCGAGGGTGCGGTCTGGCATGGCTCGGATAGGGGGGCGCAGCTGGGATGGTTTGGCCAGGGCACCGTGAGGAGGCCCGGGATGCTGGCTCAGCCTAGAGGCCGCAAGGGGGCCGGTTCGAGGCGGCACGCGGGGAACGCGCGGAGGCTGTCAGGCAACAGGTTCAGCACGGCCAGGCAGGAGGCCAGGTCGCCGGGGCGCGGCTATCAGGACCATCCAGTTCGGGGTGGTGCACAACCTGGTGGGCCGGCATTCAGGAGACGTGCGGCCAGGCGGGCCGGCAGTCGGGAGGAGCACGACCATGCGGGCCGACGGCCAGGTAGGGCGCGGGGTTCCACCGGGGCGTGCGGGAGGCGCGGGCGGCCAGGAGGCCGGGCCGACGTGGGTTCGACCGGGGTGCGTGGGAGACATGGGCAGCTAGGAGGCCGGGCCGGCGTGGGTGCGACCGAAGGAGGTGAGGGACGCCGCGTGTGAGGTGTGGTTCACGGGGGCCGCAGGGAGTGCGACCTTTGTCGTTGCTGCCTCTATTGCCTCATCGTCGTCACGTTACCATGCCGAAAAACATCACAAGAGATCGACAGAGGAGGTCGGGCAATGTTAGTTGGCCAACACCCTCCGCATTTAGGGGTGATAACAATTGGCTCATCAAGAGAGAAGATGGTCAACAATTCACCCGCAACAATTCATTTCCAACCATTGAAGGAGGTATGAAAATGAAATATCAACATGTAATAAACCCCCTACCTGGATTGTCGGGCGTCGATGATGAAGTCGTCGGAAGAAGACGGAGTTGTCATTCGTCGCGTCCTCCACACTCTCTGAATCCTAAGTTGCGTCGACTGTGGAAGGCACTCCACGTCGTTAGGTTTCTGGGAAGACGTCGAAGAAGGACCACGTTCCTCGTCGGCATTCTTTTTTCTTTGTTGGAAGAGGAGGTTCTTAGTTGGAGAACATCTTTTATCCCAAGCTCTCCTTTCAATAGCTCCCACAAAAACCGATTAGACGTGCCAACCCAAAAATAATATTAATAGATATATTATTTTAGGTGTTGGCAAAATATTCAAAAATTGATAATTATTTACACGGCTCCACTTAAATAATTCTCGAGGATGGCACATTTAATTAAAAGTGTTGGCTCAACAAATAAAGAGGAGGATTTGGCTTAATTAACAAGGGGAGTCGACACACTTAAGAGGGAGGTGGTGGCACCATTAATGGTAGAGGAGCTCAAGGGAATCCCCCCTCAATAATAAGGGGAGTTGAGATATTTTTTCACCCTCCCATTAATTGGGGGGTTTTAGTCTCGTGTGGTCCCCACGTCATAACCTCTCACGGGAGGTTATGTTTGGGTGGGGCCCACCTCCATAACCTTTCATGGGAGGTTAAGGTGTGGTGAACCCACCTTTAACTTCCAAGAGGAGGTTTTATCCACCAGTCACACTCATGGAGGCTCAACAAAAATAAAGTGAAGCTCACTTTATTTTTATTATATTTTTTTATATAAACCCAAAAACCATCTTTTAAACTCGACCCACTACTGTTGAATTGAAAGTCTCCTTAAGCGAATATTGGCGCTGTTAGTTCAACGATGCCCTCAGATTTTGATTCCGAGCACTTGTTCAAAATTTATAATAACCCTCTCGTACGTTTACTGAACATACCCGAACAAAACTATAGAAATTGATTCTGGGTTCACCAGGGCTCAGAATCATGCCCTGTCAATTTTCGCAGACACGTAAAATTTCCATGTATTTAAGAAAAAAAATTTCACTAAAATTCCAGGTATTTACAATAGTACATTATACACACCATATAAAATTGAATTGGCATATGACAACAATGAAATCTCAACGGAATGTAAATTGAGATGAAATACCTTATAAAGACCATATCTTTAGGTTAAGGATAAATCAAGGACATAATTATGTGTGAAAAATATAAATACACTAAATATGATTGGATATTCAGTGTAAATCAATCAGAGGAAATTCACACATATTCTTTTAAATACAACACCATTGTCTTGGTTGTTTAACTCAATGAATGGAAATTGAGTTAAGAATACTCTTATCAAGTTTATATCGATAAATTGAGAATTTATCAATGGTCTAATTATTTTTATAAAAATAATATACAAAAAAAGGGGAGTGGAAATTAATAACTAAGTAAAAAAATAATGATTTCACAGATAATATTGGTCTAAAAAAATCAATGAAGATTGCGTAGAAACCAATGAGTGGAAATTGGAATTAGGAATTCCCTTTCTGATTTGGTAAGTTACGAAACATACACCCCATAGAAGAAGTATCATACAATGAATATAAAAATACCCATAAATTGAATTATATTTCACAATGAATACAATCATGGGAAGTACATAGAGCACAAAAAAGGAAATAGTGGCAATATAGCATGAATCTCATGGGAATAAGTAGTGAGATGAAATCCCCTTACACGTTGTAATCAATTGGGACGTGTGACCAAAACTTAATAACCACCAAATTAATTACATAATAACATGAATAAAATGATTATCATGATAATATATTTATCAAATGTCTATACACAATATACCACATGCAATAAATAAGTGGTGAATAATGGAAATCTCATGAAATTAAGAAGGAGATAAGAAATCCCTTACCTCAAGTCCGACTTGTCTTGTATATTCCTTGTTCTTCCTGAATAATGCACTTAAGTTAATTTCTACTTGACTAAGAAAATTTTAAAATTTCATTTTTCCATTTATATTACTTATTACCTTTCTATAAAAATTAGTTAATTATTTGAGTTCATATTGAATATTTTATCGATGTTTGGAACTTGAGTCAAAAATGAAATTGTTATAATTACAATTTTTCCATGTGGTCAAAAGTCCATTATCTCCAGAATGATATACTTGATTTATATATCATATATATATATATATATCATATATATATATATCATATATATATATATATATATATATCATATATACATTATATATATGTATTTATAACAGTACATAACATTTGGAGATAAGAAATGAAATCCACCGTTCCTGGAGACAGTAAGTCATACGTACGCATGAACACTACTTTCAATTCTATTTTGTATTTTAATGGAAATAAAACATAATGATACATAGATATATTATAATTACAATATAATATCATATATAATATCGTTAACTCCATACTTTATATGTCCCACACAAGTCATTAACGAGTCATATCACTTTGAGGGGGTGGTAGTCCGCACTTCCTAAAATGAAATTATCGTGTTTTACCAAAAATAGGAACAATAAAGGTATGATATAAATGGAAAGTACAGATGAAAAAAGAAAGCATAAACATAATATATATCATATATAAATACAGTTCCATCTTAATGGCCACCATGAGAGGCGGTAGGAGATAATCGAACAATTATCGTTTCGTGAGGCGTTAGTTTTCCAACCATATAAACTGTATGTTCTTCACCCATTAGATAGAGGTGTGTGTAAGTGTAGTTCAAATAATTCTCATAAAAACATCCTAGTATATTGACGATACTGATATTTCTATAAAATAAAGTAATAAAAAGAGTTGGGGGGTGGATATGTAAAATAAAACAAAATAAAACCAAACAATTTAAGAGAATCCATTTCCTTTAATTTTGGTATCTTCCTTTGGTATGAACCAAAAGGACTTTTTAAAGTGACTTATGCCTAAATTAAGGCTTCTAGGTGTTAGAAAGGGATCTTGAGAGATTATTTGGGTAAGTGTTGGATGAGCCAAGGGGCTTGAGAGGTGTGTGTAACGGGTTAGAAGTGGTGTCATTTTATAAGGGGGAGGAGGGGCTCTCTAGGAATGTTTGAAAGTATTATTTTATTATATAGTGATATTTGATTTCTAAAGGTACAAAACTAATTAAAGTCAAAGATAAAATGACTCATGGTCGAAATAAAATCATCCAATAAGAATTTTACAGGTTTTGGATATTGTCTTAATATTAATAATCTTATTTAGTTAAATCATTTATTAATGAGGTAAACACTACATCATTATTGTGTCATAAATAATTTAGTTTATTTAATGTATAAAAATTATAAAAAATACCAAATTGTAGAAAATATTTTTATATTTCCAATTAATTTTTATAGTAAAAAATATGACTTATTTAACCCCATGTAAAAATTGGTTTACTAAATGATATTTCTTTATGTCATTTTTGCCTTTACTTTAAGTTAATTAAAATAAAGTGTCATTATCATTCACAACTGGCTCCATGGGGTCCCCAAATCGACCCCAGGATGCTCATGGTTTTCCATGACCCATCCAATAAGGTTAGGATAAGTTTTAAGGTAATTTTGTATTATTAGAATATTCTTTTTACATTGAATTACCTTATTTACCTTTTACCGCAGTAAATAAAAGTCAAAAGTTTCTATTCACCAAAAATTGTTTTCATCTTATTGAAACACATTGTACTTACTAATAAGAACCATGTATGTCAGATTTTCGAAATTCAACTCACAGAAATGGTAAAAGTTCATTTAAATAAAAAAGTCGGATTTTTAACTACTACTTAGTGGTATCACTATTCATAAAAAATTGATGTTTTCCAAAAAAATACCAAACATTATTCCTAAGATATAATTTATATTCTGAATTAAAAAATGATATCTATTTTACCAAATTCAAAACATAGAATATGTATTAATTAATTTAAAATTAATTCTCTTTGTCAAAACAAATAGTGTGTTTTTAAAAACAATATCTATCAAAAGATTGACCCTTGTTTATGTATAATTTCTAAGTGAAATTAATTCTAATGACTAAAATTGGATTAAAGAGTAAAAATATAATCTAATTACAATTCAAAACCAATTTATAATATAATCTAACATTATAAATAATTTATACAAAGGCAGTTTTGAATTAAAATACAGTATTTCTCACTATTCATAAAAAATGAATATTATTAGAAAAATACCAAAATTTCATCCAAAGTAAATTTTGAGGTCCTGATTATAAATAATAATTTTATTTTTTAAAATTGAATATGAAAAAGGGTAAAATATTGGATTTAAAAAGGGTTCTATATTAAAATGTGGTAAAATTGATTTTTTTTTAAAAAATACATTTTTTATCTGAAAAATTGAATTTGTTCTTATAATATGTCTAAGAAAAAAATAATACATAAGATAAAATTATATGGAGTATATACAATTCAAAATCCAGTTAATACTATTCATAACCGCTTTTGAACAACAAGCATGGTAAGTCATGGTGCGCTCGAACTTTGTGTTGCGTGTAGTGTAAGCTATTGAATTTAAAGAAAATAGCATACTATGAAATATTGGGGTGTTAAATTCTCCCCTGCTTCAATAAATTACATCCTCGGAATTTGAAATTGTTCTTCGCAAATAAAAGGTTAAAAATAGAAAAATACCTTTGTGGAAAACTAACATCAGAAATTGGGTTAATAAAATTTAGTCTCAATAAAAGGGAAGGGGAGATGAAAAAGTATCCACCAAATTATGATCTTGATTAAGAGAACATTGGTGGAAATTAGAGACACATAATTGGAGGAAAACTGTAAATATTTATAGGAAGTGATTGAGGTAATGAATCACAAGAAAGTGGAAAATTGAGGGCCTCAAAGACATCAATCAATGATGATTTAAAATATCATCGATTCAACAAAACATAATGCATTAGGATAACAATTTTTTGGTTTTAAGATCCCTTCCCTAAAGTTTAATAATTAATTTATTCATAGAATAAGAAACAAAATATACTTTAAAAAGAGAGTTTCATCGTTCATCTAATTATTACCAAAAACTCATCTTTCACTCCAAATGAGGAGTATTAAATATCCTTTGGTCACACCTGAAGCGTTAAAATCAACTTATACAGAATCACATAATCCACAATGGATGAACTATATATTTCCCTTTTCTTTAGAGATTAACCAAAACCATAATAGTTAGTAAAAGATTAGATGATCCCAAAGGGATAATACTTTATGTAAATAAATAATAATCTTAATTTCTAAAATTAATCCAACAATACCCAAAGTTCAATAAATAGAATTCAATTAACAATTCTCCAGAAAATCATTCAATATAATCCAAACTAATATTGAAACCCAAAACTATAAAGAATTCACTTACATAGTCTTCCCCATTAAATTGTATCTCCAAATAATATCGACTACACTTAAAGTCACATACTTGAAAGTAATTAACCTAATCCCATATTCATTATGATAGGTTAATAATTTCCATAAATAACCCAAATCCCTATAAATACCGAATAAAAACATAGTTAAAAAAACCATTTCTCTTCAAATGAAATCCCATAGTATTATATTTTCCTTAGGCATAATGTATTCCCAATAGAACGAACGTATTCAAAAATAACATTTATCACTTAATCACCAAATCATTTTCTTATATTAAGGATATCCATTTGATAATAAATAAGATCCCTAATCAACTTATTATTGATCAATAAAATAATTTAACTAAAAATAATTAGTCACACTAACCAGGGACTTTACATAGTCCAGTGGTAGGCGATAAATCCCAATCTTATTATGGTTGTGGGTTCAATTCCCACAGCTTTGTCCGACGCGATGGGTCGTCACACGGTCTGCGTGTTGTCATTTTTCAAAAACTATATAATTTTATAATATTCCAAAAAATGAGATAGATTCCTCAAAGTAACTATAACATAATTTCATCAAAAATGTTATCTCATACCTCAAATTTTCTTCCCAAAATTTAATAACTTGTAGTTGCTTCAAAATCAATGATCATATAAAACCAAATTTTTATTTATAACTATATCTACAAGAGAAAAGATAATTCTTCCTCAAATATCATTTTCACATGAAAAACTGTAGGGTTACAAATACAAGATAAATGTTTACCAAAGTAATCTCATCAATAAAGAGAACTAATACCTTTAAACATTTTGACATCCATTTATTTACACATAGGTTCTTCCTTAACCAAGAGGTTATCCTATAGAATAGGGCATTGACTTGGGTGATACCAAGGTCCCTTACATTTACAACAAATGACTGTAATTGGATTTTTAGGATCATTTTTATTTTCTTCCATAGTACTCTTGATTTTTCCTAGGCAATTCATTACTTTATGCCCTTCTTTCACACACATAAAGCATTTAGTTTTTCCATTGTGAAACTTTCCTCGGTGTCTCCTTCCACATTTCTGGCATGATGGAAATTGATATTTCTTCTCTCCATGGTCTCCACTTCTGGAGATCTTATCATTCACCACCTTTCTCTTCATTATTAAGTCTAGGAGTTGGTTAATATATATTTTATTGATCATATTTTTGGAAAAATGATTCAGCATGAAGACAATATCTATTATGCCTATCAACATTCCATTTCATTTCTCATTTCCACAACTATTCTGACCTTTTACATCATGTTCAATGATACTATGACTTCCTTGGAATCCAACCATTGACTAACACAATAAAACATAGTTTGAGTCATAAATTCATTTAGAGAATACCATAACACTATATTTTTAATCTAAAACACCTTATGATTAACCAAGGTTAATTATTCTCATCTTATATTAAAATCCTCCAAATAAGTTTGTAATGATAATGTGAATGATCCTAAGCATATCCCCCAGGAGTGTCATATCCAAGAGTGCATAAAGGCTTGTTGTCGTGTACCAGGATACCCCGGGTCAAGGACAAAACTCCTTGTTGGAGTTTTCACTCCTTGGTACATCTGTTCCAGAGCCGCCTATACCTTCTCATTTCAAGACAGGGATGTATTTCTTGGAAAATAAATCAAATCCCTAAATTACCAAAATTCTAGGAAGTTCTTCTATACTAATCCTCAAATTCTATCTTAGGGTAATGTCCTCTAATCAGAGTTTATCTAAATAAAGTTTCCAAGGATTGTACTACACTTCCTCTGATACCAACTGTAATGCCCCGACCCCAGAATCTCGGAGCCGGTGCATTGTTTTAATACATTGGCATGATTACAAGGAATCAAGTCCAGAAGGACCGATTAGTTTAGTAGTCTTGGAAACGATATACATATTTAAGTTCAACATTACAAATTGTAATGAAAAACAACATTAATTTATTCCATTATAAACATCCAAGCTTCCAAGATTATTCCTGCAAGTCACTCATAACTAACTTCTTCATATCCTGGAAAATTAAACATGAGAAATGGGTGACCTCAGATGCTCAGTAAGAGTAAGAAATATAGCGGAAGATAACATAGACATTAGGCATGGTGAATAATTGAAAACACATGACTTAATGAATAATAAACATGAGCACTTTATGGCAAGAATATGATCTGAGTAAATAATTCCATAATAAAACATTGTCATGGGTTTTCTACTAGTCGAACAACCACATGAAATATCAATAGCTAATCTCATAATGATGGAATGCATAATTCTGGAAATTATAACTATATAGTCAAGGCCTCGTGCCAAGAGAAGAAATAATATTTTTTCAAGCCCTTGTTCCAAGACACTAGTTTGGCTCATGAGACCTACCGATGCATCGAGGAGAAATAGAGGGCTCCACCCGTCACCTACTAAGTCCAATGCATTCCTCATATATAAAGTTTGAATCATAACATAATCATTTGTATTAAAACTAGCATACAGAATGCCCATACTTTAGCCACAAACCATGAATGGTATAAAAATAGCACATCCACAGTCAAACATTACTCCTTCAATACAATATAGATGATTTTATTAACCTCAACCGAGAATAGATGGAAATAATCATCAGAACTATTTTAGAGAAATATACCCCTTTTTCTTGAAAACATTTAAAAGTCTCACTATTTATCAAGAATTTGTTTAAAATATATTTTTGAATCAAAGTGTCCCATACCACTTTGAAACTTTTAAAAGTAATTTTAATTTTAAAACATTAATGTCCATATAAATAAATCCTTAAAACCATTTTTAATACATGGACATTAACGAGAAATATTTAGAAGAATAAATCTTTAGAACTTTTAAAGTGATATATTAGTTAGAGTTCCTAAGCAAAAGAGAGGCACTTGAATACAGATAATTGAGGTAATAAACACTTTATAATATCATGAGAATAAAGGGATTCATGATATACTATGTCAAAGTATATTATATACACCATATAAAAGTGAATTGGCGTATGACAACAAAAAAGTCTCAATGGAATGTAAATTGAGATGAAATACCTTATAAAGACCATATACTTAGGTCAAGGATAAATCAGAGACATAATTATATGTGAAAAATATAAATGCACTAAATATGATTGGATATTCAGTGTAAATAAATCAGAGGACATTCACACATATTCTTTTAAATACAACACCAATGTCTTGGATGTTTAACTCAATGAATGAAAATTGAGTTAAGATTACTTTTATAAAGTTTATATCGATAACATGAGAATTTATCAATGGAATGATTATGCATATCAAAAGTATATCCAAAAAAGTGGAGTGGAAATTACTACATAAGTAAAAAAATAGTGATTTCACACATAATATTGAAGTAAAACAATAAATGATTTTTGCGTAGAAACCAATGAGTGGAAATTGAAATTACAAATTCCCTTACTGATTTGGTAACATACGAATCATACACCCAATTAAAGAAGTATCATACAATGAATATTTAAATACCCAAAAATTGATGTATATTACACAATGAATACAATCATGGGTAGTACATACACCACACAAAAGGGAATAGTGGTAATATGGCATGAATCTCACGGGAATAAGAAGCGAGATGAAAACACCTTACACGTTGTAATCAATCAAGTAATATGACCAAAAGTTAATAACCAAAAATTATTTATATAATACCATGAATAAAATGAGAATAATTATAATATATATATGAAATGGAAGTACTCAATACACTACATGCAATAAATAAGTGGTGAAAAATGGAAATCTCATGAAATTAAGAGTCATATAAGAAATCCCTTACCTCAAGTTCGACCTGTCTTGTATATTCCTTGTTCTTCCTGAATATTGAACATAAGTTAATTTCTACATGATTAAGATCATTTTAAAATTTTATTATTCCTTTTATATTACTTATTACCTTGCTATAACAATTAGTTAATTATTTGAGTTCATATTGGATATTTTATTGATGCTCGGAACTTGAGTCACAAATGAACTTGTTATAATTACAATTTTTCCATGTGGTGAAAAGTAAATTATCTCCAGAATTATATACATGGTTTAGATATCATATATATATATATATTATTTATCCAGTGTATATATTAATTTATAATAGTACATAAAATTTGGAGATAAGAAATGGAATGCACCATTCATGGAGACGGTAAGTCGTACATACGCATAAACACTACATTCATTTCTATTTTGTATTTTAATGGAATTAAAACATAATGATACATAGGAATATTATAATTTCAGTATAATATCATATATAATATCATTAACTCCATATTTTATATGTCCCAGATAAGTCATTAACGAGTCATATCACTTTGAGGGGGCGGTGGCCCGCACTTCCTCAAATGAAATTATCACGTTTTACCCAAAATTTAAACCATAAAGGTATGATATAAATGTAAAATATAGAAGAAAAAATGAAAACATAAAAATAATTTATATCATATATAAATAAAGTGCAATCTTAATGGACACCATGAGAGGCGGTAGAAGATAATCGAACAATCATGGTTTTGTGAGGCATTAGTTTACCAACCACAGAAACAATATGTTCTTCACCCATCAGATGGAGGTCTGTGTAAGTTTAGTTCAAATATTTCATATGAAAGCATCCTATTATATTGAGTATACTAGTTTTCTTATAAATGAAATGAATAATAATATTTGGGTGTGGGGGTTGGAGAAGTAAAATAAAACAAAATAAAATAAAATAATTTAGGAGAAACCGTTACCTTTAATATGGGTATCTTCCTTTGGTTTGAACCAAAATGACTTCTTAAAGTGACTTATGCCTAAAGTAGGACTTATAGGTGTAAGATAGGGATCTTGAGAGATTATTTGGGTTGGGGTTGGATGATCCAATCGGCTTGAGAGGTGTGTGGAATGGGTTAGAAGTGGTGTCCTTTTATAAGGGGGAGGAGGGGCTCTTTAGGAAAGTGTGAAAGTATTATTTTATTTTATAGTGATATTTGGTTTATAAAGGTCAAAAACTAATTTAAGTTGAATATAAGATGACTCATGGTCGAAATAAAATCACCCAATAATAATTGGATATTTTTTGGATATTTTTTTAATATTAATAATCATATTTATTTAAATCATTTATTAATGAGGTAAATACTACATCATTATTGTATCATAAATAATTTAGTTTATAAGATGTCTAAAAATTATAAAACAATTACCATAATGTATTAAATAGTTTTATTGTTCCAATGAATATTTATAGTCAAAAATATGACTTATTTAACCCCATGTAAAAATTGGTTTACTAAAGGATATTTGTTTATGTCATTTTTGTCTTTACTTTAAGTTAATAAAAATAAAGTGTCATTATCATTCATAAGTGGCTCCATGGGGTCCCACAATAAACCCTATGATGCCCATGGTCATCCATGACTCATCCAATAAGGTTAGGAAATGTGTTAAGATAATTGTTTATTATTAGAATATTCTTTTTACCTTGAATTATCCTATTTACCTTTAACCGCGGTAAATTAAAGTCAAAAGTTACTATTCACAATTTTTTTTCATCTTATTGAATCAAATTTTACATATAAATAACAACCATGTATGTCGTGTTTTTTAAATTCAACTCACAGAAGCGGTAAAATTTTATTTAAATGAAAAGGTCGGATTTTTAACAACTACTTAGTGGTTTCACTATTAATCAAAAATTGATGTTTTTCCGAAAAATACCAAAAATTAATCCTAACATATATTTGATATTATGAATTAAAAAATGATGTCTATTTTACCAAATTCAAAACATAGAAGATGTATTAATTAATTTAAAATTAATTCCCGTTGTCAAAACAAATAGCGTGTTGTTAAGAAACAATATCTATCAAAAGATAGACACTTGTTTATGTATAATTTCAAAATGAAATTAATTATAATGACCAAAATTGGATTAAAGGGTAAAAATATAATCTAATTACACATCAAAATTAATTTATAATATAATCTATACTTATAAATAAATTTGATTAAAATAAGTTTTAAATTAAAATACAGTATTTCTCACTATTCATAAAAAATGAATATTATTAGAAAAATACCAAAATTTAATCCAATGTAAATTTTTTTGTCCTGATTATAAAGAATAATTTTATTTTTTCAAATATAATATTCAAAAGGGTCTAATATCGGATTTAAAAAGGGTTCTCTATTAAAATGTGGTAAAATTGATTTTTTTTGATAAATACATTATTATTTGAAAATTTGAATTTCTTCTTATAATATGTCTAAGAACCACATAATACATAAGTTAAAATTATATGGAGTATATAAAATTCAAAATCCAATTAATAATATTCATAACCGCTTTTGAATAGCTAGTTTGGTAAGTCGTGGTGCGGTCGAACATGGTGTTGTGTGTAGCGCAAGCTATTGAATTTAAAGAAAATAACTTAATATGCAATATTGGGGTGTTACATATAGTCAATATTATCTCACAATTATACCTATACTGAAATTAATATAATTATATAAAATGAGATTGTGACATTTTGTCACATTCCTTAGTTTTTAATATATTCATGTCATATTCTTAGGTTAGAGGCCATCAAGTGATTCGATTTTGAAAAATAGATGATAGGGGTCTAATTTAGTCATCCGATAGGATTTTTACAGGTGTGAAGTTAATTTTATAATATTATTTTTACCTGTAAATAGTATATTTATGTTTAACCCGTGTAATAAAAAAATTACCAAAATTACTATTCATAATGGACAAAAATAGAAGTCATCTATTAACATAATTTGGAAATACTGAATAAAAACATGGAATTCATTTTTCAAAATTAAAAACATAAAATATTGGATTAATTATTTTAAAATTGATCTCATTTTTTAAATGAGAAAATTGGATTTAAATGTTCAAATATTTCAAAAGATTGGAATATTTTTACATCTAAATTTAATGTAAAATTAATTCCAATGACCTAAAATATAGTAAATGTAAAAAAATATATTATATTTATACTTTGAAACCATTCAATTATATAACGTAACCATATAAATTATTTGAATGAAAAAATGATATTTTTAATTAAAATTCAGTGTATTTTTACTGTTCATTAGAACATGAATGTTATCAGAAAAATATCAAAAATTCATTTGATGTAAATTTTAATATCCATATTCAAAATAAAATTTTTATGTTTTCATATAAAAATTATTAATGTGTCAAAATATTAATTTAAAATGCATTCCTCATTCAAAGGAGTAAAATTAAACATTTTTTTTATAAAAAAATGGTTATTATACATGAAATAGGTTTTCATTTGTACCCTATGACTATAATATCCATTGGATGAATATGAAAAATATTTTATTAAGTTTATAACACATATATATGACATTAATATCATTACCAAAAGTAATTTAGTCAAAAATAAAAATATCTAACAGATTTATATTTTTCATAAATAATAGTCAATGAATTTACAATGCATTTTCATAAGTTAGTTATAATTATTCCCGCTAACCTAACCGATAGGCTATACCAGTAATTTTATAATATGGGAATCTCAAGGTTCATTTAAACTTTTGATTTTTTCCAAAGAAAGCTAATTTAGAATAAAAATTATTTAAATAAAGTATTTCAAAAAACATCTTGGTGTTACATTCTAACACCCTTAAACTGGATTTATCCCATAAAATTTGTCACTTGGAAACAAACAGATGAAGACACCTCTCCCTCATCATATACTCAAGTTCCATGGTAGATTCATGAAATTTTTGGTTCTTCCATAAAAATTTAATCAAGAAAGTGGTCTTGTTTCTTATAACATTTTTTCTATGATCTAGATTCTCTATTGGTTTTTCTTCAAAAGAGTGATCATGCTCTAGCGGTATGACTTCTTAGCTTAGTACATATAAAGAACAAGGTTTGTACATTCACGATAGAGATACATGGAACACATCATGAACTTGAGAGAGATTCTTTGGAAGCTCTAATCATTAAGCTACCTTCAAACACATTTTGGAATTTCAAAAGAACTGATATACCTAGGGCTCAACATTCCCTTCTTTCCAAATTACATTACTCCCTTCCAGGGAGATATTTGTAAGAACACATTATCACCCACTTTGAAGTCTAGGTTTTTTTCTGGTTGTCAGTGAAATTGTTTTTTGACTTTGATATTATCTTATGTGTTGTTTAATAAATATGACTTCTTCTGCCATTACATCAACAAGATCTAGTCATAATATCCTTCTTCCCAAACTTCATCCAAAAAAGTCGAGTTCTACAATTTTTTCCATATAGGGATTCATAAGGATCCATCAGAATACTAGGGTGAAATATTCTATTGTACGAAAATTCAAATAATGTAGGTATTGATCCCAACCACCTTAGATATCCATAAAGCAATCTCACAATATGTCCTGCAGAGTATGAATTGTCCTCTCAGACTGGCCATCTATCAGAGAATGATAACCAGTGATGAAACATAACTTGGTATCTAGGGAATGCTGAAGACATCTCCGAATCATTTAGGTAAACATTAGATCCTAAGTGGATATAATTGAATATTGTACTCAATGAAATATTACCACTTCTTTTATATATGTCCTTGCAAGCTGATCAAGAGATAAATCCAATATAATAGCAATGAAGTGTGCCAACTTCGTAAGGTGATCAACTATAACCCAGATAATATTATTACCTTTGTATGTTTTGGGAAGTACGATGACCAATTAAATAGTGATGTTTTCCCATTTCAATTACAGTATGGGTAATGGTTGTAACATCCCCTTAGACTTCTATCTCCCAGCCTTAACTTGATGACAAACCAAGCATCGAGAGTCCTTTTTGGCATCATCTATTTTCATGCAATCCCACAAGAAGTACTCTTTCAGGTCCCCATACATCTATGTGTTTCCACGGTGAATAAATAATAAAGATCTATGAGCCTAATTTAATATCTCCTTCTTTAATTATGGTATGTGTCGAATAGAAACCTGGTTCCTAAACATTGTTATTTCATCACAATCAAGGTTTAATTCATGAACATTTCTCACCTTCTTTTGTATCTCTACATCTTTCTTATGCACCTCCTTAATATTCACTTGTATTTATGGTTTAACATTCATTTCATAAAGATTTGATTTCACCCTTCCTTTAAAATTTTAAAATCCATCCTTTGAAAAACCATACATAATGGATCCTTTGTGATCCTCATCAGGGATAGGCTAGCATGGTCTTGTTGACTTAATATATCTACCATCTTGCTTTCGTTCCCAGGGTTGTAATGAATTGAGTAGTCGTAATATTTAATCAACCCCAACCATCATCTTTGGCTCATATTAAGATCCTTTTGTATGAAAATATATTCTAAAATTTTATGATCCATATAAATATCACACCTTTCACCATAAAGATAATCCCTCCATATCGTTAATGAAATGATTACCACAGTTAACTCCAAATAATGTGTTGGGTAATTTTTCTCATGGATTTTCAACTTCTGTAAGGCATAATCTATCACTATATAATTTTTCCTGAGAGCACATCCCATCCGCTACTTGGATGCATCAATATAGATCAAAAACATTTACCCACTACAAGGCACAGTGAGCACTAGTGAACTGGATAACCATCTTTTTAGTACTTCGAAACTCTCTTCAAATTCCTCCATCAAAACAAACATAACTCCTTTCGGAGTTGACTTGGGGAGTGAATTAGATAATCCGGAAAAATATTTCACAAAACGTTGATATTATCCAGCCAAACCAAGAATACTTCAAATCTCAGTTAGCATTTTTTGTATCGACCATCATTCAAAAAAATCTATTTTTTCTGGATCTATAGATATACCCCCTGTCTAGATTATGTGAACAAAAAAATAATCTTTCAGAAGAAAAAATTCATGCTTGCTAAATTTGGCATAAAGATTCTCCTTTCTCAGAGTATTTAATAAAATTCTCAAGTGATCTTCATGATCTTCCTTACTCTTTGAAAAGAAAAGAATATCATTTATAAATACTACAAAAAAATAGATAAATATAGTCTCTAAAGTCTCTATTCATTAGATCCAGTAAGATTATGTAGGAATTGTTAAGACCAAAGGGATTCACTATTAATTCATAGTGCCCATACATTGTACAGAATCCTATCTTCGTTATATCCTCCATTTTGACCCTTAATTGATGATATCTTGAACGAAGATCAAACTTGGAAAAGTATTGAGCTCCACTTAGTTAGTCAAATAATTAATCAATGTAGGGAAGAGGATATTGTTCTTGATAGTGATCTTATTAAGTTCTCGATAATTACTCCAATGACTCATTGATCCAAATTGCTTCTTAACAAACAGAATAGGTGCTCCTCAAGGTGATGTACTAGGGCTTATGAATCCCTTATCAAAGTTATATTTGAGTTGATTTTTCAATTCCTACAACTCAATTGGGACCATTATATAAGGTGTCTTTGAAATAGGAATAGCACTCGATACAAGTTCTATTGAAAACTCAACTTCACTATTTTTTGGAATACCTAGAAATTCCTCTATAAAGACATCATTACACTCCTGTACAATGAGTGTATTCTTAATTCCGAGTTTCTCCACAACCATTTGAGATAAATAACCCTCATTTTTAGTAATGAAGACACATAAGATGGTAGAAATTTCTACTGGAAGGTTATATTAATCATTGCATTGATTGATGATCGTAGACTGATCTGGAATATGAAATGTGACATCCCTTCCTTGGTAATTGATATGATCTCCATATAGAGAAATTAAATCCATGCCAAGAATCACATAAAATTATACTATATGAAGGAACATTGGATTTTCAGGAATAAAGTTCCCACAAACATCAACCAGAGAAGAATTATAAACTATTGATGTGACCGTTGTTCCATTAAGAGTAGTCACAGCTAACTCAACATGTAATTTTTTAGGTAATATGACAAAGCCCTTAGAATATTTTTCAGAAATAAATGTGTGGGTATATCCAAAATCAATTAAAAAAATTTCTTCTATAAAGTGGATGGTAAGTGTACCTTTCACCATTTAATTATCTTACCCCATGTCACCAAAAGTGAATGCACGAGACTTTCATTTTTCATTGGCATTAAGAGTTTGTTTATGTCAATTATCATCAATAACCCATGGATTAGGACATTTATTGGAATAATGACCCATTTACTTGAACTTGTAACATTAAAGTGTAGGAGGTGAATTCCGTGTAACATTTTATTTTTTCACATCATTAGAAATATTTTTTCCATCATTCTGGTATTCAACTCCCTAATTATATTCTTTTACAAATTTAAAACATTTACTAGTACCTTTAAGATAATTCCCTCAATATATCATTACATAATTTGATCATAAGGGAAAACTCATCATCGTTTCATTATGGTCTTTATTTATTTCATTAAATTCCATTTTTCATCTTATCAAATCCATGTGTATGATGGGTTACTCCAATCTATATATCAACCTTGAGAGAACATCGATCAATTTCCTCATTGATATTGAAGTCCCTTATGGTTAATTCTTTTTAGAGACTTGGTTTTAAACCACTAAAGAATAGATCAATTTTACTCTCAAGTTGGATAATAATTCCAGAAGTGTACATTTCAAGTCTTGTAAAATTTTATTCCTAGGTAAAAACGGATTCATCATACTTTTTATTATGTTCAAGGAACTCCACCTCTATCTTTGTTCATAGAATATGAGGAAAGTACTTATTTGAAAACAAGTTCATTATCTCATCACATTCCATGGATTCAATTTTATATCTTTAACACTATTCTTGATAAGATTCCACCATTGATCAGATTCTCCTTCCAAATGATAGACTGAGAAGATGAATTTATCATGTTCAGTACATTGTTGAAATGAAAATATTTTTCAGTGGTAATGATCCATTGTTCTACCACTAATGGATTAGAAGACCTAATGAATAAAGTTAGACACTAATTTATGAAGGATTCAACAGAATGTTGCTCCCTACATTGCTCGATTGGAATTCGGGAATGCTTCATAGCTTAAGAATGTTGTGTGAGCATGGATACAATATTTTTAATTCCATCTCCCATAACATTTGGTCAATCAGGTGTAAAATCATTGCATTTCCCATCGAAATCACCATTAATTCTGTTCCTTTGGGTTCTATCCCTTGAATAGAACCAATACGCATAGTGTGAGAAACACTAATCATAATGGGAAGACCAAATAATTCATGAATAAAATTTCAATTTATGACACTTTAGATTTTATCCTAGGTTATTCATGAGAATCTCAAAAACACTATGATGGGATTGTAACATATACCTAGATCCATCCTTAGTGTTCTTAATAAGGTTATCTCATCCAAGATTCCAAAGTATAATGATACATTTTATTTGATACCAACTATAATGAACCATACTTTCTATGTATGTATTACTTCAACATTGAATAATATTCATTCCATAACATAAGAAAAGACACTGTAGGACCAAAGAGTTTTCGTGTCTTTAGAAACTTGTAAACATAAACAAATGGTTGATAAATCATCTATATTGTCTCCCACTTATTTCATTAAAACAAGGCTCATTTTTGACATAATATTACGTAATACCTATATTAATGACATAGGGAAAATAAACATATAAATGGGTGAGCTCAAATTCTTATAAATGGTAAACAAGGGAAAAATAAATCATATCATAATCATAATAACATATCATTTGAAAATCTTATCCTACATATAAAAGATCATAAAATCATGACTTGTGATAAATCATAAAAGTGAAATGTAATCCCAATATTCATAAATAAGGCATGTAATTTTTTTTCATACACACATAATCATAGAAAAGCATTTCATATTACTCAAGGCTCATTTCCAAGACAATCATAGTAGATAATTTCCATTACTGAATCGAGTTCACTCCTAATTCGATCCCTGTATTATTAAACTAGATTTACATTACATTCCAGTAATTTATATCTCATGATATATAAATCTTTACCAACACATTGGAGATATATATAGTTACCACCAATCTCATAATGAAACCATTATTACGTGTGCTACAAAAATAGAAATCATTTATCCTAGCATAACCTGTGAAAGAAAATGGGTTTCTTTAAAAACATTCAATCATAATCCATTAAAAATAAATGGATTCCCTAAAAATAATTCCATAATAAACAAAATCATATAAAAGTAATAATAGAGATAAAATACTAACCCTATTTCATCTTATAAGGAAAATAATTTTGATAAAACACTTGATCATAATTCCTGAGGAAAATATCATTTATTTTTCAAAAACGTTTTCTCTTCTCAAAAGGCCATGAAATATTAAAAAAATAATTTAGCAGAAAATAATCTTGAAATTATGAATAGGAATCTTTATGTAAATAATGTGTCATGAAACCATAAAAATCTATCCATGTCGTATATGTTTTAAAAAACATTTTCCTCGTACTTTTGTTGTTAAAGTCAAAACGTACCTCAACTCGATTAACAAAAAAAGAATTATTTCATACCCTTTAATAAAATTAAACAAAGGGTAAATTTAAATATAAAAAGTTTTTAAAGAATTTATATAACATTACATAATTAGGAATCATGGATTTGGATATAAATATACCCCAGTAAACACCTACGTATAAACAATATCAAATAAAAATGAGATTGTAAAATTATCCCTTTAGTTAAGTCTGATATCCTTCATATGTATCCAAACCTCATGTATAATGATTAAAATAATTTTGCAGACTTAATCCAGAATGATAATAATTTTTATGATAGCATATATGATTATATTATCATCTTTTTGTTAGTAAAATTTCATTGTCACTTGTTATTCGGATATTAACTGCTTTATTTTCTTAGGTAAGATTTATCATATAAGTCCATATACCACTTATTAGGTTATAGTTAAGAAGAATGATATTAGTATAATATATATCATATATATTAAATTAATTAATTTATATAATCATTTTTAATGAATATCATTTAGAATGAATCACATCGCATCGTAGAGACGGTAGGCTATGCGTACGCACGAGCGATGATATCATTCCAAAAATTATTGATTGTCATTGAATTTGATGGTGTATAATATTTCAGGATTAGTAAAATAATATATTAATCATATATAATTATTATATCCATCATTATACCTATCTAAGTAGGGTGGTGGTGAAAAACATATTGCACCACGACATGGAGAGGTAAGCCATACATACGCTTGCAGGGTGATTTCATTTTTAATAGGATGGATAGAAGGTGAAATATGAATTTTTTTTCATATTTATAATTATATATAAATATATGAATGAAAATTATGTTATTAATTTATAATGAGACATATAATTAAGTGGAATTAAAAGAATAAAGATGATTGAATGAATCGGTAGAGGTGATTACCTCTTCCTTGGCGTGCTTCCTCTAAATCTCTTCTTAGAGCATTAGAGTTGGTCTTTAAAGATGACACGAACCACTAGAATAAAAATGGGGAAGTTAAGAAGGAGAAATGGCTGGGTATGTCTGTGATTTAAGGCTTAAAATTATGTAAGAAGTGAGGGAGGATGATCCCTTTTATAATTAAGGGGAGGGACACTTTTGGAAACTCCATAAATAATAATTTATAATAAAATCAAACCCCACCCAAAACCCCCAAAATGTCCCAATTTAGAATATGAGATGAGATAGGGTTATAATATCATCAACAAATAAATTTTTGACATGTTATTTTGTCATTTCAAACCATATAATTTTAATTGACACAATGTTTTTCTATTTATTTTTAATTGTGGAAATAACAATCTAAATATTTAATGGTTTTAAATATTTAATTATATGGTTCTAATTGACCATAAATGGATATTGTTTATGTAATTTAAGACCTTATAATTATCAATTTTTAATTTTTAAATATTTTTATGATTTATAAATAAATTAATAAATTTTTATTTTTATAAAATATCAATAGTGTGAATTTAGACACTATTCATTTATTTGGATTTAAATAAAAACCACACAGAAGATAAATTCTAAAAAAAAATTCAATACACTTCTAAAATGTCATAGTAACCTATAAAATTATTTTTTATCATTAATGACTTCATATTGTATTTTTTTTTTAAAATCATTTATTTGATATTTTTATTAATAAAATAATTTTTACATCACTATTATGTCAACATTAATGGTTATTATTTAATAATTAAAAATTAGAAATCAAATTCGATTATGTAGGTAATTATTTTATGTCTCCATATACAATCTATAGATTATATTATCTCCTATATATCTATATATAAAAATTAGTATACTTATATAAAATGAGATTGTGACATTTTGTAACATTCATTGGTTTTTATTATATTCATGTCATATTCATAGGTAAGTGGCCATAAAATGATTCCATTTCGAAAAATAGACGATAAGTGTATAATTTAGTCATAAAATATGATTTTTAAAGGTGTTAAAGTAATTTTATAATATTATTTTACCTTTAATTACCTGATTTACCTTTAACTATTGTAATAAAAATAATTATCAAAGTTACTATTCATAATGCCAAATAATAGAAGTATCCTATTGAAATAATTTGGAACTACTAATTAAAAAAATGGAATTAATTTTTAAAAATTTAAACAACATAGATTTCAGTAATTAATTTTAAATTAGTCCCATTACTGAAATTTGAAAACGGGTTTTAAAATTTTAAATATTGCAAAAGATGGCATTGTTTTTACATATAAATTTAATGTAAAACTAATTCCAAATACCTAAATTATATTAAATTGTAATAATATGTTATATTTATACATAGAAACCATTCAATAATATAACTTAACCAAATTAATTTTGTCAATCAAAAAAAAGTTATTTTCAAATAAAATTTAGCTTATTTGTACTATTTATCAAAACATGAATGTTATCAGAAAAAAATCAAAAATTCAACCCAAGTAAATTTTTATATCAGGATTCAAAAAAACATATTTATGTTTTCATATAGAAATTATTAATGTGTGAAAAACTTAATTTAATAGGTGTTCTCCATTCAAAGGTGTAAAATTAATATTAAAAAATAGATTATTATGCATCAAATAAGGTTTTATTCATACCCTATTACTAAAATATCAATTGGATGAATATAAAAAAATATTTTATTACGTATATAATAGATACATATGACATTAATTTATTTACCATTTTTAATTCACTCAAAAATACAAATATCTAACTGATTTATATTTTTCATAAATAATAGCCAATGAATTCAGAATGAATTTTCATAAGTTAGTTATAATTATTCCTACTAACCAAACGACTAGGATATAAAAATAATTTTATTATAAGGGAATATTGTGGGTTGTTTAAACTCATGATTGTGTTTAAAGTAGGCTACTGACGAAGAAGCCTTATTTAAAGAAAATATTTTATAAAAAGATCTGGTTGTTACAAAAGGGATGGTTGTTAATAATTGTACCATAATTATCATAACATAATATTATAAGAATGATTCTTATTTTATCATTTTAAGTTGGTGGATTAAACTTTTTTATGAAGTAGAAAAATATACAATGACATAGAAAAAATAGAGATATTTAGGAACGTATACTATACTTCATGGATTATAGCCTTCGAAAAGAAGATTAAACCTTTGAGAGGTATTATTTTGAGAATCCTAGAGCCACCATAATATATACAAGAGTGTTGATGGTATTTTTGAGATGTTTTCTTACTAAAATTTAGGAACTTTTTTGAGGGGGATTGAGATGAGGAGTTCCCCTTTTATAAGTGAAAAGGAGTGTCATGGTTGTTTATAACCGAAATTATTCAATAAATGGATGTCACTATAAAACAAGTGCATAAAAAATTGATAAATAATGAATTATAGGGAATATTAGGTTCATAATAACCCCTAAAATTCAAAAATAAAAAACAATTTAACATGTTATTCCTTTTACCTCTCTAGATACAATGTTTTACCATTTTATTTTTCACACTATTAAATAATTTTTACATTGGGAATTTATCCATTATGAGTAAACATAAAATGAGGCTTATTAAATTATTTTGAACCACTAATTATAAATTTTTAATACACATATTCAAATAAAAAATGTATGTGCATGAAAATTTTATTTTAAAATAAACGTATGTAACGTGAAGAAATAGGTTTTTGGAAAAAGTTCATTTTTATGGAAAAAGATTCTCTATTTGTATAGAATTATTAATTTCATTGATTCAAATACAGGAAAGGAATAGGCCCAAGAAAAAATGCCCAGTCATAACAATTTATTGAAGAAAAAGAGAGAGAAAAGTACAATGTTCAAATAAGAAAATAAAACTAATCTCATTACAATGCTACATAACGTTAAAAATGATAAGAATGTGATTATAAATTCAGAAATATAGTATTAAAAATATTTTTTATAATTTAGGATATATAATTTAATAGTAAGAATTTTATACAACCAATAAAATTTTAAATATTACAAAATAATTTCACAATGTGATATTATTAATAAAATCGATATTTTTACTATTTACCTGAAAAATAATTACTTCTAAAAACTCAAAAAATATCTTAAGCAATTATGACTATGATAAATCCAAAAATTTATATTCATTTTTTTAATTATCAATAAAAAAGTATATTTTTTTTTATAAAATTAAAAACCTAAAATGTCAAAAAAAAACTCATTTTTATAGAAAAGTGACTATTCCTATAAAAAAATACTAATTACTCTAGTGAAAACATGTCTTATTATTGTTTAATAAAAAGAAACATTGCTCCCTAAAATGAAATTACTATTTCTAAAAGATATATATTAATATATAAAGTGAATTTTGAAAAACTAAATTTTTGAGGAGTATATATATTCATTTTGTGTCTATATAAATATTTTAATACATTTTTTTATAATAATAATGTCTAAAAACATAACCCCATGTGATATCAAGGTAAATATGAGAATAAAATAATCTATGGTTGTAGTTTTTCATGGTGGTTCAAATAGCATGGATCTTGTGTCAATATCTATGAGCTTGAACTTCTCCAATATATAGTTTTTATCAAACTATGATTACTCAAGTTCATCTTGTCCTTGGTCAAGGGAAAAAACCTAGTGATATTGAATCCCTTTCGAGTTTAGATAAATGTTCTTCAAATGAAAGAGTTTCAACATGTGGTTCCATTTATTCCGACATTCTTCGTAGATCTTATATAGTGGATACTTTAACTAATACATGCTAATTTAGAAACTAAAATTTAATGATCATATTTATTTATAAATACATGACATGTTTTTTAATTTTAATTTGGTTTTTTATTTGAGGCATGATATCAACATAATATCAATTAATGGTTAACATATAGTAAAATATAATTATGATACAATTAATGGCTTAAAACATTTTAAATAATGGAGGTTGGGATGGGATAAGGCCGATAATGCTTTTACCATTATTTTACGATTATGTTTTTACATTTTCCAGTTTTTGGGTTTACCTTGGGAACTCGTTTTTATTATGGAATATAAGTTTTAATAAAAAAATAAAACAAACCATTAAATCATATTAGGGGTTTATGAACACAAATTATAACTATATTTAATCAAATTCAATTTATAAATAATTTTAAAACATCCTTAAAATTATAACATTTAAAATATATAAAAACTAATGTGAAAATAAATTTTGTTTTTGACCATTAGGGTTTCATAATATTATTTATTATTGATTACCAATTTAATAAGATATAAAGTATTTAAAAATATTTTTTAAATTTATATTACTTCCGTAATTTTGATGAAATTAATTTACTTTATTAGATAAAAACTTACACATTATTATTAAAAACTTAATGGAAAATAAAATTTCCATAGAAATCATGATCATTATCGTCAACCCTGGCAATCATACTTTTATTCCCAACAAAAGAAACTGAATATATTACATAATACAATCATGATGATATAATATATAAATTACATTTAGATAGATTTAATTAATGTAAATGATGAAAACTAATTTTTGATATAATTTTATAAAAAAAAATTGTGTAAAACACTACTTAATTTCCAAAAATGTTACACATAGGAATATTAAATTAAACATATAATTTTTTAATGATTTATATTAATATATATATATATATATGGTTTTGAAAATGTTGAAGTCATTGTTGTTTTATTATAATGTTATAAAGGAAATAGTAGTAAAAATAATTAGTATTCTTTCGAATTCATCTAAATATCATTTAATTTTCTAAAAAAACTCAAAAATTCATGTTAGGGTAATTCTCATATGTGAATTTATAAAATGGAATTTAGTTTTTAAAATAAAAATTATAAAAATTATAAATTTATATTTTCAATAAATAAGCATTATATATAAATATATCTTTTATTGAAAAATTCTAATTTGAAACATTAAGTTTTATTATTCAAATTTTATAATAATTTATAATTTATGAATGTTTTCGATTATTAATTTTTTTCCTAAAATTTTATTAATGATAAATATGAAGTTGGATCATTTTAGTTCAGTATATCAATCGAAACAATTTATTGAATATAATTTTAATTTAAAGGATCAAAAACATCAGGTCATTACATTTTACCCCCTCCCCTTCAAATAATTTCTACTATGAATTCTACCATAATCTCTTAGGATATATTAAGTTGCTTATATTTATTGAAACATCATTAATCTTTCGTATAATCATATACCAATGTGTGTATATATCATAATCATATATCTTCTATAACATACCATTCCAAAAATCATTTGAATCTCTAATACATTAAACTAGAGTAAAACCATATATTCTTCTAGAAATTAATCTAATATATGTCCCTAAAATGGTATTAACCACTATTTTAAGGTAAAAAACCAGTAAATTTATATAAAAATTCAAAAATGAGATTAACTTCTCCAAAAATAAATTGGGTAATTTTTTTTTAAAATAAATAAAAAATTCATAGGTTATCAATACTATATCACTATATTTTCCAAAATAAATATTCTTTTTAATCTTAAGACTTTTTCATCCCTCATTCACTTGTTCTTCAATATTATCCCAAAAAATACAACCAGACCATAAAATTAGTTTTCATGTTTATTAGTCCCATTTAATATATGATTCTAAACCATTAAAGAAAAATAAATGAAGAATAATATATAGATATTTCACAAAACCCTCATATGATTAGGACTATACTAGAATATCATTCCAAAATATCACTCACTAAAGAAAAAAATTAAGAATCTAAAGAATTATTTACTATTAATATATCAACCTCTATACCTTAGGTAATACTAGAAAAATCACCATTCCATCATAATATCCATATTCTATTATTCTCATCCATTTTAGTATTCACACTCATTCGGTTGTAAGACATTGTGGTTTCTAGAAACATAACTTTATTAATATAATTTTTGTGACCTATTTAATCATTATAATAAAACAAAAATGGTTATGATAATATCGAAAACATGAATATGAAATCATCAATATGAATATACTAAGCCATATGACATGTTAATCATTAATATATGATACATTTGGTTTAACCTAGGACTCTATTTATTCAATTATTAGTTATCCATGAACTATTTATAATTTTCTTCTCTAACCAAACTCTTCATTTCATTCCAATATATTTAATTCCTTTATATTGGTTTTTAATGAGGATGATATTAACCAAATGATATCCCTTGTGAGTGTTTATCCATATTTTTTGTCTTAGGCCCACTCATCATGAACCATGTAAAGATTCATTTAATATTAAACCTGCCTTTTTCAATGTGATAACCCCTAAGTGGAATTATTCTATAGCTAAATCCACTTTACAGTGACAAGACTGGGATATAATTTCTTATATATCTTAATAATCTAATGATATAAGGATATTATTTGTGTATATTTAATTCAAAAAAATAATTGTGGATTTTTTTTGTTCACGAAAAAAAGTATGGACATTTTTTTTAATTGGAAATGAATGGTTGGAAATTTTGTTGGATCACAACAAGAATAATGGCATATTTTTTGTCCGTAACGTGAATCATGGTCATTTTTTCACAATATGAAGTGTTGATTTTTTTTTACTAAGGTTTGTGCCACAACTTATTTATATGATAAGTTTCAATGTATTAGTGTATTTCAATATCATATTCCTATGATTATTCTCCATGGGTTATGTTCATCATATCATTATTAAACAATATTTTTCCAGGGTATAATTTTCCTAATTTGAAAGTACATGTCCTTTTTTCAGGATGTATGGAAAACACTTATAGTATCATGTTCTTTTTAAAATGTAATTTCTCCCCTTCCCGTGTTTTCTCATATTTAAGAGCAAACCCTTTATGGTATATTGATCTTTTTAACAATATTGAACATTTGATCTCCCTCATTTCTTATGTTTCCTTCACCAAGGTTTTTAAGATAAGTTTAACTTGTGTGAAGTCTAGATGGGAATCTTGAGGAGATTGATTATGATGAAATGTTTACATGTTTTGTAAAATAAGTTTTTTATGTATCTAGTCTTAAAAAAACTAAACCAAAATCTTCTTACATTTCCCATAACAAAACAATGAGGTTCATTCATAAAAATACATACTTCTAAAAATTTACATTGACACGAAGAGTGATAGTCCAACATATAATATCACAAATTTCACATTATTATTAAATCGATGATTATTCTCACATAACATGGAGAGACTTGTTTCACTCTCTTTAATAACCATAAATATAAGAAATTTATTTTATAATATTGAAAAATAAACATAATAATGTTGTGAGAAAAAAATATTTAGTAACAGAACACGTATATACATGTCATCAATGGTTAGATCAAAATCATATGAAAAAAGACAAGGGATAAATTTATTCTAAAAATGAACATGGACCAATAAGTTTTTTCATAAAAAAATTATTTTGGGAAACACATTCTCAAATTAATAAACATATACCATGGAAAAATAATAAGTAAACCTTAGATGATGAAAATGATACATGAAGAATAATCATAGTAATATGATATGAAAATACACCAATACCTTTTAATATATCATAATAAAGGGCATTGATAGAAAAATTATCATTTGAAATTTATTCAATTGTGAAAAAAATATTCTAGGATTTATATTTGTAAAAAAAATTACATGATTTATACCTCTACACAATGAGATATAAATATATAAACAATTAATTGGAGGGATATTTAGACCCCAACCATTAATAATTAATACATATTTGTGTCATTCGAGATCAATCATTAAATCATAAAGAACCCATGGAATAAAAATTAGATTCACAATATTTCTAGATGGTATCCCCAATATTGACCTCAAGAAATAGTGAATATCCAAATTTAAACACCACAAAAGAGTATTTACTAATAAATTTAGGAGGGGTGGATGATTAATATCAACATATGTGTAAATAAGACCTTTATAGATAATGAGATTTTTTTTGTGAAATCAAAAAAGAGTTTTCATAAAACATTTTTAAATTTGGAATAAAAGATGAATTTAGGATCACTTTGAAAATTAATTTTTGAAAAGACCTATTTGAGTAATTTAAAATAATTAATTTTAGAAATTAATTTTTGGAATTAAGCCTCAACAATTAGTCCCTAAAAATATATAATGGTTTTAAAAATTAAGAGTGAAAACACATTTAAGCCCTCTATTTGAAAAAATAATCCTCAATAATGGAGCCTTGAAAATACCCAATCAATTTAGAAAGGTGTAGTGAAAATTTTGTGAAAATAAATACTTTTAAAATATTTTTTAAATAATTTATCTCTAAAAATAATTTATTTTTATAAAAATGAATGTGTATTGTAAGATAAAATATTTTACATTGATAGGATGTAAATCCTAATTAATATTTTGGAATACCTTTTATGAAAACCCATATCCAAAAAAGAGGTACTAAAGCTTATTTTTAAAAAGTGGGGAAGATAAATATTTTTTTCACATTACTAAACATATATTTGTAAATGACAAATAATAAAGAATTTTTTTTGAGAATAATGAACCTAGAAATAGACCAAAAATAATCTTTACATGAGATGAAATTATTTTCATAAAAACATTAAACCATTGAGAGAAATAAATTCATCAAGAAAGAATATTTTATTCAAAAACATAATTTTATCCATAGAGAAATGTTGAAAAATACTATTAAATGTAATGTATAATAATTATTAATTTTAGAAAAGGGATTCTCAAGGAATCATAGTTTCTCATAAAGAAAGTATATTTTTGATAACCAAATCCCTTATGGATGTCATAATTCATTAATCCTGATTTTTTTGAAATTGGATTATATAGAGGAGATAAATAACCCTAAATATAACATATAAAATACCACATAAATAAATAAAGGACAAAAAATTTCCTAATAAAAATGAGGAATGTTTATGAAGAATAATCAAAACACGATGCACGATTACTGGGTTTCTAAACACTTATAATAATGGTAACATAAGAATAATAAGGTTAATATGAAATTGAAATTAAAATATCATGGAATTAAATATACTCATAATAGTTTAATATAATATACTATTGAATACACTATATAAAATAAATTATTCTATGAAATATCTAACAATTATTATAGATTTGATAATGAGAATGAGATACCCATATATCTTACTTATCTTTTGAATTGGTAGTTTATAATTAGTAGAACAAGGGATGGATTTTTTAATCTATTAGTATTCATGAAAATTATGATAAAATAAATCAATGTCTATTACATATCCCAAGAATATGAAACTTTTGGAGAAATATTCATCATATCTCAATGAAGTAAAATTGATATGAAAAATCCCCTACTATAATTGAATTCAACTAAAGCACTTGAATCATATGTATAAACAAATATGTATATTAATAATTTATTTCATAACCTAATTCATATATATAAACTTTTGTCAACATTATTTATAAATATTATCTACATGTATTTCAGTTAGTTATAATTTTTTTTCAATATCGGGTGTCAGTTATCTTATTAGTTTTGAAATTGTTTTCTAATAGTAGTTTTGTTAACAATTATTCTCCCAATGTTCACCAATAATAGATCATTTAATTTATTATAATATATATCATATATTTATTTCTAAATATAGTATACCATTCCTTTAGTGTATTAGTAGTTTTACATTAAAATGGAACCACTATCGGCTTATTTCTTTAATTTTAGCAATAGAAGATGATATCATAATTATCAGTTAAATACATGGAATAAAAATTACAAAACCATAAAAAAATAATTAATTTCGTTTAAAATTATATAACATTAATAATTAAGTTTCAATATTCATCCATAACAGCGATATATAGCATTTTTTATGTACATGGTTAGAATAACTGAAACCTAAACATCACATATTTTGATGGGTGGGTATAGTTAGGAAATTTTTTATTTTACCATAGTATAATTATAATATAGTATAATGATATTTTAATGTTTTTTTGAATCATATTTTAATATAATTATATAAATAGTGTAATTTAATGTGAAAAATGAATAACAAAACTTTGGGGAGGTTGTAACCCGCACCACACACGGTTAACATTATCATTTTTCAATGAATGAGAGGGAATGAAGGTTGATTATTATTTTTCTCCAAATAATAATAATTATATTATATATTTCACATTTAAACTTAAATTTTCTCTTTACAACCAATGAACATAGATAATGGTGAAAAATTAGGGACTTATCTTCATGGAGGAGGCAGTTCACACAAACACGCGATCAATATTCTTTTTTTCTATGTTTATGAAAATAATTAAGTATTGTTGTTACTTTAAAACAATTGTTAATTATTCTAAATATAAATATTTTATTATATTAATATTTCATTGGTATGTTTGGAAGAGAATTATTGAGAAGATAATTATAAGGCTTAATTAATACTCACGTTGGGACCTTGAACTTTCTATTGAAAGTGTCGTTAGAAATTAAGGGGTACAGATAAATAGTTGAAAGATGAGTCATATATAATTGAGATATGATTATAGGAGGAGAATAATTAACTATTTTTTGTATTAAATATTATTTAATAGTTGTTCATTGATTTCGTGTAAGTGATCCCATTTTATATGAAAAGAGAAGGGATCCTTTCCGAGAACCCATTATTTTACAAAAGCATAATGAAACTATTCCAGGGTAAAGGCTAATAAATTGAGAAATAGTTGAATTTGGTGTGGGATAAGTTCTATCAACCATCTACATATTATTTTAATAGCATTTTTAAATATTTTTCACGTCATTTTTAAATAGCTTATTACATTTTCCATTTTCATTTTTACCTAGGTTACTCGTTTCAAACTAAGTAATATATATTTTACTAAAAAAATAACCCACACTAAAAATATTTGTTGTTATAAAAATATATTTAACCAATATATAATAAAATTAAAATTATAAATATGAGAAATATAACTTTAAAATTACATCATTTAATATATATATGAACTATTTTTTGAAAAAATATTGGTTTTACTATTATGTGTACATAATGGTATTTAGTATTTATTTCCAACTTAATGGGTGATAATATTATTATATGTAACTCTAAAAATTATTCTAAATTAATTTTTAAAAGTTATTAATTAATTTTATTAATTAAAAATTACAAAATATTAATGAAAAAGTTCTTTAAAAATAACATTTTTACCATTTTCATGGTCAATAACTGTAAAATTATTAATCATAATATCTTGGATAAAAATGATATTTATATTGGTAAATAATATGTCCATGTTGATATAAAATATAAATTTTATTTTTAGAGATATAATTTCAACATTTTTTTAAAACTAATATTTAAAATTATTGAATTAATTTTTTGAGAGTAATATATTACTTATGCTTCCAAAATGTTATACATGTGTTTACAAAATCTAATATATTATTGTTTTAAAAAAATAATTTATAAATATAAATTTTTATATAGAAATGTTTTCATAAAATTTTATGTTATTCTTGTATTATCTTAATTTCATTAAAGTGACCAAATTAGAAAAATCATTATTTTTTACTATTCCCATAAAATTCAATTATTTGATGAAAAATCATAAAAATTCACCTTAGAATAATTTTTTGATGTGGAAATAAAAAATGATGTTCATTTTGTAAAACAAAAATTTTAATATTTTAAAATTATTATTTAAAATAAATATTTAATAAATATGTATATATATATATATAGATAAACAATTTTTATTAAAGAATCAATTTTTTAAAAATTATGTATTTTTAATATTATTTTTAGTTTATAATTGGTTATAATTATTTTTATTTAACAAAGGATTTTTGTTCATAAATTATCATAACAAAAAATATGTCATGGATTTTTTTATTTAGTTATTACATGGGAAAAAATATATCAAATATAGTATTAATTTAAAGGATCCAAAATATCAAGTCATCACATAATATCAATCAATCAAAATACCTCTAGTGAAATTATTTTTATTCTTTATATCCATATTATTTTATACTGTGGATTTATTCTATATCACTTATATTGATCTATATATCCATTTCTCTTTACAGTGTGAGTACATTTTAATTTAAATGATGTTTACAAAGAAAGTTTTTCCATTTATTAACTTTAGAATATTTAAAAAATCCATATATTAGTTACAAAAATATGTATAATTATTTATACTAAGTCATGTTCATTATGTATTTTTCATTCATTCATTTCATATGATGAAAGAATTGGACTTATTTAGTGATGGGTTGGGATAGATATTATATATATCCTTAACATATAATTAGATCTATAAAGAAAAAATATATTGGATACTTGGTGTTAACATGATTAGTTTACGTATGATCTCTTGGAAGGATTACATGATGGTATGTCTATGATGTCTGGAAATGTGAATTCTGTGATAATATAATCAGTTATTGTAATCCACTAGATTATTTACATTTCTATTTTATCCGTAGATATGTTACCTGCTCATGTTATCATTTATATGGTATTATTTTATTATAATTTATTCTTATTATATTATCCATCCCTTATATATTTCATTATATCATCTTTTATACACTACTCATTACAAAGAGTTTTATCTCAATCTTCTTAATTTCACCTTTCCCTCGAGTTATGAGGAAGAATATTATGTATGATATGTTTAGATAGGTATCTTGTGTACATAATTTTTTTGTAGATGTTAAAGATTTAATATAAAAAAATAATCCTCAGTTTAGAGTGTAAATGAAAATGTTATGGGAGAGATATTATTTTTTCAAGTTAAATTCTTTTTATCTCTCAAAAAATATAATCCTAAAAGTGTTTGGATGTGTAGGTAACCCAATTTTTTTTTTTAAATTTTAATTATTAATGGTTAACTTTGGGTCACCTTAGATCGTATGAAATCTAAAATTTGATGAGTATGATTATTAGCATTGGATTTGGGACTTCATGTTTGAGGGAGAACATAAAATATTATCTTGAAATGTATATATTTTTTCATGGATGTTCATGTTTTACAATGGTTTTGTGAAAATAAACATCGTTGATCTCTCGATTATAACAAGCATCATGGTTTTATGTTTTTACAGCTTTTATAAAAGACAAGAATCCCATCCCACTTCCATTTCATTTCCTCTACTTCTCAATAACCTTGGCTGATTCAAGAGTTATTTTAGGAGACCTATGAACCCCAATTTACTTTGATTTGATAGTTTTCCTTGGTGATAGATGGTTGGTGATCTATGGTGAGTTATTCCCCCTTCATCCATGATTTTCTTTTCATTCTCTCCTTAAATATTTTTAGTAGTTGTTCTGGATTAATAAAAATTATGATGGGACTATAGTTTAGTTGAGTAGTTGAAATTGCTTAGGTTGATTGATGGATACATTATGTATTAGTTTTTGGTCCATGATCTTCTCCACTTTCACTATAATGTGGATTGTAAAGCTCTTGTTGAAGTAGGGGATTTTAAAATTGTCCTCTATTTTTTATACTATATAAGTAGAATTATTTTTAATCATTTAAGTGGAAGGTATGGATTTTACTAAAAAATAGTGATTTGGACTTAAATAAATTTATGGGAAAGCGTGTTTTGTGTTGTGTTTACTCATTTATACGATATTTCTCACCTTATTGATTATTTTTCAATGTTGTTACAGAATATCAGATTAATTTATACCTTTTTTTGTTAATTATATTATTTATTATTTTAAATGACCTTTTATAAAATTATAAACACTAAAATATGGTAGTTAAAAAGTCATTACATAATTTTTTTGGGTGATGTTGTTTTAAAAATAAAGGGGTTCTATTAGTTCTTGTTTCATATATTGGTTTTTATATTTTTTTCCATTATTTTCTTTTGAATGAGAATTTATTATGGATGGTTTCAGATATGAGGTGTTGGGAAGTGGGTTTTTAAAAAAAAATCATTCATGGGATTGTGTGATATGGTTATGGATGAAGATTTTATAGTGTGGATGTGGCTGCCCTTCTACAGTTGGAATGAGGAATTGTGAATTTTTTTGTGGAATAATGAAATGGATATTTGATGAGGGATTATTTTCAATTTCCTTGGTAATATTAAAATATTACAAATAATAATGACCATTAAGATAATGAATATAAAATTAAACTAATCCATGATTGTAAATGAAATAATGATGCATATCTTGGTCGAGTTGTGATGTCTTGAGGTAGGTATAATAATGTAGGATATATTTAATTTTCATTGATATATCTTCATACATTGGGGGGATAATCAGATGATATTATAATGTCAATGCCTTTTATGGAATCAGGAGAGAGTATAGATTTTTTCTATCATGTTTACGATGACATAATGTATTAGATATGAAATTCTCTAATGAGAGGTGGAATGTGGCAGTACATATGGGATGATGAGGGTGACATGTATATATTTTGTGGAATGGGTGTGATATGAGAAATGGTGTGTCAAAACCTAACTATGGAAGGAATTGGGAGAATAATATGTTTAATTTTTGATTATAAAAGTGAAAACCCAGTGGGGAAGTGGTTGTATGGTACATTATTATTATTATATTTGATATTATTTTACTATTATTGATTATAATAATTGGTGGGTGGGACTTGATGAGGTTTGGTGGTAGTTGAGAAGATATGTGATTTGTTGGTTATAATTTTTTCCACTAATTTATCAGTACACTTCTTACACATTTTGATGAGAGATATTGAATATGGTCCTACTGAGTATACGTGTTATGCTAACCCTTTTACATATCAATCATACTTCAGGTTTTCAAGGGGAGTTTAGAGATTTAGATGGCAAGTACTAAATCAAAACATAGTGTTGGGGTTGAAGTTTCTACCACTGAATTTTACTTGGTATTTTATTTAGAGACATTTATTTGTATGATACATTATGAATAATAGGTTACTATCAGGTTGAATAATTTATATTATAGATGTTATTGGTTTAATTTTTTATTATGTATCTATTATGTATGAGATTAGTGACTCCAATTTTCTATTATATACACTTGGGTTTTATGTGGGGAAAGGTGATGGAAAATTTGTATCATATCATTGTTTGAGAGAATGGAGGGAGTTTAGAGTTAAGAAATGGTAAAGATTGCATGCGTGGGTTGCAGAATAACATTATTAAAACATATTATTTGACATAATCAAGGAGGATAGATAGGAAATACGATATTAGGATACACTGTGATTTAGAAAATGTACCATTTGATTAAATAATGTAAGAACAATGTTATTAATTTTATTGGGAAGAGGCCTAATAGTGGTACATGAATCATGATTTATTACACTTTTTATTAATATTGGACGATTTTTAGGAAATTAATAAAATTTATTATATTGAATTTAATTAAATAAATTCTATGATATCATACATAGGGTTTTGTTATTTTTTATAGAGATACATGATGTTTTTCATGCAAGAATGGTTCATATTTTTGAGGCTTAAAAGAATCTTCAATTAAACCACTAATGGACTGACCTAGCAGTGGAAGATAAAATTTAATGTAAGATGTTGTGTGATGTTATTAATATTTCCATAAGTTTTTGCATACCCCCTTTAGTAAATTTCATGTAAAAGTGCATAATTTGAGTGAGATAATCATGTTTCAATATAAAATATAATTTTTGAGCCTTATTTGATGTATCCCAATTGATGTATTTTACTATTTTAATTATAAATCTCACTATAAATATCCAAATTTAATTTTTCTGGTTTTTTATGATTTTTCATTCAATATAAAACATTTCATTTGAATGGATATTGGACCAAATCCTCCATTAGGAGGGTCATATGGTCCACAAAAGAAGACCTAGTGAATATGTGAAGAAACTAGACCAGTCTTGATGATTTAGTTACTGGCCTAAATACAAAAGCCCAAATTTTTTGAAACTCCACCATGTATTCTTGATTATCCAAAATAATATTGGATACAAGTTTTATGTTCCAACTATACGATTAATCTTCCCAACTGATGCTTTTAAAAACATTCCACCATTATGAACAAGACTTAAATTCCTGGCACTATTCATTATATTTCCCATGATCTGTTCATGAAATAAATATGGTAACTTTTAGTGTGAAAGATAAGATAAGGACAGAAAACTTTTTTGGAATTTTTTTGATGGCATATTCCTGTTCAAAAACTAATTAACATTCCAGACATAGAAAACTTGTTGATAAAAACGGACCGATGAAAACTGTTTAGTAAAATAGCCATATATTTGGATAAAAAATTCCAATGGCCACCAAATTTTGAGGGATGATAGAAAACATCAATATCAACAAATTGTAAGAATATAATATCTCTAGATTTAGCAGTATGGATGTAAAAATTGGAGATGCAAGTGGAGGGAAAGATTTGGAATGCAAACAGTCCAACTCCTTGGATTATAAATACAACCCCCTCTTATCCTTGAATGGAGTTGGCATTTCAAAATAGATGAGGATCAATAGGCATGACCAAGGCTCTTCCAAAGGCCTGGTAGGACATTCCAAACTCATGTTTTCACTTGAGGGGCCTTTTTTACTCTCTTTGATTTCATTTAATTTTTCATGTTTTGGTCATTGCCTTCAACAAATAGGGATTTTAAAAGCGCTAAAACCCGCCATTAATAGTGCTATAAAAACACTGTCAATCATGGTGAAGTTAAGGGGGGATCCCATTTAACAGTGCTAAAACTTCACTGATAAATTCCTCCTTTATCTGCACATTTTTATCCCTGTTAGAGGACACCTTTATCAGTTCTATTTTGAGCACTGAAAAAGGTTTCCTTTATCAGTGATATTTTGAGCAATGATAAAGGCCCAATTTATCAGTGCTTAATTAGCGCTGAAAAATGAAAAGTTTCTAAGGAAAACCTAGCACCTACACAGCCCCTACACACCTGAGACAACACCTGCACCCACAACACAAAATAGCAGTTTCACACAAAACAGCTGCACAAAACAACACCTACACATAAATAATGCATAGAAGCGAAAAACAACACGAACAAGAGTCTCTCAACCAATTCTATATACATTTAATTGAAATCAGGAACAAGAAAAATACTTCTATATACATTTCAAACAATGTTTTATATGATTACAATTACAATTATGAAAAAAGTACTAAAAAAATTAATGTTACATCCTTTTTTCATCCATGATCCCTTCTAAAAAACATCCAACCATATTAGAAAACAAATATTAGGTTATTAATACAATAATTAAACAAAATAAACATTAATATGAAAGAACACATTAATAAAATGTCAATTTTTAATAAAAAAGACACATTTGGGTAGGTAGGGGCCATACAACTATATGATACTTGATACCTTTCCTCGATATTTGTAGGTAAGTGGCCATGATAAGATACTAGAGTTATGAAAAGAAAAAAGTCCACAATGTAAAATAATTAATGATTTGGAGAGGTTTCTTTGTGTATGGAATTTTCCACTTTTTCTTCTTAATCCTCTTAAAGGAAGGAACTTCAAAAGATAACTTGAGGTGCTAAAGGTGGTGCTGATGGAGGCACAAATGGGGTTTCCTTTGGATAAGAAACAACCACATCCATGAAATCCATTTTACTTGGACAACCTTGATCATCAGCCTCTCAGTCACTTTTTGAATCAACTTTGGCCACCGTGTCCCTAGGAAAGTAAACTAGAAAGATGGTAGGTGACCAAATTTTACTAGCCTCTTGAAATATCCAAGAGAAAAGAAAGTTCACCATATTCCTAAAAATATCAAAGAATATATGAAAGTGATGATAAAACATAACTTTCCTCTTCACTAGAGCCATCCTAATCTCCCTTATCATTACTAGTTACCATTGTTCTAGTAATTATTATTCTATAAGATAGGGGTGTGTAATGAACTTGTCCTTTTACAGAATGAATCACCACACTATGTTCATGGAGAAGTGATTTGACTTCAATGAGATGTTGTTCATAGAAGGTTCCTTTGGGAGAGATCACACTCCCAAATCCCTCTAGCTCTATTTCCACTTGACACAACATTCTCCAGACCTCTATGGCCAATGTATTCCTCCTCAAGTTGTCCCAGAATAGGAATGTGATGGGAAGCACCACCATAATTAGATCAGTTCTCCCACCAATTGGAACTTCTTTAATGGAAAACCCATACATTGTTACCAAATCCATTGGAACCCTCCTTGTTGATGGTGTTGGATGTAAGTGCTTTATTTTCTTCTAAGACATCTAGAGAATTTTGGGTCTTCTGGAATATTTTTTTGTTTGGAATCAATCTTTTTGATGATTCTAGAGCCCCTAGGTCCTCCTCATCCACTATTAAAAGATTTACGTGCTTTATCACTAATGGAGCCAACTGACCATTTAGGTATCATCGTACCATGGTATCGACATAAGCCTTGGATAGGCCAAAACCCACACTATCCATAAGGAAGATCACCCGAACCTAAGTTTCTTATCATGTGAACATTATCAACAATTTTTTATCCACAATGGGATACCTTTATAAATAGATGTGGGGAGGAGTGTCGAATTTCAGCTGAATGCACTGATCAGTCTCCCAATGTTGTATTATGCATACCACTTGTAAAATATCATTTAGTTAATCCATGTGGATTAAACATCCTCACATATGGTTAAAAGATAGGCTTGGGATACATGATCACCCATTATATTATTTGTAATTTCACATGTTGGTGCTCCGTATGGTATAAAAAACTGATCATACCGGTTCACTTTTCCCATGATCTGCTAGTTCTTTAGTGTGATTAGCCAGACCCCACTGATACTTTATGGAATTTTTTTGAATTGGTAACTTGGTATGTTGTGAGTATTAAGTAACTCATATCCACCAATGTGGGCCTCCATCAAACCCCACCATAGTTGGAAGGGGCTGAATATTCTGAACGGGGAATTCCCTTATAGATGTGGTGAATTTGGAAATATAAATTAGCCAACATGTGAACAAAAAATATTATAATCGCACCACCATCAATCACCTCTACCATCATTATGGTGGAGACCATAACTCCAACTTTTTTATGCATAGTGAATAAGTACCTACTTAGGTGCATTGCTAAGAAGCTTACTAGATGAAGAAGGTGATGGTCCTGGGCGGTGAATGACAATCCCAATTCATTTAATTGACACTCGTAAACTATTTTAAAGTGATTACACTCTTACCCATAGGATTCTAATGATTTCCAAGACTTGGGATTCTTATTCAGACACTCATGTCGAGTCTTCTTGATAAACAAGTCAGCCCACTTATTAAAGGGGATTTCAACCCCTATATATGTGTCCATCCCAAGGGATGTTATGGAAAGATTAATGACATCATTAATAATGGGAGGAATCTATTATATGACATCTCAAGTATATGGGGGATGAATTCACTCATCATACTTGAATCAAAAAATCATCGCACCATAGATCATCTTAATGTCCCATATACTGATGTCGAACTCCCCATACATAAAATGAAATGTGTTCATGTATTGAATCTATAAACTGAACATGTCTACCATCGGATTTTTTTTGATTATATTAGGGTTTGGTAAGACTAAATAGATTCATAAAATCTGATCTTTTTCAGCTCAACCACAAACTTTGTGGCAGTACACGGATCCAAGAAGGGACAACCCCAGTTCATCACAAAGATTCCACCTGATCAAATAACCCGACCAAATAACCACCCAAAATTCTAATTTGATATATAATTATACCCTTATGGTCTATAAATATGGGTTTTAAGCTCCACATCATGGTATAACCCTTTAAAGTCAATCCACATAGGTTTCAAAATAACCGTTAAATATGTCTTCTTTGGAGATGAAATTACCCATATATGATATGTTCTCCCGGAATATATTATTAGTCTTAAGGATGTAAGAGTTAAGCATGATCCCTTCATGAGATAAAGGGATCATAGTGTCATTTTAAATAACAAAACCACATAAGGGAAACTAATTAGAAATTCAAAATCCAATATATTGGTTCCCATCAAGATTTTAAGATGCTCGTGAGTGGACTGAATGACTATGCATTGGCCGACTTCTACACTATTGACCATTGTATTCCAATGAACTATAGCCTCCTTAGATTCAATTAGTGAATTCATTTGTATCATAAGAAATGTAAAATTTAGATTAATTATAAAAATGGAGGATTTGGGGTTAAAAAATGGATTTGATTAAGAAAGGCGCACATGACTAATTAGAAATTTCATATTTAGTTCATGACTTGTTCAAGGTCATGTGATCACATGGCCATGATAGGATCACATGATAAAATGAACATGGAAGATTTATATAATTACAATACCCTTGAAGCTTTATGCGACCATGTAAATAAGACATGAATACACAAATCATGGTTCAAGTGAATTACATTGATTATGTTATTTGATCACATTATTTGATCATGTGATGAGATCACACGATCAGCTCACATCAAGCATTCACACAATGGAGCTTATATGACACGATCACATAAAGAGGCTTATCTGAAGTAGAGGAAAAACCTAAGAGTTCTTCTAAATCTATAAAATATTTAGTCATTTGTGAAATAGATTTCCCATTACTCACCTATCTATAGGAAATTTCATAAAATACCAAGATTATCTTAGAATACTAAAAGAAAAATATAATCCCAAGGGAATAAGTCGAGTTTTCACTTCCTTACAACCATGTCCTTTTTTCTTCTTCTGGAATTTTTATGTGGGGTGTGTATGATGGGAAAGGATGTGATGTAGGTCATATATGAGGTGCATAGGCACAAAAATTTTGATGGGAATGCATATGTATATATGAATTAGGTTTATTTGAGAACTTGTTGTGATGAAAGATCTATGGATAATGATTTTACTATGAAAAAATTATGATTACCTCTGTGATTGAGCAGACACATCGTGGTTTCTCTTCCAGCAAAGGCATGTCACATGGATAGAAATCATCTAAAATAAACGAACCCTACAGAGAATAATGAAAATCAAATCAATATTTTATTATATAATTTTTCATTAAAAAGGACATATTATATCATAACACTACCTTTACATCTTTCTGAACAATTTATTAGGTCCAAATATAAGGTAATAACTAAAATAATGATTGTTTGTGCACTTTACTACTGTTGGTTAACTACCTCTTAGCATAACATCTGATATGATCTTCTGATCCAGCGTCCCTGTGATGCTCTCATCGGACATCATCTCTATGATACCATAATTCAGCATTCACTTTTCGTTCTCTTTGTGCACCCATTTACTTATGTAAATGGGTGTAGAAAGAGAAGGAAAAGTGAAGCCAGAATGATGGTATCATGGAGATGGTTTGGGATGAGAGCATCATGGGGACGCCGTATCAGAAGTTCATATCAGATGAAATGCTATGTGGTAGTTAACCAACTGTAGTAAAGAATACTTAGTTTTGTTATTAAATTTGTGATTGGTTCACAACCAATATTATTCCAACACACTGCTTCGGTAGAAACAACTGCCTAAATGAAAAAATTTCAAAATATAAATGATCCATGCCATAATAGTATAGGTCTAGTGCTTTTGAAAAATGGAAACATAAAAAACTAGTTCATAAAAGTATCTCATTAAGTTATGCATTACTAGAAAGAAATGTCATTTCTAAAACCATTGTTCATAACCTAAGTATATAAAACATAGTAAAGGGTGATCATAAATTCTCAATAAGTGTAAAAAAGGGAGATATCAATGATCATATAAAGATAACGTAAGTAGTAGGAATTCACCTTCATCTTATTTGTGTACAATATCACATCTGGTATGTTGTCCATTCATTTCTAAACACATCTATATTATCTTGTGAATATGTCTTTTTTCTACATTCATGGTAGTACTGAAAACATATAAATACACAAAGGATTAATAAATATTTTAAATGAACTCGTAATTATTTCCAAAAAATACCTCTTTAGGGATGCTATTTTTTTGATGAAATACGATCTATTTCAAAAGTGAACTAACATTATAACCATAATCCTTTCCGTTTTTTGGACACTAAAAAAACATTGAGAAAATAAGTAATTTGTTTCGAAATGTGTTTGTATAGTGCAATATTATTATATATAGCAGGATACTTGTCTAGTTGTAGATATTGTAGGCGTTCTTATGTTTCGACCCTGAATTCATTACTTGAAGTAGACGATATTGATTCACCACCCTATCATAAATGTATCCTCAATAAAATATAATATAAATTATATAACTAGATGTTTAGTTCAAATATTTTAGATCTTGTTTATTACAAGTTGACAAACGCCATCATGTGTGGTTTGTTTATTTCATATCCATGCATTGAATCCAGAAAAAAAAATCTTTGGAGTATCTAAATTGACTGCAATCAACATCCAATGCTGCCTAAAAACAAAAAAAGGAATATGTGATGAATGAAATGAAAATATATATATGATATGATTAAATTGTACAGTTTTAACACTACATCTTTGGTATTAAAAAGTTTCCATCATTTGTAATTTTGTTTCCAAACTATTTGAGTAGGGATAACATTATTTCAGCCTCTTTATCGTCATTTATTTCTTCTTTTGAAGAGGTAATGTTAGGACTAACGAGTCCAAAATTTTGTTCATGGGGAAATCCCTTCAATTTTCTTTCATATATATGCCTATAAAAAATATGAAATGTATTTAGTCATAATTATCATAGTATATTAGCTTTTGTAAAATCAAATCATGAAAACATACCTCATGTATACATTTACAACTGATGCGCCTAGACATTAATACTTGAGGATTTCATTTACATTTTCAGTACTAATGAAATCATATTTTCCCTCCCCCTACATATTTTTTTTGAAAATCAACTGTATGATTATTTCCGTCAATCAACTTTGTATACACATGAGCCGGAAATGATATTGAATTTGGATATAGAACGGGTAGGGTGAATGTACTCTCAGTCGATCATTTCAATCATTTGGTTGATCCTTTAGATAGTTTTGAGTGTATATTTAATTTTACTCCCTTCTCTATGTCGTTATTTAATAAAATTCATCAGTTCAAAACATTTTTCATTAAATTTTAAATGTTCATCTTGAAAAATTAATTGAAAATGGATACCTCCTTGTCGACATGTTTTTTAAAATAAATTATGGTCATGCGATGAATGTTCCAATATCTTGTTCGACTGTATGAATGTATTCATCATCATTTAGAACAGCTACCTCGGCACTGGGCTTATTTGATGCATTAATCCATAATATGATATGATCTATAGGAATTTTTCTGTTATTTAGAATTTCGTTATGCATATTGAACACTTTATCCCTCACTAAAAGGCGATAGGTGAGAGTTGATAAAAGTAAATCGTAATCATTTTCACCATGTATAATTTTTTTATAGGAAAGGTATTATTGTCTATGAGATTCAAATTTCAAAAAAGAAATTATTATAACTTTTATTATCTCAACTAAGTTTGGTTTTTATGGGAATGGATCACCTAAAAGCGGGTGGGGTGGGGAAGATGTTTAATCACGGGTTGTTGTTGAGTTGTTTCTTCTCTTTACCTCCACCCATCAAAATTGCAATCATATCTCTTTGGTATTGTCAATCTTATTGAAACATAGATATTTTTTATCTCATCTTTTTTCATTTCATCAATTTGATCCACTTCTTGTTTTTCTTTATGAATATATGTTCGGGGTGTCACCCCAAAACCCGCATGTTTGACATGGCCATACTGTTTTAGATACTTCAAGGTTGTTGAGAGTATGTCTACATCTTTTGGATGTGTTAATGATTCCTGTGACTATGTTAGATAATAAATATAGAAAAATAAGTAGTCATTTTTATGTAATAGAAATTTAATGAAAATTCAATTTATATCATGTCATACTTACACATGTTTCCCTCAATTTTTGTGTATTTTCATCTATCAGTATCCCCTATTTATTTACACGATCCTACTTTCATATCACATGGTGTGGAATAGAAGTGTCATTTGATTTCAATTGATCAATCTGCATATAAATAGTGGAACATGGTTATAGTGTTATTTTATGTCACATAAAAGTATTACGGTAGATTTAAAATACGTACCAATTTTTTCTCAAGTGAAGAATACCACATCCTTTCTTTACGTTATGGGTACGCTAGTTTTGTTTCCTGTTCTTTATTTTCCGTACATAGTTGTTGTTTCATAAATAAACAAATGTCAATCAGTGTGATGAATACAAGAAATGTCAAACAACGTATTATGAAACACAATGTACTTGAAAATTCTTCTCCCCACAAGGGTTACTAAATGCATCCCACGCTCTTTGGGATATCAAGTGTGCATAGAGAGGAGTTGGGTGCGGTTTGATTTTCCCTTCAGTATCGTTAAGATGATATTTCGTTAAAATTGTGTGTAAGCCTCTATGAATACTTCATACAACTCTTAATACATATTTCTTGTGCGAGGAATCTAAAATAAATGCACTCTACAATGCATTATAAAATGTAAGTCGATGTTTTAGTATTTTATTTTATTTTAATATATTAGAGAAATTATATCATAATGTTACCATAATATCTTCTCAAATTATTGTCTTAAACCTGGTGACTACATGGTGCCACAAATATACATCAATCAGTACATGCTGTCAAGTGACGATTACAATGTAGCTACTAATGATGGTTGTGTTGGGGTTAACATGTTGGCCTCGCTTATTTTATCCCACCTCAAATTTGATTCTTTTTTTCTTTTACTTTAATTATTTTGGATAACAATATCAAACTACGACGCTCTTGTTTTTTTTGCACCGTCATAGTTTCATTTCCTACCATTTCCTTTGAAGCATCATCATTATGTTCCTCTGGAGTGCTAACATCATTTTTTGGATCAACAACAACATGTTAAAAAATCTGTTGTACCTTAGCACTAGGACCAACAATAATAGGTTGAGAAACCTGTTGTTGATCTGCACTAGGACCAATCGTAGTAGGTTGAGAGACCTATTTTTCCTCAGGATTGGGTGAATCATCACGTGAAGAAGTCATTATTTTCATAATTAGTTTAACATTTAATTTAGATTACATAAAACTAGAAACGAACAGATAATAATAGAATGTAACACAATGTATATTACAATAAACAAATAACCTGATTATTGAACTATTTTTTTAAAGGCTGAAGAGATTTGACCCCTATATTGACTATTTAAATCCCTTAATTGTGTTCTCCTATGACATACAAAACTCCATCTACACTGGGACTGCTACAAAATTATTGAGAAGTCCCAATGAAAGGGTCATCCTCCATTGAACTTTCATATTACCCTTTATTTGTTTTTGTCGATAACAGAACTATTGATCAGTTTCAGTTTGCAGGATCTGGAACATAAAATACTTGTACTACCTATAATGCCAATATAAATGGTTCTCCTTTATCCCCTTCCTTACTAAAATCAATTTTCATGAATCCCAATTCATCAATTTTAATATCACTCCTATTATCATCCCACCTTCATTGAAAATTCCACACTTAGAATTTCATATAATCCAACGACCATATTTGTTTGTTGATTCAAAATCATGTCATATTCACATAAATTGGATTTCTATCCTTAGAACCGGAATCATACATCGCTTCAGCCACAAGTGTAACCCCACTACTTTGCATGGTACTGTCTTTTTCATTTTCATTAGTATATAATGTATAACCATTAAATGAATAATCATTATAACATAATACATACACTGTTTCTCCTCCAGCTATCCATCGAAGTCATTCTGAAATTTAGTCTGGATTTATATCAAAAATTTTAAAAATGAGGTCCTGAAACCATCCTGTAAACAATTTATTATGTGCATCTGATATCCATTTTCATCCCTAGATTAATTCATATTCCTATGAATTTATTTGTGGGATTGAACATAAGGATCAACATCGAAACTATTATGAAAAAGGTAATGGTGGACCTACTCCTAATCTAAAATTTTTATTGTGACAACCTCTCTTACAGAAATTCTTTCACCCTCAAGCCTCCCAGTGTGACGAGATTTAGGTTGGCCAATGATTTCCAAACCAGGCAGGTATTTCGTACAGAATTCAATTGCTTCCTCAACAATATATTTCTCTTCAATACAACCCCATGTATGACTTTGATATTTGACATAGCCTTTCAAAATCTTTATATATCGTTCAATGGGGGGAAATCTATATATAATGTATAGGACCATATAGTCGAATCTATCTCACCAAATGAACCATTGAATGAACCATCATATCAAAGAATGTCAGTGGGAAGAACATTTACAATTCATCTAATAGAATGGTAATTTCTTTTTCCATAGATGGAAATTTAATCAGGTCTATAACTTTACTACATATAGATTTGAAGAATAAATAGAGCTTCGTTAATTTATGGCAGACATTCTTAGAGAAAATTCAACATAAAGATATAGTAATTAGATCTTGCATAAAAAATGGAAGTCATGTTATTTCAGACTCTTTAACTTTAAATCACTCATTGAAACGATGTTCTTGATATTTGATGAATACCCCTATAGAATCTATATGTCATTCAAGAAGTTGAAAAACTGATATCTCTCCAGCCTGGAAAGAGTGTAAGCAATAGGAGGAAGAAATATTCATTTTTCAACCTTCACTAGTTCCACCTCGTCTCATATTACCATCTTAACCATGTCCAATTTATCCTTAAGTCCATCCTTTGTTTTACCGTTTTCATTTAGAAATGTGACGATGACACGATCACATACAGTTTTTTCAACATGAATAAATCAAGAAAATTTCTAACATAAAGAAAATTCATGTATGTTAATTCAAAAAAAAAACTGATCTCTTTTTCCAACTGGTTTTTGTAAGGTTTTTCGAAAATGGTGTACCAAAATTAGTGTCCATGTCTTTTACTTTCTCAAAAAATTGATCACCTGTTAGTCGAGACGATGTTGTACATTGTTCTGAACTTTCATCGAATGATGTCGTCCAAGATCGGCACTTATGTCGTAGGGGTAGAAATCTGTGATGTCCTAGAAACACGGTTTTTGATGAATGTTTCACCTAATTGATTGTGTACCTGGTTCACAAACAGGACACCCTTGAGTTCCTTTAATGATATATTCTGACAAATTTCCATATGTAGGAAAGTCATTTATCATCCCGTATAACATGGATCTCAAAGTTAAATATTAATTTTTGTAAGAATCATAAAATGTAACACCTGAATACCACAATAATTTTAAATCCTCGATCAATGGAGCTAAACATCAATATCATTACCTGTTTTTTTGGTCCTTATATAAGCCTATATAACATGATGTATTTTTGTTTCATGCATAACCACTGTGGTAAGTTATAATTTACCAACATAACTGGCCATATATTGTGACTACTGCTTTGAAAAAAAAAATGGTTCACTCCATCTCTAGATAATGCAAGACGAAGGTTTCTCGGATCATTTGGAAATTCAGGATACTCCTGATCATTTCTCTTCCACTGAGGAGATTCTGTCGGGTGACATAGATTTACATCTTTAATTCTCATATCTGCAAGCCATGTCAATTTTTGTTGCAGTCTCCTCACTACCATATAGGCGCTTAAACCTTGGAAGGATTGGAATGTACCATAAAACATTCATAGGAATAGATTAATCTTTCTTGTATCAAGAAACATCACACATTGGGAATTATTTATGTTATTTGTGGTCCTTGAGAAACAATATACAATCATTCAGACATGCGTGTATTCTTTCAGAGATCATACCCATCGAGCGTAGTATTTGTTTGGCATCATATGATTGGATCAGGATCTAATTATCTTCTAGGATCATGTCATTCATGAGATAATGTAGTTCTATAAAACTGGTGTCACTCCACCCATTGCCTTCTTTCAAATTATACAAATTCAATATGGTTGATAATTCTGTATATTTAGTGAAACCAACATACAATGGCATGTTTGAACAAACTCTTTAATTCTCAAACAACTTTTGGAAATCAAGAAGTTCATCTTCAAATGTCCTTGTCATTTCCTCAATATGATCCGCATCATCATTCACATTTGTAATCACATAATTCATATGATTTTATTCATTGTTCATGATTTTAATCATATTAGATGATCTATAAAACACGGTTCTATCCTAGCCACTACCTTCATTCATTTTTTCCTATGTTTATTCCAACATGTATATCATTGATCTCTTCTATGACAGATCAGGTGTTTTTCCAACTCCCCTGGTCTAATTTGTATTGAATAACAATAGTTAAACATATAAAAAGGATTTGAGAAGGGTCAAATGCATGATCTTTTGCAAACATGATAAACTCTTTCATGCCATCTTCAAACTCTTTTGTTAACTAATTGGCATTCATCCATTATTTATTCATATTTATCCTATTTGATAAAGTAATATTAATATTTAACAAATTAATTACACAAAATATGTTCAACTAAGGTCATCATCGAACTATAATCAATGTAACTAACTATTGTAATCAATAACCTTACCTAGATATGAGAATCCCTTGCACGAGAATGTTTTAGTATCCCACATGTGATCTATATGCATTGTTGTAAATCAGTTTTAAGGGTTTCTCTAGAAATATTATGTCTCTAGAAAATAACTATGGTACTAAACTAATAGATGGTATGCTTTTCAATAATCTTCTTGTGGGTGGATGGAATCATTACATGTTTTGTTATGGTTTTTTTGACAATGATGTCCATAAAGTGTCTCATAGAGTCCTCACGTGAAGTGGTTTTCTATGATTTAGTTGAATTGAACTAGTAACAAAGTGGTGGTGCCATTGAAATGGGTAATGTTTGGATTGATATTCAATGGTGTAAGAACTAAAACATGTAAAAAAATGGCATACCAATCATTCAAATGACCAAAACACCATACAAACACACAATCCTTCTAACATCCCCAACACCATACAAACCAAACAATCAAAATTTCAGATTTCAAAAAGCACCCCTTATTCAATTTTGTTTGTTAATTCATGGGTTATCACATATGTTTTATCATCACGGGGCATTCATTAATTAGTAAGTATACGCAAATTACCAATTTTTATAATCAAATGTTCAACAAAAACCAACCAACATGCAATTCATTTAGTGCGCAAACATGGACCACCAACAACCACGATTTTTAGGGGGGGGCATTCAGCTCGTACATTTCTCAACATAACCATCAATTTCTAAAATTAATAACATTAAAACAAGAGGAAACCAAGGAGTAGGAGGAGAAAACTCACCATGAGGGTGTCGTTCAATGCATGACAGAGGTGCGTTCGTGGCAGAGGAGAGGCACACAACAAAAGAGATTTCCAATTGAAAAGAAAACGTAAAATGATAACTCACCTGTTAAAAAATTATATTGGTCAATAGTGGGATTTTATTTTCCATATATGATATCTGCTTCTTTTTTTTTTATTTTTTTCGTATCTATTATTTTCTTAGATGTTCAACTTATGAATGAGACATGTCTCTTTTTCAGGAGAAATATCATTTTTAATTTACTCTAATTTAGGAGTAAAACATTCCACATTAATTGTATTTATTTTCCAGGGGATCATTACTATCCCGTAGGGATCATGAAAACCTCTTAAGTTAGTGGAATGTTGGGTCAGTTGTTGGTTATGGTACCAACATGGGTCGTATAATTACATTTCCAATTGTAATTTACACATGTCCATTTAAATATAGGATTTGGGGGGGGGATCACACACTAATATATAGAAGGAATAAGAGATTTAAAAATTATCATAGGCTCTCCAATTCAAGTGATAAAAGATGAAACATATATCGGGTGAGGGAGAACCACAAAAGAGGATAAGAGGGGGAGGTTGGCATAGTGCAGAGGGGTTCTAGATTAGAAAAGGGGAAAATCTAGTAAAACATAAAAGGTTCAAAGGGGAAGGGGGTGGGATATCCGGGGGGTAGGGGCTGTAGGAGTGTGGGAGAGGGGGTGTGGGATGTCCTGGGAGGGGGGTGGGCTGTCCAGGTGGGGGCCTGCAGGGGTGTGGGGGAGGCGTGTGGGTGTGGGTTTTCCAATAAGGGGGGGGGGGGGCAGTCCACTATAAAATGACCATTAGGGATCCTGAAGAGTTATGTATGACATGGTAATGTTATGGGGAAGAGGATTTTAGGTGATGGGGTCGAGTGGATAATAAGGAATAGGGGAAACTCATTAAAAGACTAAAAAATCTATTTTCCATTCAAGAATAGGGTACATTAATGTGTATCCCAAGGGTTTATTTCATAGTGAAACCTATGACGTGGCATTGTTCAAGTACCACAGGGTAAACACAACAACACTCATCCCTAGGCAGAACCAATAAATCTTGATCATGAATTTTGATGTGACTATATGCCTCATAAAATAACATCCACCGCCCAAAAAATAGTATGGAGGGCATAACATATCTAACCTCCCACATGATCGAAACTGTTAACATAAGGTAGGTCCCTTGGATAAACTCACATACATAAAAGAGGACCTAAAGATGAATAACTAATCTAACCTCAAACACAATCTAAATCACTAATACAATGTATTACACATGGATGATAATATATACTATAAGTAGATCATGATAATGTCATAAAAGAGCCAACTTACTGCCTGAGAAGGACTGCTAATGTAAGAAAGATCCCTTGAATAAATTCACATAAATAAACTAGATCTTGGGCAGGTTATAACATAGATAACCTTCAACACAATCCAAAGCACTAAAATAATTTATGTCTTGTAGAAAATTGCATATAAACCATGATGTATAGCCAAACATAAACTTTAAATAATTTGAATGAATGTTCACCTTAGTGGAGTATCTCTACATTGCAATATCAAGGTCTCTAGGCCTCATCCTCACCATATATATAAAACAATGATTAAGATATAATGAACAAGAATGGAAGATAAGACTCATACGAGATCTTAGCTAGAAAATGATTGATACCTAGCATCGAACAAGAGGCTATTACATAAGAAGCTCATACATGAATGATCCTAAGAAGCCACACAAAACATATCCATCATTAGAATATCCTAAATTTAAAAGAATATCATTATTATCCCAACAATAAGGTATAATTTCCCGAGTCATTGGCTCACCATAGAATGGGTATATCATCCCTTAAATGCATTCATTTAATATATCAATATTATTGGGCAGTGCATCTCAAACCATTTGAATATTTCATAATTGGTATAGCATCTCAGATCACATTATTATATTTTAAGATGGAAATGAAACTCATACAACACTTCACAATATCATATAAAGTATATAATCCCCTTATTTATGTATGTTAAACATAAATTTTCATATAATCCCTGTCCATAGGTCATGCCTACGTGATTAGGCAGGTCATCCCACAACCAAACAAAGATATTAATCAAGGGGCATCACTTCTGCTAAAAAGAAATAAAATTACTAATGAGAATAATGTACCATTGTATATAAATAACATAAAATGGAATAATAAACATCTTAGAAAATACTAAATAAACCATAACCAAGTTTTCCTAACTTAGGACTCACATGAGGAGATGGCCGCATAGGAGGAGGATGCGTCGGCAGCCAGAGGGGGAGGAGGAGGATACAACGATGGTGTAGGATGAGAAGAGGGGTCATCGTGAAGGAGGGATCATCATAGAGGAGGAGAAGGATGGTCTCAGAGGAGGAGGATGAAAAGGCAGTAATGGAAGAGGAGGAGGAGGAGGAGGAGGAGGACAGTCACGGTGCAGGGTCCAGCTTCCGTTAAGGCTTGAACAAGTGCGAAAAAGGAGGGGCATGTTATGGTTATTTTATAAAAATTACTAGAACCTTTACCATCTCTAGTTAAAAGCGCTGATAAATGATTTTTTTATAAGTTCTAAAGAAAGCCCTGGTAAAACGACTATTTATAATAGCTAAAATTATAGTGATGATAAATGCATAATTTATCTCTCAAGGGATGATAAAAACATTTATCAACGCTATTAATAGCGCTTATAAATGTACACTTTAGTAGTGCTAAAAAAAGCGTGGATAAAGGTTACATGTTTATCAGTTCTTGTTTTAGCACTGGTAAAGTGTACATTTATTAGCACTTTTTTCTATCACTTAAAAAGGACCACCCCTTTATGAGTGATTTCTATTTAGAGATGATAATGGGCAGCACTTCCCTTGCCCTATTTTGTGGAAGTGATTTGTAATCTTGTAAGGTTTTCTTTGTGTAGTGATTCTGTTTTAATGAATTTTTCTTCTCAACATCCTATTTTAATCATCAGACCTCTATTATGAAATACTAAAACTCTTAAAATAGTTTAAATCATGTTGAATCCCCTTCCCTTAATTCTCGTTCCCATTCAATAGAAATTCTATTTTTAATTCTCATCACCGTTTGTGTGTGTGTTAGTCACACAACTCCTTTCTTATCCCATTATTTTTCTTATCTTATTAATTAAACAACATAACCCTAATAAACCATATTTCTAATCATCATAATGAATGAGTAAATCTTCTATTGGGGTGAGTTATTATTATATATTTTAAGTGATTGAGAGCTTCTTCTCGATGAGTATTCATTAATTTAACATTATCTATGTTGGACTTATCAGGTCATGGATTTAAGACATATTTTGTTTAACGTATGGATTTCATGGATTATTATAACAAAAAATACACAACCATAATAATGTATTGATTGATATTAGAATCCTAGTTATGTTATGTTTTGGATTAAATACTTAACACTTGGGAATTCCGATCAACGTCATCTTGTGATGTGGGTGTTAATTTAATGCAATATAAAGAAAAGTTCAAGGATATCACAAACTTAACCCTCTAATAATTAACTCTCTCCAATATTTATAAAATTTTTAAATCAATCTTAATCAATCAATCATTTTAATTATGCTTTCCAAATAATCCCCCCCAATCAAAATACAATCCACTAAAAAAATCGACTATTAAAAAGTATCATCGATGAGGATTCGACCAGAGTGCTGCTATACACATTAGCAGTGCACTAGAACCTTGAACGGTAGATATCCGACAATTGGTCGTGCTTCCAAATGGCACCATTACTGTGGATGGTTCAATTAAGTAGTCTTTAGTTTCTAGTTATTGTAGAAAAAAGTAATTGTTTTTTTAAAAATTGAAAATAAACACAATGAAAATCCTACCTTCTCATATAAATCATAAACAGGAAAATGCACAAAGAAAAATATTCCTTCCTCATCCTTTAAAAAATATCTATGAATTCCTTGGATCCTCCCAAACAATACCTTAGATTTTTTTGACCTTGAAATTGAGAGAACACTTCACCAACATTAGAGGAACATTATTGATAATCTAATAATTCAAAAACCAATCCTTATCCAACCAATTCAATTAAGTATGGATAATACTAGGGAACATGTAACACCCAAAACCTAGCTACCCATAAACTGTGCATTATTACATCACATTGGCATGACCACAGGGGATCAAATCCAGAAAGACCGATCAGTTTAGTAGCCTTGGAAGTAATAGAGACATTAGTAAGTTTTATATTACATTATGAAATGAAAAATAACAACAATGTATCTACTTTGAACATTCTTATATCCCATATACTATTCCTATAGGTTTATCATAATATAATTCTTCACATCCTTGGAAAAATAAAATAGAAGAAATGGGTGAGCTCAGATGCTCAGTAAGGAAAACTATATAGCAGAAACTATCATAAATAAGCATAAAAATTTAAGACAATTTATAAGACGAAAAAAGCCTTTTAAACAAAAAAATCAGTATAATATGGAAAAGATAAATCAAATAATTCCATTTACTTATTAACTTGGAACTTCTACTAGTTGAATAATCACATTCAATCTCAATAGCCAATTTTATAACGAGGGAATGAATAATGTCGGACATCATAACCACATAGTCAAGGCCTCGTGCCAAGACTAAAAATAATATTTTGTCAAGGCCTTGTTCCAAGACACTAGTTTGTCTCATGAGACCTACCAACGCATCGAGGAGCTATAGAGGGCTCCACCCATCACTTACTAAGTCTAATGCATTCCACATATAAAAAGGATGAATATAACATAAACATTCGTATTAAAACAAGCATACAAAATGTTAATACATTAATCATAATCCATGAATGGTATAAAAATAACACATCCACAATCAAACATATCACAAAACCTTCAATATAATATAGATGATTGTATCATATTAAATCAACATCATATAAGTGTAAAATACATTAATGGATTTTGACAAAGATGAAATCAAAACTGTTTGAGAGAAATATCTCATTCTATTTTGAAATCATTTAAAAGTCACACAATTATAAAATAAAAAATTTATTTTGAAGATATTATTATAAGCTTTTAAGGGAGGCTATAAAGATGTTATAATAGCAGAAAATAGCCGCACCTGCCGTATACGTTAAAATACATTCTTACCTTAATTTTTCAAAAAAGTAATAAAGTACCTTGTTTGGAAAAAGATGGAATGATTCCTTTAAAAAAAATTATAAAAAAGTCAAACAAGGGTATAAATGATTTTAACCCATATTATAGTAAATAGTAAAAATGTTTTGAAATAAATTTATAAGAAACATAGATGTGGATGATATTAAATTCCCAATAGATACTTACATTTAAAGAGCCTCAGATAAATAAAGAGATTGAAAATTTAACCTTTAACATGTAATTTTCCATTGTCCAGGGTACGTTAACCTCCTGTATAATATTTAAATAGTTTTTATTATATTATACAAGAACTATATAAATAATTATGATATCATATATGACCTTCTTAATATTTATTTATTAATAATATTTCAGTAGTATCATTGTTTCGGGTGTTAACTTATTCGTTTTACTTTATCTGTTTCATTACCTAAGTAATGTTTGTTATGAATAAGATGTACATTATTCGTATCCAAATTGATATTAAGTTCTTATACATTATTTTTAATCATCAGATGAAAATTATTGTTGAATGGTTATGATGGGGAATGAATCTCATCGCATTCGTGGAGACGGTAATCTGTACGTACGCACAAGCGACAATATCATTTTATTGATGGTGAAATCGTATGTAATTGGATGTCATATCATATATAATTAACAATCAAAATGTTATATTTTTTATTTACATCAATTAGATATAATTATTATCCCCATCCAAATAATGAAGTGATGAATAACAAACTACAACACGACGTGGAGACGGTAAGTCATACGAACACACGTATGGTGACTTTTTCATTCATAGGATAGATGGAATAATGAATATTTTTGTACCATATTTTTAATAACATCTCATTATGTAAATGGTACTACAGTTATTATTTTGGTATGTAATCGATAAAGAAATAGGAAGTGGAAGACAAAGATAACATTGAAAGAGGTGATGAAATTAATACCTCTTCTTTAGGTGATTCCTTTTAATTTGATCAAAAAGAACTTCTTAGGTTGGATTTCTGATCAAAGGAAGGAATATATGATGAACTGAGGGTATATGGGAGGATATTTTGGCAGGTTTTGGCTGATCCAAATTCTTTGGAGGTGTTATTTTTAGATAATGGGAAGCGCACTTTTATAAGAGAGGTGACAGTAACTTTAGGAAAAAACCGGAATATTATTTTATTATACAATCATATTCAGTTTATAATGGATCCAAAAGGATTTATTTCTATGATAAGGTGGATATGGGTCGAAAAAAACTCAACCAGTAGGTTTTAGAAAGATTTAGGTCACTATATTAACCTTATCTTTTAGATGTAACTCTTAGTTAAATACTTTAACTTTTTCCATCTATTCTTGTATTATTATAATAAATGGTTTATAAAATTACTATCAAATGAAAATAGAACCCCAAGTTGTTAATTATTGACATATATAACCTTATCTAAGTTTTTTGGTAGAACCTTATATTTTTAGGAATATTATATCAATTAATAATATAGTATTTTTTAAAACATATTAATGTCTATTATGACACTATTTAGTATTTTGTTTTTGTGAAAGTCATAAAAACTTTATCAATTCGATGATAATTTATATAATCCACCCTAACATGTCATATTAACCTATAAAATTAGTGTAATACATAAAAAGTCTCAATTTAAAATTATATTAATATTTATAAAATCATTTTTTTAGTCTTTCAATAATAAGGTAATTACTGCATCATCATTGTGTCATAAATAAAATTAATTTTATAATGTATAAAAATTATAAATTAAATACCATTATGTAGGAAATATTTTTACATTTCTAATGAATATTTATAGTTGAATTTATCTTATTTATAACACTATATTAAAAATTGTTTAGTTATTAAACATTGGATTTATCACATTTAACTCTTCTTTAAATAAAATAATAAAAATTGTCCTAATCTAATCCAAGTACACCAAAAGGATCATATTTAATTATTAAGGTTTATTTTGGTCGAAATACACTTATCCAATAGAATTATGACCTGTTTTTGGGTAATTATAATATCATTTTTACCATGGATTACCCTATTTAATTTTAACTGTTGTAAATAAAATTCAAAAGTTAATACTCAAAAAAAGTTATTTAAATCTTATTGAACCACATTTTAATTACTGATTTCAACCTTTTCTCTCGGATTTTTGAAATTAAATTCAAATAAGTGGTAAAATTACATTTAATGAAAATTTGAAAATGTACCTAGATGGTGGCTAAAAGATAGTAAAAAGTTCAATAAAATTTTATACATGTAATCTTATTATAAAATGACTCCAATGAATTAAAATTAACATATATAGGTATTATGTATATTTTTTGACATAAATAAAAATTTAAATAAAATAAAAATTTATTTAAATAGAATGTTAGTTTTAAACAATAACGCATTTTTCACTAATAACAAAAAATTTAATGTTTTCAGAAAAATAGAAAAAATTCACTGTAAGATAATTTTGATATTCTGAATCCAAAAATGAAGTCCATTTTGAAAAATAAACTTTATAAAATTTCAAAAGGGGGTATTACTATTCATAACGGCTAGTTTGATTGGTTTTGTTGTGCTAGAACTTGATGTTGCATACAACACAAGATATAGCATTATTCAAAGAGTAGTGTACCGTGGAAGCTTGAGTTATTACATTCTCCACTACTTCAAATAATTTCATCCTAGAAATTTCTAGAATATTACTACATAAAAGGATTAGGGTTTTTCTTCATCATAAGGTCCTCAGGTTCCCACGTTTCCTCTTCTATATTATGGTTTTTGCAGAGAACTTTTACCAGACGAGTCGTCCGGTTTCCCAACATTTGTTCTCTGTTATCAAGAATAATGATATGATCTTCACAACAATACAGGTCGGGTTCCAGTTCTAATTCATCATAGGTGAGTACATGTGTTGGGTCTGGCATGTATTTTATCAACAGTGATTTGTGGAACACATCATAAACTTTGGGGAGACTTGGAGACATTGGAAAATGGTAAGCTGAAACTCCAATTCATTTGAGAATTTCAAAAGGCCCGATGTACCTGAGAATTAATTTTCCCCTCTTACCGAATCTTATAACACCCTTACATGGAGATAACTTCAAGAAATCATGATCTCCCACATGAAATTAGAAATACTTCATTCGGTTATCGGCATAGCTCTTTTTCCTACTTTGAGCTTCTTTAATGTGGGTTTGGATAATCTTCACCTTTTCCATTGTTTCCTCAACATGCTCTGGGTATAGGAGTTTTCTTTCACCAACACCATCCCAACAAGTGGTGTGCGACATGTCTTTCCATATAATGCTTCATATGGCGCCATCTGAATACCTGACTGGAAGCTACTGTTATATGAAAATCATACCAGAGGTAAACACTGATCCCACATACCTTGAAAGTCTTGTGAGGAAGAACTCAACATGTCTTCTATGGTTTTAATAGTCCGTTCTGATTGTCCATTAGTTTGAGGGTGGTAGGCAGTGTTCAAATGAAGTTCAGTATCCATGGCCTTATGAATTTTTTTTCTAGAATCTTAATGTAAAACAAGGATCAGGGTAAGACACAATCGATAGGGGTACTCCATTAAGTATTAAAAATTCATTAATATATAATCTTGGTAAACATTCAAGTGGTAAATCTTCTCTTATAGAATGAAATTTTCTGACTTGGTAATACGATCAACAAGGAACCATATTGCATCATTCTTTCTAGGAGTATTTGGTATCCCAATGACAATTTCCATCGTAATATCATCCCATTTCCAATCTGGTATGGGAATAGGGTGCATGAATCCTCTTGGATGTTGTCTTCCAGCCTTCACCTATTGAAAAACCATACATCTTGACACATAATAAGCTATCTCCCTCTTCATGTCTTCCCACCAATAATGTTCCTTAAAATTCCTATACATATTAGTGCTACCATGGTGTATAGATAAATTGTAACTATGAGCATTATCCAACAATTCATTTTTTAGATCAGGTATGTCAGGAACACAAAGTCTCTTACCAAATTTCAAATTTCCATCTTCATATATGAAGTCAATCAATTTCCCATAATTCACAACATTAATTTTCTTTTGAAACTCCTCATCATCATCATGAGAACTTATTATCCTTTCTAGTAGTGATGGTTTGGAAACCAATTGAAAAAGTATTGATATTTCAACTTCCATGGTTATTACCATATCCATATTTATTAGATCCATGTATATAGGATCCTATTCAAATCTCATCATGTTTAGAACTCCACGATCCTTTCAACTAAAAGAATCTTCCACATTATTTTCTTTCCCCTGGTGGTAGTGTATAGTGCAATCAAAATACTTCAGTAGATCAATCCATCTTCTTTTCCAGATGTTGAGTTATTTCTGTGATAAAATATACCTCAAACTGTTGTGATCAGTATAAATCTCACATTTTTTACCATAGAGATTGTGTCTCCATATCTTCAAACAAAATATTACAGCTTCTAACTCAAGATCATGAGGGGGATAGTTCTGTTCATGAATTTTTAGCTATCATGATGCATAGGAAATAAATCTATCATTTTATATAAGGACACGACCAAGTCCATTCTTTGATGCATCACTATAAATAACCAACATATAATTCCACGATGGTAGAGTCAATATTGAATCATTGAGTAATACTCTCTTAAATTCTTCAAAAAATTATTCACACTCTTTTATCCAAAAAAAATATAATCCCCTTATGTGTGATATTGGTTAATGGGTTAGCCAAACTGGAAATATTCTGGAAGAAATTCCGATAATAATCTGCTAAACCAATCAATCGGCGTACCACAGTTATACTCTTCAGTGATGTCTGTTCTTGTATTGATCTTGTATTAGAAGGATCAACAGAGACTCTATCATTAGTGAAATTATGACCAATAAAAGAAATATCCTAAAGCCATATTTCAGACTTGCTAAATTTCCCATATACTTCATTTCTTATAAGAGTTTTTAGAATAATACACAGGTGATTTTCATGATCTTCATAGTATTTGGAGTAAACCTGGATATCATCAATAAATACCACTACAAATTAATCAAGGAATCCCTTGAAAACTCAATTCATTAGATCCATTAAGAAAGTGGGTGAATTAGTCTTTCCAAAAGGCATTACTGTAAACTCGTAATGCCCATACCTAGTACGAAATGTTGTATTTTTAATTCCTTCCTCCTTCACACACAACTGATTATATATATATATCATAGTTTAATATTTAAAAAATATTTAGATCCATGATGTTGATCAAATAAATTATTATTGTGTGGTAGAGGATACATTTTCTTTATTATTATAGCATTGATCTACAGGTAGTCAATGCACAACCTCATAGATCCATATTTCTTATTAACAAAAAGAACAAGGGCTCCCCATGGAGAATCACTAGGGAAAATAAATCCTTTATTACTAAATTCCACTAGTTTTTTCTTTAGTTCCACTAATTCGGAAGTGTCCATTCTATCAGGGGTCTTCGATATGGGCCTTGAACCAAGAATTAAATCAATTGAAAACTTAATTTACCATTCTCGAGGATGTCCAGGTAAATCCTCTGGAAACACATCAATATATTCTTGTACCATAGGTACATCCTATATTTGAACATTCTTTTCCTCACCCATGGTTATTTCATTCTATTCCTCCCCAATAATTGAATTTAGTAGAGCTACTAGGGGTGGATATAGATGATAATATGATCGTGACATTTCTTCTCTAATGATAAGGTATTCTTTATCATCATCATTTAAAATTGTAACCCCCTTCTTCTTAAAATAAATTTTTGAATCATTGTACAAAAGCCAATCCTTAAGGAGGATTATATCAAAATCAACCTTGGGTGTGACAATGATATCAACAGATAAAGCATGTTTATATACCCTAATGGGAACTGATTAACAAAAATTTGTTGCAATGATACTTCCCTTAAGAGTTTTGACTGAAAACTACCTTGTTAAATAAAAATGGAAATATTTAATTTTCATAGAGAACTGGGAAGATATGCAATGATTAGGAATAAATTACATCATTTTCTAAATTTGAGGAAACCATTAAATTACCTATCACCATGTCATTAGGAGCTTCAACCTTAGCAGCAGTGATCCCATAATCTTGGCCTTTCTCCCTTTTCCTTTTCTAAGGTAAGTTTCCTTTGCGCTTATGAAATTCATTTGCATAATGACCCATTTCTTTACAATTGTATCATTCAACATTGATAGCCTCTTTCTTTCCATTGAAATCACGAGATTTGTGGCCTTTTTCACCACAATTGTAATAGAATCACATTCCCTTCCGGGAAGTACCATGGTGTTTCATAGAACATTTATTGTAGGATGGAAATTCAAATTTCCATTATTCCCCTTATTTCCATTTCTAGAGTGTTCAGTAGATCTATTATCCTCTCTCATTTCTTTAAAGACTTAAGACTTAGAGAATTCCTTTTATGTCTTGATATAACATGAGACAATATCTTCATACACTGAGAAGGACTGTGAGACTAATGCTCGATGGAGAAATGGTTTAACCAATCAAAGAATTGATCAATATTACTCCTTGGGTTATGTATATAATCAGTTGCATGTCATGATAACCTTATAATGTTAGCCTCATACTTTGCGACATTTTCATCCTCCTTTTTCTGCAGACTCAGAAATTTTATTTCCATATCCGGTTGGTGTTCAAGAGGAAAGTATTTTTCTAAGAAAATCTCTTTAAACTACCAACATTCCATATTTGATACTTCATCATCTTACTTTGTGTTTCTAATCAATGATCACCATTGATCTGCATCTCTTGTGAAGTGATAAACTACCTTAACATGTTTTTCCATTTTGCTACTCCCCAAAGCATAAAATATTTTCTCTAAGGAACTAATATAATGATCAGCAACAAATGTATTTGTAGTCCCTTTGAATGATGGTGGTTATTGCCTCATGAAACAGTATAACATTGATCCTCCACATTGTGGATCAGGGTGCTCCATATGGGTATGGTTATTATTCATAACCTGAGTGAGTTTTACCATTATGTTTATATGTTGTTCAGCACCGGTTGTATCAGTAGATCCACTATAATTATCCCGAGTAGGAGTGAAATACCTACATGGAGTATGTTCATTTATACAGCTTCCTTTCATTCCACTAGGCTCCATTTCTAAAAAACGACATAAACTAGATTAGTTTATGAATCGTAATTCATAATTAAAAACTAGTAAAATACCTAACATAAATTGAAAAAATTATGCATATAATCTCTATTCATAAAAAAATGTTTTCATTGAAGAAGTATTTACTCATAAATCCTTCATAATGGTTTGTAAAGAAAATGTGAATTATCCTAAGCATATCCCCCGAGAGTGTCATAACCAATAGTGCAGAAAGGCCTGTTGTTGTGTACTAGGATAACCCGGGTCAAGACCGAGACTCCTTGTCAGAGTTTTTACTCCTAGGTAAATATGTTCCAGATCCACCTCTAACTTCTCGTATCCAGGCAGTGGTGTATTACTTGGAAAATAAAAACAATATCTATATTACAAAAATTCTAGGAATTTATTCTATACTAATCATCCATGTATATCTTAGGGTAATGTTCGCTAATTATATTTTTTCTAAATCTAGTTTCCAAGGTTTGTACTAAATTTCCTCTGATACCAATTGTAATGCCCTGACCCTAGCTACCTAGAGTCCGTGCATTATTACATCACATTAGCATGATCACAAGGGATCAAATCCCGAAAGACCGATCAGTTTAGTAGACTTGGAAGTACTAGACACATTCATATGTTTTACATTACATTATGAAATGGAAAACAACAACATTGTGTCTCCTTTTAACAGTCTTATATCTCTTAGAATATTCCTATAAGACAATCTTAATATACTTCTTCGCATCCTAGGAAAAATAAAACATATGAAAGGGGTGAGATCAGATGCTCAGTAAGGATAATAATATAGCAAAAACTATCATAAATAAGCATAAACATTTAAGGCAATGTATAAGACTAAAATACAAGCCTTTTAAACATTACCATCAGACTAATATGGCAAGGAAAAATTAAATAATTCCATTTACATATTCGCCTAGATATTCTACTAGTCTAATAATCACATGGAACCTCAATAACCAATTTCGTATTGATGGAATGCATAATGTCTGACATGCTAACCACATAGTCAAGACCTCGTGCCAAGACTACATATAAAATTTTTTCAAGCCCTTCTTTCAAGACACTAGTTTTTCTAATGAGACCAACAGATGCATCAAGGAGCTATAGCGGGATCTACGCGTCAATTACTATGTCCAATTCATTCCTCATATGAAAAGGTTGAAACACAACATAAGCATTCATTTTAAAACTAGCATACAAAATGTTAATACGTTAACCCTAAACCATGAATGGTATAAAAATAACAAATACACAGCCAAAAATATCACAAAACCTTCAATACAATATGGAAGATTGTTTCATAATTATCCAACTTCAATCAAGTGTAAAATCCATTAAAGGATGTTGACATAGATGAAATCAAAACTATTTGAGGGAAATATCTCTTTCAATTTTGAAATCATTTAAAGGTCAAATAATTATAAAAGAAGACATTTATTTTGAAAATATTTTTATAATATTTTATGCGAAGCTTTGAATATGTTATAATAGCAGAAAATGCCGTACCCGCTGTATACATTAAAACAACATTCTTACCTTAATTTTTCAAAGAGGTCATGAAGTACCATGTTTGGAAAACGATGGAAATATTCCTTTCAAAACATTCTATAAAAAGTAAAATAAGGTTTTAAATTTCATTATCTTATATTATAGGAAATACTAAAAATGTTTTGAAATACATTTTTAATAAAAACGGATGTGGCTAATGATTATGTCCTAGTAGATACTTACGTATAAAAACGTCAGATAAATAAAGAGATTGAAAAATTAACCCTTACATTGTACGTTTACTTGGTCAAGGGTACCTTAACCTCCTGTATAATATTTAAATCATTGTTATTAAATTATACAAGAATTATATACATAATTATGATATCATATATGATATTATAATATTTCTTGGTTAATAATATTTCAGTAGTATCATTGTTCCGGGTGCTAATTGATTCATTTTCCTTTATATGTTTTGTTACGTAAGTAATGTTTGTTATGAATAGGATGTACATTATTCATATCCAGATTGATATTATGTTCTTATACATTATTTTTAATCATCAAATGTTAATTATTCTTGAATGGTTATAATGGAGAATGAATCTCATCGCGTTCATGGAGACTGTAATCCGTACGTACACACGAGGGACAATATCATTCTATTGATGGTGAAATCATATGTAATTGGATGTCATATCATATATACAAAATCATTAACATTTTATATTTATTATTTACATCAATTATATGTTGTTCCCAGTCATGATCCAAGTATCACTGAGAGGGGGAGGTTTCAAATCAGTGATATCTTTTTCTTTTTATGTTTCCTTATTTTTCAAACAACCTTCCCCTCTGGTTAAAGAGTTCCTTCCCTGCTGAACACACACAACCATAGGAACATAAGATTTAGAAGGTTCAATACTAAACAAGAGTAGCTACGTCTTTGTTATGGTACAGAAACAATCCAGTACCACACAATCCATGAGAAAACAATCCTTTGATGTGGAATACAATGAGTAGGATATTCCCTTAAACTCATGTAGCTCTTGGAAACCAATCTGCAAGTGTGTGTGCACCCTCATATCACAAATAGAGAATTACAGTATTTCAGGGATTCTTTACAATTGAACCGGTGAATTCTTTGATGTACAAATCATCATTTCCTTACGTAGAAGCCGGTAATAACTATCTTACGCACAATCGAATATGTACGAACACCCAAATCTTTCACACACCATTTTTGGTGCCTTGCTCTCATATTTAATGACTCACACACAAGATTTGACCATTGTTGCAAAACACCTCTTGCGCACAACTTCAATCTTGTGCACAACTCTCTTCTTGCTCTAAAATTATCCTTCATTCATGCAACTCTATTTCTTTCACGCACTCCCATTTAATTAAAATTATTTCGTGCCTCAGAGATCAGGATTTATTTATGTTTTTAGCATTATAAAAGTGAGGGGGTCACTTCTTATTTATATACCTCGTCAACCCCAACGCGCAAAAACCCCAATGTGTCATGAAATATCCTGACGCGTCGCGTAAAACCCCATTTGACGTCGCATTGGGCGCGTAAGTCTGTCTTGCACCAACATCATCTTTCACACACTTCTTGAATCATTTCCACACTTAATGCCTTTGACATTTTTTAAAGTTTGGACCTCTAATCATGAATTACCCACAAGATTCCAAACTCCAGGTCATCCTTTCTTTTTTTATTACTCTCTTCACTGCATCCCATAACAATTCTTCAGCTTTCATCACGAAATCCACTATTGTGATATGTATCATTTGATCGAAAAGATTTATCATCGTCATATTTTCAATGAAAAGTTATGAATCTTACATGTCTTCCACTGGAATATTTCATTCAAATCAAAAATGAATATTGTGGTAGTGCCTTTACTCCCCCTTTCCTTCATAATGCATGCATCATAATTTATATTAACTTATGATATTTGTGAAATACATATTAGCAAAGCATCATCTATTTTACAAGTCCATTACAATGTGAATTGATTTATATTATTTGACAAAAGAAGAAAACACTTTGTAACAGCAGCCAATTCTTACTTCCTTATCCATCCAACTTAGTCCCAACATTATACATCATTATTATACCCATCCAAATTATGATATGTTGAATAACAAACTACACCACAACGTGGAGACGGTAATTTCTACGTACACACGTATGGTGACTTTTTCATTTGTAGGATGAATATAATAATGAATATTGTTTTACCATATTTATATTAAAATCTCAGCATGTATATGGCACTAGAGTTATTATTATGGTATAGAAAAAAAAAGAAATAAGAAGTGGAAGAATAAGATAACTTTGAAACAGGTGATGAAATTTTTACCACTACTTCAGGTGCTTCCTTTTGATTTGATCAAAATACCTCCATAGGTTGAAATTATGATCAAAGGAAGGCCTTTAGAATGACGTGCGGGTAGTTGGGAGGATAATTGGGTAGGGTTTAGCCGATCCAAATGGATTTTGATTTGTGGTTTTAAGAGAAGGGGAAGCAACCTTTAATAAGGGAGGTGAGGGTCACATTAGGAAAAACATGAAATATTAATTTATTATACAATAATATTTGAATTATAGTGGCTCAAAAAGTATTTTTTAAGATAAGGTGTGGATGGGTCGAAAACCTATCAACCAATAGGTTTTAGATAAGTTTAGATCACTATATTAACCTTATCTTTTAGATTTAACTCAAAGATACCTAGTTTATACTTTTCCATTTATTCTTCAATTATTATAATAAATGGATAGTAAACTTACTATAAAAATACAAGAGAACCCCATGTGGTTCATTATTGATATATCTAACCTTATATAAGTCCTTTTCCCAAACCTTAAATTTCTAGGAATATTATATATATTAATAATATAGTACTTGTTTTAAAAGCTCATTTATTACAAATTTTACACTATTTAGTATTTTGTATTTGCGAAATTCATAACAACTTTATCAATTCAAAAAAAATTATTTAATCAACCCTAACATGTCATAATTGCCTAAAAAATTCGTGGAATACATTAAAACTCTCATTTTAAAATTATATTAATATTTATAATATTAATTATTTTAATCTGTCAATAATAAGGTAATTACTATATCATCAATGTTTTATAAATAAATTTAATTATTTAATATATAAAAATTATAATTAAAATACCAATATGTAGGAAATATTTCTACCTTTGTAATGAATATTTATATTTGAATTTATCTTATGTATGACACTGTATTAAAAATTGTTTAGTTATGAAACATTGAATTTAACACTTTTAACTCTTCTTTAAATAAAATAATAATAAATGTCACAATCTAAACCAATTTTACAAAAGGATCATATTTTATTCCTATGTTTTATTTTGGTCGAAATAAACTTATCCAGTAGAATTAGGACATGTGTTTTGGTAATTATAATATCATTTTTATGATTTATAACCCTATTTACTTTTAATAGTGGTAAATAAAATTCAAAAGTTTCTATTCACAAAAACTTATTTTCATCTTATTGAACCATATTTTACTTACTAATGTCAACCGTGTCTCTCAGATTTTTGAAATTCAATTTACAGAAGCGGTAAAATTATGTTTTATGAAAATTTTTAAATGTGCCTAAAAGGTGGGTAAAAGACGGTAAAAAGTTCAATAAAATTTTATACATCTAATCATATTATAAAATGACTCCAATGAATTTCATTGAAATTATAAGGGTATTATTTATCTATTTTGACTAAAAATAAATTTAAATAAAATAAATAATTATTTAAATAAAAAGTCGGTTTAAACAATAACGCAATGTTTTTCATTATTCATAAACAATTTAATGTTTTTTGAAAAAAACAAAAAATTCACCGTAAGATAATTTTCATATTTTGAATCCAAAAATGAAGTCCATTTTTGAAAAATAAAATTTATAAAATTTAAAAAAGTTGGTATAACTATTCATAATGGTTAGTTTTATTGGTTATGATGTGCTAGAACTCGAAGTTGCATACAATGAAAGCTATTTCATTATTCAAAGAGAAGCTTACTATGGAAGATTGGGGTGTTACAAATCAAAAACTTAAAGAAATTGATTCCCATGATATGAATTTCAAACCCCTTGGTATTAAATATCCAAACATATAGGACGACTTCGAACTCAAATTCGGTTTGATTCATCTTCTTCCTCATTTCCACGGGCTAGCCAGTGAGGAGCCACATCTTAATATTAATGAGTTCCAAGTGGTGTGCTCTACCATGAGGCCTCAAGGGGTTTTTGAGGACCAAATAAAACTTCGAGCATTCCATTTCTCCCTAGATGAATCTACCATTTCAATTCTATACTACCTCCCTCATAGTTATATAACCACATGGAATGACATGAAGAAACTATTCTTAGAGAAATTCTTTCCTACTTCTCGTACTACTTCTATCCAAAAGGAAATAAGAGGTATCCAAAAATTACAAAATTAATCATGCCATGAGTATTGGGAGAGGTTCAAAAATATTATGGCAACCTGTCCACATCACAAAATCCATGACCAAATCTTGATCTAATAAATCTATGAGTGGTTTTTGGCTATGGAGGGAACCCTCATTAATTCCTAAAGTTCCACTGCTCTTGTTGAATAAACTCCTGCACCTGTACGAGATCTCGTAATCAACATGGATACGAACACATAACAATTCCATACTCGAGAACATGATCTAGTTAAAAAATCCCAAGATAGTCAGTCGATAGAGCCGAACAATGTGGAAGAGTGGATGAGTGAACTTATAGGTCTTGTGTAACAACTAGTTGTGGCATCCAAAGCCCCAATCCCATATTTTCCACAATCTATGTTTCCTGGACCTATCATGAAATATGGAATCTGCAGCTCCTCATCGCATCCAACTAATACATGTCCACAACATCAAGACAATACATCTGATTCATCTGGACCAATGGAGCTTAATGGAGCATATTCTCAACGGAACCCCAACACACAACAATTTGGTCAGTTTGTTAGGAACTTCAACCAACCCCAATATGAGCACTTCTCTTCTACCTAAAACAGTATCTTGAGATATGGGAATCCCATTTATCATCCCTCTATATTCCCTCATCAGTATCCAAACCAATTCCAATATGGTCAAGGTGGTGGTAACCTCCATCAACCTTATCCTTTTGTTTCTCAAACTCAAAGGAACAATCCTCCACCTGGATTCCACTATCCTAGTGAGTCTTACAATTCCAAAACCAATACAATCTCTTTCCTAAGAACCAAAATCAAGGTAATAAAAACCCGGGACAAGCCTCTTCTTCCAAGAAACCATGGGAAAGTGCAGTGGAATATCCTTCCTCCTTCAAAAATTCCATCCTCGAAAACATTGAAACACAAATTGGTCAACTTCCATGCCACCTGAGATAGCAACAACAATCAAATTCTTCCTAACTCCAAGCTCAACGATTACCCAACCCCAAGGGTAATGTAAGTTAAATTACACTTAGATTTGGAATGTAAATTTCTATGCCTCAAGACAAGTCCTCCAACCCCCCATTGAATGATGACCTAGAAATTGAAAAGAACAATGAACTAGAAAAGAAACCTAAAGTCACTCCCTCAAATCCTTTAATTCTTCTAAAGAACCCAATTTATTTTCCTCAAGCTGTCTCTAAGCCAAAAAAGTCATTTGAACCCGATTTTGAAATTCTCTACATGTTAAGATGTGTTGATTTCAACATTCCTCTCTTATATTCCATCAAACAAATTCCTTAGAATGCCAAGATTCTTAAGGAAATGTAAACACATTAGAGATAACTTTGGACCATTGAGAATGTTTCAACACAACATTCCATACCAATGAAGTGAAAATATCATGGGACCTTTACATTTTCATGCCATATAATATGTTCCAACATCAATGATGCAATCATAGACCTAGGAGCCTTAATTAATGTCATGCCGAAATCCATGTTCTCGGACATTGGTCTAGGTCCCTTTCATCTAACGGGTGTTGTCATTCTATTGGACAATCTAAGTGCTTCAAGTCCAGAGGATATAATCGAGGATGTATTATTTCGTGTGAATGATCTTATCTTTTGAGCTGATTTCTATGTCCTTGACTTGAAAGGTGAGACAACTTCTTGCCAATCTCCCCTGATTCTAGGAATACCATTCATTATGACACTTAAAACCAAAATTTATGTCCATTCTATCATCTTATCCATGGAATTTGGAAACCAATTGGTTAAGTTCAATATTTTTCAATCCATGCAACACCCAACAGAGAATCAATCTATATTCTCTATCAATGATTAGAAAAGTCTCCCTGAGACTGTGTTGAATCCCAATCAATTATGTTATTCATGTTCTACTAATAGAGGAGATTGGGAATACTGAATCCTCATTAACCAAGTATTAAATGGAGAAGTTTATGTTCACATTACAAATGAAAACTCCATTGATCTAAAGGATCTTGAATTTTTTTTGGAATCCCAACTCACCTCTAGCCTCCACTGCTCCAACTTGAATTATAATGGGGAAAACAAACGAGCATGTTCATTTTTGATTGAAATATGATTATCAAAAATCCATCATTCCCTATCCATGATTCTGAAAACTCTTTTATTTGTGAGGTGAACCCTAAACCAATGTGTTTATATTGTCCTGATGGTAGTGATATTTGTGATATTTGTTCCCTAATTAATAAATTGATCATTGGTGAGGTCAAAATTAAAAATTCTTTTGTGAGAAACATTGATATAAAGTATATTTAAAATTTTGTTCAGTATTATGACTCCATTGATCCTCATTACTATACTTCGATATGTGATGAAATAAATGAGTAAAAAACAATTGGGATATCAAACTTTGGTTTCATGTTATATGAATCTTACAATATTGAACCATCATAATTGAGACAACTTCCTAAAATTCCAAGCATAGAAAACCATAAATTTATGGATAAAATAAATCATCACATTGAAGACAAAATGGAGGGTAGTCATAATTTATTTCCACCCTCATTGAATTGCAATAGAAACAACAAGGTAGGGGTGAAATTATCCAATGAATGATTGGGCCTCCCAAAGGAGAAGCTTTTTTGGAAGCATATTGGTGTTGAGAAAAAATCGTGGCCTCCATCGAACAATGGGTAGTCCACTTCAATTTTTCATATGTAGACAAAATAAATGCAGTGCTTCTTGGGAGGAAACCCATGTTTTCTTTACTTTTATGAAATTTTAATTTCTTTTTAGTTTTTTATTAGATGAATAATGATTTTACTTTTTCTGGTAACATCCCACATGAGGCACATAATCTTCCACTGACCCACCACTGGATGGAGATGGTGACCCACCAAATCCAAACCACGGGCACCTCTTTCCCTTTAACTCTCCCTTTTTATTCTTCTCCCTCTATCTTTTATTTTTTACCACTTCCTTCATCAAATACTTTCTTTTTATCTTTTTCTTTTGTGTGGGTGTTTATTTTAAAAACACTAAAAACTTAAAAAAACTAAAAAAATATATGAAAACAAGAGTGATTCTTAGTCATGATAAGTTTTGAAATTTTTTCCAAGAATTTTGAGGAGTCAAACAACGTGTTTCCATCTAAAAAATCTTGTGTTTTCATCATATATTTAGATAATTAATATTATTTCAAAACCAAAAATTTCTATTGCTCAATTTTTGATTTGAAAAATTATTTTCCCCAACATTGAGGAACAACATTAGTATTCATTTCAAGGCCACATATGGCCATAATTTCATATTTTGTGTTTTTAACCCCATTTGTGAGTCTTGTGATTATGGAACTTCGAGCTGAATTTCCTACATTGGCGTGCATTAAAATGCTAGAGGCATTTTCTAAACCTCATGAGAATCACAATAGCCAACTAGCCTCCCATTATCCTTATATTAATCCTACTTTTGAAAGCCCTAATGAGCCTATGAAAACATTTTCTTTCATAGACACATTAAAATTCCATTACCTTATCCCATACAACATCTACATGGATTTACATTTCATTATTAATTGAAATTTGGGTGTAGGGGGATGGAAGTCATTTTGGGTTCCCTTTTATTGATTTTCAATGTGTTATCATATTATTGATGGAAATAATCCATTTTATTGCGGGGGATAGGTTTTCATTCAATGAATTTTGGGGAATGTACATTAATTTATATAATTTTGTAATTTTTATTGAGAAGTGTTTAAAAAATTGAAACAAAATCAAAAAAATGGAAAAATGAATGGGTTATGTCTTGGGTGGGTCAAAAACCACCCTTCCTCAACTTTTGATCTTGTCATAACTATTATAATTAGTTTTTTGAGGAGATCAAACATGGGTTGGGAGATGAGTGTGACATTTCTTTCAAGTTCAACATTCAAAAAAACAAAAGAAAAAGAAAAAAAACACATGCATTATATTCTTATGTCACCAGGAGAAGTTTTTAGTTTTTTGAATATTTAATATTCTCATCCCCATAAAATTTTCATCCTCATTTTTGTATTTAATCACACAATCATGCGGTTGTAAATATGTGTTTCTATTTACTTCTATGTTTTATTTCGTAAATTGTTTTCATTTCGTTTTCCATGTTGGTGTTTTACCCCAATTATCCTCTCTATTAGACATTATATTTCTACCGTCCCTTAGCCACAACAAAACCCCTTAAAAATACCTCTTTATTCTTAGTAAATTTAATATAGGTAATGTAATCTTAGTTATATTTAAAACTCTAAGATTTTCACTTTAGGCTGGTGAGAAAGTGAACCTCCATAAATTAATTTTATCATCTTGAGAGGAGTGAGTTTTGAGTGCCCACATTTTTAATTTATAAATTTGGGAATGAAATATGAATTTTTTGAAACATGATTTCTTTAACAATTTGTTGGTGAATTCAACATAGATGATTGAAATGTTCTAAACCTCCCCTGAGTGGGGAAAACAATTTAATATTTGTTTGTGAGAGAAAATGATTTTGTAATTTTTTTATATTTGTTTCACAAGATGACATGAACAAGACTATGTCTTGGGGAGTTTATGTTATTAAAATTTTCATAATTTTTTGTATACTCCCTTTAGTAAATTTCACCGAATAGTACATAATTGGTGTGAGATACTCATGTTAAAATATTAATTATAATTTTTGAGCCTTATTTAAAGTTTCCCAATTGAGTCAGTTTAATATTATATTTATAAATCTCACCATAATAATCCAAATTTAATGGTTACTATTTTTAAGGATTTATATCTCATAATAAAACATTTAATTAGAAGGGATCATGGACCAATTCTGCCATTTGGGGGGTCATATGGCCCACACAAGAAGAACCAGAAAATCTGTAATGAAACTGGCCCAGCCATGATGATTGAGTTACTGGTCTAAATCTCGAAGCCCAAATTTTATGAAACTACACCATATGTTCTTTCTTATCCATAATAACCATGGATAAAAATTTTAATGTCCAACTACACGAAAAAGGGGCCAAACTGAAGCTTTTAAGTCCAGACCACTATTCTGGTTGGAAATTAAAATCCGGAAACAATTCATTAAATTTATAATGATCTTGTCATCAAATGAAGGTGTGATTTTTAAGTTTGAAATATAATATATAGTAGAAAAAATATATAGAATAAATTATTTTTATTTTATGGAATCTTCGTGTTCAGAAATCAATTCACATTCCAGCCTAAGAAAACATGTTGATAAACATGGAAAGGTGAAAACTATTTATTAAAATAGAAATATCTTTGGCTCTGAAATTCCAATGGCCTCCAACTTTGAGGGATGTTAGTAAAAATCGATATCTATAACTTGTAATAATATAATACTACAATATTTAGCTCTCTGTATGGACAAAATAAAGATTCAAGTGGATGGAAATATTTGGAATGCAAACAGTCCACCTTAATGGGCTATAAATACAACCCCTCTTCTCCTTTCATGGAGTTGGCATTTAAGAATATATGAGTATCAATTGGAATGATAAAGGCTCTGAAAAAATCCTGAGATGAAATGAAAAACTCATGTTTTCACTTGAGATACCTTTCTTCCTCTCTTTGATATCATTTACTTCTGTGTTTTTCTTTATTTGTAATCTTGTAATGTTTTGATTGTTTAGTGATTTTGTTTTAGTGCACGTTTCTTCTCCATATTTGGTTTTAATAATCCAACCTATGTTATTAAATATTGGTAATCTTAAAATAGTTTTAATAATGTTGAATCCCATTCACTTCATTCGCTTTTTCATTCAATCAAAATTCTATTTTTCAATCTCATCACCACTTGTGTGTGTTTATTCGGCACACAACTCTTTTTTTTTCACTCATTTTCTACTATTATTAATTAGTCATCAAAACCCTAATAAACTAGATTTCTGATAATCTTAATGGTTGATTAAATCTACCATCAGGGTGATTTATAATTAGATATGTTTATAGATTGAGGTCTTTTTCTCGATGAGTATTCATTAATTTAACATTTTGAATGTTAGACTTATCATGTCATCGATTAATGATATATTTTGTTTAACATATGGATTCCATGGATTATTGGAACCATAAATAAACTACCACAATAAATTAATGAATGGGATTAGAATCCTCGTTAACTTAAGGCTTGAATTAAAGCCTTAACACTTTGGAATTTCGATCAACGTCATCTTGTGAAGTGGGGGTTAATTTAATGCAATATAAAGAAACCTTCTTGGATATCACATGCTTAACTATCTAATAATGAACTCACACAAATATTTATCGAACTTTTAAATCAATATTAATCAATAAATCATTTCAATTAACATCTTCAAACAAACCCTCAATATAAATACAATCAACTAAAAACAATTGACTATTAAAATGTATCATCACCGAAGATTAGACCCAAGTGCTGCTATACACATTAGCAGAGCACTGGAACCTAGAATGGTCGATAGGAGATAATCAGACATGCTTTCATTGTGGAAGTACAATTTCAAGGGTTGGCTATGTTTGAGGGGAGTATCTATAACATTAACATAGATAACTAGTAAGATAATATTGAGATTACTCTTAACATAATCCATTCTAAGGATTCTTAATTAGGTTATGTTAACTCTTAGACAAATATAGCGAGAAATAAAATAATGGTGGATCTTGTATCTCAGAGAGTATAATACCACAAGAGTTTCAATAGATTATTTGAATATGTGGATTCATTAACAATTTTTATCATTGGTGACGATATTGTATAATTTTCACGAGCTTATATATCTTGAGTAGGGGATCCTAAGTGTGTGATAACTTGTGAAAAAATTGAATAACCCTATTCTTTTCACCAATGTTCTAGTTTGTAATGAGGAGTGTCAATATCATCATTTATAGGAGGTGTTATGACCCATTATTCATTATAAATTCATGACATATATGACGCCTGCATATTTAGAGGTGTAGCTAAAGGATGAAGTTATTCATAGGATACATTTTTATCCAAGGATGTTTTGAGGGGGGGAGTCATCTATGTTCCTAGATAAGTAGAGTTAATAATTTTTTTGTATCAAGAATCCATAACGTCATGTTTTTACTAGTAGGATGATGTGTTTTTATTTGGAGAGGCATGGTCATTAGTGGTTTAGTTCCTGAGAATTCATATTGATCTGTATGGAATGTGTGGTAAATTTTCATTTTGTCCCTAAAAAGGGTTGTTTCATTTTCCATATTATCAATATAGATAAGAGAATTATTTCCCATTAATAGGATATGGAGTTGGAAGAGGACATACCTATGTTTTCCCTTCCCCATAGGGACATTGAGATAAGCATGTCCATAGTGGTGGTTATTAACAATGATTAAGAGGAGTTATACACTAGTATTTTCTTGCAATGGATGTGCGAGTAATAGAGGTTCCAAAATTCATCTTAGGGACCCTATATTTAATATCCAACTTTGTTTATAAATTATTAAATTATAGAGTGTCACACTCCTTTATTAAACTCACCTTGGTTTGTTCCTTGGGACTCAATTTAGAGATTCTACGAGTGACTCTTTTGTAAACTATTCCAATTCAAATATAGAAAACCTTGATTCATGTGTTCCTCAGATGTGAGTTTATGATTTTGAAAATCAATCATATTGATATTTGTTTCCTTATCTGATACATTCATAGGATTTCATTCATCGAATAGAATGGTTTTATTATTTATATTTGGTTATTGATTGATTTAGGTGGAGTGTCAAATTTTATGATGAGGAGGATCATCATATAGTATTCATCGATGTGTGATATCATCAAATGGGTTATAGATGTTTGGATCCACTGTTGTCTTACCTAGAAGCCTTATCATTGTATTTAATGGGTACGTGGATGATTTAGTATCCAATATTCACAGAGGAGTTACCAAAAGATTTTACCAAGGAGGTTGTGACCCTACCCCCTCGATTTTATATTGAGGTTGGGAAAAATTTTCAATCTGATTCCTCTCAGATTTCAAAGGATCCTTATCAAATGGATCCTTCTGAGTTATGAGGGTTGATGATTTCAGCTGATGATCTAGTGGAGAAGTGATCATCTAAACCAATGAGTTGTTGTTCTATAATCATGTATTGTTCACTAAATAGGTATATGGTAGTTTTTGTTTATGGATGGAATAAAATATGTTGGATCTAGAGACAGTTGTGAACTGTTAAAATCTCCCATGGAATGATGATTTTTTTCACTAGATGAATTGTGCTATGAAATTTATTTCAAAGATTATTATGCATTATGGGTATCACCACATGACATTTAGGGATGATTACACCCTACAACCACTTTTGGGTGTTAATATGCTCACTTAGAGTTCAGGTTCACCTATTTTCCATCATTAACACCATAGCTATTTTTATGGGAATCATGATCTTTGTGTTCAATGATTTGCTAAATTTGTTTTTTCTCATGTTCATTGATGAAATTATCCTATAATTGAGGTCATCAGAGGAAAATTTTGAGCCCCATATGGACATTGATACCATTAACTTCATTGGAAGATATCCAAGATATGGGTTATACACTTCAATGTACATGTGGATTATTATAAGTGGGCAGTAGTGGAACCATCAGAGATTGAGGATTTTCCTTATTAGAAAGAAACTATGAATGTTTTAAATGTAAAAATTCTCCCTAAAATCATGTGATATTATTAATGGATTGTGTCCAAATTCACTCGATTAAAATACCCATTGATATCATGGAATCAGAAGGAGCATTCCTTCTTATAGACTTAATAGTGTTAAGATGCTTTTGACTACCTGGATGAGAGGTATATTAGTGCCCATGTTCTTTAGATTCTATATAGTGTTATGTTTTATTTATTTTGTGATGTCTCTAATATCACATTGTGTTGTGTCTTGATGTAGGCGATGGTAGTGATATTATATGGGTCTAGGTAGTTACACCTCATGATCATAATTCATACTCACATGGATTACATTTAGAGGTGGTGATTTTTCCTGTAACAATGTTTTGAAAAAAACTCATTAGTGAGAAATATATAGTCATAAAAAGTAGAATATATATATTTTTTTTGTTTTAATTCAACAAGACATGTCTCTAGGATAATAAATGTTGATGGAGTTTCTCTGGGACCGTGTCTTTGAGATCTCCTACACCCCATGGATGAGGAATGTTTATTCTGATGCAATTATTATTACGTCTTGGGGATATGTTATTCAAGATCAGGGATATTAATGTATGGTGATAGTGGTTCTTATAATGATGGATATTGATGATGAGGATAGTGGTAGAGTCTCCCAATTATTGTAGGAAGTGAATTCCTCTTCGATGTTGCGTGTGGATTAGTCTTAGTGGGGGGACTCGAAGGTACATGTGTGAGACCATTTTATTTATAATTATACTCCATAGGGATGTTCATAAGACTTCAGACCTCATATGTTATTTATAAGAAGATTTTTTATCCTTTTGATGATGTATGAGAAGGTTCTCTAAGAGTTTCATAGTTTAGTAGTGATAATGCGTCCAGGTGTTTCTAAGAAGTATCATCCCATCAAATACCAGCTTTTATGTCCTATGATAAATTACACAATATAAATGTTTGTATCAATGTGCTATGTTAGTCTATAGGTGTATTAAGATCATCATGTTCAAAGTGGGTTATTGAAACCATTGGATATACCTAGCTGTAAATAAGAGGGTAGCTTAATGGAATTTATCATTATGATACCTTGATCCTAGGGAGGATGTGATGATATATCGATGATCTTGGATTGAATGATTATTTCCTCCCACTTTCTATACATCAATGGGTCTAGTTTATTTTTTGTTTTTTTGAGTAAGTAAGTGGATGATGTGGTGTAGCTTCATGGGGTACTAGTTACTAAAATTTTTTAGTTGTGTCATTTATTAACTCATAGGTCTAGATTGGATTTTAGTATGATTTCGGATCCTCAATTTATTTTATCACTACATTCCAAAATTATAAAAATGGGAATACTGATCATACCATTTAAAAAATAGAGGATATGTTGTGGTATTTCATATTAGATTTTAGTTTACCATGGGTGATGTATTTTCCCATGGATGAGTTTTCTTATAGAAATATTTATCATTGTTAAATTGGAATGGATCCATTTGAGGGTTTTTATATATTTCCATTTCAATGTGTAATGTCTGAGACTAGGTTTTGGGGTCTTAGCAATCCTTTGATCATATCCAGTGTAGAGTATGAACAAGAATATTCAAATGTTTTGGGTGCATATGGTAGCTGTATAGGACAACAAAAAATATTTTGATAATCACTGGAGAAGACCCCTATAGTAAACGAATAGTGATTATGTGGTATTTATGGTTTCCCATAATCATGGGAAGTAGTGTTTTGGTCGGGGAGTAATATTTCTCCATAGGTTATCAGACCATTCGCGGGGTTGGAACATGATGGAATGTTTGTGTATCAGTTAAAAATTCATCGATTGATGGATCATATCCAAAACATCATTCAGATGCTTTTAGTCTAGTTATATCATTATGGATATTATTTATATCATTTATTGGAAGGATATGAATTTTTAGGATGACATGATTATTTTAGAGAATTCATTTCAGATCTTATATCTTTAAGGGAATTCCATACTTGTGAAAACTATTCCACTTTTTTGGGTTCTATTGAGGGATAGTGATATGGAGGTGAGTATGTTGGAAAACGAGTTGCCAATGAGTGCTCAGTATCCCAAGATATTTGAATAATTATTTTATTGGACACTATATTTTATGAACTATTGTTTATTTAATTTTATTGCTTGTTTCATCTTTTTTTATGTTTTATTTGATGTAATATTCTAGTTTGAGACGTATCTACCATATAGTTCTTGGTTATTCGTACATATGGATCTCATTTTGTGTATATTGTTGATTCTTGTTGAAGAGAATACTTTGTGAGGTATCTAATATAATGGTATGGACCTTCCTGGCTCGTTATATCGAGTGTTTTAGTTGTCGGACATGTCTAGAAAAGGTTTTATGAATTAAAGGAGGATATAAGTTTATTTTCTATCTCTGATTTTGTTTTTCGGCATGGATGGATACATTTCTTCATGAAATTTTGGTTAAAGGAATGATAATTATTCGGTCATATTTGTTATAGTGTGGAGGATTTTTGTGAAGAGTTTGAGGTTCTTCCATTTTATGGGACCCTACATCACGGTCCTTTAGCTTTATTATATATATGGACTGATGATGGTTGATATAGATAAGGGATGTTAGGTTTAGTTTGTTTCTAATTTCTATGGTGTGTGGATTGGGATAAAAAGTTTGGGTCATTCTACAAATTTGGGTTTCATTATGCCTTTGTGCATCTGTTTTTTTATACATGGGATTGAGATTTTGGATTCCACACCATAAAGAAAAGTATTGTGTTATTGATATCCAATATATTAATTGGATCATATGGATGAAAAGGTTTTAAATAGAGATATATAAAATATTATTTCCATATATTCTATAGACTCAATCCTATTATAGTGTGACTCGTTATGTTACACTATGGTTTTATGAAAATGTAGACCATTCTTCCATGACCGATATCCTTGTGATGTAGTATTATGTTTTTTCATAAGTTTAAATTTGAAATCCCCATTGACTTCCATTATGTTTTCCTCCAATCTCACAACCCTTGGTATATTTAGGAGCATATTTTGGAGACCTCTCAGACAGTTTTTATTATCTTTGACCCTTGAACTTAGAGATCAACTTTTGGTTATCTCAGGTTAGTTATTCCCCTAACCACATTGATTTTAGTTCAATTCCCCATGGGGGTCCTTGGTAATAGTGGTTGTTTTATTGAGAGTATTTTAGGATTACGGGTTTCATGGGTATTTGTTTTGATTTATTTTGATTGGTGGTTCCCTTACGTACTTTGGTATTTCCATCATCTTTTACTATTTCAAATAAAAAATGAATTTCAATACATTATTTGAGGTATAGGAGTAAAGAATACTCATCTATTAAGTATATATTTTGTAATTAGAATGATTTTGTTTCATTAAAATTATGGCATGGATTATTCTAATTATCAAAATGAATAAAGATAATACAAACTATAAAGAATGTAGTGCTTGAAATGTGTTTACTCGATTTCATGGAATCATTTAAGTTCTTGATTCTTCTTCCAAATTATATTGCAAATAATTTTCATTGTTGGGTTTCTGTGTTGATCCATTTATTTATATATTTTAATCTCCTTTTATATCAAGATAAACATTGAATTATTGTAATAATAAAATGTGCATGGAATTTGATTCTGGGAAGAAATTGATTGCAAATGAATTGGGTTGTTGTTGTGGTTGTTGATGAAATTGGTTGTTATATTCTTGTTGTGATTGTGTGGACTTGGATTATAATTTATTGTGTCTAGTTTGATATGGCTTGTGTCATGGCAGTTGCAATGGTCGTGTAGTGTAATACATTTGAGGATGTGGATCGTTTAGTGAGGTTTCAGCTCGATTTCCATGATTTGGAAGAGGAAATGAAATGGATTTTTTTGGAATTATTCCATGGATGGTTGATGGGGGAGTTTTTATTCCAATTTTAGTAGGATATAAATAATGATAATTAACATAAAATGGATATGGATGTAGTTGATTTTTTATAAGGTTATAAAAGAAATAATGATACATAAAATGAACAGTCCATGGATGCTCGATCATTGTAAAAGTTTATAGGCTATAATGGGTTATCGTTGATTTTGTTATATAGTGTAAGACCTATAATGGTAGAAGAGGTGATATTATATTGTGGGGGTCATGAATAAGAGGAGGATTGAATGAGGTTGATATTCATCATGTTTAATATACCCTACTATCAAGATATGTGATGTGTCGATGAGATGTGACATGTGGTGGTTGATATGGGATTATGAGGATGATATGGTTTTTTGTATTTTATATGGTTAATATCTGAGAAATAGTGTGTTGTGGTATGGTTACATAAGTTATTAGGCGAACAAGTTTTCTAACATAGTGGAATGAGAGAGAAAAACTAGTGTGGAACTGGTTATGCACTACCTTCTTTTCAGATATCAATACTATTTTTTAATTCATATTAGTAATATTTAGTGAGTGGGTGAAAAGGACTGGAAATTCCATATAATTCTTTTAAAACTATTTGGGATTACCATGAGTCTACAAATATTGACGGTGTTTGATTCAGAGGCCTGATGTGCCTGAATGGAATTTTGAACTTTTTTTGAAGGTACGTTTAGTAAATGCACAGGCGATGTTTTCTATCTTTTGAACAAGTGATAAGATTAAAAATCAGAGGGAACCATTGAATATATATCCTTGGTATTATATTAATGTAGAATTAACTTTAACTAAAGTCGGTCGGCTGAAAAAATTAGTTTTGTGTATTTTAAAATAATAATAAAATAACATAAAATTGTTATTTTATTTTCTACCAATAATGGAGCAGCAGTGGCAGGACCGCTGAGTTGTTAAGAAATTTAATGGATTGACACTTTGGATTGTAAAAATACCATTGAGAGACTAAGAGGTACATTCATTAATGAACCTCATTAATATATCATTGTTTTTATCACCTTTCCCCCTCTATTTAATTGAGGCTCGGGATTGGGTTATTGACATCGAAGTGAGGAACCTCTTATGAAGTGTTGCGGAATCTTCCACCAACAGAAGAAGGAAGCTTGGATGGCAGTGATCCAGGATTGATGAACGCTGGTGGTATCATAAAGAATGGTTTTTCCTTCCACAAACGGTGACATATCCTCCGTTTCTGTGGTATGGGTTTTGTTAAAATTGTTACTTTTCTGCATTCTTGAATCATGAAGAATCACAGAAGTGTTGAATAGAGTTTATCATTATTTTTCATTATTTATTATTTTCTCACACATGATATAATACATACACTGGGGTATAGGGGAAAACAAACAAGGGTCAAACCCTCTGCTGATTCGGTATTTGTCTCATTCTTCAGGGATGAATTTCCAACTCGGTGGCAATTCGAATCCGGGAGCCACATAGTAATGACATGAACCATGGGGGCCCATAGGTGCATTTAGAAAGGAAAAAGGACCACCGGTGATCACTAGGTGGCCCTTTGCAGATCTACAAGCGAGCGATACTGGCGGGCGAAGGCAGCAGGTGATGGTGGAGGCCAACATCGGCTGACAGCAGTGGCATAGGGTGGCGCGCTGCCGCTCTCCGTAGAGGGGAGTTGGGGCAATGAGCGGCAGCGGCAGCAGGGAGGCCAGCTCTCATCCGTCCATGTTGGCGGAAGGCAGAACACCATCGCGCTCCATGCGAAGGTGGCCGCAGTGGAGGTGAAGGGACCCATGGCCCGCAGGTCCCGCTGCCAGGGAGGCAGCGTCACGTGATTCCGCCGTTTCAAATGTCGAACGGATTTTCAGTCATTCGGGAAGGGAGAGCGACCCCCCTCTGCACGGGTCACCCGGCTGGAAAATCGCACTAGCCATTGAGCCAGATAGCCCAGCGGGCTGGGCCTGTTCGAGTCCTAGCCGGTTCAGGATGACCAAGGATAGGGAATTTCGGGTCGGTCTGACCGTGGCCGACTGAACCCAGACCCTCTTCGGCCCAGATATGCACAAAGGGTCATATCTAGCAAACCAAATGTCCATTGAATGATCCGTCTACGAAACTGGAATCCTTGGAACAAGATGTTCCTTTTGAGATACTCCACTTGAGTTTGGAGGAGGTTGGAGTTCGTCTGTGTTTGATCGAACCTGAATCCAACCGGGACCTCGGCACTAAAATGCCTATAACTGACAGATCGAGCATCCAATTAACTCACCATCTATCACGTTGGAACCCATACAACATGGTAGTAATTTGGTATACTCCTTTGTGGAATGTATTAGCATTTGAGGCCCGACTGATATTTTGAGGAGAAGATAATACAGAACTCAAGCGCACCGGGTGCGTAGAATCATGTGGCTAGCTATCAATTGAGGAGCGACCCTGTGTGGATCCGCATCATAGAGAACCTATATGGAATTAACATCATATAGACCCTATGTGGATCATCATCATAGAGACCCTGTGTGGATCATCATCATAGTGACCCAATGTGGATCGGTATCCAAGTGACCCTGTGTGGATCAAAATCATAGCAACCCTGTGTGGATCAGTAGTGCGCGACCCAACGAGGACCAACCGCAGAGAGGACTGTCGTGGATCAACGAAAATTGAATCTGTGTGGATCGTCAATAGAAAAAATCCTTCATGGATCAGTTGTGGAAACTCCCTAACGAAATAAAATAACATAGCTTAATAATAATCATCTTTTTTCCTGAACTCTGATTTGTATACCTGGTCTTGGATGAGTCTTTGCTTTGTTCTTTTTGATTGAGATAATGCATTGTGGTTTTCCATTGTGGAATTCTGAGAGACCTTCGGGGGTATCAGGGTCCCTACTAGGTATTGTTATACTCATCCCTTCATATGATTCTCCTGCACCTTGTTGTGTCTTATGAAAACAATGAGATGCTCGGCTAGGACTATAAGAGCTAGGAACATGCGGTATGTGTAGGTGACTGGTTGACGTGGAGAGTTGTGGAGACGAGATATACCTACGCATCAATTAGGATCCTTGATGGAAGATCTCAGTAGTTGTTTACTATTTCCTTTTCTAGTTTTATATTTCAGTTGGTCTTGTATTTCGGCCCCTTTACTTTTGTTACACACTTTTACTACTACAGTTTTACTTCATGATTACATCTTGTTGTGTTCTTGGACTGTGTGTTTGTGCAGCATTAAAAGAAATGCCTTCCCATTTTAGGGATATGCCTTTCTGGTGCTAGTCTCAAGCTTCTGGCCTATGGAAGGAAGACTTAAGGTAGTCACTGCAGGGGCCCTTGGGCACGGGTCATGATAGTGGGACTTTATGAGGATGGCTATGATTGGACTGGTTAGGTTCTTTTTTTTCATTTTTTATGAAATTAATTTGTATAATTCGTTCATATTTTCAAAATATGTATTGAGTATGATACTAATGATTATTTATGTTGTGCTCACCCCTATATATATAAACTATTTATTTTAGGTTTATAGGGTTATTTTGAAGATTTGGCTGTGTGATACTATCATAGAGCATGGAGATGGGGTTGGAGTATCTTCCTAAATATTTTACGTGGTATGTTATCTATAGAATTTTAATTTTCTAACAGAACATGTTTTTATGATTATTTTGGAATTGGAGTATTTATATTATGGGGTAGATTAGTGTAATTATTTGTTATGTTCATGGGATATATGATGGAATTACCTCCCATTTCATTTTGTATACCTATTGTTCTAGTCCCTGAATTGCGGCTTATTGGAAGAAAACCTCAAAGGCCACTCTCTTCCTCACTCCAAGTACTAGTGGGGTTCTTAGTGTGGGTGGGTTGTGACATAGTTTCCCAATCATTGTATCTACGTATTTATCATGAAAAAAAATTATCTCCTAGAATTTGACAATTCATTAATAGATATGTATCTTCTATCAAGAACACTACCTCACATCAACGTTATTATAATAATATAAAATGATCAAAAGGAATATATAGTCCATCCCTAGTTATATTCTAGTTCATTTGGAATGTTTAAATCTCTACTAGAATTCATAACATATATTATAACCCATATCCTAACTTACATAGCATAGTTCATAGTGATCCATGACCTAGAATGATATAGGAATATTTAATCCTTATAATAATACAACTCTATTATACACCATCATTAAAATCACTCCTATCCCTAAACTGGTAACCATAAAATTTCAAAAATCATACTCACCAATGCTAACATTCTATACACTATTTATCAAACCCAAAATCATAACATTGATGATTACATATTCCCGAAGTCCATCAAAAATCATATTTTACCAGATATATTTCATAATCTGTAGGAATGACCATTATTCCAAATAAATTATTCAAGTAGTTGAAGAAAATATATTTGGTATATTGTAAAATCATAACCTAAAACCCAATACTATTATCATCATTCTTTACCCTATCTAATAATATATCTTTCCCATAGGTTAATATCCACATTGTACATTCACCCATTATAGCATTGGATAGTATTTCAAGTAATACATGCCTAACCCGAGCGAAACCACTCAACCCAAGCTAAATGATCATACTATATTTACCCTTAACAACTCACATACTATAACACCCCTTATGATATCCATAGACTTATAATTCTTATTTCCCAGTATCATTGACAGTAATCCTATAATGTATTTAGCATGTTAAAGGGAATATGAAACTTAATTCTGTCACCATAGACCACCTCTATGCTATCAAGACCACACGACCTACCTAATGTATCATCCATGAACAATAAAGTCACCCATTCACTCTATTATATACATTTGTACATAAACATGTATAATATTAGTAGTGGAAGTTTTGGACTAATTATCTTTATATTTATGTAATCCATCGAGTCATGTGCATCCAATTCCATAGAAGCATATATTATCCATCATTCTCTCCCATGAGCCCCTATCTCATTATGAAAACATGTTATTTATAGTGAACTGATAATAAATATTACTTAACATAGTTACTTTAGACTAGATTTAATTTTACTTCATTCCCAAAGATCACTTAGGTTTAGTGACTTAGAAAGTTGGTTCATTACTCTTCAATGATAATCCCGTATATTATAAAGAGTACACTACTACTCCGTATCCATTTTTTAATGAAAAAAATATTTTAAAGTAAATTATGATTTTATTTTATGATAATACTTGATAACTGTAAACATGACATATTCCTTTCCAACATCCATTCTAAAACCCTAATAAAAAATTTTAACACCTAACATGGTCATAACATGATCATTAAGGTATATACAAATAAATAAATAAACTGTTAGCACATAGATACTTACAAAAATTTCCATTTATAAAATTATCTTTGGTCTGAATATAAACGTTTTCTTACCCAAGAAAATTAATTCTCTTCCAAAATAATTTCATAATACATTTTAGACTAAATCATAGATAAAAATATAAAGATATAACAGATTCATTGAAATCATGAAAAAATAATAATAAAATTTTCAAAAGAATATTATTTTTCATCCTAATGAAGCAGCATAAACATTCCTTAATCTTTTCAAATCATATGATTTCCATAAAAACCCATAACAAGAATTGATAAAAGCACGAAGGTAACTTGAGGAATGATTTTCATATACCCCTTAGTTACAAAACGAATAAAAATCATATTTATACATTTATTAACCATCATAGTTACACTTTAAATAAAAATAAAAATTATAATTTGAAAAAACATTACACTATATTCGCATAATCTCTTAGGAGAAACCCATCTCGGTAACTATGTACCTTTACACAATGGATTGGGGATCTATAATGTTCTCGCCTAACCTTGTTTATCACGGACCCATCCATCCATGGTTTATAACATAACCACCCTTGATCATAAACAATTCCAAATAACTATAACATAATTATAAAAATAAAAATACAATGTCATAAAAAAAATTCACCCATAAGAAAGTATTTTTATATATTGACATATTCCTTTTATTGGAAACATTATTTTTAAAAAATAAAATTCTAAGAATAAAGGGAAAGAGGGATTCTCATTTTATAAAAATGGATTACTATAAATTAATTCAAACATAAAATTAACATTTATGGTGGTAGGAAAAGTGTTTATCCATGTATACGTTAAAATTCAACATTATTTTTTTTCTTTTTCTAAAGAATGTCAAAAAATTACATTAAAAGGATTCCATTTGAAAACCATTTAATGAAAGTAAAAGGAGACATAATACTTCCTTTATAAATATTTTATGTCCACATAAATACATCAATAACTTTAAAAAAAATAATTATATAAGAAATAGATATTTTTTAAGTGAATCTTTATTAAATGATTTTAAAAAGAAAGTCCCTTACCTTGAGTCTGACTCACCATGTATGTTCTTTATATTGCATAAATAATAAAATTCATTTAATTAATTAATTGATTTATTAAAATTTTAATTTTTCTTATTAATTTTATTTCAATTATCACCATGTTATAACATTACATTCTAATTTAAGTTCACATTGGTTGTTTTGATGATATTCTTCTCAAAAGTCCAAATTGACTTCGGCAGGTTGATTGTAGTCAAAGATTTCATTAATCAATTATATTAAAAATAAATTCCATAAAATAATTACCATTTTTATATATCAATTATACCTTTAAATCCAACCATAAAATTTGGTTTTGAACAATGAACTACAATATAATCATGCAGATGGTATGGCTAGTCATGTAGGTGGTTGGTCATAAATACACACGAGTAGCGTTTCAATTTTTCAACTATCAATAAAAAATGAATATAGGTATTATTTTTTCATTACATAATTATCTTAATACCATTAATATCATAATAAATATTAAAAATATACTTATATATATAATACATATGATGTGGTAATGAAAAATTAATCACACAGTTTCGTGGAGGTGCTAATTCATGAATACACATGAACGACGTTATCATTTTTCTGTGAATTGAAATGTCAGAAGATAAATGATATATTATCATTTTGAAATTATAATTATTCCATTTATATCATATATAATCATTAATTCCACTATTTTAATCCAACCATGAGAGACAGTGATGGAAAATGAATTAAATAAATTAGATTGGTGGTTGTCCAACGTTGACACAAACGATGGTTTCCTATCCCATTTGATGAATGATTTGAAGAATATACATTAAGAAATTAAAATAATAACATCTAAGTTATTTGATGATACTAGTTTTTTTCATAATATTTTAAGGATGTTGAAGAAGAAATAAAAATGAAACATGTACTAAAAAAACTATACAACTTATTTAGAAAATATCCTCTTCATAACACCAAAAGTCCACAAATATAGTTATTTCTCTCAAACTGATGACTCTATAATTTGGAGAGGGATGATATAGTGAGAATTTGAAAGATATTATATGAATGAAATGGTTTTTGAAGTGTGAAAAAATGTGAAGAAGTTGTACCCTTTTATAACATAGGGTGATTTTGGAATTTCAAAAAATATTAAATAAATAAAAATAACAGTAGACATCCAAATGGATAAATATTGATAATATTTGAAGTAATGATTAGGATGAGTCAATATACCATCATAAAACAAAATTTCCACTAGTTTGGATCACATTTTACCCATATATTTTGGGTTTGTGCCCTCTTTAACCCTTTTCACACATACCATGATAATAATGTCTTTTACTTCATGAGGGTGAAGATAGTTTCCATAAATGTAAAAAAACATAAAAATTGACCATGATTGAAAATTTTGACCATATACTAATGACTTAGTAAATTATATGGTTTTATGAATTTTATAACATTTAATAAATAATTATTTTAATCAAATATTATTAATGTAATTTTTTACCTATTATCATACATTAACTTTAATAACACCAATAAATCCAAAAAAGATATAATAAATTACTATAATAGATCCCTAAAATTTTAGGGCTGTATGTAGAAATAATGGATCACATAAATAAATTATATTTATACTAATTAATCTATTCTTAATATCATTTATTTTATTTCTCTAATAATTGATTAATTACTATGCCAACATTTTGTAATAATTAAATGTATTTTTTCACTAAACGTCAATTATAAAACACCATGTTGAAATAAATAATTTAGATTCCCAATGAATATTTATAAGCAAATACATCATCATATTATTCCAATGATAATAATAATATATTTACTAATTATAATAATGTTTCATTTCTTACTTTTATTTGAATAAAATATTATAAATTTTATAATCAAGTCAAAGTATAAGAAATGGAAAAATATTCATGATTATGATGACTATATATGAAATATACTCATGGGATAATATTTATTCCAGTGATACTGCAACAACATCTTCTCTCCCATACCATTACCTTGTTATTTGGGATGTGGGATGTATGTAGAAGAGGTCTAGTTGGATTGATGGCGTTGGATATATAGGAGCACTACAGGTAGTGGTTCTTGATGTGAACCGGATTAATTTTGTTAATTGGTAGTTCACATTGTGTGTAACTAGATGGTTTCAAGGATTGTATTTGGGGAAGGGGGGATTCCATGAAATGGATTCATGTTGTGAAATATGAATTCACCATGTGAAATAAAGTTAAGAATATGGCATGTGATTTTTATCAGAAACCCAGGATATGGGATTTTCATGATTTGTATATGGTTAAAAGATTATAAACCATTGAAACTGATGAATTACCAATCGTCAAAGGGTTACATGAAATGAGAGGTATTGATTAAAATATCAAAATATGTTTTCACAAATATTTTTATTTCATTCAGTTGAACCTCTGTCTTTCATTTTTAGGAGAATCATATGTGACATTAGAGATATTTGAGTACCGTTATCCCTATCTTGAGCTATATGTTATCATGGTTCAGTTATGGTGATTCATAGTTCATTATTATATTTACCCCTCAGATTATCCTTGTTCTTACTTTAGTGAATCACCTCAGTGATGTTGTTTTGGTTTGGGGTGATTATGGGTTTCATTTTTAAATCCTTTTAATGCGTGTATATTGTAGCCAAGGTTTTTCATACATATATATTATAAATATATATCTGAATGTTAAGTAAATTAGATAATAAAATTCCTGAGTATCATAATAGTTTTATGTTTTTGGATACTAGGTACACAATATTCTAATATAGAAAATTATCTTCAATATCTTTCATAATGATCTTCCCCTTCTCTAATATTCACAAACATACCCTATATAAAACCATTCCTCATAACATGGGTATAGAGAACATAAGAATGGGTGATCTCAGATCCTCATTAATGATAAGAAAGGGAGATATGTAAGTATTACACAAACACAATGGTATGAGTACATGAGTATATCATTTGGAAACTATACCCTACATTTGAAAAATCATAATCTAGGGTCATGAAAAAATTAATAGATGTTAATAAGATATGAATCATAAGAAAATCAAAGAATCTGATCAATGAGAGCACAAAATTGGCATAAGAAAAGGAATAATGTAATAAAATAAGAATATAAAATTATTTCCATAGTAGTCAATGATCATTTCCAAGGTTATCATATTGGAATGGGTTCACTCCCCAAAACATCATAGAAGTTGAGGTTCACTCCCAAGACTATCCTAGTGGACAATGTCTCTTACTAAATCAGGATGAAAAAATGTTATATTCTTTTATATATACTGAGATATATGTTGTTAGCCAACTACATGGATGGAGATATAGGTCCCACCAATCTCATAAGGATAACCATATTTATGTATTCCATTATATCATAAAACATTCATCATATCGTAATCTATAAAATTAATGGGTTTCAAAAAAAAATTGGCATATCATAACCTATACAAAAGATATAATTTCATAATTTCGTCACAAAAAACCCTATGGATTAGGAAAAGGGTTTTATAATAATTTTACCATGGTATAACTTATAGAAGATAAATAAGATGCATAAACATCTTATCATCATAAACATTCAAAGAATGAATGATAATTGTATCATTTTTTCATATACCCAGTAAAGATTAATCTACATCCGATGATTTCATTGTAGTTTTATAATAAATTTAAAAGATAAATAACAAGGAATTCTTCTTGAGGAAGATAATTGTTATATGAAAATCAAATTTAAAAATAGGAAACATTTCTAAAATAATTTTCCTTGAAAGTAACAATAAAAATTTATGAAGGAAGCTTTAAAAATAATTTAAAACATTTCTTCATTAAAATATATGTTTCAATTAAAAAAATTAAAATATAAAACATTTTTAAAATGATAATCATTAAAAATCACCTTTAAAACTTATAATGGAAGCTTTAAAACAATTTAAAAACATTCACGATGAAAATATCCTTTCTAATTTATAAAACAGTTTTCCAAAAATATTTTTTTAGATAATATTATTTTATAATAACTTTACAAAAATATAACTTAATTCTAAAATAAAATAATGGTCATGACTATCAGATTTTTTTTTCAACTTGTACATGTTAAAATAAAATATTCAATTCACATTTTTTATAAAATATAAATGTGATTTTTTTGGAAAAGGATATGAAGATTCTTTTAAATTTTTTTTTGTAAAAATTCATAAATGGGTAAAAATTTATTTACAAAAAATTAAAAAATGTTTTAAAAATATAATCTATATTTATAAAACATGGGTTGGGAAGGAAAATTGTTTTTGACCTAAAAGAAAAATAATAATGATTTTTAAAGAATAAATTTGAACTCATGAGAATATAAACCGAGGAAAATGAAAGGAAAACATTTATTCTACAGAAATGAGAAAATTATAAGAATATTAATGAGTTTACTGAGATTTGGATCACCATATTTTTTAAGTAGATGAATAATTATTAATAGTCTTGATAAGATTTTAGATTAAAACATAATATCGTTACCTATTTGGTAACTTGAAATATAAGCCCCATGAACGATGAAAATTAAATGAATCTTAAAATAACATGATAATAAATATGTTTATAAAATTAAATTACAAATTAGTTTTATATTCACCTCAGAAAATAATATGGGTTAATAATATATAATATGTGTCAAGGAAAAAAACATCGAGAAAAAAAACTCTCACCGCTTGAAAATTTGTTGGACTGTAAAAACCATAAAAAAGATTTAATAAAATTAAATTTAAATACCCTTAAATTTTTCAAAAATCAATATAAAATGAATTCCTGTATTGTATATAAACCGCATATATTTAATATTTTGAGGATATATAATATATCTCCCATATATAAAAATGAGAAGAAATATCCCTTAACACTTTTGTAATATTTTGATTCTTAAGAGAAAAAAAGAATAAGATAAAATGAAACAAAAAATATAAAAAATAAGGATATTAATGATATACCATGTAAAATGGGACATATATACACCCCATTAATGAAACGAGTGGTGAATTTTCATATGTCTCTTAGAAATAAAAAAATGTCTATAAATCTCATACCTTAAGTATTGACTTACTTCGAACATGTTTAAACCTTATGAATAATAAATTTATGATTATTATAAAAAATTTAGAACAATAATTATATATATATCATATCACATATGATTTAATTATGTTGATTTATGAACCGTTTATTGGAAATTCCTTGTTAAAGTATCATTTCATGTAATAATCACTTTGATTTCATATATGTTCTGAATTATAATTTCTGGTCATCTTATATTGATAATGTTTCCATAATATTCAAAATAATATTCATGAAATAATAATAATATTTTATATCAACTATTATTATGTTATAAAAAATTAAATATGTTTTTTTGAGTGGATGTACGTTATGATCCTTGAGATGGTAGTCTATATGTGCATATGAGTAATGTTTCCAATTTTAAAAGTTCATTATGGAAATAAGGTAAACAATATTTTATATTTAAATAATTATCATAATATAATATTATTTATTCTAAACTAATTATAAATATCATTACCTTTTTGTGGTGATAAATAGAAAGAGTCACATCACTTTGTTAAGGAGATAATCCACACGTACATGAACAACATTATCATATATCAGTGAGTGAAATGATATGAAATAAATTGATGTATTATATTTTTTAAATTGTAAATATTTCATTAATATCACACATATAAAATTTATATGAAATATATCCATTAAAATTTTCCTTATTTCCTTCCATATAAATCATTACTGAAAAATGATTCACCTCACTTGACAAGTCGGTGGTTCGCCGTACACATGAGTGACATTATCGTATCCCCTATGGAATGGTAATTAGAAATTTTAAATATTATAATGACTCTATATGTATAATAATATTAATAATTTAATATATATATATATATATATATATTATATTCATCATCATAACCAACTATGAGAGATGTAATGGAAAAACAATTACCTCAGTTTGTGCGGTAGTAGTCTACCGTACACCCAAATGACGATTTCATAACCCATTTTATGTAAGTGGATATTATTTTTTGTCATGAAAGTAAAATAAGAAGTAAAATTATATTTATTATATTTTATTATCATGGTTTAATAATAATTTAAAGGTTTGGTAGAATAAATAAAATAAAAACAATTATTGATGAATGTTCCCTCTTCTTCAGGTAACCTCTTTAGGATTACACCCAAAAGAATCACTACATTTAATTTATACCAAAAATAAGTTTAATAATATGATCATATAAAAATTTGAAATTTATTTGATCCAGGTATATCTGAAACAAAAGTTTATTTATTGTGTGACTGCGATAGGAGAGGGAGTGGCCATTTATAAGTGAGGTGAGTGGCACACTTGTAATATTTCAAAAGGAAAAAGAGTTTCCGCATTTCTTACATTCTAAAAGGATAAAAATTGGGAAATTATGTTACCATATAAAAGGTAAGGTCTAAATATAACTATAAAATTATTTATGGACATGTTTTGGGTAATTTTTAACTGCTACCTTTTTAGTTCAACCCCCTTAGTAGACCTGTTTTTATCTTAATAACAAAAACTAATTTTTTTACATCATCTACCATTAATTATGTAAAAAATTAATGAGAAATTATTCTATAATATAAATTATTATGATTGAAAATATGGAATCTAATTTTCTAAAAATAAATTCACATAAGTGGAAAAATATAATTTAATAGTAATCTCGTAGATGTGATGAGAGATTGGGTTCTCAAAGGGAAAATGTTCACAATTTGAAATGTTTTTGATAAATAAATTCGATATAGAAACTATTAAAATGATCAATATTATATTATTTTTTGTATTAATTATTTCAAAATGAACATTATATTGTTTTAATTTTCATTACTCATTAAAATAAATAACCATTCTTGAAGAAAAACATTATTTTTCCCTATTCACAGAAAAATGAAACTTCTCTAAACATTCTAAAAACATACCCCTATGTTAATTTTTATGTAATGATAAAAAAAATTCAGTATTTTCTATAAAATAAATTTTAATGATTTTTCAAATATTAGTTTTTAAATATTTTCACAATTGGAGAGAAAGCAATTTTCAAGAAAAAGATACATTTTTTAGAGTAAAATTAGATCTATTATTATATCATTCCTATAAAAAACATAAGATGAATTTTAAAAATCTTATTTCAAATATAATATAAAAATTTCATTAAAATCAGTACAGATTTTTTTAAAATTTATTATGTTAAAACACATTTTTGGGCATTAAATTGTTTATTCAGGAAAGTATTTCCATTTTTTTGAAATAGTTTCTGTTTTAATTTCTATCTAATTTTCCAAAAAAATAATTCATTTTATATACTTGTGTAAAGTATATATTTTCAATATTTACTTAATCTTATTCATACCTACCATTCCCATGGTTAGAAGATAAATATGCATTTAAATAATAATATTTTAATATTAAGTGTTGTTTCTTTTAAAATCAATGTTGTGTCTAACAGAAGTGAAAATCAGTGTCACGTGTAATAAAAATTATTTAAAATACAATATTTATTTGAAAAAAAATATTTAAAAAAATCTTGGGGTGTTACATTCTACCACCCTTAAAATTAATTTCTCTATTGATATTCATCTCGGAAATAAATGTTTTAAAATTTTAATATTCCCTCATAGAAACCCACATCATAAAAATGTTTAATATAACATTTTATTTAAATTTATAAAGGTATGTGTGAATGTCATCCGGAATGATTCATACTAGTTTTACAAAGAGGACTACATATATGGGAAGTGAATACATGGTCATGGAAGAGAAAACTAAAACTCCAATACTGATGGAGGGTGTTAGGGAACATGGATAGGAGAAATTTATTGGCCACAAATCCATAACCTAATGATTCATAAAAATGGTGATTGATATTATCCAAAATAATGATGACATCACAATATTTTATTTCATTTTAATTTTTATAATGTTGGGGAAATCGTATTCCATCAACACTGAGATCATATAAAAATTTACATACTTAATATCATTTTACATCATAGGAATAATTTCATCCTTCAGTTTATCCATGATCAATTTCCCCTTCATAGTTTCCTCATTGAGTTGAATTTTCATGTTTGAAGTAATAAATAATATCCTTAAATTAATTACTAGTATTTCTATCTATCTGTAGTTAAAAAATTCTAACACTTGTTATCCAATATTGCTAAATCTTCATATGGTGATATAATTCTTTTATCACTAAAACCTAATTGAATGTTCAAATTAGAACATTCAATAATTGGGTAACCCTATAACCCTTCCAAAATTCTAAATTTATAATGAAGGTCACTAAATTTATCCAAATAAACATATAATGAATCTTCCATATATAATAAAGTGGCTCGTGATTTAAACATACCATACATGTGAATATCTTTATCATATATTTTCTTGAAACATGGTAATAACCTAAATTTCCATAAACCCTTATTTAAAACATATAATTTTCCTTACTCCTTAAATAAAAAATAGATTATTTGATATAATCCTTGAATTAAAAATTGATTTTTACTCAATAAATGATCGCATTGACAACTTAGTAAAAAATGACTAATCACTGCCAAGGAAATCAGTACAATCCAATTTACATTATCCATATCAATCATCTCTTAATACCAACATCCTTATATAAAAATCATGAACATATTAAGTGTTATGTCTAATTTTATCTTATTTTCCATGAATATCTCCCTGCCATTAAAAAACTTTTATAGTTAATCCGCAACATTCAACATATTAATTCAAATCTTTAATGACAAAATATATACTGAACAATACTTATATACTTCATAATTCTTGAATTCTGATATATAATAATTTCAATAATTCTACTTCATTATTGAACCATTATCTAGGCTCCGTCATGTTATTTGTTAACATATATTTCATTTCATATTTAATTCATAGTCTCTTCAGTGTTAATAAAAAACTCATTGATCATAAAAATTTCAAAATTCACTTCATGATATTTCCCTATAGTAAATAAAATTACAGAATTCCCCGACACTGCACATTTAAAAAATTAAATAGTGGATGATACATTATGGAGACCATTATTCTCATCAATTACATTAAACTAAAGATTAGTTTTTCCCTTTATAATTCATTTTATTGGGTCCTTTTTTCTAAACTAAAAAGATCTTCTCATCCCATTGGGACATTCCCTTCACTTCGTATTCGAACATTATATACATATAGAAAACATAATTTTATTCCCTACTTGGTCTCTGCGACACAAACTCAAATAAAATTTTATTCATCACTAATTTACTGGGTCTAGGATTTTTTAAGGTTCAAATTTTTAATAAATTCCATGTTAACTGATTTGTATTAATTATATTATCACTTACTCTAGTTATAATCCAATTTGGATTCCCATCAACAAACTTCCTGTCACATTCAATTTAAACCCAATTATTTCTATAACCCACCATTGACTAATGTGTAAAATCATTTTACGAGTAACAAAATTAATAGTGGGAAACCATATAATGTGTAAAAAACACCTATTGGATGTCTAACTCATAACATCTTGTATTTAATATATGAAACTTTATGTTTTCCCTAGGTCATTCATGGCCATTATTTAAATCATTCATTGTGGTTCGTAATGAGTTTTTTGAATTTCCAAAGCATATCCACCAGGAGTGTAAAACTATGTGTGCAGGATGTCCCATTGTCATGCACCAGGGGATAATTGAGTCGATATTAATGAACATTTTTCATATTTATTACCCCCATTTACCTATATAAAAGGGCCAAATCTGATTGCAATATACAAATATGGATTTAATTTCCCAAAAAACATTATCTTTATCCTCTACCAAAATTCTAGGATATTTTACTATACATTGACTCATCCATATAATTTTCAGTAGAGACATCCCTAGAAATATCCTTAGAAATATACCTAAGGAACACACTAATGTTTTCTCATACTATATTCCAAATTTTGACTAAATGTTTCCTCATATACCCACTATTGTGACCCATGATTTTCAAATATTAATATTAAATACTTTTAGATTAATCTGTAATAAATTACCCAAACACATGGCATTGGACCATAATAGTTTTTGTATTATGAGACCAGGTACCCAATATTATAATTTGGTTAATGACCATCAATACACCCCATATATATATTCCCCATTAGTAATATCCAAAATAATATCCTACATAAAACCCTTCTTCATAAGTTGGGTAGATAAAAAGTAAGAAAGTGAGAGATCAAAATCTCAATGAGGATAAAAAAGGGACATACATGTGAATAACATGAACATAAGGGTATGATAACTTGATAATAACATTTGAAAACTATAAATTTCATATCAAAGATCATAATCCCGAGTCGTGGCATAAAGGATGAAAGTTCATAGAACATTAATCAAAAGGAAATGGATGAACATGTTTCTAAGAGAATTACATTCGCACACACATTGAATTGTGGCATAAACATAAGTATATAAAATCAATTCAATAGTAGTTGATTATCAATTCTAAGGCTATAATAGTTGAATGGGTTCAAACTGTAGACCATCTTAGTAGTCAATTTTCACTCCCCAGACCATCATCACAACCAAACTCCCACTCTGAATCGAGTTCACTCCATGTTACATTACTATATATTACATGAGATATAAATTTTTACCCAACCCAATAGAGGGAGATATAAGCCCCACCCATCCCATAATGAAAACCATATTTATGTGTTCTATAGGATCATAAAACATTCATCATATCATAACCCATATAATGAAATTGGGTTCATAAACATTTAGTCATTTCATAACCTATATAAAAGAGAAAGGTGTCAAAATAATTTCATCTTCTCATCATTACCTAAACCTTGAATAAATAATAAGAATGATATCATTCTTTTATTTCCCTAGAAAACCATAAGTTACATAAAATTATTTTATCATATATGTAGAATTATTCTAAAAGATAAATCACATGGATCATTTCTCAGGTAAGATAACTTTTCTTTGAAAATAAATTATTAAAACATAAAACATTATGATAATAATTTTCTCTGAAAATGAGTTTACAAATTTATAAGGTGTGACTTGAAAATAATTTAAATAATTTATTCATTAAATTTTCAATTATTATTTGAAAACCCTTTTAAAAAAACATTTTGAAAATTCATTTCAGTGAATGTAACCTTTAATACATATAATGTATGCTTTAAAAATAATTTAAAATATTTCTTAAGGAAAATATCATTTCCACTTTCAAAAAAACATTTTAACATATAAAATAGTTTAATTTCAATTTCATTGAAAACAACCTTGAGAAAATAAAAAATAATATTCAATGAAAATAATAGTCTTGATAATGGTAAATTCTATTCATTTTTACATGTTAAAACAAAGATTCCTTTCTCATTTTGGGTAAAATACTAATGAGATTTTTCTGGAAAATAACAAGAAGATTATATTAATTTTTTTAAAAAATCATATATGGGGAAAATATTCATCCATAATTAATTTCAATCATGTTAATATCATTTTGGAATTTTTTTATAAAACATGGTTTGGAACAGAAAAGGGTTTTGAATATAGAGATAATTAATAATGATTTTCATAAAAATATTATTGTGAACTATTGAGTACCTGAAATGAGGAAAATGAAAATATAATTTTTATTCTAAAGACATATATAGAGGATAAAAAAATTCATGAGTTTATTTTTTTATGGGTTATCATATTTTATAAATTGAAAAAAATCATAAACAATGTCGATAAATGATGAAATTGTAACCTGAATTCTTTAGCACTTTTCTAACTCTGAATTCTAATACCCATGAAGAAATAAAATTTAATGAAACATTTAATATCATGAGAAAAAATAAATTTATGATATTAAACATCAATTCTTATGTATGTACAACCCATAAAATAACATAGCTTTATAACATAAGTTGTGTCTCAAGGAAGGAAAATTTAGACAATAATACATTTCACTTTGAGTTTCTTTTGAACTATAAACCCTATGAAATATTGATAATAAAAGTGATATGTAAATCCAATTAATTTTCATTATAATTACTATAAAATATACTCATTTCAAATAAATAATCCATATATATGAAAAAAGCTGTAAATATGGAATGTACCTCATAGATATAAATGTAAGACAAAATATACATTATCGATTTAGTAATCTTTTGGATTGTAATTCCAATTAAATAATAAAATTAATTAAAAACTAAAAATCATGAATACAAGAATTTTCATGATATACCATATAATAGGGTCAGTACATATACCACACAAAATAAAAGAGTGGTGAATTTTCATATGTCTCCCAGAAATAAAAGATCGACTAGAAATCAATTTCCTTAGGTATCGACTTCTTTCATACACATTTGAACCTTATATATAATAAATATATTTTTATTTAAAATTTATTATATAAAAATTATTATATTTATTTAATATAATATATGATTTACATCTGACCATTTATTACACATTTATTAACAATTCCTTGTTCAAATCAAGTTTCGTGTCATAACCACTCTATTTTTTCATATATATTTTTATTTTGATACTATTATCCTCTTATATTGATAATTGGTACATCTTATAATGAATAAAATAATGAAATAATTATCATTTTTATACATTAATTGTACTTTGAAGACAAATCAGGAATAATGGGTTTGATAAATGATGTATGTTACGATCAAGGAGATGGTAGACTGTATGTACACTTGGGTAATGTTTCTATTTTTGAACGATCATTATGGAAAGGAGGGAAATAATATTTAATATTTATATAATGATAATAATATCATGTTATTGGATTAAATTTAAATGTATATATCATCCATGTTGTGTAGTGGTGAAAAGAGAGAGTTACAATGTTTCATAAAGGCGGTAATACACACATACACAAACAACATTATCATCTTTCAATGAGTAATTATGTGAGAAATAAAATGATATATTAATAAAAAATAATGATAAATAAGTCACTAGAGTCATTATTATAAACTTTATATGAAATATATTAATTTAATTTACCATTTTTACTATCAGTGTAAAGAAATAGTGAAAAACGAATGACATCACTTCGTTGGGGTGGTAGTCCACCGTACACACGAGCGATGTTATCATATCTCATAAGGAATTGAATGTAAAAGGTATATATGATATAATTTATAAAAAGGTATATTTACATTTAAAGTTTCATATATATAATTTTGATTTATTTTTATACCCAACAATGAGAGGTGGTATTGAATTAAATGAATAACATCAGTTCGTGAGGCAGTATGGCAATGTACACACGAATATCAATTTTGTAACACATTTAATTAAAGTGGATATAGTTTTTGGTCATTTATTAAATATAAAAACATATAATTATATGTAATATTATTATTTTATTTTATCATAATGGGTTAATATTAATTTATGGATGTGGAGAAATAGATAACATAAACAAACTGATTGAAAAATATTACCTCTTCAATGGGTAAACTCTATAAGAGTGAAACATAATTCTTCCTATGTTTTATTTTTTCCAAAAATAATTATTATAGGATTAGATAATGGAAGTTAGGAAGCATTTTGGATAGGTTTTTGGAGAAATAAAGTGTTTTATGGTGTGAATCACAGAGGAGTCTAGGATTCCTTCTATAATCGAGGTGAGGGGAAAACATATAATTTTAGAAATGAAAAAGGTGTACCAATGTATTTAACATGAAAAAGGACCCCAAATGGTCCATTATATAAAAATTAAAAGTTAATGTCTAAATATATTCATAAATGGGTATATTAATTTTTTTGTCATTTTTATACCTTATCCTTTTTGTTTAACCCAATGTAAACCCATTTTTCCCTTAAAAGTGGGAAATAATATTGTGTGTTCTTACTATTAATTATGGTCATAAATCAATTGATATTATTTGATAGTAAAAATTATTTTCATTTAAAATAAGGAATTCCTTTTTCCAAATTCTATTCCTCAATTTAAGGAAATTTAATTTTAAAATAATCCCAGATAAGTGATGATAAAGCATGTTTTAAAAGTGAAAATGTTCAAGAGTTTAAAACATTATGATATCAAAATTAGATATAAAAATATTTCCAATGACCAAAATTTTATGAATATGTTCATAAATGAATTAATATTTATTTAAAAACTAACTTAATACAATTTTTTTAAATTAATAAAAGAAATAATAATTAATAATACAAACTTGTATTTTTCAATATTCATCAAAAAATTTATATTCACAAAAAATATAAAACAATTAACCATAAAATAATTTCAACATGCTTCTTTCAAAAAATAACTTCATATTTTCTAATAATTTTTCTAAATGTGTGGGAAATTAATTTTAATATTAGTGTATGAAAGATGATAAGCCTTATTTTAGAAAAAATTCAGTTTTATGCATAAAATTTGTTTTATTATTATCTCAAATATAAAAAACAAATAATATGAATTTTAAACTTTTTACTGATTTTATAATATATAAATTTTATTATAATAATTCATCAAAATATATTTTTATATTTATTTATGTAAAAAAAATTGTGCATTAAAATATATTTTCTAAAAAAGATATCTTTTATTATAAAATAATTTTTATTTTCATTTCAGACCAACTATCACCATGGAATTAGTTTTATATAAATTTTAAAACCATATATTTTCTTTATTTAGTTTACAATATTGAAACCATTTCTTCCCATGTCTAGGATATAACTATTGTTTTTAATAATAATATTTTAATATAATATCATGTTTCGTTTAAACTCAGTGTTGAATATAACATGAGCTAAACATTGGTTTTACTAACTTGTAATCAAAACTTAGTATATTTTTTAGTAAAAAATATCAAATATATTAAAATAATTTTTGAAAAATATTTCACCTAATCCTGGTGTATTACATTGTAGGTTGATCTGTGATCTCATGGTGTGGTTGTTTTTTGTGGGAAGTTTCTTTTTCTTCCATGGGTGCACAATGAGATCAAAAATATTCATTGAGGTAGGGTTCTTTATTCTCACATATCAACATTTTTTGGTGATATATTTATGGTATTTCTTTTCTTTGGGTGGATAATAAGGGTTGGCATTATGAGAGTATTAATAGGAATGTTAAAAAAAGTTTAGAGTACTGGAGAGTTATCACAAATTCTCATGCCTTTATATATGGTTCTAATTATTTTTTTCCATGTTGTTTCCTTGTTTAAAATAATGGTTGATGGATCCCTCTTTTCACTATAGTTGTTCTATTGTGATGACCCTTTGTGTTTTTTTTTGTGATGTCACCCTGAATAAAAATGGTAAAGAATTTATATTTGGCTAATAAAGTGGTTCCCCATGGATTTTGGTTTGTGTAATAATACCCAAGATAAAAATTATTGAATGTGATAAATTGAGTGAATAATTCTGGAGGCTAGTTTTTCATGAAACTGTGTATATCTGTTCTTACTATATTTCATTATATGGAATGGGGTTTTAAGATGTGTTGTTAGTGACAGGATGAGATATATAGTATATGGGGATGTGATGTGTTGGATCTTTGGCATGTATGTGAGGTGGAATGTGGATGTGGTGCAGTGGTTGTTGTTTTGAAATGTGGTGATATTGTTATAATCTAGTTGATTTGTGTGATAAGGTCGAGTTGTGTGATGTGAGGTAGTTTTGGTGAGATATATTGTGGGATGCGATACGAAGATGATGGTAGGTTGTGGTGTTGTGATATTGGTTTTGTGAGTTAGTAAGTGAGGTTGGGGTTTTCAATTAGGTTTCTCCAGTTGATACTTTTTCCATTCAAAATGTTTATAGTGGTGATAATAGGGTTGTCTCATAGAGAGGATATTGGATAAGTTCTAAATTGTCAATTATTTTATTTTATTTTTTAGAAATTTATAACTAAAATATAAGAATTAAATGAGTTAAACTATGCTAACTGAAGAAAATAATATTATGAAAAAAATCTATGTTAGTACTCAGAAATCAAAAGAAAAAGATCTAAAAAAGAAAATCCAATGGTAGAAGTATTGGACAAGATTTGACCATCGAACACTCACTTTATCATTACCAAAAAATATATTCCAACAAAAGTATCCAATTTATACCTCATTATATAATGGTATACACCTATATTTCATAGAAAATGTATTTAGACCTCAAATATGGGTTTCTATATGATTATGTGTGAGATATTATTTCCCAAAGACCTTTGAGAAATCGAAACTAGTTTAACTTGTTGTTCTCAATAGAGAGACCTCTCCCAATGAAATTTAAATAATAAAAAAATTTACATTTTATAATCTGATAAAAAATATATATAAATATATTATATTGAAAACCATAATGAAAAGGCCCCACTTTATTCAAGAACACAATATCTTAAATAATTCAAAAGAAACGAGTTTATAATGTAGAGTAGAAACACAAAATGGAAATGTAATCAGAGCATCACTACCAACCACAACATGGAGTTTATCCCTTCATGTAATGATTACATAATATAATAGAACTATACTCCAGAATATCTTTTCCATTATAGCCCACTCCCTCAATCTATCCATCCTCTCAAATGAAGGTGAAAAAAAATATAATGAAAAATGGGTGCCAAGGCGTTTTATGGTTTATATATACCAAAATCTAGCATAGTTTTGGGTCACTTACAATCTGAATCATCATGGAATGCTTCCTAACTATTGTTAGCACGTGATTTATCTTTCCCCATACATTTTTTGAGATTATTTTGGCATTTTGTTAAAAACTTATATCCACAAAACTTAAAAAATATTTAATTGATGAAGTTACTATTTGATTTCCTGTAATTTTTCACATGTAATGAAAATATTAAAAAACCTATATAATATTGGTAATTTCGTGAGAGATATACTATCTAGTTATGTATATTTCCCTGTTAGAATCACTCTATTTGGAAATCAATGTGCAGATTAATGGATCATTTATTAAAGGATTATCATTTCTATCATAAAAATGATTTTTCAAATTGAGAGATACTTTTGGGCCTCCCAATGATTAATTAAACAATTTTCAGTTTTAGATAAGTATATAAAAACAATCCAAGGATCCCAAAAAAAAATAATTTTGAAACTTTTATCATTATTAAAAATGTTAAGAAGAAAATACCAATGTGACGAAAAAATGTTAATAAGAAAATACCAATGTGACGAGAAAATGTTAAAATTTAAGAATTATAAGTTTTTAACAATATAGTTCAAAACACTTCAAAATTAAAAAAATTAAGCAATCTAAAATGCAATGGATTTATTTCTATTCTATCCATTGAGATAAATATAAAAATATTTAAAATATATTCTCAGTTAGGGAGTTGTATCATGTAGTGGTTGAGATAGTTTTGCAGATAGCCATGGGATTAAATGTGATGATAAACAATAAAAATAGGATGATAGATAAATGAGAAGGACGGGAAATAGATTTTTGGTAATTGGATAACATAATTTAATAAATTAATGATAATTTTTATTTAAAATTTATTTTCTAAAAAAATGATAAAACCTATAACTGAATGTGGGAAATGTTGGGTGGATTTTGTGGTGGGTGTGTGGTTTTTTATATAGTGGTGCTAATAGTTGTGAAGAATGAAGTGTGATATAGTGTTGTTGAAGTGGTGTTAACTAGTGTAGTTTCTGAGATCCCATTCACTACATATTGGTTGATATCTGTATATCATGTATGATTACAATATTTTATAGAGGACCCATCAGAATATGATAACCTTACAAAAATGTAGATGTTCCATGTTTTTGTTGATTTACCCACTATCCACAATTTCAGTGATAAATAAGGTTGCATACACTCTCTCTAATGATCTTTCGTTATCAATAGTGACACTTATTAGTGTTACAGATTACCTAGTGGTGATGTGTGGTCTTGGTGTTTGCGGGCGGGATGTGATGTGATGTGTTGGCCCAACTATTTATGGGTGAAAGGTGACAAAGTGTGTTATGATATGTGGTGGGGGTCTTGTGTGGTAGGAAGAGGTAACGATGTTGATTTACTTTTCATTTACAATACCCTATGGCTCTGGTTCAGGATGTGATGTGATTTGTGGACCCGTGTCTGTAGGTGGGATGTGATGTGATGTGTGGACCATGTGTCTGTTAGTGGGAAGTGATGTGATGTGTGGTCTAGGTGTCTATGGGTGGGATGTGATGTGATGAGTTGGATAGTTGTCTATAGAATGTATATGATGTGATATGGTGTGATGGGGGTATTTGGGGATGGGATGTGAGGACTGGACATTCATCATTGGGGTGCGAGAGTGGAAAATCAGTGGGTAATAGGAAGTGAGGTGCCTTAATATTTTATTATATTGATTATTTATTATTATATTGGAAGCCTGATATAAGGAGTGAGACATGGAGAGGTTTATTATGGTTTGATAAACTGTATATGTGATTGTTGATTAATATTTTTTGTTCACTAGCACTTTAGATTACTCTTTTCATAGGTGCACATGTGGAATTACATATGTCCATACTGAGTATACATATAATTCTCACCGTAATTATATAAATTTTGTTTCATGATTCTAAGAATAATTTCGGGACTGATATGGAAAATTTTAACTAGGTTGGTGCTGCTTTTGAGTAGTTTCAATGGATTTTTCCTTTTGATATATTCTTGAAGACATTTATATGTATTGGTTTTAATATATTCATACATTTGGGGATAGTGTTTTGGATTTAAATTATATTCCCTTCTTGTTATTGTATCATATCTATCGATTATGTTTCATTATATAGGGTAATTTCTCCCTTACATTGGGATTTTTATACCCTCATTGCTAGAATCCAACCTGGGGTCTACTAGAGGCAGGACTCGAGGGGTCACTATCTATCACTCATTAGTGCTGTATTTTTTTGGGTGGGGGAATGATAGAGTTGTATGAGTTGTTAAGTTCAGAGATAGGAATAATTTTGGAGATAGGAACTATGATTTTTTCATAGGGTTTTTATGGAAATTTTTTCAGTTGAATTATGTACATGACATAGCCTAGAGAGATAGGAAAGGAAATGATATTTTAAGGTGTCTTATGATCGACTACACAAACTCTGAGCTTTGTGAAGTTCCATGTTTTTTACATGTTTACATGGTAGAGACTAAAGAGAGTTACATGCATCATGATTGTTTTTTTCATCTATTAAAATGGAAGTTTTGGGAAAATTTAGTTTACAAATTAAATAATTTTTTTGAGGAAATATGTGATTCTTATTTTATGATATTCTTCTTTCTTTTTCCAAAAATGGATCCCTGATCATCAAACCTGATTAGATTAGACAATGTATTTTCATCATGCTAATCCAATTAATCATTGGAGGATTTAATTGACCGAGGAGGATGAGGCTATTTAGTGGGATTTTCATGTCTTGTAGTGGATGATATTGTGTAATTATAAGGGCACTCTCTCTAATCTAGAGATAAAGTTATAGTTGGAGGATCATGAGATTAATTTTGGTTAGATCTGATTGTGAGTGGAGTTCCATGTTCCACTTATAGTTATTTATATTTTTGGATATGCATATTAGTAGTGGATGCTATTTTTTGGTGACCAAAATGGTGAAATTTTTTTTATGGATTGACATTAAGAGTGGGTTTTCGGTGGATTTTCTTTCATGGAAGTTGAAAAAATCCATGATGTCTGATTTTCTCCATCGTCAGTGGAAGATATTGAGTGTGTGGGATCATGGGATCTAGTTCTAAGACCACAAAAACCTTTTTACTAATTCTATTCCAGATGAGGAGTCCATAGTGAGGCATCTAGATGAGTATTTACACATAGAAATTAGTAAAGTGGTCACTCCATTTACACACATATTTTTTTATGTGTTACATAAAATGAATTATGTTATTAACCATATGATTTACTTGAGTGTTTAGCCTTGAGAGATTGGATACCAGGGTGTCTTGACGAATATAGCTTGAAGAAGATGGTCTTGGGTGTTCATGATGTTAGTGTTCCATTCAGTTGGGGATCATTCATTACAGTTTCTTCCCCATTAAGTAGGGACAGGTGGATTAAGAGTTCCATCCATGGATTTTTTGATTTAATTCTATATCTATAGGATATATGGGTGCTCCTAGGCCCAGTGTTTCACTACTTTGAGAGGACAATTTCTGATGGGTTGTCATGCCCATTTTCATCCATAGCAGTTGCCTTAATGATAGTCTTAGGGGAACATATCACGTGTTATTGTTTATCAACCATGATATAGTACAGTTAGAAGAGGTAATCCTTTTGATGGTCCTCATCCATAGGTACTCGATCCAAATCATAGTTGTGGAGGTTGATAGTAGTGTGTAAGAGGAGTTGGGTGTGGTCAGATGCTTGCGTTATAGGTAGTAGTTCTAGCAAAGATGAGAGTTTTTTTATGATATAATTAGTTTATCATATATCCTTTTGTATTCATTGTTTTATTAGATATCCTCAGATACTTTTAATACTCTTGAATTGTTCCATACCGTGGGATTTTATGTGGAGTAACTTTGGGTGATCCTAGGGGTATCTATGATGGATAGAGGTCATGCTTCGTTGTTTGATATATTATAAGGATGTAGACTGGTGATGGGGTGCCACCAGTCTACATGGGACATCTTATTATTATAGATACAACCATATTATATTATCCCTGGCATTTATTTTGTATATTTTTTGTGGTCATTCATTGAATTATTTCCTAAACGTTTTTAACTTTCAAGATTATGAGGGACAAAAAGTGGCATTCATTAGCAATCAATGATTCCAGTTGGGTATTAGGAAAGTGGATCCTACTTTGTAAAAGTTAGTATAGATTTCAATAAGACCATGGGTTGTGGTTTTTCATAGGGTTATGGAGGATTTCATAGATTTCTTCCAAAAGGATGATATAAAACATCCTCCTTGAAATGGTGTTGAGTTTGGGATTGAGTTATAGCTGAATGCATCTTTGATTTTGATTGATACCTATCATTTGACACCCACAATGTTGAATGAGTTGAGTTTATATGTTGATGGTATGAAGAAAAGGGTTTTCATGTGACCTAGTGTGTTATCAATGAGTAATCCAGTGATTTTTTCATAGAATGAGGATAGTAGACTGAGGTTGTGTATAGACAACCATAGGTCGAATCAGGTGATGTTCAAGAACTGTTACCCTATTATAAGGATTAATGATTTTTTTTACTAGTTGAGAGGAGATACAATGATCAATCATCGATCTAGATATCACTAGTTGAGGGTGGAAGATGGGATTTTCAAAATAATGACATCAGATAAAAATATGGGCACTTAAAGTTTGTAATCATGTCATTCAATGTTATGAATGCACCACCGGTGATCATGGGGATTATGTACACCATGTTTTGTGAGTTCCTAGACCAGTTTTCCATCATATAAATTGATGAAATATTGGTCTACTCAATTTCATAGGAGAATCATGTCGACCAACTCATATTAGTTTTGTAGGTCCTTCAAACCAACCATTTTTACTAGTAGTCATTCATGTGTGTGTTATTGATATGAGAGGTGCATTTCTGGTATATATGCTATCTCATCCTAGTGTGGAAGTGGAACCATTTAAGATCACGAAGATTCTTTCATTGGGAAAACTAAATAATGTGGTAGAGGTTTATAGTTTCTATGGTCTCATGGGATATAATTGGATGTTTGTATCTAATTTCACTCATGTTTCATCCCTTATAACAATTTTGAATAGGACGTACCATGATTTTGTATAGAAATATCAATGTTAGACATTCTTTAGTTACCTAAAGAAGAAGGTGGTCAATGCTCCAATACATAGGTTTCTAGAAGAGGGTGTGTCATTTTAGGTGATTTGTAATTCATCTCATTTGGGATTGGGATGATTTTGGATGCAGTATAGAAAAGTGATCTCTTATGTGTCTAATCGGTTATGTTCTTATGAGTGTAACTATTCCTCCCATGATTTGTAGTGGGAATTTTTTGTGTTTTTTAAATTTGTTGTGGAATTTACTCATCGGTGAGAATATTCTGGTTATCACGGACCACAAGAGCCTAAGAGTTGTTTTTTCTCAGATAGATTTGAATCAATGCCAATAGAGGTGAATGATGTTTCATTATGATAATAATTTTAATATCTGTTACACCTTATAGAATGGTATTGTAGATTCCATTGTGTCGATTTATAATTATTTAGAGGATGTGGATCGGGATTTTACTGAAGGTGGGAATAGGATATATAATCTTATAGTGATTCATATTGACATTGTGGAGGCCAATGGCTATGGTTGCCTTTTTCAGATGGTCGTGGAGTGGTCATTGACATTGCATTTGTAGGATTCTCAATGGGGAGAGTCATAGGTAGATGTGATTCATGATCGTGTTGACCTTAGTGATGCTTTTGAGGGATTTTTAGTGGATGGTCATATTTGGGTATTGTTCTAGGGGTTGTATTTTATCTCACAGGTGACGGATAATGGATTTATCCATGAGTTTCTCAAATCTCTCTTAGTGGTACAACCTATCTTGAAAAATATTTATTATGGATTAATGAGTCAAATTTAGTGGTCGAGGATGAATCCTTTAGTGGTGAAGAATTTTGGAATAGATTCTAATTTTTTGATGGAGAAAGTGGAGAAAAATGTTACAAGAGATTTTTTGTAGTACATGGAAGTTCTTGTGCTAAAACAGGAGTGTATGACAATTGATTTCATCACACGGATACCTAGAGGTCATGGTATATGTGATGAGATTTTGGAGATAGTAAAATGATTGAAAAAATCAGTTCACTTATAGGAGATCGATTTGCCAAGTTCCCTAGTTATTTTGTCAAGGGGTTTTATTTAGATTGTGGATAGGCTTCACTAAGTACCAAGAACCCTCAACATTGATTTGTATCATCATTTTAGCTCGTAATTCTGGTCGTGATTTCCACATACTTTTGGCTCCAAGATGTTCTTTGTAACTTTTTTCCATTCTAAGATATATGGGATGATGGAACAGGCTGACTAGAGGCTGGAGGATATGTTACAATAATGAATCTTTAAATCTGATTGATCATGGCTAAAACATATAAATTATGTATATATTTTCTACAAAAACATCTATCACTCATCTGTACACATGTCTTTATTTGAGGAATTTTGTGGAAGACTATGTAATCCTTCATTGTTCCAGAGGGAGGTTGGGGATTCATCATTTCATGGTGTTGATGTGGTGAAGAGCATGATTAAGAAGAACGTGTTGGTTTGTGAGTGGATGACTTTAATACATGAACATCATAAGGCCTATCCTGATCATAGGTATATGATCTGTGGGGTCATGGTTACTATCTGTCGTATCTTGGAATTTCATTGTATTATTTTTGAATATTATATGGATTAATTTTGATACCAGGCGCTAAGACGACATGATATTCTGATGCACGATGTACCCGGAATAATTTTTTGAAATATATTAAATATATTAAATATCACACATATGTAGTTTTCCAAAAAAAAGTGGAATAACTTCTAAATGGGTTCCCCAATTATAAATCATATGGAAATGTTGTTTTTAGAATGAGAGGATTAACCTAGGAAGGACTTAAAATTTTTCAGAATGGGTTGTTTGTAGAAAAGTCATCATTGGAACATAAATGAATAAAATAATTGAATATAATATTTAATTTCATTTTTTTATGCAGCGATTGTCAACCTTTAAGTTGACTATTATGGAGAAATCAAAGGGTTGGCCACATAACCCTGGGACCATTGGAGAGAATTCGGAGAGCGATTCAAAGGATTTCTCCAAGATAGAAGGTTACATGATCGTGGACTGATGATACTCACACAACATATTAAAAATATCTCTACAAAGAGAAAGGAACAACCCCTTTCATCATCAGTGATCACTATTTATCTACTGAGTCTTAGTGTTTGATTTTATTCTTTACTGTTCTATTTTTCCTATGAAGAACATGGATTAATCGACCAATTTATTGATCAGTGGATTTTGTGTATTGTGTTATGGTTTTATTTGTGGGGTATTGAAACAATAATTACTTTGTGATTATTTATTATTTGATTTTTGTTATAATTGAAATGAATCTAGATCGATACAAATTTTAGTTGAGGTTTGTTCTTCTTATCAATTATTGTATATTTCTCTATCAGTTCATCGCCTATCACAGGAATTATTTGTTTTTCCCGTGGATCACCTTATCCCAACAAATCAATCATTTCACATCCATTTCATGGTTCAATGATATAATATCATAGATCTAGGATCAGCACTACATGATGGAGGTGTATTGATAGATATAGAACGAATCATACAATAGTGGATACCTGAAATCACATTATTAGCTTTATTCGGTGCACAATGATGAATTACTATTTGGAATATTTTCTGAGATGTTTTTATGGGTGAAATTGTTTTTGTTTATGGAGAGGCTTGGATGATCCCCCTTTTATGTTCCCTAGTAAGGCACAACTAGAATGGTGCCCAGAGAGATGGAGAAGATAAGAGACCAAATGATCTGGTATTCTGGCATACCCCTTGATACATGTCATGTAATCCGGATGTACACACCATGTGGACCCCCATGAAGTGGATTGGATTTCAGGAGATAACTAAATATCACACAATGTTTTACTCTATCACACAACATGTGGTGCCTCCCCAGAGAAATAACATGTTCCCCTAAGGTACATGAACAAAGGTTGGAGAACACGGTTTGGAGAACACAATGTACTCTCCTATACAGATACATCATTGAAAAAGTACATGGGATAAGCTGCATACTAGTACACGAGAACTTGTACATGGGATAAAGCTATGTATTATGACATTCGAAGACTACACGGGTAGCCAATACACCTTGTAGTGATATAAAGACATGACTTCATACCATGATCCATTTTCACAGAAGGGATCATGGTTGAGGGATACATTGTGTGACCCCTAATACACACTATTTAATATTTTATACATGGCTTTGAGCCCTTTTTTATCCGTATCATCGATAAGTTTCATTAGGTTACTTCCACCTTATCCTTTCCCTGAGTGTTAGTATGGAATAATTTTCTACTCCTATGACTATGATCCCTTTAGCAAGACGTCGTGGATGGAGTAATTGGAATCCCTCCTAGAGTCCTAGAGTGAGATCTTATATTTACCTTCAATCCCTAATGGTATTTCAAGGCATTGTCATGACTAACACTACAAGGGCATTTATCCTCTACTAAGAAAGTTAATCCGGATTATGTTTTTGATCCTGATGGTCTTGGCATTGTTCCCCATCTGTGTATCATATTCTCTTATAATTATCATAATTTTCCTTCTAATGATGAGACTCGACAAGTAGTACCTCTCGAATAGACGTCATCAATTCTTTTAGGTTCCGGAGTGAGTTCTCTCATATTATTACATTGTGGAATGATCAATATGGAATCCTAGATTGGTATAATACGGTTATGAATTACTTCTAAACTACTTATATTTGGTGTTTATATCAGTATATTCTATTTATATTTGTTTTAGACATGTGACTTTGTAATGTTAGATTTATTTCCTTATTAAATTCTTTGTGGTTTCAGGGTGTCCTACTGAGTATAGTTATAAACACCCCTTCATGGGTTCTTCCCATACTGGTCATTTCTTGTGTATCCAATCTACCATTTTACAATGTCCTATGTGTAAAGGGACTAGATGGTTCTTAGTGAGACTAGACAGACTATGTAGTGTTCCTTTGGATTTCTGATAGCAGTCTCAGTACTTACTTTCAGGATGGAATTGTGTTATTGACTCTTTGTGGTGGGCTTATATTTTTTCCTATTTACTCTATTTTATAACCATTCATACTATGGTTATTGGATTTAGATTTATTCCACAATGTTTGATCATTTTCTTTTACATTTTAGAAAAGTAAAGGCATGTAGATGTGTGTATGTCTGTGTGTGTATGTATAGGTACATAACATATGGCATTCGATGTCAGTGATATGACTTCTTGACACTAGTCTCCATCTCTTTGTCTATTCTTGGTAGGCATGGGGAGTCACAACATAGGGCCCTATGGTACAGGCCGTGACAACGTTGTATCAGAGCATTCAATTCTTTTTTTGGACTTGAGCCTGTGAGATTGGTTTGGGGAAATAGTATTAAGTGTTTCGAATTCTTCTTTCTGGATAGGGACTCTAGTGTCGGTGTAGTGGCTGATGTATCCATACACCAGGAATATGATGACATACGTCTCAATATGGTAAATGAAAACATTTTTTTAAGGGAAAAAAATGTTACATGCATTATATGTGAATGGTTTGTGGCTTATATTTCCATCTTGAGTCGGCTCTCCAGATATACTCACTAACAGTGGTATATCTTGTTGGTTTCAGGATGCTTCTGAGATGTATTTCAGCTAGGATTTTGTAATCTAGATCACAAAATTGATTCCCATAGTGATGAGGCATAGATACATAGACTGATTCTTTAGATGTAACTTCTACATGGTGCACAATCCGTACCTATTGAGCAGCACATGGTACTACATTTCTAGTAGATGAGGTATATAATCTGAGTTTGTTTCATTAATTTTAGCAATAGAGACCCCTCTATTTCTTAGGAGAGCTCTCACCAAAGGCTATTGAGGAATATATTGAGGTGGTGACCTGATATTTCAATCATATCCGGACAACAATAGATCATATGGTGGTCCTCGTGGCGATCCTTCAACACATTTCAGCCAGGAGACGGTGGAAGTTAGTGGCCGAGTCATATGATGAGGTGAATATTTCATAGACAGATCCATAGATCTTTTTTAGAGAGGATTTCACTCTAGATAAGATAGGGGTGTATGTATCCAATATCTTCTTCAACTCCTGAAGAGAGGCATGATAGAATATAAGTAATCATTAATGTTTAACAGCCTCACCCAATACTCGATAAATATGGTTCATGAATAGTTATTCAGGTATCGGACCTTCAATGGAGGTACTCATAGTTACATCTAAGCCACTGTTATCCATATGTGAATTTATAAAAATGATGTTGTTCTAGAAAGAGTATTTTTGGTTGAGAGTTTCTTAATTGAGAAAATACATCTTGTGGTTGTTAGTAGTGGGCATGCGGGAGTATAGACCTCTGCAGTAGGGAGATGATGTCAGAAATAAGAACCTAGATGTTTTGAAAGTTTAAGGAGGAGGTCCTAGGATAGAGTATATACAGTTCAAGGCTCATAGGGTGGGTCCAGTCAGCATAGAGACAGGTGGTTCTACTCATCTAATAGTAGGGGACATCGTGGATGAGATTTTCTGACATGTCATACTGCTAATAAAGATACCATGTATGGGACACTAAGGAAGAGACAATGGTATTTCTTGGTAGATTAACAGGGTGGAATTTGTGACATATGATCTAGGAGAGAAGTAGTAGGTGTTTGATATTTTTACTTTTTACCACCACAACCCTCTAGTAGTACACGCCAGGCTGAGGGAGCTGGAGGACATGGGTGAATGAAACTGTAGGATATCGATGCCTAAAACCCAATTGCCCCAAAAATGATTCAAGGTACAATCTATATATTTTATACCATAGATACTGTACTAACAGACATGGGTTCCAGTCATTCCTATCATTCCACATACCTTTAATGAGACTTAGTGATTCTGGTTGAACACTTCTCCTGTGCTTTATGCTTGGATACTCTTACTAGAGATGACTCGGTGATCACAATCTTCTTCTGAAGGTGTGACCTAACTCTAGGAGTTGTGAGTTTCTATTGTAATATATTGGTATTAGCATTGAGGCCTTATGTGTTCATTCATGTTATGGATTGGTTATCTATATTTCATACCCAGATTGACTTTTTTAGGTGAAGGGTGTAGCATGTCTGTAGTGATGGAACCATGTTCTCATTTTTCGGAGAAAATCAATCACCAAAATCACTAGATGGACTCATTCATAAGAGGGTGAATCCAATTACTAATAAATTATCGTTCCTAACTCATGGTGTAGTGGATGTGTGAGTTCCTAGTTTCCTACAGTGGTGTTAGAGAATAATGATGTCTTCCCTGAGGATATTCTAGTATTACCTCTCGACCAAGAGATAGAAATTTTCATTGGTCTACACCCTTGGAAGACACTAATTTCTATAACATAATATTTTATTTCTCCCATAGAGGTTCTTGAGTTGATTTTTTAGTCGGAGGACTTGAAGAGGAAGTGGTTTTTTAGAACCACTGTTTCACCTCATGCTGCCCAAATTTTTTTCTAAGAAGGAATACATGTTGTTGATGCTGTGTGTGGACTACCAACACTTAAAAAATGAGACTGTGATGAACAAGTGTACACTACTAAGGACATATGACCTATTTAATCAGCTTAAATGATCCCGATTTTTCTCGAAGGTTTACCACAGTTCAGGTTTTCACCAATTACGTGAATGAGATGTGGATATACTGAAGATAACATTCAGATGTCGCTACAGTCACTATGAGTACATGGTGATTCTACTTTTCATGAATAATTCCCTATAATTTTTTATGGGTCTCATGAATTGGATATTTCCTCATTATATATAACAGATCCTGTTATTAATCATTGATTATATCCTTGTGCACTCGATGTCTAAGGTGAAGCAAACAAGAAACATGAGGATAGTTCTGTTTGTACTAAGGGAGAACCATATTTACCAAATTCACTTGAAGTGTTAGTTATGGATTCAAGTGGTCAACATTAGAATACATTACATCTTATTAGATATAGTGGATGTGGACCTGGTTAAGGTCAAGGAAATGTAAGCTTGGGAGCCAGCCAAAAGTGTGGTGGAGGTATAGAGATTCCTTGAGTTGGATGGATATTATCTGTGATTCATACCTGATTTCTCTATAATATCAGCACCCATGAAAAATTTGACTTATAATGGGAATCCTGGTATGTGGATAGAGAGGTTTATGCAGGTTTCTTAATAGTTTCGGTAGAGTTTTACATGTTCTCTAAAATTCAGATTTCTAGTGGAGGGTGTCGAGTATGTAGTATTCTATGATGCATCATGAATTTGTCTTGGTTTTCTTATAATGCAAAGGTGAGAGGTTATTTCCAAGGGTTCATGTCAGTTGAGGCCATAGGAGCAAAAATACATGACCAATAATCTTTATCTTGCATCGGTAGTTTTCGATTTGAAGGTGTGGCGACACTACCTTATGGGTGAGAGGTTTATTGTATAATCGAATCACAAGTTCCTAAAGTATATATTCTCTAAGAAGGATGTCAAAATGAGATACGAGAAATGTTTAGAGTTAATCGATGATTAGAAAATTGAAAATTTAAATACTACTTCGAAGGGAAACATGGTAGAAGATGCTATGATAAGTACATCCTGTCCACAATAGTTGAACAAGTAATCATAGCAATTGGACTTGTTTCATTTATTCTTTATGGATTGTGATGGATATTCTTACCTCCAGTCAATGCGTATTACCCCTCCTATCTTGAATAGAGTCAAGGTGGCATAGATTTGGTATACTGAATCTGAGACCATACATACTTAGATATCCTATTTACATATTGTTGATATATTATATAATTATTTTGATCATGTTTTTATTTTCATTGGATGAATGATGGTACCATTGAAGTTATGGGAGGAGATTCTAAGAGAGTTTCCTACATATCCATTTTTGGTACATCTAGGTGGGGAAATGATGAACTGAGACCTTTTACATCAGTTTTTTCATCCATGGATGAAGAAGGGTGTTGTATAGTTTGTCTCTTGATTCCTTACTTGTATGTAATTGTAGGACTATCACCAAATGCTAGAGGGTTTAGCTCAACCCCTTGAGATACCAGAATAGAAGTAGAAAAGGATATCTATGGAATTTTTGATGGTATTAACACATATGTCCTTGGGAAATGATTCAATCTAGGTGATAATAGAGTGACTCACCAATTCATCCTACATCTTAGCTATATGATAGTAGAGTTCAGTAGAGAGAATGAGATGCCTATAAATACATGAGATAGTCTGACTCCACATAGTTCCATCAATTTTTTTTTTCTGATTTTGATGATGGATTAAAATTTTCTATGTGTAAGGGATTATAGAAGGGGCTTAGGACTTAGTTACACTAGAGGAAAACATTCCACCCCAAAACTGACGAATAGAATTAGAGGACCATTTGGGTTTAGTAGGAAATGAAATGAGCTTGCATGTTGGACATTGTCCATAACTTGGAGGATCAACTACCACCGGTGGAGTTTGTTTACAAGCATAGAAACCATCCCATCATCAGTATGGCACCATTTGAAGCTTTTTTATAGGTGACCCTATAGGTCTCCATTTTGATGGATTGAACCAGGAGAGTCAAAACCCATGGACCCAATGTTTGTTTGAGATGCAATAGAGAAGGTGTATATCATCTCGGAGTGGATGAATACTTCACAGAGCCATCATAAATCTTATAATGACACGTTATGAAGGAATTTGGAGTTAGATGAAGGAGACCATGTGTTTTATAATTTTCCCCTTGATGTGGATTACATTGATTTGGAATGGGAAGTAAGCTATCACTAAGGTTCATCATCCCTTTTTAGATACTATGTAGAGTTGGAGAGGTGGATACCACTTAGCTCTACCTTTGTAGTTAGATTGGGTACACAATGTCTTCCACATGTATCACTTGAGGAGGAACATGCATAACCCATCTAACATTATTAAATATGGGAAGCTGTACATTGAGGAGGAAATGACTTATCATGAGTACATGATGGAGAAAGAGGATTGGTAGTAAGGATCCATCATTGGTGGTCAATTCCATTTATTTGGGTTTGGTGCTGGCATGGGAATATTTATAAGAGCACATGGTAGAGAGATGACAAAATTCACACTCAATACCAACATATTTTTGAGTAGTGGTAATTTTATATTTTCGAGGAAGTAAAGCCCCATGATGGGGAGAATGTAATTTCTATAATTATCTGTGTATTGTTTTTGGATATTTCATGGATTATTTTTTAGACCAATCATAGAGATGGCCTGCAATTTCGAGGTCTGATGCTCTCATAATAAATGCTTGAAATATATTAAATATATTAAAGATGAAACATGCACAATATTGTTGTAAAATTAGAATAATGTCTAAACTAGTTCCTAGATCAGAGATCTGAGGGAACCATTGATGTTAGAATGGAAGGATGACCCTAGGTGTGACTTAACATTAGTCAGTGTATAAAATTTCTAGAAAATTCATCTTGGGCCCAAAAATAAAAAAATTAAATGAATAAATTATTTTATTTCATGTTTGTTGATGAATTGACTAATAATATTTAAATAGACTTCGATGGAGAAATCCTATAGATATTCTCATAAAACTGTAACTATTAGATATCCAATGTAGAGAGCTTCAAAAGATTTATGTTAGGAGAACGGTGATTGGACCATAGATTGATGATCGACATGCAACATATTCAATGGGTACCACCAATGATCATGTCACAACCCCGTTATTCATCAGTTATCATTCTAGATCGAGGTGGGGCATGTGTTTAATTCAATTCTTCTCCATTATTATTTTCCTTTGAAAAACATGGATCAATCGACCAATGGATTTATCTATAGATCTTGTATATTGTGAGAAGGGTTTATTTCAAGGGGATTGATGGGAGAATATCATTGTGATTGATCATTATGTTATTTTTGTTCTAAAGGAAATGAATTGAGATTGACATAAACATCGATTGAGGTTTTTTCTTCTTATATGTTCTTGTTCTTTTCTCTCATGTTTCATCACTCACTGTGGGAATTATTATTTTTGTCTCATGGCTCAACAATTCTCGTTCAATCGATCATTGCACATATGTTTCATGGAACATAGATTATGGGTCAGCATGACATTAATAAGGTGTAATGATAGAGATATGGATAATATGATTATGGTGGATACTCAATTTCATGTACTTTAGTATAATTTGGTACATAGTGAAGAATAGAAATTAGATTAGTTTTATGAGTATATCGGATGGCGAAACGTGTAGTTTTTTGGAATGTCATGGATGAGTCCCCCATGAGTTTCTTAGTAAGGGAATCTTGGAATTGTGGTCAGAGTGATAGAGAAGATAAATAGACATCAGATCTGGGATTTGGAAAAATCCCATGATATATGGTGTGCAATCCAGATCTAGAAGCCATGTAGACCCCCACATGTGGTGGCTAGTTTTTCAGGAGATAGTTAAATATTACATTGTGTGTGATTCTTTCACACAACATGTGGTCCCTTCCTAAAGACTCAACACGTACCCCATAGGTACACAGACACATGGTTGAGTACACGATTTGGATCATGTCGTCTAATACCCCATATAGACACGACATGGACCACGTAAATGGGCTATGTTATGTAAAGGTACACGAGAACATGTACACATGATGAAGTTGTGTACTGGATCATGTGTAGACTACATTGGTAGCCTACCTGTCATTTAGTGCTACACGGAGATAGCTTGATGACATGGCTTGTATACACAGGAAGAACTCAGGGTATAGGGACATGTCGTGTGACCCACACTACACGATGTGTACTCTTTCATACATGGATTAGAAACCCTTTCCTCCATATCCTAGACAAGTTTTGTTAGGTTATGTCCCCTTTATCCTTTATCCGAAGGTTAATATAGAATTGTTTCATACTCAAAGGAATACAATCCATTCAGCCTGACTTGTTAGATTGGGTCATTAGGATCCTTTAAAGAGGTCTAGAGTGAGATCATTTACTCATGTTTGTGCACAATGTTTAGTTCTTTTCATCATTTTAACAAAAATTACTTGTGCACCAATCATATAATTAGCATGTTAATCTATATTTATTTTTTTGGTAACACTCCATGGACTTTGTAGTGGTCCTCTTTTGTATATGATATTCTATATTACTATCAGCATGTTATTTCTCCTGATGAGACCTAACACACATTATCTACTAGACAAATTTCATCAGTGCTATTAGACTTCTGAATCTGTACTCCTGGATGAAAAATTTGTTGAATCCTTGAGTCGGAATCCTAGGCTGATAAACTATAGTTGTGTCTTTCCTCTATATTGTGTATCTTTGTTGAGTATATCTGGAAATTCTTCTTATATGTTTTTTAGACAAATACCTTTTTAAATATGGTTATATTTCGTTTTTTTCATTGTTGTTTCATTATGTCCTACTATGTATTGTTATACTCATCCTTGCACGAGATTTTCCTACATGTGTCACATATTCTATAGAAGATCTTCTGTTTGACAGAGTCTTAGGCAATCCATGACCATATGGTACATAGTGAGACAAAAAATAATGAGGTTTGTTCGAATGGATTTTTAATAGTAGTCCTAGTACATAAATTCATGTTGGATTATGGTTTCTAACACTTTTGGTGGTATTTTATTAATCCCTATTTACCTTCTTTTACTTCCTTTCATAATCTAGTTATGGGATTTTGATGTACGCATACATGGTTATTTAGTTGTTTTTATATTTCCACATTTTATAGGATTGGTGATATGTGCATTTGTACATGTACTTAGTATATGGATTCCCATGACAATGATGTACCTTCTCGATGTTAGTCACCATCCCTTGGCCTATTAGATGTGGGATTTGGTAGTCATGGAATGGGTCCCTCTAGGATGGGTTATGATATAAAAAATGTGTTCTTGAGATTCTCCCCTTAGCGTGGGATGAAATATGTTGAATGATGGATAAATATTTCTCTTAGGTTTATTAGGCCCCTTGAGACATTGTGGAATGTTGGTGAGGTGGTGTATTTGTTTGTGTTTCGACCTTGGTTTGATAGGATCCAAAATGTTTTCCATATGTCTCTGCTTCATCAGAATCTCCATGAAAAATCCAACATTATGGACAGGCTAGAGTTTGTTGTAGAGGAAGAAAAGAGGTCCATGGAGAAACCAATAGAGACCCTGGATCATCAAGTGAAGGTGTTGTGTGGACGAAACATTCCCATGTATCATGTTTTGTGGTTTCATGGTGGCCTAGTGTAGATTACTTGGGAGCGAGAGAGGCAGATGTGTTACCAGTATCCAGTTTTGTTTTTTTTCCTTTTCCTTGTTCTTTCATTTTTTGTAATATTTTATTTATGGGTATTTTAATGTTATAAGATATGTTTCTTTCCTTGAGGAGTAATGTTTGATAAAGTTTCAATGACATGAAATGTATAGTTATTGATTCTTATTGAAGACACATTATAATACGATATGATTAAAACTATGCGATCAAGTTAGTGCCACTAATAGAATACAATATCTTGATATAGAGGACGGAATTTCCTTATTTTCATGATTGGAATAGTGTTGTGTGTTATTTGTGGTATTTTTTGGTCTGGTATATGTACTTATTGATATGGTTGTGTGGTGATGTTGTTGTGTAAGGTGATTCTTGGGTGTTTCAGTCGGGTGAGGAAGGTGCATGGTAGCATTTGTGTTGTGATTAGATCCTAGAGAGGTATCTCCTAGGATGAATGATCATATCCATTTCTTTCCATATGTTTGGATTTGATTCATAAGGATGAGAATCATTTGAGAGGTGTCTAATATAATAGTTCATTCCTTCTTGACCTATACTTTTTAATTTGTGTAGTTGGAGGTGTTCAGAGGAGGTCTAAAGGGATTGGTGGAACTGGATCCACAGGAGCCCTATAAGTGGCGGTTCATGATTTAAACTAGATTCATGTTATGATATAGAAGGTCATAGATGGAATATCCCACTGGTGTCATGGATTGTATAAAATAAAGTATAGAGTTTTTGAAATGGATTCGATTAATGAAATGTGAATTCACAAAGTGTAATAAATTCGAGCATAGAGGGATATAAATTTCAACAACAACTTGTGTTTTGGCATTTTTTCACATTTTATGTGGTTAATAACTTATAAAACAAGGGACACTATGAATTATATGTCATGAAATGGATAAATGATATGAATGATGTGGTTTTGATGCTAGAAATAGGTTTTCTCATCCATTTTCCTTTATTCAATTGTACCTCTCTCTATCTCTCTCATTTGTGTGAAAACTATAGGTGACTTTGGAGATCATGCATCACATTTTTCTATATCAAGATTATAAGGTTCTGGTGGTTGATTTTTTTATCTTTGGAAAGTTATTCTCTTTACCCATTATTTCTTCATCGTTCTTACTTTGGGGTATCACTATGGTGATATTTATTTGTTTTCATTCTCGTTTGGGAAGCATTTTAACAAACCTTTTATGTGGTGTATGTTGGTTTGTGACCTTTATGACTTTTAATGGTTTGTGGGAGGTTTCTTATTCTCCCTACAATATTAAATGTTCTATTTTTTGGTGAGATAAATTGGGAGATGTTTACATATGAAGATGGTGTATGTGTGGTGTCGTGGATGTGGTTGTGTGAGATGTGATAGTTACAAAGTTTCATGGTTGAGATATTTACTCGGTTATACATGGGATGAAGTATGATGATAAATGAATATGGGATGGAAATGTATCTATGGTAATTAGATAACATAATTGAATTAATGTATGAGTAGTATAATATGAAATGAAATTTATAATGAGAAAATAAAGATAAAATTGTTACTAAAAGTAAGAAACATTGTCTAAATTTTGATGTCGTTGAGAGTTGTTGCATATAGTGGAGACAATAAATATGACAATTGATGTGTGGTATGGTGTTGGTGATGTGGCTTGAACTATTGATGTTCTTGTGAACCCGTAGGTTGTGTATTTTTTTCTTTATATATGTCATTTTTTGTTATGTTATTTTATTGGTGACCCACCCAAGTTGGATAGACATTATAATGCTCAGAGGTTCTGTGTTTTAGGTGTTTCAACAACATATAGAATGGTTGTGATAAACATGGCTAGTTACTTAATCTCCCACTCCCTTCATTCTATATTAGTAATATTGGTTGTTGTTTGATATTATCCAATAGTGATTTGTGGTCTAGGTATTTGTAGGAGGGGTGGGATGTGTTTTCTGAGGTTTCTATGGGAGACATGTGATGTGGTGGGATGTGATCTGTTATGGGGTATATTCATGGTAGGATGAGGGAATGAGGTTGATTTCATTCATTTCTATAATACCATACTACTCTAGTTTGAGATGTTATGGGATGTGTGGACCATGTGTTTTCAAGAAGGATGTGATGTGATTTGATGTGATGTGATTTGTGTGGAATGGATGGATTCATAGGACATTCAATGTTGGGGTGTGAGAGTGTAAAATAAGTGGGGAAGCTGTAACATGGAACGTTTTTTGTTATGATCTCCATGATAATGTATTATACTTAATGAATGATTTGGTAAGTGATCCATTGTGAGGCTGGGGTTTTTTAGATGACATGTGTCATTGCATGTTGGTTATGCTTTTTGTGCACTAGTGCTTTAGAAAAATCATTTGACATGTGTACTTGTGAATTTTGATATGTCCCAAATGTGTGTACCAATTATGATCACCCAATGTATATATTTTTTTCAATTTTCAATGAGATATTTCAGGACCGATTTGGTCATTACTTGCCATGTTGGAGGAGTTGTTGAGTTGATGTAGTAGATTTACCATTTTTGTATAGTGTTGGAGACTTTTATATGTATTATTTTTAATTTATTCATGAATTGTGGGATCATTTTTTATCTTTATCATGACTTATGGATCTGTTTCGTGAAAATTTATCCTATCTCTCGACCATTGTTCAATATTGAAGGAAATGGCTCCCATATAGTGATATTTTTATACCCTCGATGCTAGTCATCAACTCAAGGATTACAAGCTGTGGAACTCCAAGGTTGTCATCTATATATCGTCATTGTTTTATATTTTATATGAGGGTTTCATGATATTTTGTCTTATTTTATAGGCCTTATCTTTTTATTTCTAACGTTAATTAACTGATTTATTCATTACAGTGGTAATAAATATTACTATGTTTAGTATTCATATTGAAAAAAAAATAGAATATATCTATTTATAAAATTTAGAATTTATGAATCCCAATATGGAATCCATTTTACAATATTGGAAACACATAACTATATGAATTTAATTTAAAATGAAAACAAAAAATGTAATGAAAAATGATTTTTCAGAAAAATGTGCCTTTTAAATATAATATGGTTTTATACTAATTTTAATTATAATATTAAATTAAAACAAATGTAATTGGAGTACTTTAAATCATAATAAACTAATAAAGTCTTAGATATATTCCAAAATATAATTGGACTTGGTAAATACTATAAAAGAAAACACACATTTCAATAAAAATTAATATATTCCACAATTCATTAAAAATTAAAATATTTCACAAAAATCACAAAATATGACCATAACATAATTTTCATATGATAATTTAAGAAGTGAAGTTCAATTTTTCAAATAAATGTTCTTTATTTTCCCGATATTAAATATAATATTTTCTTAGAGAAAGAAATATTTTTTTAAGAAAACATATTTTTTAAATAATAAAAAGATTATTCAAATAACTATGTTATTATATATAACATATTAATGAATAAATTTTATTTTATTTGAAAAAATTAATATATTTCATAATTTAGTAAATCCTATTCATACCTTCAAATTCAGTGGCTAGTTTATAGTGTTTATATTTCTATTATAAAATTTTTTTTTTCACTGATGCTCAGTGTAATACATTTTCTATATTATCAAAAATACTCCTTCATTTAAAATAATGTGATGTTATACCTACTTTTATAAATTCGGTCCTCAAAATTTGTACTTGGGATTGACAATAAAAATTTAAATATTTTGAATGTACCTTTGGTGGTATCCCACATCGAATAAAGGGTTAATAGAGTTTTCTCTTAAAAGAGGGAAAAGGGAAGTATGAAGGTCATCTAAAATAATGCATAACTATGTTTAAAAGTAAGATAACATTATTGGGGAGTGAAATTATGGACATGGAAGATAAAACTAACACCCAATTATTAATACAGGTTGATAGATATTGTGGTTATGAGTTTGTTAAACACCATTAATCAGTGATGGGTTAAAAGCAAAAGGACGGCTCGATAATGAAACATAATTGATAACATTTATATTTCAATATCCTTTCCCAAGAATTGCATAATTAATTTATCATCTAGACTAAGATATAAGGTAATAAACTTACTTGAAAAATTTATATTCATCCCTTAATCTCATCACATTATTCAAACGATGAGTATTCAAGATTATATTTTTTTTATATCGACATCACAAGAATTACCATATATGGAATCTCATATTCTGAATCATAATAACCAGTTATTGGTAAAATATTTATATATTATCCAAAATAAAAATGGTTAGAATATTTTAATATAATTTCATAAATTAGTAATACATCAAATCTATAAAAACTAATTCCATATCCAAAATTCAACAGTAATACCAGAAATTCAATGTACATATTTTGATAAATAACTATCCATAAAATTCCTCAAAATATTCCATAATATTATTTAACCCCAGAAAATATTGAATACATATTATTCCAAGATAAATTCATCATTTATCTCCAAATAACATTATTAACTCTTAAATTCTCATACAAAAATTTATATTCCTTAATCTTATAATCTCAAAAATATGGTAATCAATTCCATAAATGACAGGAATAACCATAATTCCATATTAAAAACATATATAATTCAAATAGATAATGAAACCATTATACCTCAAAAAAATATACTAATATTATATGTATAATAATAATACATGGTTCTCAAAATATTTCACTTCTTCCAAAATATCAATAATAAGTTAATCAATAGAACCCTTTTTAATTAAATGGTTATCACTATGATAAACTACTCTTATAAATATAAAAAAACATGAAACTATGTTTTATACTAACTAGGAAATTAAATAGGCTTGTTGAAGGAATTTCACACTTATCTCCCTTCGATTGTGGGTTCAAGCCCCATGGCCTTGCAAGATCAAATGGGTAATCACATGGCTTATTGGTTTTAATTTTTCATATCCTATAGTAATATAATTACTATAACACTCCCAAATATATGATGAACATACTAAAAATATAATAAATCATCATATCACTTTTTAACCTCTAATGTTTTCTATATATATAAATTTTTCTAAAAAATAAAATAATTTTAACGAGAACTCATTTCCATAAAACCAGTAACATTTATTGTAACATTCTAAAAAATCAAAGGTTTTTCAATCCCTTTATCATATTCCATTAAATAAATGACTCCAAAAAAATCATCTTATTTCTATAGTACATTCCGAACATGTTATTCATATTTTAAAAAAATATATTATATAATGTTTCATAATTATCATAATATATAATAATATAATTTTTAATCACATAAATAATTTAAATTATTATGTAATCCCTTAAAAATTATTTGTCATCTTATTAAATCTATGAAATATTTCGTTATGATATGTCAATAGAAATTCATTCATGATTCATACATAAATCATAATAAAATAATTCATAACATAAATCTAGAAATTTCGGTCTTACATTATGCTATTGATATTTTTTTATCTTTATAAATGAATTCCATATCTCTAGAAACGTAATAGTCAGGCCCTTGGAGGAATTTACATTTCTGATTGCGATGGATTATTTGATATTTTGAAATTCGATAAAAGATAATCCATTCTCAATACAAATTTTTTATAAATAAAAAGGTATTGGATAGACCCAATTGTTTCTTACTGGTGGTTTTAATTTCCAAAAATCATTCAAAATCATTGATGATTAAATCATCTAGAAGGGATAATAAGGTTGAGTGACTTCCTTTTCCTTTTATTGGGATAAATGGTCCATATTCGGTATAATATTTAATCATTAATTCATGAAATGAATTAATGAATGTTTAATTTAAAATGTTCCTTCTAATGAAAACAACCATAGAACTTCTATAATACATTTACATTTAAATCCTCAAAAATAGTCAAAATAACATCAATAATAAATAAAAATTTATCGTCAACGATTATCCAAAATCCATTCCACTTGCTTCCAAAAAATGTAATCAAATTCTTCCAAAATAATTCTTTACATTAAAATTAATGGTAACATATAAATCAAATAAGTACAATATCACACAAAATATCACTACTCATATCAAAATTGCATCACCTAAAAACTCATAAATGTGGTGGTTGTGCCTTTGAATATATAATAAAAATTAAACTTGTAGTACCATGATATTATCTGTAACATTTATGATATCATAACTAGAAAACATAATAATATCCAAAATTTTGTAAACCCTTATCTGATACAAATTGTATGTACAGGACATTAAATATTACTTAATTTACTTCCTTTGTAATAGATTTAATTTTATTTCAATACAAAAAAATTTCTGGTTTAGAGTTTTAGAGAGTTAATCCATATCTCTTATATAATTTTACAATATATTAAAATGATGAAACTTATACATACTATCCATTTTTAACAATATAAAACATTTAAAGTAAAAAAATATTTCTTTTCATGAAAAAATATGATGACCATCAACATGACTTATTCATTTACCATACCCATTCTTAAACCCTATGAAAAATATATTAAGAAATTAAAATATATGAAAAGCATAGAAAGGTATATAAAAAAGAAATAAAAAAACTATTAATCCATAAATACTTATAAAATTTTTCTTTTTTCAAAATAAACAATGACCACAATGTAAACATTGTCTTACACAAGAAATCAAAATATCTAACTAAATATATTCATAAACTATTTCTGAAGAAATATTCAATGAAAAATTAAAAATAAAAAGTTTATTTGAAATAAAGAAGAATTCATAATATAATTTTTAGAAAGACATAATTATCAACCATACTATGCATCATATACATTTCCTTATCCTCTAAAATCATAATATTTCCAATGAAATCCATAGAAATAATCGATAAATCATATAGGTAACTTGATTTATAATTTTCATTTTACTCTTACTTACACATGGAAAAACAAACATAAATATACATTGAGTGACCATGGATGTTTGATTTTAAATAATTATCCATGTTATACATGGAATAACAATCAAATTTTATTCCTATAATCTCTTATCAGAAACCTATTTGGTAAAATCTATCGCATTACCCAACTTATTGGAGAGAAATAAAGGGGCCACCTAACCTTGGTTTATCATAGAACCACACGTACATAGTTAATAGAGTAACTACCCATCCTTGGATTTTAAAAAACCACACACCATCTTCAACAATTTAAAATAACCGTAACATAATCATAAAAAATAAACATTTTTATCATAAAAACCTTCTTTACAACCATAAAAATTATTTTAAGATATCAATATATCCCTTTTCATAAAAATTGAATTTCTAAATCTAAAATTCTGCGAATAAAGGGAAATTGTGTTCTTATTTGGAGAAAACATGAATTATTATAAAGTAATACAAACATCAAATAACCATAATAGTATAAGGAAAATTCATTATCATCAATTATGTTAAAATTCAAAATTTTGTTCATCTTTTTTTTAAATAAAGTGAAAAGATTCCATAAAATTGATTCCTATTGAAACATATGAATGAAATTAAAAAACTTCAAATAATATCCATTAAAAATATTTTCTGTCCAAATAAAAATATCTATAACTTTAACTATATGTATATTTAATAAATGGATTTTAAAGGGAATATTTAATACATTATTTGTATATGAAATTATCTTATATTGAGTATGACTCATCACATATGTACTTTATCATCCTTAATAATATAATAATTTTATTAATAAAGATTTTAAATTTTATTATTTCTTTTTATTTCAATTACTATCATGTTATAACAATTAGTTATTAATTTCTATCCACATCAAATGTTTTGATGATATTCTCTTTATAAGGACGAAGATAAATTGGTAGGTTGACTATGCTCAAAGAGGTATTTATTACATCATCTATTGAATAATAATAACAAAATAATTATAAATAGTATACATAAATTATTCTTATAAATAAAAAAATGAAATATGTTTTTGAAACAATAACTATGCTACAATCATGATGATAATAGGTCTTACAAATTCTGGAGTAATGTTTCTATTTTTCAATACTAATTATGAAAAGAATTTATGTATTATTTCTTCTCTACAAAATTATCATAATATATTAAACATAATATTAAATCATTAAATATACTTATATATATCATCCTAGTGATGTGGTGATTAAAAAAAATCACACCACTTCATTCAGGTGGTAGCTCACACGTATGCACAAACGAAATTATCATATTACAGTTAATTGAAAGGTAAGAATGAGAATAATATAGTAATATTTTATAATGATAAATACGGAATGAATATATTATATTATCAACAATAACATAAATATAATATATATCAGATACGGTGATGGAAAAAAAATTACATTGGTTAGTGAGGTAGTAGACCACCATACACATGAGCAATGCTTTTATTTCCCACGTCATGGATGAGGAGATGAATATTTTGTTTACATTAAAATTATAACATTAAAATTTATTTAATAAAATTTATTTATTATTTTATCATAGTTGATGAATATATTAAGGATGTGGAGATTGAATAGAAATAAAACATGTGGTTAAAACCAATACATTTTCTTGGAAAAATATCATTTTCTCAATACGTTAAGACCTCAAATATTTGTATTATTCCCAATATAAGGCATATAGAATTTGGTAAGGGTTGTTTTTCAAGGAATGTTTTATATACTGCCCAAAAATTAGTTTTGATTTAGTAATGCATGATACTAATTTATTCCATTTTATAAGAGAGGGGAAGGATAATTTTGGAATTTCTAAAAATATTAGATAAATTTAAATTAATTTTGGTTTATAAATATATCAAAATGGATAATTTAAAAATAAAACATGCATATGAGTCGAAAATATCTCATAAAATAAAAGTTGGAAAGGTTTAGATCACATTTTTACCATTATCATGTTCTTTTAACCTCTTGTTAATCCTTTTCACACTTACTGTTATAACAATGTTATTTACTCCTTTGAGGATTAAGCTATTTAAACAAAATAGAAAAAATACCATAATTGGAATATGGTTGATATGTAAAACAATAAAATAATCACTTTAATGAATATGATATTTTTCATTATTTGATATCATTTAAAAAAAATATTATTTTCATAAAATATGGATATGATAATGAAAAGTAAAGTCAAGAGTAGATAAGGAATATTGGAGAACATAACCATTACGAAAAAGAAAAGGTATAAAATATGTTATCATAATATAATTTAGAGATTAATTCAAATAATATAACTACAATGGATATAAAAAATTTATATTATGAGAGAAAAATGAAAGTGAATCTATATAATGGATTTTTATAATGCTTTTATAACCATGTTGTAAAAACAATCTAATAATTCACATAAAAAATACATATGATAGGGGTAAAAAGAAGGCATTGAAAGACTTAATTTTATAATAATTTTAAATATAGAAACTATGAAATGGAATATAGATAATTTTATGAAATGTGTAGTGGAAGATAAAATATATGGTTGTAAAGGAAATGTTTTTCATATATTATTATACCTTTATTGAAACCCACATAAAAATTGAAAAATGAAACATATTTTGAAATTAGGTAAGGTGAAATAATAAGATCACATCAGATAATACATATTTATGCTTCAAAATATTATAAGATAATATTTATGGAAATAAATATAAGGCCCCAGCCTTAAACCTTACTTAATCTTGAGTTATTACAAGATTAAACATTGAGGATCTTTTCGGGTTTAGAGTTTTAGAGAATTAGATCATAAAACATGCATTACATTCCACATATAAACAAAGTGGTTACATAAAGATAGTATTATTCATTCCCATCAATGGTAACACTTTTAAAATAAAACATGTATTATTTCTTGACACTTCCTTGACACTATCATCATATCATGTACCTTTCCCTTGACCTGTGAAAAACATTTCAAAAAAACTTGGGATGAGCATAAAAAGCTCAGTATGGGTTATAAAAACATGGAAAGGAAACATGAGTTCATATATACATAAGAATGAAATCATACTTTACCCATAAAACATAGGCACTTTAACATACCTCATAAAATAATGAATAAATCATAGAAATCATAAGACATAAAGGTAACTTGAGGCATTCATAACATTCTTACGTAGGGAGTAACCCTCTTGGTTACGTTTGGAATACCCATCACAGTATATTCCCTAAAAATCTCTTCGGAGAAACCTTAACATTTCACTCCTTCGCGTTACCCAATGCATTGGAGAGCTATAACGGGCTCACCCGCCCTTAGTTTATCACGGAACCACCCGTCTTCATAATAATGCCCAAGAACCATAACATAATCATATCACATAAAACATGCATAAAGGAAACATAAAATTTCCACATTTCAATCATGAGATATCAATACAACACATTGATATAAAAACATTATGAAAACCATTTTCAATACCAAAATAAAAGAAAAGTAAAACATGGTATTTATTTTTCTTTTAAAAAGAAGGTATGGCTTGTAGAGGAAGCCGAAACTCAAATAACGGTCACGACGGCGGAGAAGTCGTTGTCGCCGCATACGTACGACAAAAACATTCCCTTTTGTCGTTTAGTAAACGCTTCGTATAAAAAAGATTCCTTTTGAATAAACGTAAAAGTCAAAGGGGTTTATACACCGTATAAAAGAAAGTTGTGTATAAAATAAAATATGCCTCAACGAAAGGAGATTGAGACGAAGTCCCATACCTCGTATCCGACTTGACCCGACCGTTCTTTAATCTCCTGAATAATAAACTTGAGTTAATCTCTACTTTCTTATGAATCTTTTTCAAGTTCATTATTCCTTTTATACCATGTTATGAACATCATGTAATCAGTTAAGTTAATAATGTTCATTTTGTCGGTATTTGGTTCTTAAGTTAAAAATAGACTTCTTACACTTACATGTTGTTAATTTGGTCAAAGTTTCACTATATCCAGAATGGTATTCATGATGTAGATATCATATATGTCGTATATATCCAGTACATACATGCATTTACAATATTACATCACATTTAGAGGTAAGAAATGAAATGCACCGTTCATGGAGACGGTAAGCCGTACGTACGCATGAACGCTACTTCCATTTCTATTTCATATTTTCTGGAATGGAATCATAATTATATAAGAGTATATTATAATTCCAGTATAATAACATATATAATATCATTAACTTTATCCTTTACACATCCCACATATGGTATTAACGAATCAAATCACTTTTAGGGGGCGGTAGTCCGCACTTCCTAAAATGAAGATATCGTGTTTACCCATAATGGAAACCATAAAGGTATGCCCAAAATGAATAAAACAGAAGCTTAAGGAAAACATAAACATATTATATATCATATATAAAAATAGTGACATCATAATGGCCACCTTTGAAGGTGTTAAATGAGTATTGAACAATCATCGTTTCGGGAGGCAGAATTTCGCCATCCACGGAAACCGTATGTTCTTTAACCATTTGATGTAGTTTTGTGAGTGTGTAGCTCAAATATATCTTATAAAAACATCCTAGTATATTTAATATACTGGTGTTGTTACAAAATAAGTAAATAAAAAGAGTTTAGGGGGTTGGAGAAGCAAAATAAAACAAATGAACATGAGAGAATGAATTACCTTAAAAAGTGTAACTCCTTTTGATTTGAGCCTAAAGGCTTCCTTTGAAAGGATTATGCCCAAAGAAAATCTTCTAGGATGAGTAGAGGGATGTGGAGAGAGCAAATGGGCAGGGGTTGGCCGAGCCAAAGGCTTGAAGAGTGTGTGAAATGAGGTAGAGGTGGGGGCCTTTTATAAGAGGAGAGGAGGGGCACTTTTGGAAAGTAAAGAAACATTACTTTATTTGAAAATGTGTTTCGGTTTTAAAAGGTCCCACATTGATATAATTCGTGGATAAGGTGTTAAGGGTTCGAAATCCACTCATACAATTGGTTTTGGCCATGTGTAGTTCATATATTTTACATTGTCTTTCCATTTTATTTAAATCGTCAAATAATGATGTCATCGCTGCATCATTATTATGTCATAAATAATTAAATTTATTTAATGTCTAAAAATTATAAAAAAATACTATGATGTAGGAAATCTTTTTAGCTTTCCAATGACTATTTATAATCAAATATCTGATCTTTATAACCCCATTTAAAAATTGTTTTCTTAAAACATATTATGTTTGTGTCATTTTTACTTCAACATTTAATAAAAAGTTATTTATGTCATTTCCAAACCAAAGTGTCTCCATGGGGTCCCCAAGTTGACCCATGGCTTTTCTTGGTCGGCCATGACACAAAAAATAAGGTTGGGATATGTTTCTAGGTCATTTCATATTATTAAAGCATTATTTATACCTTAAACTACACTAATTACCACTAATCGTGATTAAGAACTTAATAAGTTACTATTCACCGAAAAATTATTTTTATCTCATTGAACCACATTTTACTTCTTAATGACAACCATGTATGTCGGATTTTCAAAATTCAATACACATTAGTGGTAAACTTTCATTTAACTGAAAAATTAGTTTGCTTGATTACCACTTAGTGGTTTCACTATTCATCAAAAATTGGAGTTTTTCAGAAAATTACCAAAAATTCACCCTAAGCTATATTTGATATTCCAAATTCAAAAATGAAGTCTATTTTACAAAATTCAAATCATATAAGTCACATTAATTAATTTAATAATTAATTCCCGCTGCCAGAGCAAATAGCGTGTTTTTACAAAACAATAAGTATCAAAAGATTGATACTAGTTTAAGTCCAATTTCAAAGTGACATTGATTCCAATGACCACCATTGGATTAAATGGTAAAAATATATTCATATTACACATTAATACCAATTCAAAAGATAATCTAATCATATAAATCAATTAGATTAAAAAGCAGTTTTGATGTAAAATGCAGTATTTTTCACTATTCATTAAAAAAAGAACATTGTCAGAAAAATACCAAAAATTCACACAAGGTAAATTTTGATGTCCCAATCATAAAGAATAAGTTTATTTTGAAAAACATATTTTATAAAATTTTCAAAAGATAGATTCAAAAATGGTTTGCCATCAAAAGGCAGTAAAACAATCTTTTAAGAATATTAGTGTATTCCATGCATAAGATTGTATTTACTTTCATTTTAAGCCTCTATAACATTATCTTAATCATTAATAGACATAGATAAAAATATCTATTATTCATTACTTACTTGGGATGTTACATCCTTCCCCCTTTAGAAAATTGTGTCCCCGCAATTTATTTACTTATCAAATAAATGGGGGTACTTATCCCTCATTGCATTTTCAGATTCCCATGTTGCCTCTTCAATCATGTGGGTTTTCCACAAAACCTTTACCTGCTTAATCACCTTATTCCGTAACACTTGCTCCCTGTGGTCAAGAATCTGGACCGGTTGTTCCTCATAAGATAGTTTCTCTTCCAGCTGAACTACCTCTGGACTCAAAACATGAGATGGATCTGGAATATACTTTCTCAACATCGAAACGTGAAAAACATTGTGTACCTGAGATAAACTCGGAGGTAAAGCCACTCGGTATGCAACTGATCCAACTCTCTCCAGAATTTCGTATGGTCCAATGAACCTTGGACTCAACTTTCCTTTCTTACCAAATCTCATCACACTTTTCCAAGGAGAAACCTTGGGAAAAACATGATCACCTACCTCGAAAGATAGATCCTTCCTCCGGTTATCCGCATAACTCTTCTGCCTGCTCTGAACTGTTCTCATGTGTTTCTGAATCAGCTGAACTTTTTCTGCCATCTCTTCTACCAATTCTGGTCCCATCAACTTCCTTTCACCCACTTCATCCCAGAAAGCTGGAGTTCGACACCGCTTCCCATATAATGCCTGAAATGGTGCCATCTATATACTGGAATGAAAACTGTTGCTATATGAAAACTCAACCAAAGAAAGATGTTGGTCCCAACTTCCCTGATAATCCATAGAACAAGCTCGTAGCATATCCTCCAATGTCTGAATTGTTCGTTCTGACTGCCCATCTGATTGAGGATGAAAAGCTGTACTAAAATTTAATTCAGTACCCAACGACTTCTGAAGGCCTTTCCAAAAGTTAGAAGTAAACCTGGGATCACGATCCGATACAATGGAGAGAGGAACTCCATGTAACCTAACTATCTCTTTAAGATACAAACGGGAAAGTTGATCAAGAGAGAAAGTATCTCGTATAGCAAAGAAATGAGCAGATTTGGTCAAGCGATCAACAATAACCCAGATTGCATTATTACCTCGAGATGTCTTTGGTAATCCAACAACAAAGTCCATGGATATATTCTCCCATTTCCACTCTGGCACTGGTAAAGGCTGAAGCATCCCTTTCGGTAACTGCCGCTCTGCTTTAACCTGCTGACAAGTCAAACACTTCACAGTAAAATCAGCAATATCTCTTTTCATTCCATCCCACCAGTAATACTCCCGCAGATCTCTATACATCTTAGTACTGCCCGGATGAACGGAAAACGGAGAACTATGAGCTTCACATAACAACTATCTCTTCAACTGTGAATCACAAGGCACACACAATCTCTTCCCAAATCTCAAAACACAATCACTATCAATGTTGAATTCAGGCAACTTACCTTTCTAAACCAGCTCTACCTTTTTCTGCAACTCACTGTCTTGCTTCTGTGCTTGGTTGATTCTATCTGATAGAGATGATCTCACTGATACCTGAAACAAAACAGAAGGACTTTTTGCACCAACAAATTCTATGCCAAAGTTCATCAAATCGTTAACCAAAGGATCACGTTCTAGACGCAACATTGTTAATGAAGCATTACATTTTCGACTCAAAGCATCAGCCACTTTATTTGCTTTTCCCGGATGGTAATGAATTGTACAATCATAATCCTTGATTAATTCCAGCCATCTCCTTTTTCTCGTGTTTAACTCTTTCTGAGTGAATATATACTTTAAACTTTTGTGATCGGTATATATTTCACACTTTACTCCATAAAAATGATGCCTCCAAATTTTTAAAGCAAAAACAACAGCAGCTAATTCCAAATCATGTGTAGGGTAATTTACCTCATGAGTTTTCAACTGTCGTGAAGCATAAGCAATTACCTGATCATTTTGCATTAGGACGCAACCATGTCCTTTCAATGAAGCATCACTGTATATAACAAACTCACCATTCCTGGAAGGTAGTGCCAAAACTAGATCATTCACCAATCTTCTTTTCAATTCCTGAAAACAATCATCACATTCTTGTGTCCAGATAAACATAACACCCTTCCGAGTTAGCTTAGTCATTGGACTAGATAACCGTGAAAAATTTCTAACAAACCTTCGGTAATAGCCCACCAAACCAAGGAAGCTACGAATCTCGGTTACATTTGTGGGTCTTGGCCATTCTTCCACAACTTTTGTTTTTGCAGGATCAATAGTTATTCCATCATTAGAAACAATGTGACCAAGGAAAGAAATTTGTTGCAACCAAAACTCACACTTGCTGAATTTCCCATACAGTTTCTTTTCTTTTAAGGTTTGCAAGATAACCCTTAAATGTTTTTCATGCTCCTCTTTACTTTTAGAAAACACCAAAATATCATCAATGAAAACCACCACAAACTTATCCAAGAACTCATGGAAAATTCTATTCATTAAGTCCATGAATACAGCAGGTTCATTGGTTAGCCCAAAAGGCATTACTACAAATTCATAATGGCCATATCTCGTACGGAACGCGGTCTTCGGAATATCTGCCTCCTTGACCTTCAGCTGATGGTACCCCGATCTCAAGTCAATCTTTGAAAAAAACTGAACTCCCTGGAGCTGATCAAACAAATCATCGATATGAGGCAAAGGATATTTGTTCTTAACAGTGATTTTATTCAAGGCTCTATAATCAATGCAAAGTCTCATAGAACCATCTTTTTTTTAACAAATAAAACAGGAGCACCCCATGGTGATGTGCTAGGTCTAATGAAACCTTTCTCTAATAAATCTTGAAATTGCTCCTTCAACTCTAAAAGTTCAATTTGTGCCATTCGATAAGGGGGTTTTGAAATTGGCTTAGCATCAGGAACTAAGTCAACAGTAAACTCAACTTCCCGATCAGGTATTATTCCAGGAAACTCATCAGGAAAAACATCAGGATACTCATTTACCACTGGCACGTCATTAATCTGAACAGTTCCTTTATTTTCAACGACGTGTGCAAGGTAACATTCATTTCCATCTTTTACAAGTTTCTCGGCCTCTTGATATGTTATCAAAAGTAAGGGTTCATTCTTGTAAACAAACTGAAAGTCTTTCTGAAAAGAAACTTCTTTAGCTCTACAGTCAATCTTAGCATGGTAAATAGAGAGCCAATCCATACCGAGGATAACATCAAACTCAACTAGAGGTAGAACAATAAGGTTTGAAAGTAATTTCTTTCCACAGATAAGGATAGGAAGATTCTTATAAATTCTTTTTGCCTCGACACTTCCCCCAGGTGTTTTTACCAAAAGTTCAGGAGTCATTTCGTGATATGGTATTCCCATTTTACTAGAAAAGGTTTCAGAGATGAAAGAATGTGTAGACCCCGAATCAAACAACACACTGGAATAATCTGAAAAAACAAACAAAGTACCTGATACAACTTCATTTGATGGCCTGACATCTGCTGAAGTAGTTGCAAAGGATTTCACCACCCCTTTCTGCTTGTAGTCTAACTGCTTCCCATCACTCAAGCTCCTTGTCAGACACTCGTTTTCATAGTGACCCATCTCATTGCACTTATAAAATTTCACTAACTGTAAATCAAATTTGTTCTTACCTTCACCTTGATCCTTTTCAGTGCAATCACGAGCCTTATGTCCCATCTTACCACATTGGTAGCACTTCCAAGAATTCAGAAGACATTCCCCAGCATGCCTTTTTCCACATTTATCACAAACTGAAAACTTAGTTCTCTTACCATCAGACTTTTTTGAAGAATTCTTACCTTTCTCCTGCCACCTCGGTCTCTTCTTCTGCTGGCTGTTATAGAACACTTGGTCATCGGCAAACTCCATTTCCACCTTCTCAGCACATCGAACACGATTTTCATAACTTTTAAACTCACGAGAAGCTAATTCCCTTCGATACTTTGGCTTTAATCCTGAGTAAAAACGATTGATTTTACTATCAAGGTCCCGGATAAAATTTGGTGCATACCTTGCCAATCGAGTGAACCTTTTTTCATAGGCATCCACTGAGTCTTCCTCTTGCCTCAATTCCAAGAATTGCTTTTCCATCCTAAGTCGAACAACCTTAGGAAAATACTTCTCAAGAAACATACCTTTGAATTCATCCCAGTCAAGAGAATCAATCTCATCGGCGTCCCTGATATTTTTAACCATAGACCACCACTGATCTGCTTCACCCTCCAAACGGTAAATAGCAAGACTAACCTTTTGATTGTATGAACACCCCATGACATAAAAAATCTTCTCCAGTGCTTTAATCCACCCTTCAGCTAGCACAGGGTCAGATGATCCTCTGAATGATGGTGGATGTTGCCTCATGAAATGTTCCACCACTGACATGTTCCTCTGCGGTTGATCTGGCTGATCTCGTGCATGGATACCACCGCCATTTATCGCTTGAGTCAACTGTGGCATTACTGCAACAAACTGTTCAGTTCCAATTCTGACCATTTCTGGATGCTGTTTCGGAAGGTTATTTCCTCCTGTATGCCTTCCTAGCACAGCTTCCCTATTTCCTCTGCGGAAAACCATTCTGAACAAACATGTCTTAGATGAAGCAACATGGTAATCTTTAAATGCTATATCATTTCAAAAAAAAATATTTTTGGATAATCATTTAATAGAATTCTAACTCCTAAAGTTATCTAAACCGACCTCTGATACCAACTATAAGGCCCCAGCCTTAAACCTTAATTAATCTTGAGTTATTACAAGATTACACAAAGAGGATCTTTTCGGGTTTAGAGTTTTAGAGAATTAGATCATAAAACTTTCATTAAATTCCACATATAAACAAAGTGGTTACATAAAGATAGTATTCTTCATTCCCATCAATGGTAACACATTTAAAATAAAACATGGATTATTTCTTGACACTTCCTTGACACTATCATCATATCATGTACCTTTCCCTTGACCTGTGAAAAACATTTCAAAAAAACTTGGGATGAGCATAAAAAGCTCAGTATGGGTTATAAAAACATGGAAAGGAAACATGAGTTCATATATACATAAGAATGAAATCATACTTTACCCATAAAACATAGTCACTTTAACATACCTCATAAAATCATAAATAAATCATAGAAATCATAAGACATAAAGGTAACTTGAGGCATTCATAACATTCTTACGTAGGGAGTAACCCTCTTGGTTATGTTTGGAATACCCATCACAGTATATTCCCTAAAAATCTCTTCGGAGAAACCTTAACGTTTCACTCCTTTGCATTACCCAATGCATTGGAGAGCTATAACGAGCTCACCCGCCCTTAGTTTATCACGGAACCACCCGTCTTCATAATAATGCCCAAGAACCATAACATAATCATATCACATAAAACATACATAAAGGAAACATAAAATTTCCACATTTCAATCACTAGATATCAATACAACACATTTATATAAAAACATTATGAAAACCATTTTCAATACCAAAATAAAAGAAAAGTAAAACATGGTATTTATTTTTCTTTTAAAAAGAAGGTATGGCTTGTAGAGGAAGCTGAAACTCAAATAACGGTCACGACGGCGGAGAAGTCGTTGTCGCCGCATATGTACAACAAAAACATTCCCTTTTGTCATTTAGTAAACGCTTCGTATAAAAAAGATTCCTTTTGAATAAACGTAAAAGTCAAAGGGGTTTATACACCGTATAAATGAAAGTTGTGTATAAAATAAAATATGCCTCAACGAAAGGAGATTGAGACGAAGTCCCATACCTCGTATCCGACTTGACCCGACCGTTCTTTAATCTCCTGAATAATAAACTTGAGTTAATCTCTACTTGCTTATGAATCTTTTTCAAGTTCATTATTCCTTTTATACCATGTTATGAACATCATGTAATCAGTTAAGTTAATACTGTTCATTTTGTCAGTATTTGGTTCTTAAGTCAAAAATAGACTTCTTACACTTACATGTTGTTAATTTGGTCAAAGTTTCACTATATCCAGAATGGTATTCATGATGTAGATATCATATATGTCGTATATATCTAGTACATACATGCATTTACAATATTACATCACATTTAGAGGTAAGAAATGAAATGCACCGTTCATGGAGACGGTAAGCCGTACGTACGCATGAACGCTACTTCCATTTCTATTTCATATTTTCTGGAATGGAATCATAATTATATAAGAGTATATTATAATTCCAGTATAATAACATATATAATATCATTAACTTTATCCTTTACACATCCCACATATGGTATTAACGAATCAAATCACTTTTAGGGGGCGGTAGTCCGCACTTCCTAAAATGAAGATATCGTGTTTACCCATAATGGAAACCATAAAGGTATGCCCAAAATGAAAAAAAACAGAAGCTTAAGGAAAACATAAACATATTATATATCATATATAAAAATAGTGACATCATAATGGCCACCTTTGAAGGTTTTAAATGAGTATTGAACAATCATCGTTTCGGGAGGCAGAATTTCGCCATCCACAGAAACCGTATGTTCTTTAACCATTTGATGTAGTTGTGTGAGTGTGTAGCTCAAATATATCTTATAAAAACATGCTAGTATATTGAAGATACTGGTGTTGTTACAAAAGAAGTAAATAAAAAGAGTTTAGGGGGTTGGAGAAGCAAAATAAAACAAATGAACATGAGAGAATGAATTACCTTAAAAAGTGTAACTCCTTTTGATTTGAGCCTAAAGGCTTCCTTTGAAAGGATTCTGCCCAAAGGGAATCCTCTAGGATGAGGAGAGGGATGTGGAGAGAGCAAATGGGCAGGGGTTGGCCGAGCCAAAGGCTTGAAGAGTGTGTGAAATGAGGTAGATGTGGGGGCCTTTTATAAGAGGAGAGGAGGGGCACTTTTGGAAAGTAAAGAAACATTACTTTATTTGAAAATGTGTTTCGGTTTTAAAAGGTCCCACATTGATAGAATTCGTGGATACGGTGATAAGGGTTCGAAATCCACTCATCCAATTGGTTTTGGCCATGTGTAGTTCATAGATTTTACATTGTCTTTCCATTTTATTTAAATCGTCAAATAATGATGTCATCGCTGCATCATTATTATGTCATAAATAATTAAATTTATTTAATGTCTAAAAATTATAAAAAAAATACTATGATGTAGGAAATCGTTTTAGATTTCCAATGACTATTTATAATCAAATATCTGATCTTTATAACCCCATGTAAAAATTCTTTTCGTAAAACATATTATGTTTGTGTCATTTTTACTTTAACATTTAATAAAAAGTTATTTATGTCATTTCCAAACCAAAGTGTCTCCATGGGGTCCCCAAGTTGACCCATGGCTTTTCTTGGTCGGCCATGACACAACCAATAAGGTTGGGACATGTGTCTAGGTCATTTCATATTATTAAAGCATTATTTATACCTTAAACTACACTAATTACCACTAATCGTGATTAAGAACTTAATAAGTTACTATTCACCAAAAAATTATTTTAATCTCATTGAACCACATTTTACTTCTTAATGACAACCAGGTATGTCGGATTTTCAAAATTCAATACACATTAGTGCTAAACTTTCATTTAACTGAAATATTAGTTTGCTTGATTACCACTTAGTGGTTTCACTATTCATCAAAAATTGGAGTTTTTCATAAAATTACCAAAAATTCACCCTAAGCTATATTTGATATTCCGAATTCAAAAATGAAGTCTATTTTACAAAATTCAAATCATATAAGTCACATTAATTAATTTAATAATTAATTCCCGCTGCCAGAGCAAATAGCGTGTTTTTACAAAACAATAAGTATCAAAAGATTGATACTAGTTTAAGTCCAATTTCAAAGTGAAATTGATTCCAATGACCACCATTGGATTAAATGGTAAAAATATATTCATATTACACATTAATACCAATTCAAAAGATAATCTAATCATATAAATCAATTAGATTAAAAAGCAGTTTTGATGTAAAATGCAGTATTTTTCACTATTCATTAAAAAATGAACATTGTCAGAAAAATACCAAAAATTCACACAAGGTAAATTTTGATGTCCCAATCATAAAGAATAAGTTTATTTTGACAAACATATTTTATAAAATTTTCAAAAGATAGATTCAAAAATGGTTTGCCATCAAAAGGCAGTAAAACAATCTTTTAAGAATATTAGTGTATTCCATGCATAAGATTGTATTTACTTTCATTTTAAGCCTCTATAACACTATCTTAATCATTAATAGACATAGATAAAAATATCTATTATTCATTACTTACTTGGGATGTTACAATAAATAATTGGATATGTAACAGAAAGAGATAATCGGTGAATATTGGAATAATTCTTAATGAAATTTTTTTTTCATAATGAATAAAATTCATGAAAGAATAATTCTTTAATTTGAAATGTTATATTCCTTTAATAAAATCATTTATTTCATATGAATAAAAACTATCCATGAAATAATCTTATAAGATTCAAGTTCATGAATAATGTCTGTAACTCAATGAAAGGGGGTTGAGTTAACAAAAACCCATATTAATATCATAAAATTTTAAGAAAGAATCCAAAAAAAGGACTACATGATAAATAATTGTAAATACATATAAAATAATTCTTAAAAAAAATTAATACTCTCCTAGGATTAAATAAAAATAACATTGATTAGTGGTGTTTAAGATGAAACATTATAACTTAAAGAAATGATATTGAGTAATGAAAAACCATTACATATTGGGAATCATTTGAATTGAAATCCCATGAATGATAGTACATGAGTTATATTTTAAATTAAATTTAATTCATTTAAAATAATGATAAAAGAAATATATTTTATTATATACACCAACACCATCATCGCATATTTTTTTATTAAGATAATCAACCCACACCATAAGGTAAATGTTTGAAACTAATCCAGAAACAATTATAAAATCAACCAACACCATAAGAAAAAATTGTACCAGGAAATTATAGTTTAATAAATTTAGAAACCATACATCTATGGAGACTCCATCGAATAGTGGTAACCTTTACATATAGATCATCATTGAGGAGATATTCAACATCGTATTCCATATTATCTAATGTTTGGTTGAGCTCTTATAAAGTAGTCTTCTTACTGTTAAATCCATGTGCCTATATTCTATGGTGTTTAATGATCTAGTATCCCTAATCCTTATTAAGCTTAAACTGAATATGCCTCCCAACCAATTTTTAAGACTCATATTTCATATTATTGACCTCTAGTTCCTTCTCAATGAATTATTCATTGTAATTTATAATGGTTTCTCATTCATTACAGTCCATCATTTCCATGCCACTCAGGGTAATATCAGGTTTTGTAGCCCCATTTTCTTCATTCTCCAGTTCAATGAAAGTGGATTCACCTTCTTGTGATTTTAGTTTCTTTGTTGAATCAACCATAACATTCTTAGAGGAGCCTTAATACTTACTAGTGGGGATTCTGTCCACAATTTTATAAACTTTTGAAGATAGCATACCTTTAATTGATGACATAGTAACTGGGGAACTCATTAAAATAAAATTGTATTTTCTTCTTTGCGGCCTTAAAGAGTGCTTAATGAAACCATATGAATATACAACTATTTTCTTTCTTTCCTTGAAGAGTATATGAGAAAGTCCTCCACAATGTCGTCTTCCTTGGACTGAGTAGGGGAATCAAAAGTAGAATCAATATCCACCTCCGAGGCCTACCACCTAGAGAGGTTCTCTTTAAGTGAATACTCCACTTCATTCAATTCCACAAAATAATGACACTATCCTTTTCCCAGAAATGAAAATAAATTTTGAGAATTACAACCCATGAGATGATCTTTTTCAAAAGAAAGTGAAGGATCATCATCTCTGACCTCTATAGAATTCTCCCTACTCATGAAGCCTTGGCCATCCCACTGATTCTTAGTATCCTACCCATGGTAACTACTACATTAACACCCCAAGCATCCACAATAGACTTCTCTTTGAATAATACAATAGTTTGTGTAGCACACAACTTCAAATTCTATCAAACCTTGACAAATCAAACTAGCTGTTATGAATAGTAATACACACTTTTTTCAAATTTATAAATATTATTTTTCAAAATGGAATTCATTTTTCGATTCAAAATATCCAAATTATCTTACGGCGAATTTTTGGTATTTTTCTTAAAACATTCATTTTTTGATGAATAGTGAAAAACACCGCTTTATTGTTTTAAAACGACTTTTATTTAAATAATAATACTTTTTTATATAAATTCATTTTAAAGTCAAAATAGATAGATAATAACAATATTAGTCTAATGAAATTCATTAGAGTCATTTTATAATAAGATTAGATATATAAAATTTTATTGAAATTTTTAACGTCTTTTACCCACCTTCTAGGGACATTTGCAAATTTGCATAAAACATAATTTTACTACTTATGTGAATTGAATATCAAAAATACAAGAGACACAGTTGATATCAGTAAGTAAAATTTTGTTCAATAGGATAAAAATAATTTTTTGGTGAATAGTAGGTTTTGAATTTTATTTACCACACTTAAATGTAAATAGGGTAATTAAGGTAAAAATGATTTTATATTTACCTGAAAACATGTCCCAATTCAATTAGATTATTTTATTTAGAATAAAATCAACCTTAGGAGTAAAATATGATCCTTTTTGTTTCACTTGGATTAGATTATGACATTTATTATTATTTTATTTAAAGAAGAGTTGAAAGTGTAGAATTCAATGATTAATAACTAAACCATTTTTAATTTAGAGTTATACGTAAGATAAATTCCACTATAAATATTAATTAGAGAGATAAAAATATTTCCTACATCATGTTATTTTATTTATAATTTTTTGACATTTTATCATTCAATTTATTTATGACACAATGATAATGTAGTAATTATCTTATTAATGGAGGATTAAAGTAATTGATATTATAAATATCAAAATAAATGTAAATTAACACTTGTGATGCATATTGCGAATTTTAAAGGTTAATATGATATGTTAGGGTTGATTAAATAATTTTTCTGAAGTGATAATGTTGTTATTCCTTTCAAAAAAAAACCAAATACTAAATAGTGTCAAAACTGACATAAATGAGTTTTTAAAACAAATACCATTTTATTAAATGATATAATATTCCTAAAAATATAAGATTCAGCCAACAGACTTAGAAAAGGGTATATATTTCAATAATTAACCAATTGAGGTTCTCTTCATAGATTATAGTATGTTTGTTAACCATATAATATAAAAATACAAGGATAGATGGTAATGTCAAACTATTTAACTAAGAGTTAAATCTAAAAGATAAGTTTAATATGGTGACATAAATTTGTCTAAAACACATTTTTTGAAAATATTTCTACTCATTTCCCCCATATAATTGAAATAAGTACATTTTGATCCTTTATAAACCAAATATAATTTTATAAGAAAATAATATTTCAATCTTTTTCTAAAGTGACCCTCACCTCTCTTATAAAATATAATTTCCCCTTCTCTCAAAATTACATCTCCAAATCTATTTTTCTCAGAAAACCTCTTCTCAAATATCATCCCAACTACCCCAATTCTAGCTAGAGGCCTTAGTGTGATCAAAATGTAATCCAAAGGATCCCTTTTGATCAAATCAAAAGAAAGCACCCGAAGAAGAGGTAATTATTTCATCACCACTTTCAAAGTTCTTTTCTTCTTACACTTTATATTTCTTTGTTGTTTCCATAAAAAAATGATAAATAAAATACCATCTATATACTATGAGGTCATTATAAATATGGTGCAACCATATTCATTATTCTATCCATCATTTGAATGAAAAAGTTGACATACGTTCTTACGTATGACTTACAGACTCCACGCCGTGGTGTAGTTTGTTATTCAACATTTATTTATTTGAATGGGTATAATAATTTTATATAATTAATGTAATTAATAAATATAACATGTTAATTATTCAATATAAATGATATAATATCCAATTATATACGATTTCACCATAAATAGAATGATATTGTCCTTTGTGCGTACGTATGGACTACCGTCTCCACGAATGCGATGAGATTCATTCCTCCATCATAACCATTCAAGAATAATTTTCATTTGTTTATTAAAAATAATTTTTTAGAAATAATATAATTCTGGATATGAATCAAATACATCTTATCCATAAAAAACATGGCTTATTTAACAAAACATATATAGGAAAAGGAATTAGTTAACACATGTAACAATGATACTACTGAAATATTATCATCAAAACAATATTAAAAGATCATATATGATATCATATTTATGTATATGGTTATTTTATAATTTAATAACAATGATATCTCCATTATACAGGAGTTTAACATACCCTCGACTAAGGAAAAGTATAGGGTAAGGGTTAATTTTACAATCTCTTTATTATTTGAGGTTGTTTATAAGTAAATATATACTTGGATCTCTTTATCATCCACAACTGGGTTTCTTAAAAATGTGTTTCAAAACTTTTTTACTATTTACTAGACAATGGTTTAATGTCATTTATACCATTGTTTGACTTTCTATAGAATGTTATGAAAGGATTTATTCCATCACTTTCCAAACAAGTTACTTTATGACCTTTTCGACAAATTAAGGAAATAATGTTTTTTAACTTATACGGAGGGTGAAACTACTTTCCACTGTTATAATACCTTCAAAGATTCGATTACAAGATTATAAGAATATTTTGAAAATAAATGATACCATTTATAATTACGTTACTTTTAAATGATTTAAAAATAGAAATAGATATTCCTCTCAAATAGTTTTGATTTCATCTATGTCAACATCATTTGATTGATTTTACACTTGTTTTGAATTTTATTTATTATGATACAATCATTCATACTTTATTGAAGGTTTTGTGATATGTTTGACTATTGATGTTTTATTTTTATACCACTAATTATTTATGGTTAAAGTTATAACATTTCTTATACTAGTTTTAATATGAATTTTTATGTTTCAACCTTCTCAAATGAGGAATGCATTGGATTTAGTAAGTGACAGGTGGAGCCTGCAATATATCTTTGATGCATCAGTAGGTCTCATGAGACAAACCAGTGTCTTGGCACAAGGCCTTGAAAAAATCTTATTTTTAGTCTTGGCACGAGGACTTGATTATGTGGTTATGATGTCCGGCATCATGCATCCCATGATTATGAAATTTTCTATTGATATTACATGTGATTATTCAACTAGTATAATATACATGTGAATAAGTAAATGGAATTATTTTATTTATATTTTTTTATATTATTCTAATGTTTATGTTTAAAAGGCTTTTTTTTAGTCCTACACATTTCCTTAAATGTTTATGCGTATTTATAATGGTTTCCTCTATATTTTTATCCTTACTGAACATCTGATCTCACTATGTTATTATGTTTTATTTTTTCCAAGATGAGAAGAAGTATTTTATGATTGAAATGTAGGCATAATCTATGGTATATGAGTGTGTTTAAAGGGGACACAATGTTGTTTTTTTTCATTTCATACTGTAATGTAGAACTTATGTATGTATCTAGTACTTCAAAGGCTACTAAACTGATCAGTCTAGTAGGATTTGATCCCTTGTGGTAATGACAATGTTATGTAATAATGCACCAACTCTCAGTAACTAGGTTCAGGGCGTTACAGTTGGTATCAGAGTAAGTTCATTACAATCCTTGTAGGATAGATTTAGACAAAATCTGATTAGATAACATTACACTATGATATATATTGAGGATTAGTATAGAATAACTTCTTAGAATTTTGATAATGTAGAGATTTTGTGAATTTTCCAAGCAATACATGGATATGAACAGGTAGAGTTTTCCCTTTCACAGATGTACATAGGAGTGAAAACTACGACAAAGAGTCTCGGGCTTGACCCTGGGTATCCTAGTACATGAAAACGGGCCTTTCTATACTCTTGGTTATGACACTTCCAGGGGATATGCTTAGGAAAATTAAAATTTTCATTACAAACCATTATGAAGTATTTATGAGTAAATACTTCCTTAAAGAAAACATTTTTTTCTGATTAGGGATTATATGCATAAATATATCAATTTATGTTTGGTATTTTACTAGTTTGGAATTATGTATTGTGATTCATAAACCATCCTTCTGTATTCCATTGTTTAGAAATGGATCCTAGTTTAAGGATTGGAAACAGTATCAATGCAATACTCAATGTAGGTATTGCACTCCTATTAAGGATTATTATAATGGATCTAGTGATACAACCGGTGCTGAACAACTTCTAACCATACTGGGAAAACTCACTCAAGTTACGAATAATAACATTACCCGTATGGAGAACCCTGATCCACAATGCGACGGATCAATGTTAGACCGATTCATGAGGTAACAACCACCAACATTCAATTGGACTACCAATACATTTGTTGCTGAGCAATTTATAAGTTTTTTAGAGGAAATATTTCAATATTTGGGGAGTATAGAAAGGGAAAATGTTTTCATGGTAGTTTATCGCCACATAGAGATGCAGATCAATGGTGGTCATTAATTCAAAACACAAAGCCTGATGAAGAAGTATTAAATATGGAATGGAGGGAGTATAAAGGGATTTTCATTAAAAAAATACTTTCCTTGTGAACATCTTGCGGATATGGAAAGGCAATATCTGAATCTAAGGAAAAAGGAGGATGAGAATGTTGTAAAGTATGAGGTGAACATTACAAGGTTAGAAAGACAAGATGCAGATTATATACATAACCCAAGGAGTATGATTAATCAATTCTTTTATGGGTTAAAACCATTTATTCGTCAAACATTAGTATCACAATCATTCTCATCATATGAGGCTATAGTCTCATGTTCTATCAAGATTGAAAAGGAATTATATGTGTCTTACTACTTTAAATAAAAGAAAGAGAATAAGAGATCTACTAAACACTCTGGAAATGGAAATAAGGGGAATAATGGAGATGTAAATTTTCAATCCTGCATTAAATATGGGAAGAAAAACCTCGGTTCTTGATTGAAGGGATTGGATTTTGGTACAAGTGTGGTTAAATAGGCCACCATGCTAGTGATCACAAGGGAAATAAAGAGGACGTAAATGTTGAATGCTATAATTGTAGAGAAATGGGGTATTATGCCAATGATTGTCCTAAGCGCCAAATAAATTTACCACAAAAAAGGGCAATGTAGAAAGGCCAAGATTATGTGATCACTACTGTTGAGGTTGAAGATCTAAATGACGTGGTGGAAGGTACTCTAATAATTTCCTCAAAATTAGGAAATGATTTATTTGATTCTGGATCATCATATTCTTTCATATCTTCCCAGTTTTCAAAAAAAAAATAGATATTTCCAATTTGAATTAACAAGGCAGATGTTAGTCAAAACCCCTCAAGGATGTATCACTGAAAAAATGTTTTTTCAATCAGTTACCATTATGGCATATAAATGTGGTTTATATGATGATCTTATTATCATACCCATGATTTAATTTGATAAAATCCTCAGTATGGATTGGATTTCAGACCATAATGCCAAAATTTATAGTATCAAGAAGGAGGTTACAATTTTTTATGATGATAAAGAATCACTTATCTTTTGAGAAGAAACATCACCATCTGCTTCTCATCTAGATCCACACCTTGTATATCTATTAAATTAAATTATTGGAGAAGAATAGAGAGAAATGACTAAGGGTTATGAATAGAATTTTTAAATATAGGATTTACATATTTTGGAAGAATATGTTGATGTGTTTCCAGGTGATTTACTTAGACATCCTCCAGAATGGGAAATTGAGTTTTCCATTAACTTAATTCGTGGTTCAAAGACCATACTAAAGACCCATTTTAGAATGGACATTGTGGAATTAGTGTAACTAATGAAAAATCTAGAGGAATTGAGTAATAATGTATTTATTCTCTGTAGTGTTTCTCTATGGGGATCCCTTGTTCTTTTAGTTAAGAAGAAAGATGGATCTATGAGTTTGTGAATTGACTATAAGGATATCAATGATATTATAATAAAGAACAAGTATCCCCTACCTCTCATTGATGATTTATTTTATCAACTTTGTGTAGCTCAATATTTTTCAAAGATGGATGTTCGATCAAGATATCATCAATTGTGAATGAAGAAGGAAGACATTCCAATGATATTATTTCTTACCATGTACGGGCATTACAGGTTTACATTAATGCCTTTTGGACAGACTAATGCACCCTCGGTTTTCAATGATCTAATGAATAGAGTTTTCAAGGAATATCTTGATTAATTTCAAGTTGTATTTATTGATGAAATCTTGGTATACTCAAAAAGATACGAAGATCATGAAAATCACTTATGCACTATTATAAAGACTCTTAGAAGAAATGAATTATATGGGATGTTTAGAAAGTGTGGATTCTAGCTTCAATAGATTTCTTTTCTTGGCTATATTGTCTCTATGGATGGAATCTCTATTGATCCTTCAAAGAAAAAGGAAATCCACGAATGGCCAGCACTGACGAGTATAACTGAGGTATGTAGTTTTATTGGTATTACAGGTTACTATCGGAATTTCGTCCAGAATTTTGCCCGATTGGATAACCCATTATCCAACCTAGCACGTAAAGCGGTAAAAAATTTTTGTACAAAAGAGTGTGAAGAATGTTTTGAGGAATTGAAAAGAAGATTAATCAATGATTTTATATTTACTCTACCAGTGTGGAATGATTTGTTTGTTAAATATAGTGATTCATAAATGAAAGTATAGTATTGTGTCCTTATGCGGAATGATAGAGTTATTTCATATTCATCACAGAAGCAACAAATTCATGAAAAAAACTATCAAAATCATTATCTTGAGTTAGAATCTATAATATTTTCTCTGAATATATGGAGATAATATCTATATGTTAAATTTTTTGAGATATATACTGATCAAAAGAGTTTGAAGTATATTTTCTCACAGAATGAACTCAATAAGAGGCATCGATGACTTGAACTACTCAAGGATTATGATTGTAGAATATACTACCACCTGGGAAAGGTAAATAAGGTGGTAGATGCTTTGAGGAAAAAGGATAATTGATTTCTCAACATGAATAGAGTTGAAAATGATCCTATATACATTGATCTAGTGAAGATGGTTATGAGAATAATAATTGTAGGTGAAACATCAATACTTTTTCAAATGGTTTCCAAACAATCTTTACTAGGAAGGATAAAAAGTTCTGAGACTGGTGAAGAGGGATTTGAAAAGAAAATTAAAGCTTTTAATGATGGGAGATTGATTGAATTTATATATGAAGATGGAATTTTGAAATTTGGGAAGAGAATTTGTGTTCCTGAAATTCCTGATATAAAAAGAAATTTTTGGATGATGCTCATAGCTCCAAATTATATATAAACCATGGTAGCACTAAGATGTATAGAGATTTGAAAGAACATTTTTGGTGGGACAACATGAAGAGGGAGATTGTTGTTTATGTGTCATGATGTATGGGTTTTCAATAGGTGGGGACAAGAAGAAAATATCCTGGAGGATTAACGCAACCTATTCCCATACCTGAGAGGAAATGAGATGATATGATGATGGAATTTTTCATGGGGCCACCGAAGACTAGTAGAAGGAATGATGAAATATGGGTAATAATTGACCGTCTTACACGTCAGCACATTTTCTTTCTATAAGAGAAGATTTACCACTTGAGTTTCTAGAAATACTATATATTTATGAAGTTGTTAGACTTCATGGTGTACCCCTATCGATTTTTTTTATTGTGATCCCTATTTTACATCATGATTCTGGAAAAGTATTTAGAAATCCCAAGATACTGAACATAGTTTGAGCACTGCCTACCACCCTCAAACTGATGGAAAATCAGAATAGAATATTAAAACCTTAGAAAACAAGTTGATATCTTGATCACTTGACTTTCAAGGTATGTGGGATCAGTATTTACCTCTGGTAAAATTTTCCTATAACAATAGCTTCCATTTACGTATTCAGATGGGACCATATAAAGTGTTATATGGAATGAGATGTCGCACACGAACTTGTTTGGAAGATATTGGTGAAATAAAACTCTTAGGCCCATAACATGTTGAGGAAACAATGGAAAATATGAAGATTATCTAAACCCACATCAAATCAGCTCAATGTATGCAAAAGAGCTATGCTGATAACCGAAGGAAGGATTTGGAATTTCAAGTAGGTGATCATGTTTTCTTAAAGGTATCTCTATGGATGGGTGTTATATGATTTTTTAAGAAGGGTAAATTATGTCCCAGGTACATCAGACCTTTCTAAATTCTAGTATGAATTGGAGTTATATCTTACAGTTTGGAAATGTCTCCATGTCTCTCCCTAGTTCAGGATGTGTTCCACATATCACTGTTAAGAAAATACATGCCTGACCCAACGCTTGTACTCACCTATGAATAAATAGAACGGTAACTTGACCTATCTTATTTTGAAGATCCTTTCATGATTCTTGATACCAGAGAACAAGTGTTGAGAAACTAAATGACTTGTCTCGTAAAAGTTCTATGGAGAAATCATAAGATGAAAGAGGCAATGTGGGAACCTAAGGAACTTGTGATGAAGAACCATCTCAATATTTTAATTTATTAATATTATTTAAATTTCGAGGAAGAAATCATTTAAAGGAGGGGAGAATGTAACACCCCAAGCTTCCACATTACAATTCTCTTTGAATAATGCAATATCTTGCGTTTTACGCAACTTCAATTTCTAGCACACCACGACCAATCAAAATAGCCATTATGAATAGTGATACCCTATTTTTGAAATTTATTAAAATTTATTTTTCAAAATTGAATTCATTTCTGGATTCGGAATATCAAAATTAGCTTAGGGTTATTTTTTGATATTTTTCTGAAAACATTCAATTTTTGATGAATAGTGAAAACACTGCGTTATTGTTTAAAAACGAATTTTATTTAAATAGTAATTATTTTTTATATAAATTTAATTTAAATTCAAAATATTTAAATAATAACTATATTAATCCAATTTAATTCATTGGAGTCATTTTATAATAATATTAGTTATATAAAATTTTATTGAACTTTTTAACTTCTTTTACCAACCTTATAGGCACATTTGCAAATTTGTATAAAATGAAATTTTACCACTTTTTTAAATTTAATTCCAAAAATAAAAGAGAGACGATCGATATTGTTATGTAAAATGTGGTTCAATAGGATGAAAACAATTTTTTTGTGAATTGTAAATGTTGAATTTTATTTACCACATGTAAAAGTAAATAGGGTAATTAAAGGTAAAAATGATATTATGATTTTCCTAAAAAATGTCCTAACTCAATTGGATAAGTGTATTGCGACCATAATCAATATTAGAAATAAAATATTTTCTTTTTTGATCCACTTGGATTAGATTGAGAAATTTATTATTATTATTTTAATTGAACAGTTAAAAGTGTAAAATTTAAGGTTTAATAACAAAACCATTTTTAATATAGTGTTATGCATAATATAAATTCGAATATAAATATTAATTAGAAAGATAAAAATATTTCTTACGTCATGGTTTTTTGTTTATAATTTTTAGACATTAAATAAATAAATTTATTTATGACACAATGATGATACACTAATTAACTTATTAATGAAAGATTAAAATAATTAATATTATAAACATCAAAATAAATGTAAATTAATACTTTTGATGCATTAAGAGAATTTTCTAGGTTAATATGACATGTTAGTGTTTATTGAATAAATTTTTTCTAGGTGATAAAGCATTTATGACTTCCACAAAAACTGAATACTAAATATTGTCAAAATTGACATATATGAGTTTTTAAAACAAATACTATTTTATTAAATGATATAACATTCATAAAAATCTTAGGTCCGACCAAAGGACATAGATAAGGTTATATATATCAATAATGAGTCACTTGATGTTCTATTGGTAGTTTATAGTATGTTTAACAACCATATAATATAAAAATACAAGGAGACATGGTAAATGTCAAACTATTTAGTTAAGTGTTAAATCTAAAAGATAGGTCAATATGTTGACCTAAACATATATAAAACATATTGGTTGAGAATATGTCTACCCATAACCTCTTTATCCTAGAAATAAATCCATTTTTATCCTTTATAAACTGAAAATTATTTTATAATAAAATAATATTTGAAGCTTTTATTAAAGTGATTGTCACCTCTCTTATAAAAGTGTACTTACCTTCTCTCAAAATCACACCTCCAAAGCCATTTTTCTCTTCCAACCCCAAATAAAATATCCACCAAAATACCCACACTTAAACCTAGAGGCCTTGATTTGATCAGAAATCAGACTTATGGATCCCTTTTGATCAAATTAGAAGGAAGCAATCGAAGAAGAGGTAATTATTTCATAACTTCTTTCAAAGTTCTTTGCTTCTTCCACTTCATCTTTCATTGTTTTTTCCACACCAAAATTAAGACACTAGTACCTTATACATAATTTTATGTAATTATAAATATGTTACAACCATATTCATTATTATATCCATCCTATGAATGAAAATGTCACCATACGTGCATATGTACGGCTTACCGTCTCCACGTCGTGGTGTAGTTTGTTAATCAACACTTAATTATTTGGATGGATCTAATAATGATGTATAAGTGATGTAAATAATAAATATAACATGTTAATGATTATGTATATACGATATAACATCGAATTAAATTCCATTTTACCATCAATAGAATGATGTTGTCCCTCGTGCGTACGTACAGAATACCGTCTCCGTGAATGTGATGAGATTCATTCTCCATCGTAACCATTCAACAATAAATTTCCTTTTTTAATTAAAAATAACGTTTAAGAACATAATATAATTCTATATATGAATAAAATACATCTTATCCATAACAAAAATGGATTATGTAACAAAACATATAAAGGAAAACAAATCAATTAACACCCGAAACAATGATACTACTGAAATATTATTAACAAAACAACATTCGAAGATCACATATGATATATTATTTATTTATATGGTTCTTTTATAATTTAATAACAATTATTTAGCCATTATATATGAGGCTAACATACCCTCGACTAAGTAAATGTACAAGTTAAGGGTTAATTTTACAATCTATTTATTATCTGAGGCTGTTTATACGTAAGTATCTACTAGGGCCTCTTTATCATCCACATTTGTGTTTCTTAAAAATGTATTTCCAAACCTTTTTACTATTTACTAGACTATGGGTTAATTTCCTTTATACCCTCGTTTTACTTTTTAGAATTTTTTTTGAAAGGAATATTTCAATCGCTTTCCAAACAAGGTACATTATGACCTTTTTGACAAATTAAGAAATGAATGTTTTTTAACTTATATAGTGGGTGCAGCTATTTTACACCATTATAATACCTTCTAAGCATCCATTACAAGATTATTAAAATATTATCAAAATAAATGATTCATTTTATAATCATGTCACTTTTAAAATGATTACAAGATAGAAAGATATATTTTTCTCAGATAGTTTTGATTTCATCCATGTCAACATCCTTTAAATAATTTTACACTTGTTTTGAAGTTGATTTATTATGACACAATATTCCATATTGTATTGAAGGTTTTGCTATATGTTTGAATATGGATTTTTTATTTTTATACCATTCATGGGTTATGGTTAATGTATTAACATTTCGTATACTGGTTTTAATACGAATGTTTATGTTGTGTTTAATACTTTTCAAATGAGGAATTCATTTGACTTAGTAAGTGACAGGCGGAGCCCATTATAGATCCTCGATGCGTCAGTAGGTCTCATGAGACAAACTAGTGTCTTTTAAAAATCCTTTGAAAATATCTTATTAGTATTTTTGGCACTAGTCCTTGATTATGTGGTTATGATGTCCGACATTATGTATTCCATCATTATGAAATTTTCTATTGATATTAAATGTGATTATTTCACTAGTAGAATATCCATGTAAATAATAAATTTGAATTATTTGATTTATATTTTCCATATTATACTTATTTTAAATTTTACAAGACTCATGTATTAGTCATATACATTTCCTTAAATGTTTATGCTTATTTATTTTAGTTTCTCCTATATTGTTATCCTTACTGAGGATCCGAGCTCACACCTTTATTATGTTTTATTTTTACTAGGATTAGAAGATGTATGTTATGATTGACCTACATGAATAGTCTATGGGATATGAGTGTGTTTATTGGAGACACAATGTTGTTTTTTTTCATTTCATGCTATAGTGTCAAACTTATGTATGTATCTATTACATCAAAGGCTACTAAACTGATTGGTATTTTGGGATATTATTCCTTGTGACCATGCCAATGTTATGTAATAATGCATCGACTCTGGGTAACTAGGGTTGGGTCATTACAACTACTAACTGGTTACCCCATCTTTGTAAAGGATAAGGGGGCCACAGAACTCATAGACTCTTCGAATTCACCCTATTAAAAAGTCTTAATACCCAAGTCATTTCTTAATCTATCAAAAACATCTGAAACCTTGGGTTCTGAAAGCCTCAGATACATATCTTTCTTGATAGATGAATCAAAAACATCATCTCTGGTGTCCTAATGATCCCCCTAATCCATAGGAATCAGATGCATGAAACCTCCATGGGGAACTGAGGCACCTTGATGACATATACTATCCTCATAACCCAAACAACTGCAACTCGATTATAAGAAAAACAAAGACACAAGGAAAACTATTTGGTGCCACATATATTCCCCATCAACCTCAATACAAATAGAGTCTAACAGATCCTTCAACATGTCCACATCATCCAAAACTTATAGATATACGGGATGATATACCTCATGGGTACACGAATATGGGAAAGAAAAAAACCTACCATATTACCAATTAAACATTGAATTGATAGGTTTTGAAGTATAAAAGGAAAAATGGGGAGAGTAATCCATAACATCGTGGTTGGGGAGCCCCACTGCAGATGGAAATCTAAAATCCACTGAAAAAGAGAAAAATAATAAAATTACACAGAAATAACATTAAAAATAAGTTATTTTTGACCATTATTCATATATATTACATTTTTCACACTTTAATTTTAATCATATATTAATTATTTTTTAGTTAATTATTGTTTATTTTCATCATTGGATGTCTATAAATTTTATTGTTTCACACATGATTCATAATGGTGATGTTGTTCTTCATTATATTATAATAATTTAATAATTCATATATAATTTAATGTACTATAATTTAAATAAAATAATGTTATAAAATGACCTATTTCCATTCTATGTGTGATTTAATATAAATTTTTGAATATGAAATCATCGAGCAGCTTGTTTTGGTAATTTTTAATGAATTAATGTTTGTATCTTAATAATGAGTTAAATATTAATATTACCACTCTAGAATGGAAAAAAAAATATACCCATAGAAATATCTTATCATACTAGTAATTATTTTTTATATCCATCCATGATAAAAATTTATCGCACTATTAACACGGGTTGTTAGAACGATTAAAAAAATAACATGTTATAACAAACTGATGAGTATGTAAGATAATTTATTATAAAATAATAATTAAAAAATAATAATTATATAATTTATATTTTATTAATGTGATAAATTATAATTGTGAAAATTTGGATCAATAATTTAAGATATTAAGATATTGGTTACAAGAAAAGAATGTTTTTCTTCATGGTATTCTAATTTTAAGTGGTTTAATTTTCAATTATTATATATTGTTAATATTATTTATATAATGAATAATTTATTTTTATATATTATTAATAATTTCCTGTAATATTTTTTACACATTAAATATATTCATATAACCATTCATTAGAGTGAGTGATGATAAAAAGAAACATCATTAATGGAGGTGGTGGTTCATATGTAACAGAAGAAAAAATATCATTTTTAATGGATGAGAGGGAGATTGATAATTATTATTCAATCAATATAAATAAATGTTATACTAATAGAACTGATATCATTATATTTTTATGGTTATAATGGGAGGGGAGTGGATAATACTCATGTTAAGGACTTGAATCTTCTCTTAGAGGATTACTTTTTAATTGATAAATTTAGAAAATTTCTTGTAACCAAGGGCTCCCAAGATAGAAATAAGATTCTATTAGAGGTGATTTGGGTAGGTATTATTTATAAATTATATGGGTTAGTGTAGCTTGAATTCGGTGTGAGTGAGATACTTTCATATGTGAATAATTGCTACTTTTCATTAGAATTGGATGTTTGGTGAGGGTAAAGATTGAATCACATGGGAGTTAGGATCGGAAATCTTTTTTAGGAATGTAGGTTTGAATTTTAAACCTAATAAATTTCTTAATGAAGGTTTAGTTATCAAATTTATTTAATAAAAATTTGAGTGACTATATTTAACCATGTTTACTCTTACTAACATTTGATTATAAATTTACCATCACATCTACTTTTTTACTAAAAATATAGAATGATACTCTATAAAAAAATATTTTCATAATGATTATGAATTTTTATCCATTTAATCTATTTAATTTTAAAATTATTGAAAAATTTTCTTTTTAATTAAAACATAAGATACATAGAAAAAATATTAATATATGTGTTTTGTTTTTATTATTATTTACTATCAATTAATAGTTTAATGAGTGTTAGTATATTTTTTGTATGTTTGAAAATCATATTAGAATCGTCATATAAAATTGGTTAATTTTATAATGAAGCATCCTGGGTTGACCTCACACACCACCTGACCTGATTCGCCACGAGGCCCAATGTGCATTCCAAATCCCCATAGAATAGAATATATTACATGGGTATCAAATAGAAATATCAAGGGAAAAACTCTTCCCAATACATTTGAAGATACATAGCACCTCCACCCATAATTCCATCATGAACAATCCATGCATTAGGGATCTATTCTCTATAATAATAACATATATAATTTAATAACATCCAAACAAAACAGAACCAACATTTATTATAATAATGATACTCGAAAACAAAATAAAATAGTAGAATAAATAAATAACATCTAGAATAGTGAACACTAACATTGTTGATATATATATAATACAAAATTAAAATCCAAAATACCAATAATAATATCCATGTGACCTCAATTATTACCACCCATCATCAAATCCAACTCACTCAATGATAGAGAAAAACTGATCCTGGACCTCAAAAGCAAGCATGTGTCAATATATGTCAAGTGTAAAAGTAGGGTGTCAATATAACAACCTTGTAGAAAATAAACATAGATTTTGTTTTTTTGCATTACCAAATACCCATAAATTATATTTCAGAATACATGTAGAAAATAAAATATCATCATTTAACAAATAAACAATGGACCTCCACGAAAAGTATCTTTTAAATATCAACCATGAATGAAAGAAACATTTCAAAACCATATCAATGAAATGAAACCCTTTTTTAAAAAACACCCATTCAAAATTATGTTTGAAAAAAACCCAATACCATAGAAGAAGAACTCAAAAAATATTATAAATGAAATGGATTTTGTATAATTTATCTGAATTAATAAAATCTAATAATAAACATCAATACTGGTTAACTGCCAATAAATTTATTAAAAAATATGAAAAGATAAATAATAATAACAAAAATGAAAACATTTGTATTGCATAAAAATAAACATAGTATATATAATCATAGGGAATTGATAAAAATCCTATGAGGAGATATTAGAAATAATTGGGTGGAACCATGTGATGTCTTATCAATGATGTTCTTAGTCTATTACCAACTTGATTCACTAACCTAGTCACACTAGTGAAAATCCATCATGACCTCTAATACCATAAGAGATCTTGTTCTTAAAATTGTGACTAGATAGTAAAAACCACTCAATCCATCTCTATGACTTCTAGGATCTAAATGGGAAATATCAATATGAGGTGATGTAAATTTAAACCATTACCAATCCCATATATAGTTTCATATCCTCATCAAACTCCTTACACCAAATAATGAGAACCCATTTTTCAAATCCATAATAATGAAATTAATCACATAAATTTTCAATCTCCCACATACCAATAAAATATGGATTTTTATTATGAGAGTATATCATTTATAGAAAAACACATAAAAAGTTCCAATGGAACTTCCCAGATTGAAACTATAAGTCTCTTTTGAATTTCCATTGAAAATCATTAAGAAAACTATTTTAATTTTAAAGAACACTTTTTTCACGGTCCACAAAGTTCCTTGATGTTTTATTTGGAAATTAGATAAAAAATCCTTTTAAAATCCAATTAAAAACTAATAGTAATTCATTAATCTCTGGAAAAATAAAAAATTTAGAAATAAAAACAGTCATGTGGAATGAATATGATGAATCTATCAACAAATAAAAAATAAAAATTCAAAAGAAATTGGAATAAAAAATGAAATATCAAATACCCTTCAATAAATCTCATGGAATCCTATAAATCCGGAAACATAAATTGATCAACTGTATCCTTAAATAAAAAAATGGTATCATTTTATCAAATACATTATATACACCTAATTTATTGAAATTAACAAATAGAGTTCATATGCTTTATTAAATAGTTACAAAAACAAAAATGACTCTAAAAAATAACAATTTTCCTAGAAAAAACATTTCGATAACCCAATTATGTTTAGAATAGATTGAAAATAGAATGTCATTGAACCTCCTATATTAATCAGAGTGAAAATGAATCAAAAATCATGAATGTGGGAAGATAAGACCCATGATATGATTCAAAACCCCCAACATCAATGATAACAAGTCATTATGGTAATCCCTCAATTTAGGGTTTGGCGAAGCAGGGTCCAAGACAAGAGAGGTAGGAGGAATAAAAGAGGAAGGATGATGAGAATAAAACAATCCTTAATATGGGAGACATCCTAATAAAATTGGATGATATTTCTTCAAAACCAAATGGGGGAACATAGATTCACCCAATGGGCTCTCACATGTGTGTTGAATGAGAGTGGAGAGTGGTGACCCAATCTGTGGTCTCATTTTTAAGGAGGTAGATTAGGAAATTTATGTTTTTAATATTTTGGTTAGTCGCATGGTTTCTTCAAAAGGTTTACTAGACCATTAAACAACTACATTACCCTAACTAGACACACCTAGTAACCCATATTATTTGGATACATGTTTAAAAAAAGCTACTTACTTAAAATGAAAAAATTCCATATTTAAAAATTTAGATCACCAATACACTTACAACAATATTTTCACTAATTGTGAACATGTTTTATGCTAACACCCCTATAAAAAATTGAAATGCATAGTTTTCACTATATTTCAATCTATTTGAATCCAACCATGTGCTACCCATGTATAGAACCTCTAGATAATAAGAAATTAACTGAAATTACCCACTCATAAAGTTAATCTCACAATTTTACTTAAATGATGTAAAAGAATGAAAAACTATCCAGAACATAAAAATTTTAACAAAAAAATCAAAAATCATGAAAAATAAAAAAAACTTATAAATAAAAATAACGGTAGGTGTGTAATAATTCTTCAAACTATAAAACATTATTCCCTTAAAATTTAAAAAACATCCAAATAAGGAAGGAAAGATACATGCATTACAAATAAAATGAAAAGGGATAATTTTATATAGTCTACAAAAAGAACCATAACAAAAAATCCTACCATTTACACTTTTATATCTAATTTAATGATTACACTCAAGCACAATAAGAGAATAATAAACAATAAGAGCCCAAATATGGGTCACCCCACCTTTAAATAATAAAATAGCACAGTGGATCAATAATCTTACTATGATAAACTATAGATAATAGATTAAAGTCATAACTAATGTGTCTCTGGAAACAATTCTAAACATAAATAATGTTTCTTGTTTCCTAAAAAAATTTCTAACCCATTACAATAGTATGACATGTTGAACATCCAATAATACACCCCCGAGATTATACCCTAGCAATAGTGGAAGAGCATTAGCAACATCAGAAAAGAAGAATATAGAGAAGATATACTTGAAAATATTTTTAATTACTATCAAGTATATTTTTCCTACAAGGTTATACTTATCTGTTTATTCAGCCACTTACAAACATCTAGACAAGTCCTAATAAACCAATGTAATGATATGTCTCTATGGAATTTCAGAAGGAATATTTATAATTCATGAACAAAACACACTAAAATAACACCACATTTTTTTTCCGAAACATGACGTAATATAAAAATTAGATTCCTTCAAACATATTACCCCACCTCCCACCCCTCAATTGGTGGGGAAACATTACCCAAATTGAATGAGACAAGGTTTACACCCATCTTATATTTCCCTAGAGAAGAAACATCTCTAATAAAGACATAATAAATTAAATCATTAATTGACATAAGTCCATAAAAAAATACTCAGGTGCTAGGTTCCAAAAAAGACCCATCAAAGAAATGTGTGCATTTAGATAATCACTTGAAACAATAGTAAAAGTCAAAAGAACCATCTCATTGAAGAGATAAACATACTACTTCACAAATAATTGAACATTTTTGACACTCATAAGCATGACCACCTTCTTCACCTTGAACACCACAAGGAGTATGTTTTTAATGAATGGTTTCTTAATGAATTACGACACCATATTATTTTATATGTGATATTAGAGGGTGATATTGAATTGATACCATCTAAGACCCTACAAAATAAGACTGATCTATCACTCATGACATCATGAGTTCATAGAGATTTAAAAATTTCTTCAAACCATTCAAGAAACTCCAATATCTATTAAAGTCATTGATCACTACAAAATATTGGAAAAAAATTAGAGGAAAACATATCCACGACTCCGTCATGAGTTTTGGTAGATTCAATAACATGAAGAGAGAAAATAAAATCTAATGATATTGATCCTCTATGATTCTATTCATTCTTTTTTGTAATCATACACTATAAAAGTGGACAAAAAATTTAAAATATTCAATAGAAATTAAATCACAAATCATATATAACAATAAGTGATTCCCAATTTAAAACAATAAAAGAAAGTAAATCAGAATCACCATTAAATATATCTCAACATAAATTGAAATTCATATATTCCCTTTTTATATCATATCATCACAAAATAATTTTGATTTGAAATTACCAAAACATCACTTGGTAATAATTTTAAAACTCCATGTATTTACCATTAAAAATGATCACAACTACAAAAATTCCATGTCTATCTGAATCCTTTTTTGAAAAAAAAATCCTTAATTTATATTAGAACCAATCATTTACATTTAACTATATACTCTTATTTCAAAATATCATTCAAATGGAATAGAAATTTGTCAATAAAAATAAAAATATACTTCAATTCATCTTATATAACACTTATGCAAGACCCAAATCTTTTAAAAATAAACAGATGACTAAAACAGTTTCAGGTATCTAGTGATTATGCACAATTTGGCCACATGATTTGGTAGACTAGGTCCCAACCATTGAAAATTCGAGGGAGGTTAAATAAAACCAACTATACGAACACCACATGGGTTTCCAAACCATATAGGATACCCACATGCATCAGATTCTTCATATCCTTCACCCTGAAAACGTTTAAAACATTATATTTCACAAAAAAAATTTATAAAATCCAAAAATAAAAAAATTCAAGTAGAAAATATCCCATAAAAAATAAAATTCATAATTCATGATGCACAACCCAACATCCCATGTAAAATCAATGATCTAAATGAGAAAGATCCTATAAGTTCCTCCTTAAAACCACTGATAAAATTTTGACAAGCCTAACTATAGTATTCTATTCACAACCAAATAACAGAGGGTGATATGAAAACATTATTCTTAAAAAATCATAATCACTAGTACCATTTGTAACGAACTAGCTCAGGCTGACCCGACACACCACCTTACCTGATTTTACATAACACTCATGGGGAATTCCTAGTACACATTGTTAGAAAATTATTTAATGAGAATCAATGAAAAAGTTATTAGGAATGAATTTACAAATAAATAAGACCGCATATGGATCCTCCACCTGAATGTTAAGCAGGACCACTCTATACATCAAATATCCTAGTGTACTAATAATAATAGATATAAAATTATAAAAAAACACAACAGGATTTCCTAAAAAAGAACCTAAAAAATGCCACAATAGTGGACCTAAAAAAATAAAAATATTGATTCCCAATATGAATGATGTAAAGATAGAAGATTTCACATTATATTTTCCATAAATAAACAATGTGTTTGATAACTACTTCCACATAAAACAATGAAATAAAAAAAACTGATATGTATGTATCATTATAACTTTGTTGTTGAATTATTAGGTGTGAATAAGATTAACTGTATTATGAAAAAATTTATAATAAATATAAATTTCACTTTTAATCATTACTAATTTAAATTGATAGGACTAAAATAACTAATAGGATAATTTTATAATTGAAAATATTTTTTCCAAAAAAATTATTTTTATAAGATAGTAATTTTTATTTCATAAATGTTTTGATTAATTGATTTTATTTTATTTAAAAATAATTATAATTAAATTATTAAATGATAATAAATAAGAAGTATAGTTAGTATTATAAAAAGACATTTTTTCGATAAAATGGGATTTCATTGTATTTTATGAATTTATTAAGAATATTAAATTTATAATTTTCATAATTATATTTTGAATAAATTATATTCATTATTGGATTTAAATTTTTAATTTTAATTAAAAAGTAATATTTGATATTTTTCTAAAATAATCTATTTTTAGGTGAATAGGGGAAAGCATTTTTTATAAATAATGCGACTTTTATGACATTATTAGTATATAAGTATGAAATAAAAAATAAATAATAAATTTACTGAGGAAAAATATTTATTTTATAATTTAATATATAATATTAAAAAAATATTATGTTAATTTAAACATATTTTACATTTTATAAGATAATTTATATTTTTCAGAAAGAAAATTTAAACAAATAATACATTAATTATGTTAAAATTAATTTTTAACAATTTTATAAATTTAATATTTTTTAATGAATTAAAAAAAATTACTCAATAGGTCCAAATTAAGAAAAACTATTTAGTATATTTTTGTTATTAAAGGATAAATTACTTTGGAAAAAGTAGTTACCGTGGGGAAACAGAAAATGGTTAAATTGAGTAACAAAATAGATAGTGGGCCTAACGTGGTAAAAATATGTTTTTAATTATGTGTTTGAGGCTTGAAATGAAATTATATATGACAAAATTAATTATTTATGTATTTTTAGGCCACATTCCTTGGGAGTTACTTCCCATTTTCTGAATGGTTCTGAGTATTTATAAAAATGCATTTCCATTTGGCTTATAAAAGGATGGATCCTCTCCTCACTTCCCGTAACAAAAAAATGCAATCAGTTCATACCAAACACTACTAAAACCTCTCCTAAAAACATATATAAACCATAAATATTTTATTTTAATCCAAAAAATATCATCCATCAATGGATTAACCCCCTTTGCAATGGATATAATCCAAGAAGTCAGGTGTACATTTAGAAATAATCCCTTCTAATTTATATTTATTTATGTGACCATATTATTCCTCAAAATAAATTGAAACATCTTAAAATATATACATTAGTATCATAATGATAAATTAATGTTATTATATTTATTCTACAATCATTAACGACATTTCACCTCTTCACTTAAGGAAAGAAAAAATGTCAATCACATGTGTGTCTAGACTACCGCCTCCATGACACAATGTATTTTATTTTCCATACCCAATATAAAGGGATGGTAATAATATGAAATGTAAGGTATAATTATTATATTTAAAAAATATTTTAGATTATTAATTGCTAAACCATACTATATCCTTTCCTAAATCTTTGGAAAAAATCTGCATCTATGAGTAGGTGTTGACTACCACATCTATGGAATGGTCATTTAATATTTTGATTTCCATCACCTCCTTAAATTTATGTTCATGAGAATTGGGTTAATGGATAAATATAATTCTAATATAATGATAATTTTTTTCAATAAAAGATTAATAACCTATTAGTGATTGGAAAAAATAAACAATCTACATAAAATCAACCTTTTTAAAACAAGAATACTAAGAGGAAAATGATCACTTCATTCAATATAATCAATTTATATTAATTATAATCTCTATATAATTATTTAAAATTATGATGAATAAAATAATGTACACTAAATAAAATCATTATTATTATTTTGTGATGATAGGAGATACAAATAACTTCATAATAATCCTTTAATCATGGAATGATAATGTTTGGCTCAGTTTAACCACATAATTGAGCAATGTGATGAATTTATATCGTGGTTGTCTAAGGAAACATAATTAATGGTTAAAAATTATATAAATATTTATATAATTTTTATTTTTGGTTTTGTAATGGTAAAATTATTATTAAATTCAATAATTAAAAAATTTCTTTTTGTTCACTAATAATCACATAAACATGATTGCTATCAATTTCATCATCAATGATTAAGACTAAAAATCCCCTGAAATAAATCTAAAATATAATAAACACCGCAATTAAACCATATAAGTAAATTTAATATCTAACTAATATACATGTAGAGAATAATTAAAATTAAGTTTATAAAAGGTTATGTATAGGACTAAGTTTATCAAATACTTTATTATGATATTTATGTGGGTTATATGGGATCATAACGTGAATTCAACAAACAAATGAAACAACGAAATGATTTTTCTCGGTCTCAATTTTGATTATGTGAGATATAATGCATTTTTACACCATTTTTTTCTTATACAGTTTATTTACTAGCCATGGTTGTAATTTTTTCAATAAATTTTTTAATTAATTTTATATATTGTTCCATGTCATATTCAATTATTTAAATTTCCATTGATTCAATCATCACCCCTATAGAAAGGTTTTTTGGTAACTCAACATTCATTTATTATATTATGTTATTTCTCTTGAAGTTATTTCATATATGTTGGATAAATTGTTCAATTTTTTGTTTTATGTGGTATTATAGTTTTTTGTATATATTTACATTCTTAACACATATGTCATTATGAAATATAACATTCCATATTGTGTATTTTTACAATAAGGTATAATGATAACTCAAATCATTTTCCATTGGTTTATAATGTTTCATCTGGAATATTTTATTTTCATTCTTAGGTTTTCTAAACACAATATTTTAATAAATTTTATTTTATAGTCAAATTTAATAAAATGTATTTTTAAAATAAATTGTATTTAATAATATTTTTATAATGTGGGTTTTAAAAAAATGAATTTTCAATGTACTAAAGAGGTTTTTTCCTTTTATTATCAAATGATTCATCTTTATCTCCACATTTCCTATAGAAAAATTTATTTTATTTTTAAGGATCCATTATTTTATACTATTTTTTTAAATTAGATGTTTTCAAAAAAAATTCACATCACAGTTTCAAAATATACTTTTAAATGTGACATGCATGTTTTTTAATGTTAATGTTAATTTTTTTCTAAGTTATATTTATTGTTTTATCCACATTTATCATTTTAATATTAAAATGGATTTAAAATAATGGATTTATTTAACATTATTTATTTATTAAAAAAAATTTATATTTTTAATTTGTCAGATTGAATTCATGGTATGAAATAATTAGATTCTTGATCCATTCTGCATTGATACTATTCAATGAATTTTATTTGGAAGGATGATTTTTATCCATTTCTAAAACCATATATGTTTCTATTATTACAATGAAGAAATCTTCCTTTTCAACCATCCACCATGTTTCTCAGGATGGGTTTTTTAATTTTATTCTCTTTTGGGGAAATGATAGATTAAGGCATTTTTGTTTCATAATCTTCTTCGGTGCATGACTATATTTTTTACTTTCAATATCTTTCATATGTGAAAAGCATATTTTTATTCCCTTTAGTGAAGATTGTTCACATTATAACACCCTGAGTATTTATGGGCCATTTATTTTGAATAAAATAAATTTTTTATTTATATATCGCAATACACTATATAATGGCTCGAACCTTTCCGGTCCATTACATTGGGAAAATGTGGTGTTGGAGGTGTTCTGAGAGGTCAAGGTGACTTATCCCCAACACTTTGCCAAATTTCCAGTTCTGTGAACAATGTTTTCAGTTTTATGAACAGTAACGGTAGGTGAACAGTGTTTCTATCGGTGAGGTTCAGTGAACAGTGTTTCTATCGGTGAGGTTTGGTGAACAGTGTTTCTCTTGGTAAGGTCTTTCGGTGAGGTCTATAGGTAGGTGTGCAGTCTTTCCAGATCAGTAGAATTTTACAATATTTCTATCGGTGAGGTTTAGTGAACACTTTTTCTATCTCTGAGGTTAAGTGAATAGTGTTTCTATCAGTGAGGTCTATTGGTAGGTGTATAATGTTTCCAGAATGGTATACATGTACAATGTTTCTATCAGTGAGGTTCAGTGAACAGTGTGTCTATCGGTGAGGTCTATCGGTGAGGTCTATCGGTAGGTGTACAGTGTTTCCAGATCAGTAGACTTGTACAGTGTTTCTCGATCGGTATACTTATACAATGTTTCCAGATCGGTAGGTGTACAGTGTTTCCGGATTGGTAGACTTATATAGTGTTTCTAGAACGATGAAGACTATCGGTAACCTCTAACGGCGAGGTCTATCGGTAACCTCTAATGGTGAGGTCTATTGGTAACCTCTAATGGTGAGGTGTATGAGTAGCCTCTAACGGTGATGTCTATCATTGACCTCTAACGGTGAGGTCTAAAGTTGACATTTTCTTTCCTTTTCCAAATTTTGAGTATGTGAATAGTGTTTCTAACTTCCTACAGGTCGCCCCTTTGACATTTTCTTTTGATGTAAAATACATTTAAAGCCTCATTTTAATGACTCCTAAGGCCGATTCAAATTCCATAAATCCTATATTAATTATTCCTAATTCCAGGATTTATTTACTTTGTCAAACCGTGTGGGATAATGCAATCCGTTTTTAATGGATAATTAAGCGGATCTTAAACCATCACCCTAGTAAATCTTCAAAAGGGACAAGATATCATCCTCCCTTGTTCATCCTTTTTATTCTCCGCTATGAGATGCTAGAACCTTTCAATCCTCCTCATAGGAGTTTCATAATCAAACTTTACTCCTCGGATCAGTTTGTCTCTATTTTGGATGCCACCGAGTTGTTTCGGTCAATCTTCCTTATAAGGTATGTTTTATCGTCGTTCCTTTGGGGATCATCTTCTCCTGTTTCCCCCTTCTGTATTATACTATGCAATCTACAAGATTCTAATGGGTTTTTCTTGGGGTTTTTTGGAGCTATCGTACCGTGGCATCCTTGGGTGGATGCAGTTGTCATGAGAGGAGGATCGTAACCTGTTGTGTGGATAAAGAATGTGAACTGTTGAGGTAGGGGATTCATCGCTTCTCCTTTCTTTTACATGCAACTGTATCGTTATCATATTTCATCCCACTGTATCATAATGAAATTGACATAATAAATATTTGAAATGGATAAATTAATTGATATCTATAGTATGTTATTGACTCTTTTTTTGATAGATAGTGTGATATCTATGCTTGCTTTGTTTAGCTGTTTGTTCATTATGGGAATCGATAAAGAACGTAATCCAGGATTATTTAATAATTGTTGGATAAAGATAAGAGGCATGAAAACGAATCTGGTTCTTGTTTTAATTTGATGTTAATCAAATTAATGCAGTGAGCATGATTATTTATTTGTGATAACTTACTAATTAGGTTTTATGAATTTGGAACCTACGTTTAATAAATCTGTTAATTCAAGCTGGATTAAAGAACTGCTAGTTCGATAATTTCTAAAAGGGTCCTGAGTTACCCTTTTGATTGTAAAAGGGCCATGATCCCATTGATGTGATGTTTTTTTTCCTAATACTTATGTTGTGATGTGAGCTTGGATGGATATTGTGATACGTGGAGGCATGGAGACTTTTGGTGGTGGCACCAGATGACGCCTAGAGTGGCGATATGTATCGGTTTATGCATGTTGGTGATGGGGAGGACACCAGGAATGATGGAATTGGATGGATGTGATTGTTGGATACTTGCTGATTCTCTTTGGTTGTTTATCTGCTTTACTTTTCCCCACTACTCAAGGCAGGTGGTCTTTCTTACCCTTCTTCATAAAGAGGCACATACACGCGGGGTATGCCACGTTCTTTCCGTGTTTATCCTCTCAAGGGAGAATGGGTCTACGCTCTTGCTATAGGCAATAAAGACTTGACAAGTAGTACAACTATCCACCGTGTTGAGCACCTTTGTGTTTAGTAGCATAGAATGTTTTTCTAGAATTCTTGGGAATATGGGAATGTAATTTTGTAATGAATAATTGAATAAATGGTGTTATCTCATGGCGTTGGAGTTTCTGGGACATAATGACCAGGTTGTAATTTGGATGGTACAGTGGATACTGGGTGTGATGCTAATGAAGTTTAATGTGAAATTGTTCATGGTTAATTAATGTTTAAAGATTTAATTAACGAACAATGGAACTGATAAAAAGGGAATGAAATAATCTAATAAACATCTTCAAATGGTTGTGTTCTTAAAGGATACCTAGTCTTAGAAGTAGCATCCCGGAGTCTGAGAGACGTTAGTTGTAGTTATTTCTAAGACAAGGTAATTCCCATAGTGTGGTTGTGAGATATAATATATTCTGTACTTTTTGTGTTTCTATATGCTTCTCCACCCTGTCAGTAAGGGAAACTGACACCCCAAGGATTCTGATCCCTAGGGGGGGTGTTTTCCCCAACATTCCAGTGGGAGGACGAATGGATGACTACCCCCTTTGGCCCCACTCTCTTCTCTTGGTAGATACTTGTGCCAGAAGGCACAACGGTTAGTATCTCAATATATGAGTGTAGAGGGTTGTAATGGCTTGAGGATCCCTACTCTGTGTATGGGATATAATGGATTGAGGTATAATGTCCGACGTATGATACATGTTATGCGGGCTGTGGTTGCTTCAAGAACTTACCTGGTTACTTTTGGTTGTTAGGAAGGTGTGGTGCTTCACCCAGGTGTCTGAGGGAAAGACTTTGTGGTGCACGAGGTGCAGATTGTGGTGCTTTTCCCAGGTGTCTGCAGGCAAGCCTTTTTAGAGAGAGATTCTTAGGACGTGCGACATTGGGAAAAACAGAAAACTACTGGGGAAGTAGTAGCGGGGTACCACTGATATTCTTTACTATATTCTATATTCTTGTATGCGTTACTTGGTGAGAGTGGCCATGGTGAGGTTTGGATCTTAGTATACCTGCTTAGGTGACGAGTTAGTTTCATTTGTTGTTCACTATGCTTTAGTATTCTTTCTTTACTTCTGTACGAGAGGCTTCAGGGAGGATCTTACTGAGTATACTTTTATACTCACCCTATGTATATATATAAACTGTTTTTCAGGTCACTTGGAGAAGGTTGGAGATCAAGTTGGTTTCTACTAGCTTGGGGTTGCAGGAGCTGTTCGGGCTTGTGGTTGCTGTTATTTTTCTTTCTTTTGTGTACTTGCAGTTTTTCCCTTCTAGCTGTATTACTTTTTCATGACATTTCATATGTGTACTTAGGTTTCTTTTATATTCCAGTTCTGATTCGGAGTTGATTGGTGTTTATCGTATCTCTCTCTTTCGCATGTGTTTTCTTAGAGGGTAATGCCTCCCATTTGTGTGTTTAATATACCCTCGGTGCTAGTCACCAATCCGGGGCCTACTGGAGGTGGGACTCAGGGGTCATTATCTACCTTCTCACATTGTTGGCCCAGGAGGGGTACATTTTGTGGGGAGGGGGTCATGACAGAGTGGTATCAGATGTATGGTTGAGGGATAAGATAGAGTTTGGAGTTAGGCACAGGTGAGGCTGCATGGGTTGGTAGGGAAACAGAGTCATTCATGTTTATAAAGTGAGGTAAACACTAGAGACCAAATGAGACATAGGCGTTTAGGGCCCCCTATGATTTGATGTACATACCTTTAAGTTTACATTGGCTACTAAACAAGGTAATACTAGTTTCACGGTAGAGACCTAGGAAAGGATCATGCATCATTATTCTTATGCCTGTGTTTGAATGGGTAGACCTTGGGATAGGTTAACCTAAAATGATTGAAAGAAAAAAATAAGTTAATTAATGTTGAGTCTTCCATATTCCAGGTTTAGGATCTCTAACAGTTTTTTATTTTACAGGTATGGCTCCAGCTCGACGTTCTCATCAGGTTTGTGCTGAAAATGTCCAGCAGGCTATTCCAGCAGAACGCCGCAGGGTAGAGGTTGACAATGACAACACATGGAGGAAGACACTTCGATAGTTTCAGTGCAAGAGTCTGCAGAAGTATGAGGGCTCTGTTTCAGATGCAGTCATGGAAGACTGGTTAGAGGATTTCAAGATCGGCTTTAGTTTGATATGTGCTCATAAGGAGCACTGGATGTCCTTGGTTATGACAATGTTGCGTGGAACTGCGAGGTAGTGGTGGTTCTTGTTCCTCAGGGATCGTGAGGAGTCAGCGATCTCATTGGAGGAGTTCCGAGACAGTTTTATAGTGGAGTTTATTTCTTCGACTGCGAAGGCGTCCAATCGCCAGGAGCATCTTACCCTTCAATTGGAGAGATTCAGTGCCCAACCGTTTGGAATCCATTTCAGGAAACATTTACGTTATGCTTCCGACATACTACCAGATGAGGGGGATAGAGCGAGGAATTTTGAGGAGGCTTTGCGTCCAGAGATCCTGTGCCAGGTCACCCCATTTATGCTGAAGACATATCTTGAGGTGCTGGCGAGGTAAGAGGTTGTCGAGAGGACTTTGGATAAAACCGGATAATCATGATAGGGGATCCGTCATGATTCCTCACAAAGCAGTGCTGTGGTCCAGGGTTCTCGGTTTTCAGGGAAGAAGAGTTTCCGTTCACCTGGGGGTAGGTCCCACCCCTTCACATCTCGTTTCAATAGAGGCAGCAACTCTCATGCCTATTCCAAGGGATCAGGCACTTGTTTTTCTTGTGGTGGTCATGGTCATCAGCTGCGAGAGTGACCGACCTTTCAGAGCGTCCATCGTGCACCAAGCACTATGCTCTAGGTTCCTCCGTTGAGGCAGTTCCAGCCGAGGAAGCAGCAGCTAGTTGCACCAGCATTAGATCAGCAGAGTGCAGATGGGGAGGGAATAGGACATCCCCATGACACTCCTTGTCCTTAGAGAACAGAGTGCAGTCAGGGTGGTGGTCATCATCAGGGTCAGAGAGGCTGCGGAGGAGGACATGGTCTGCTTTATGCTCTATCATTGCCAGCTCTAGGTGAGCCAGACAACGTTCGAGGTACCCTTTGTATATTTTCTACCTTGGTGTATGCCTTGTTTGATTTAGGAGTAGCACACTCCTTCATATCACATGCCCTTTTCCATGCATTGGGACTTGAGGTAGAGAGGCTTCCACTGCCCTTGGCATTGACTACACCAGTTGGAGGATGAGCTAACTTGTTTGAAGTATGTAGAGATTGTGAGCTAGTGTTGGGGCAGCACCGCTCTTAGGGAGATTTCCTATGTTTACGAATACAACCATATGATTTCATCCTCAACATGGATTGGTTGTATTCAGTGCAAGCTATCATGGATTGCTTTAGGGAAATGATCATATTCATTGGTGCAGATGGAGAGAAAGTGGTGTTTTTTGGGGAGCAAGATCCTCAGATGGGTCCTAAGCACATTCCATCCTTATCAACCATGATGGTTGAGTTGATGTTGTGTTTTTCAGAGGTTCAGTAGCTGGCGTTTCCTAGGGTCGTAGAGGAGTACCCTAATGTCCTTCCAGAAGAGGTTGTAACATTACCCCCTCGATGAGATATCGAGTTTGGGATCGTGCTATAGCCTGGAGTGTCTCCTATATCTATGTACCCATATAGAATGGCTCCTTCTGAGTTACGAGAGCTACTTATTCATCTTGATGGTTTGATATAGTGTGGTTTTTTTGGGACAAGTGTGTCACCGTGGGGTGCACTAGTTTTGTTCGTAAAGAAGGCTGATGGCAGTTTGCGGTTCTGTGTCAATTATCACCACTTAAACAAAGTGACAATAAAGAATCGCTATCCTATTACGTGGATTGATGATTTATTTGATCAACTGAAGGGTGAAAATTGGTTCTCAAAGATCGTCTTGTAGTCAAGATATCATCAGATGCATGTAAAGGATGAGGATATCCTGAAGACTGCTTTCTGTTGTCGTCATGGGCATTATGAGTTCGTTGTAATGCCATTCGGTGTGATGAATGCTCAGGCTGTGTTCATGGGATTAATGAATGATGTGTTCCGTGAGTTCATGGACAAGTTTTTGGTGGTTTTCATCGATGAGAGCCTTGTGTACTACACATCTGAAGAGGAGCAGGCAGAGCATCTACATGCTGTTTTGGGAGTTCTTTGTAAACATCAGCTGTTTAGGAAGTTTTCAAAGTGTGAGTTTCGGGCTCGAGAAGTCCGTTTCATGGCGCATGTTTTTTCCCAACATGGATTAGTTGTGGATCCATCGAAGATAGAAGCAGTTGTGTCTTGGGTAGCCCCCAAGACAGTTTTAGAGGTGCAAAGTTTCTTTGGTCTCGCCGGATACTACAAGAGGTTCGTAGCCAATTTGTCCGAAGCTGCGAATCCTCTGACAGCTTTGACTAGGAAGGATCAAGCATTCATATGGAGTGATCAGTGTTAGGAAGCTTTCTATTATCTAAAGGAGAAGTTAGTAAGTGCTCCAGTTCTTTGTCTTACAGCCGAGGGATTTCAGTTTGATGTTTTATACGACACATCGCATCTGGGGTTAGGGTGTGTCCGCATGCATCGAAGGTCAGTTGTTTTAATGGGTCTAGGCAGTTACGTCTCTATTAATGTATCTATTCCACCCATGATATTGAGATGGCCGCCGTGGTGTTTTCTATGAAGTTGTGGAGACATTACCTCATTGGTGAGCGCTTTGTGGTTTTTACCGATCATAAGAGTTTGAGGTATGTTTTCTCTCAGCGGGACTTGAACATGAGACAGTGTCAGTGGATGGAGTTCTTGCAGGAATACGACATAGAAATATCGTATAGACATAGAAATGGGAATGTTTTAGCTGATGTGCTAGCCGAAAGTCACATAGTGATGATGTGCGTGAATCTGGTGATTCTTGGAGAGTAATGAAAGAATTGTCAACATTCCATATTGATATGGGAGAAGTTGGGGGTAGAGGTTGTCTTTTTCAGATAATGGTATATTCATCCCTAGTGCAGAAGGTAGAAGAGTCCCAGTTGGGAGATCTAGAGGTGGAGGTTTGGAGAGACCGAGTTGTTTGTGGTGAGGCCCCTGATGGTTGGTCGGAGGACAAAAAACATCGAGTGTTGTATCATGGAAGTATTTTTGTACCCTTGGAGATGCGCGAGACGGTTCTCAGAGAGATCCACAGTTCACATTTATAAGTACATCCCGGTGTTACAAAGATGTACCGATCCTTGAGGAGTCACTTTTGGTGGCCTCGGCTGAAGCGTGCGGTTGTGTTGTTTGTGTCGTCTTCCAGATAGTGAAGGATGAACACCGTGTTCCTGGTGGTCTTCTCCAGCCATTGGAGATTTCTCAGTGGAAGTGGGAGGACATCTCAATGGACTTTTTTACAAGTTTACCTCAAGCTTCAGGAGGACATGATGCTATATGGTTTGTAGTGGATCGTTTAACAAAATCGGACCACTTCATAGAAATCAAGGAGTCGAGCATAGTGGAAGTTTTGTTGAGTCAGTATCTAGAGGAGGTGGTGAGACTTTATGGAGTCCCTAGGATGATCATTTCTGATCGAGATCCTCATTTTACCTCCAGGGTGTGGAGGGGTCTCCAACATGGTTTTGGTTCTCAACTATGCCTTATCACTGCTTTTCATCCTCAAACGGATGGTTAGAGAGAGCGAACCATCTAGACTCTTGAAAACATGTTGCGCTCTTGTGTTATTGACATTGGAGGTTCATGGATGATGCACTTACCCTTGGTGGAGTTCGCTTAAAATAATAGTTTTCACTTCACCATTGTTATGGCGCCGTTTGAAGCCTTTTATGGTCGGCCTTGCCGTTCTCCTTTGTGCTGGACTGTGGTCGGTGAGTCAGAAATTCTCAGACACGAACATGTGTAGAATACAACAGATATGGTTCAGGTGATTCCTGATAGGATGAAGACAATGCAAGATCATCAGAAATCATATGCTGAACAAAGGAGGAGACACTTAGAGTTTAATGTTGGGGATCATGTGTTTTTAAAGGTGACTCCCCATCATGGGAAGTGAAGGTTTGGTCGTGGAAGTATGATTTCTCCCCGGTTTGTTGGGCTTTTCGAGGTGTTAGCTCGTGTTGGAGTTGTGGCATATCGAGTAGCACTTCCCCCATAGATGAGTCAGATACATGATGTTTTCCATGTATCACAACTCTGTCGTTATCTTCATGATGACTCTCACGTTATCGATTGGGGAGAGATCGATGTTGATGATGATGCAACCTTCGAGGAGCGACCAGTGGAGATCCAAGACTGTAAGGAGAAGGTGTTATGCGGGCGTTCTATCCCCTTATTTCTTGTCTTTTGGCAACATGGTGGCATGAAGAAGAGTAACTTGGAGCATGAGTCACAGATATGTGCTCAGTACCCAGAGTTTTTTAATGTTTAACTCTATTCATGTAATGATGTTTCCATCATGGTTAGACCTTTCATCTTTTATTTATGAACTTATTTTGTTCCTTTTGCGGCTTGCTCTCTTTTGAGAGTTATCTCGATGGGAGGTTGTTCGGACCCTATTTATTTTTTTGTCACTTTAGATTGGTTTTGAATTCTCGAGGACGAGAATGTTTTGAGAGGTATCTGATGTAATGGCCCGGACCTCTCTGGTCCATTACTTTGTGAAAATGTGGGGTTGGAGGTGTTCTGGGAGGTCAATGTGACTTATCCCCAACACTTTGCCAAATTTTCAGTTCTATGAATAGTGTTTCAAGTAATATGAACAGTAATGGTAGGTGAACAGTGTTTCTATCGGTGAGGTTCAGTGAACAGTGTTTCTTTTGGTGAGGTTCATTGAAAACTGTTCCTATCGGTGAGGTCTATCGGTAGGTGTACAATGTTTCCAGATCGGTAGACTTGTACAGTGAATCAATCAGTGAGGTTCAGTGAACAATGTTTCTATCTGTGAGGTTCAGTGACCAATGTTTCTATTGGTGAGGTCTATTAGTGAGGTCTATCGGTAGGTGTACTATGTTTCCAGATCGGTAGACTTGTACAGTGTTTCTATCAGTGAGGTTCAGTGAACAATGTTTCTATCAGTGAGGTCTATTGGTAGGTGTACAGTGTTTCTAGATCGGTATACTTATACAGTGTTTCAAGATCGGTAGACTTGTACAGTGTTTCCAAATCGGTAGGTGTACAATGTTTCCAGATCGGTAGACTTGTACAATGTTTCCAGAATGGTGAAGTCTATTGGTAACCTCTGGTGAGGTCTATCGGTAACCTCTAATTGTGAGTTCTATCGGTGAACTCTAATAGTGAGGTGTATCAGTAGCCTCTAATGGTGAGGTCTATCGGTAACCTCAAACGTTGAGGTCTAAAGGTGACCTTTTCTTTTTTTTTTTCCAAATTTTGATTATGTGAACAGTGTTTCCAGGTTCCTACAATTTCGCCCCTTTGATGTTTCCTTTGACGTAAAATATATTTAAAGCCTTATTTTAAGGACTCTTAAGACAAATTAAAATTCCCTAAATCCTATATTAATTATTCCTAAGGCCGGGGTGTATTTACTTGGTCACACCACGTGGGTTAATGCGATCCATTTTTAATGGAGAATTAAGTGGATATTAAACCATCACCCCAGTAAATCTTCAAAAGGGACAAGATATCATCCTCCCTTGTTCTTCTTTTTTATTCTCGGCTATGAGACGCTAGAACCTTTCGATCCTTCATGTAGGAGTTTCACAATCAATCTTTACTCCCCGGATCAGTTTTGCTCTATTTTGGATGCAACCGAGCTCTGTCAGTCAATCTTTCTTATAACGTATGTTTTATCGTCGTTCCTTTGGGGATCATCTTATCCTATTTGTCCCTTCCGTATTATACCATGTAATCTCTAAGATTATAATGGATTTTTCTTGGGGTTTGGTTGGTGTTGTCGTACCGTGGAATCCTTAGGTGGATTCAGTTGTCACGAGAGGGGGATCATGACCCGTTATGTGGATAAAGAACGTTAACTATTGAGGTAGGGGATTCGTTGCTTCTCTTTTCATTTACGTGCAACTGTATCGTTATCATATTTTATCCCAGTGGATCACAATGGAATTGAAATAATAAATATTTGAACTGGATAAATAAATTGATATATATCGTATGTTATTGCCTCTTGTTTTTCTAGATAGTGTGATATCTATGCTTGCTTTGTTTAGCTATTTGTTCTTGATGGAAATTGGTAAAGAACGTAAACCAGTATTATTTAATAATTGTTGGCTAAAGATAAGAGGCACGAAAACGAATCCGGTTCTTGTTGTAATTTGATGTTAATCAAATTAGGGCAGTAAGCACGATTATTTATTTCTGATAAATTACTGATTAGGTTTTCCAAATTTAGAACCTACATTTAATAAATCCGTTAATTCAAGATAGATTAAAGAACTGCTAGTTTGATAATTTCTAAAAGGGTTATAAGTTACCCTATGGATTGTAAAAGGTCCAAGAGCACATTAATGTGATATTTTTTTCCTACTACTTGTGCTGTTATGTGAGCCTGGATGGCTATTGTGAGATCTAGAGGCATTGAGACTTTTGGTGGTGGCAGCAGATGATGCCTAGGGTGGCGAGATGCATCGGTTTATGCATGTGGGTATCGGGGAGGACACCAGGGAGGATGCAATGGGATGGATGTGATTGTTAGATGCTTGATGATTCTCTTTGGTTGTTTATCTACTTTACTTTTCCCCACTGCTCAAGGCAGCTGGTCTTGTTTACCCTTCTTCCGAAAGAGGTGAAGACACGCGGGGTATGCCATATGATTTACATGTTAGCCTCTAAAGGGAGAATGGGTCTACGCTTTTTCTATAGGCGGAAAAGACTCGACGAGTAGTACAACTACTCACCGTGTTGAGACCCTTTGTGTTTAGTAGCCTAGAATAGTTTTCTATAATTCCTGGGAATATGGTAAAGTAATTCTGTAATGAATAATTGAATTCATGGTGTTAACTCATGGGGTTGGAGTTTCTAGAACATAATGACCAGGTTGTAATTTGCATGTTATAGTGGATATTAGGGGTGATGCTAATGAAGTTTAATGTTAAATTTTTCATGGTTAATTAATGTTTAAATAATTAATTAACGAACAGTGGAACTGATAAAAAGGGAATGAAATAATCTAATAATACTCTTCAAATGGTTGTGTGATTATAGGATACCTAGTTTTAGATGTAGCAACCCGGAGTCTGAGATATGTTAGCTGTAGTTGTGTCTAAGACTAGGTAATGCCCATAGTTTGGTTGTGAGATATAATATATTTTGTAGTTTCTGTGTTTCTATATTCTAATCCACCCTGTCAGTAAGGGCAACTACACCCCAGGGATTCTGAGCCCTGGGGGTGTTTTTCCCAACATTCTTGTGGGAGGACGAATGGATGACTACCCCCTTTGGCCCCACTCTCTTCTCTTGGTAGATACTTGTGCCAACAGGCACAACGGTTAGTTTCCCCATATATGTGTGTAGACGGCTGTAATGGATTATGGTTATTTCACAGACATATATTCTGGATATAGTATCTTATGGGATACTATTGGTGTAATGTTTATAGGCTATGATGAATTGAGGATACCTACTCAGTGTATGGGCTATAATGGATTGAGGTATACTACCCGATGTATGATACATGTTGTGCAGACTTTGGTGGCTCCCAGAACATACCTATTTATTTTTGGTTGTGAGGATGGTGTGGTGCTTCTCCCAGGTGTCTGCAGGCAAGACTTTGTGGTGCATGAGGTGCAGATTGTCGTGCTTCACCCAGGTGTCTGCGGGCAAGCCTTTTTAGAGAGAGCTGCTTAGGACGTGCGATGTTGGGGATAAGTGGAAAAGCAGTGGGGAAATAGTAGCGGGGTACCCTTGATATTCATTACTATATGCTATATTCTTGTATGCGTTACTTTTTGAGAGTGGCCATGGTGAAGTTGGGAACTTAGTATACCTGTTTAGGCGAAGAGTTAGTTTCACTTGTTGTTCACTGTGTTTTAGTATACATTCATTACTTTTCCACGAGAGGCTTCGGGGAGGATCCTACTAAGTATACTATTATACTCACCCTATGTATATATATAAACTGTTTTTCAGGTCACTTGGAGCAGGTTGGAGGTCAATCTGGTTTCTACTAGCTTGGGGTTGCCGGAGCTGTTCGGGCTTGTGGTTGCTGCAATTTTACTTTATTTTGGGTACTTGCAATTTTTCCCTTCCAATTATAGTAATTTTTCATGAAATTTCATACGTGTACTTGGGATTCTTTTATATTCCAGTTCTGATTCAGAGTTTATTGGTTTCTATCTTATCTCTCTCTTTCGCATGTGTTCTCTTAGAGGGTAATGCCTCCCATTTGTGTGTTTACTATACCCTTGGTACTAGTCGCCATCCCGGGGCCTACTGGAGGTGGGACTCGAGGGTCATTATCTCCCTTCTCACATTGCCGGCCTAGGAAGGGTACACTGTGTGGGGAGGGGGTTGTAACACACTATGTCAGACATTCCTATCACACTAAAATGAATTTTCTTATGTTACACACAACACCGGGATGGAATATAAAACATGAAACATTGAGTATATATTTTGTTAAATGTATAAATGAACTATGATTGAATTCTGTAATATGCAAAAACAAAGGAATCTTTCACTACACGGAACACATACTTGGCGTGCGTTACACCCAAGAGAGACCTTCCACGATAACTTGTGTTGTATGGAATACCGAGTTTCAATGAACAATGATATACTATTAAAATATTATTATTTAATGGGATATAAATTAGACGTTATGAATAGTATTAAACTAATTTTTTATTTTATATAAAATTAACGTTCTTATTAGTTTTTTCTATAGAATGATATAAGAACAAAATCATTTTTTCGGATAAAAGAAATATTTTTTAAAAAAATGTAGTTTTCCACCTTTTGGTAACACACCAATTTTAAATCTAGTTTTTAAAAATTTTATATCTTATATTTGACAAAATAAATTTCTTATTTGGAAATGAGACATAAAAATTTAACTTGGATGATATTTTTGTATTTTCCTGATGAAATTCATATTTTAATGAATAGTGAAAATACTGCATTTTAATTCAAAACTACCTTTTCTTTTATAATTTGTTTATTTAGGTAGATAATATTTTTAACTAGTATTAAAGTTTAATTAGATTATGTATTTATCATTTAATAAAATTTTGTTCATTAGATGTAATTTCACATTTAAATTGTACATAAATACATGACATCCTTTTGATAAGTTTTTACATCTTAAAAACAAGTGTTTTGGTTTTTGACAATGGGAATTAATTTTAAGTTAATTTATTATAATTCTGTATTTTGAATTATGGAAAATGAATTCCATATTTTGAATAAGTGGGTCCAAATTATGTTAATTGGTTATTTTTTTGGATATTAAGAACAGTAACAACGATAATTTTTATTTTCCACAATTAAAGGTAAATCACGTAAACTAGGATAACTAACAACATGATAAATATAATAAAATTACCCTAACACTTAAAAAATCCTATTTAATGAATTAATGTCTATAAATATCACATATGGGTTTTAAATGATTCATTTAATAGTCTTTTTTCCATTAAAGTGATATAACTATAATTAAAACCATAGAATGTGACGGCATGTCACTCTCATATATCTTATAAGTATAATAATATTAATATAGTGATAAACATGATAAAAATTAGAAAATAAATGGTCTTCAGAAATATAATGAAAATATATACATCAATTTTATTTATTTCGAATTTTTTGAGAATGAATAAATAACATTAATGATGAAACAATAGTGATGTAGAAATTATATCATTGATAGTAATATCAATTAAATGGTTTAAAAATATTAAAATTAAGATAACATGATGTAATTAATGTTCTCCTCGAAATTTATAGGAAAATATAAAATTTTAGTAGTGTATTAAATATTTTGGTTCAAATTTATCTTCTATGTTGATTTTATTTAAAATAAAATAAATGAATAGGTTCAAAATTGACACCATTGATATTTTGTATATATAACATATTATTAAATTATTTAGAAAGCACAAAAAAAATTAAAAATTGAAAATTGAAAATTATGTGGTTGAAAATGTCATAATGTATCCAATTATGGATAATTTACATCACATAAGTTAATATTTATAACCATTTAATATTTATAATATTATTACCATATATTACATTAAATTTATTAAATAAGGATAAATCAAAATGATAAGGTTTAAAATAAAATTCAAACACGTATAAATTGTATTTTATGAGATTATTTCGACCCAAAATCATATTATCTTCAAAATAAACTGGTTTTGGTGCTCTATAAACCGAAAATTAATTTTTAATAAATTTATAATTCAGGACTTTCCAAAGGTGCCTCTACCCTCTCTTATAAAAGAGAGCCACTCCTTATCTTTTAATCACACCTCAAATAAACATTGGATTTGAAAAAACCTTACCAAAAATCCTCCAAAATTACCTCAATTCATCCTATAGTACAGCCTTTTTGTAGAAATCCATCTTAAGGAGTCCATTTTATCATAATAAAAAGAGATATCAGAAAAAAGAGATAATTCATTTATATGTTCGTTCGAAATTATTTTCTTCTTATACAACATCTTCTTATATTGTTTTCATACTTATGTAATAAATATAGTACCTTATACATTATGATATTTTATTATAATTATTTTAAAACCTTATACCCCTTTATATCCATCCTACCAATAACAATATCACCATGCATGTGAACATACGACTTAGCGTCTCCACGTTGTGGTGTAATTTGTTATTCAACACTGAATAATGTGGATATGTTTATTGATGAGTATAATGGATTTAAATAATGAATATTACTTTATATTACTTCATTAAAATTCATATATAATCCAATTCATTACCATTTAACCATCAAGGGAATGATATCGTCGCTCGTGCGTACGTACATCATACTGTATCCAAGATGTAGTAAGATTCAATCTACACATTAACCATTCAATAATAATTATAGAGTATATATAATAAATAATAATAAATTATATGACATTATAATTCTACTAGATAAATGTGTGTTTATATATATATATATCATTTAGTTGCCTCCATTCTATTCCATAAGGAAACAAAAACAACGTTCAAGCGTACATACGACCTACCGTCTCCAAGAATGGTGTGTTCCATTTTATTTATCAATCTATTATATATATTTATATACTGAATATATATGATATATAAATCATGTTATACATTATTGAAGTAATTAAATCACAACCTAAGTAATAATATCAAGAATAACCAGTAAAAACATGTACGATAAATAAAACGATTATTACCCCAAACGTTGCTTTAACATGGAATTGGTAAATGAACATATAATATAAAGTAATAAGTGAATCAAGTATGATTTAATTAATATTTTGATGGTTATTTTAGAAGTTAATAATATTTTTAAACCCATTGTACATTTGTTTTGGACACATAAAGAGGAAATCAGACCTAAGGTAAGGGATAACTTTGCAAATATCATTTTTTCTGAGATTGTTTATTCATAAGTATTTACTGAGGTATATTTATCATCCATGTACATGTTTCCTAAATTTTTATTTCATAGTATACTTTATCTCCTTCTATAATTTTTTTAATTTCCATTTTACCCATTGGATAATTTTTAGTAAATGGTATGAATGTATTCTTTTGTCATTTTCGGTGCGAGGTACTTCTGAAATTTCTGACAAAAGTACGAGAATAACGTTTTTTTCATATTATATGAAATGAACAAATTTCTTATGATTTAATAATTCCTTATTTCATTGAAGCTTCCCCAAAAACATTACAAGGTTATTTTTACATAAATTGATTTCTTCTAAAAGTGTGAGGCATTTTGAGGAAGGAAAACATTTTTGAAGAAGAAAAGATATTTTCCTTAAGAAATATGTTCTTGTGTTTTATCAAAATTAGTTTCCATATTAGATGACATCCATTTAAATTGGGTTATGTATCTATCACTATTATTACTATGATTTTATTCTGTTAATTATGGAATGATATTTTATATGGATTTTGCTACGATGGAATGATGTTCAAGAATCCCATTTTATTTTTTGGGTTATGTTATGATGAATGATTTATGTTTTGTGGAACATGTAAGAATGATTTAATTATGAGATTTTTGGGACCTAAATATCACTCTAATTAATTGGGTAAATATTTATATTTCCTAATATAGACATGACTGGAATGTAATGTAAATTCGGTTTAGTAATACATTGCTAGAAAGAAAAGTAAATATGGTTCAGTAATTCATCGATGGGACGACAAGTAATCTCGGTTCCGTAATGGTCTTCGTCCATTATGATGGTATTGGAAACAATTTATTGATACTATAGAAATCATATTATGTGGGTATTTGTTTTCCACAATTCTATGATTTATGCAAAATCTATTTTATCATGGTTAATGTTTCATTATAATCTATCACTTACTCGTGATTTGAGCTCACCATTTTTATGTTTTCTATTTCCGAGGATATAAATAAAGGTTTTAGGAAGGAAAATTAAAGGGTAATATCTTTATAAGAGATGTGGAAAATCTTTCCACAAGTTATAATATTACGTTCCATGTTTCTAAATATTTTAAACTAATACAGTCTTTGGGCGTATTTTTCTACCAAGAATTATGTAATTTGTAAATGGAATGTAATTTATACTTTTCAAATTTTTCTGTTGTTATAGTTGGTATTAGAGTGAAGGATTAGTAAACATTTTGAAACTAGGATATGAAAAATTAATGAGATCCCTATATGTATTTATAAGGTATGTATAGGTATGTACCTAAGGGTATATCTAACTATAGGTTATAGTCATAGAATTATGGTAATGAACATGAATAACCAAGGATTATACCTAATATGTTAGATATTGAAATCACCCCTTTTAGTATATTGTTTTCCTGGTATGATTTTCACATCTCACAAAATTTTTATGGTTTTTAGAAATAGATGGAAATAGGAGGATTCTTGTTAATGGAGAATATTATTGACAATTAAATGATATTTTTCATGAAAACCAAATGAAATGGGAGTTGGATGGTGAAACATCATTACTATTCCTAATTAGAAATCTTATAATATGATCAATAATCTCAACTTTAGTGACTCTCCTGACCCAGCTAATAATAGAAAGATGGAGTTTCATGGTGATCATAGACGAAACAAAGTTCAATTTTCCACATGTAAATCATGCGGGGAGAGGCATCAAGGAGAATGTTTTAAAGGAACTAGAATATTATTTAGGTGAGGAAAATAAGGACATAAAGCTAGTAATTGCAAAGGAAAAGGTCTAGTTAACACAATAGAAAAGGATAATGGTATTTCTAGGACATCAAAAATGGTTAAATGTTTTAAATGTCGAATGTATGGGCATTGTAAAAACTGATTCCATAAGGAAAAATCTCATCAAGGGAATGAGTATGGTCATATGGGTAGTATTTATGTTTTTGACGATGAAGAGAATAAAAATGATATATGAGATGAAAGATATGTTAATGAATAGATTGATAAATCATGGTCAATGGTTTTAGAATTTAGGTAATTATTGAATTTTTTTCAAGAATAATGGTGTGTTAGTAATGTTATTGTACTATGTAATAATGAAACATCTATGGATTGTTACACTATTATTTTCCGTAAGTATTTGAAATTATATGTTAAATAATACCATAAACTATGAAAAGTTATTCAGATATTTTTGGAAAACACATGATTCTTGAATAATGATGGGATAAGGATATAATGAGTTGTTTGATAATATTAATTACCTTAGGAATGATATAATTACAAAGTGATATCATTGTTTGAGTATTTGGTATTATTGGTGTTTTTGGCATATGGAAAAAAGTTCATTTTGACATAATTCATGTTTTTAGTACGGTTTTACTGTAATTTAAATTATTACAATGTTTCAATAGAATAAATGTTTAAGGTTTTCACATGATTGTAATGTGAGAACCAAGAAATATCTTCTGAGATATGGGCGATAAATGTTAAGTCAAAATTTTCACCACTTTATAATGTTTTTTATTTTCAGTTTTTGGAAAGATTGTAATGTTATCCATTTATGGATAGTATAAAGCATTTTATAGTTGAAGTTTGTTAGATTATAAAATTATACTAATATAGGTGGACTTATGCATATTTAACCACCTATCATAATATTTTATTGAGACTAACGAAATGAACTATCCTTCTATCACATTATAAACTAACATTTCAAAAATTAAAAATTCAACTTCATTTCTTTAAAAAAAGATGAAGTGGAAATTGATCAAGGAATGAACAATGTTGAGATTATACTGAAATAAAGTATGTATTTATTCTAATGTTCATCAACATTATTGAAAATATCTTGAAAACCAAAAATGTTATCGTAGTACCTTCATATCCAATTAATCTGATGGTCACATAAATCATCTCATATTTTTGGATTTCTAGTTAATAACTTTCTCCAACCATGTTCTCTATCACTATCCATCAGAACATGAAGGTTATATCCATATAATTACTTCGCACAAATGTTATAAAATGTGGAAACTCACTGATATGTTATGTTTAGCTTTCCTTTTTAAATTTTTTTAGTATTCCTTTTTACGATGCGAGTTTACATGAAATAAACATTCAAGTAGTAAACCTTTTATAACCTCGACAAGTTTTGGGGGAGAAATAAATTTTAAGGGGGTATAATGTAACACCCTGAGTTTTTATGGGCCATATTTTTGAATAAATTAAAATTTTAATATATATCTTGCAATGCACTAACTCAAACATTCATGTCACACTAAACCGACTTGTCGTATGTTACACGTAACACCGAGTTGGAATACGATACACACTACAATGACAATAGATGATGTTTAATGTATAAAGAATTATGTTTGTATTATGTTATACACAACACCAAAAGAATATTCCACTACATGAGACTCTGACTTGGCCTGCGTTACATGCAAGAGTGACCTTCCTCGATATCTTGCATTGTAAGCAATACTAAGTTTCACTATACAATGATATATTATTAAATTATTATTATTTAACGAGATATAAAATAATTTTTATGAATATTATTAACCACGTTTTGAATTTTATATAACATCAACATCTATATAATGTAATTTTTTAGATCATCATAAAAGAACATATTAAAATTTTCGGATAAAAGAATTATTTTTCAAAAACAATTGCAGTTTTGTCACCTTTTGGTGGAGAACCAATTTTAAATATAGTATTTAAAAACTATATATATTATATTTGAACAAATAAATTTTTTATTTGGAAGAGGGACATCAAAATTTTACTTGGTTGAGATTTCAGTATTTTTCTGATGAAATTCATTTTTTGATGAATAATGAAAAACACTGCATTTCAATTCAAAACTCCCTTTTTGTCTAATTTATTTATATAGTAAGATTATATTTTTAATTATTTAGAATGTGTTATTGGATTATTATTTTATTATTTAATCAAATTTCTCTCATTATATGTACTTTCACATTTAAATTGGACATTAAAACATGACAATCTTTTGATATGTTTTTACTTTATAAAATCCTGCATTTAGGTTTCTGACAAAGGTAATTAGTATTTACTGAATTTCTTCCCACTATGTGATTTTAATTTTGAAAAATAGATTCCATATCTATTATAAGTGGATAAAAATTATGCTAATAGGTTAATTTTATTTTATTCGGATATTATGAGTAGAAACAACGGCAATGTTTATTTACAACAATTAAGGGTAAATCAGGTAAATTAGGGTATCTAACAATATGATAAAGATAATAAAATTACCCTAACACCTTCCAAAATTCTATTGTATGAATTAAAGTTGAAAAATATCACATATGGGTCTGAATTTATTCATTTAATAGACTTTTTCCTATGAACGTTATGTAATTATAATGAAAACAAAAGAAGGTGACAACATGTCACTCTTATATATCTTAAAAGTATAGTAATTTTAATATAGTGAAAAACATGAGAAAATTTCTAACATAAATAGTATCCATTAATTTAATGAAAATTTATATATCATGTGTATTATTTATATTTTTTATAGAATAAATAATTACCATTAATGATGACACAATAGTGACGTAGAAAATATTTTATCCATATAAATATAAATAAATGGTTTAAAAATATTGAAATAAATTTCATATTAAAAAATTAACGTGTTCCAAAAATTTTATTGGTTACTATGACATTTTAAGAGTGTATTAAATATTTTGTTATGATTTTTTGTACTATTTTTGTTTTATTTAATGTCAAAAAATTGAATAATGTAAAAATTTAAATGTTGATATTTTATAAAAATAACATATTATTAAAATTTTTAAAAATCACAAAAAATATTTAAAAAATATGAAGTGAAAATAATATGGTCTATAAAGTCATAATGTATCCAATTATTAACAATTTACAACATAGTAGTAAATATTTATAGCCATTTAATATTTAGAATATTATTACAAGAAATAAAATTAAATAGATTAAATAAAGATTAATAAAAAATGATATGGTTTAAAATAAAATCAAAACAACTCTAAATTTTATTAGTTGAGAGGATTTAGACCCATACTCATATTATATTCTAACTAAATGATTTTTGGAGCTTTATAAACTGAAAATTAATTTATAATAAATTAATATCTCAAGACATTCCAAAGGATCCCCTCCCCTCTCCTCTAAAAGGGATCCTCTCCTTCTATTTTGATCACACATAAAAAACCTTTTGTCTCAGCCAAAACCTACCGAAATATCATCTGATATTCTTGTTGGGTCAATAAGGTTTCCTTATTACTTTTCCATTCATCTATGTTTTGAATATCACAACACTCTATCTTATGGGAAATTATTTTTTCACTAAGAATTATCTTAATAAGGAAACATTTTCTTCCCCAAGGAAATTTTATCATTAACTTTATTTTCCCTTTTCATTTTATTGTTTCTCTAAATCTTAATTTTATTATTACTAATTGTAAAATTCATTTTCACATCTAAAATCTCAGAATCCTATAAATCCATGGTTATAGGAGTATTTTGTTTTCAGACACCGAATTCCATAGAATTACAACTCCAAATTACTAATAATTCATACTATGAATTCCAAAAACAACAGACTTCAAATTCTTCAAAATTCAGTCTCCAAATTATTCAGAATTAATAATTTGAATTCCTCAAAATTCAGACTTCGAATTCCTCACAATTCAGACTCTAAATTATTTAGAATTATTACTATGATTTCTTCAGAATTCGGACTCTGAATTCTTCAGAATTACGACTCTGAATTCTTCAGAATTTGGACTCCAAAATCCTTAGAATTACTACTTCGAAATCTGAATAATTCGAACTCCTAATTCCTTATAATTAGGACTCGAAATTACTCAGAATTCAGACATCGAATTCCCTAGAATTCAGACTTTGAATTATTTGGAAAATAGATACTGAATATTTATAATTTATAGTCTCCAAATTATTATTTGTTTAGAATCTGAACATTATTTTTTCTTTAGAATCTGAAAAATATATTTGGTTAAAAAACCTTATTTTACTCACACTAGTTATGGTTATGAAATGATGTCATACATTCTATTTCAAATTAACCGTTGTTTGAGTGACATGTGTACAATGCGTTTGTACGACTTAGAGTCTCCACACCATGATGTAATTTGTTACTCAACAATACATAATTTTTATTGGCATATTGATTAGTATAATGGTTTTAAATAATAAATATATCATGAAATTATTTCTTTAATGTTCATATACCATAAAACTCTATACCATTTAACCATAAAGGGAATGATATCGTCCACCATGCGTAGGTTTGACTTATCGTCTCCACGACACAATGAGATTCTTTTCCCACATTAACCATTCAAGAATAATTATAAATTATATATATAATAAATAAGATTGAAATATATGACTTAATAAATATACTAGATTTATATATATATATATGTAATTTACTTTATTCCATTCAATTCAATAAGGAAACAGAAATAGTGTTCATGCGTATGTACGACCTACCGTCTCCATGAATAGTATAATCCATTTCATTTATCTATCTATTATATATATTTATATAATGAATATATATGATATATAAATCATTTTTTACATTTCTTAAGTAATAAATAGCGATTTAAGTAATAATATGAATAATATAAAGTCAAAAAACAAAAAATAAATAAAATTATTATTACCCAAAACATTGCTTTAATATTGAATTGATATGTGAACGGGTAATATAAAGTCATAAGAGAATCATGTATGATGTCATAAATATTATTATGGTTCTGTTATAAGTTAATAATATGTTTAAAACCACTATACATTAGTTTTAGACACATTTGGAATAAATTAGACCTTAGGTAAAGGATAACTTTTCAAATATCGTTTTTATCCGAGATTGTATATTCATAAGTATTTACAGATATATATTTATCATCCACATCCATCATTCCTAAATATGTATTTATAAATATTATTTATATCCTTATATGATTTTTTATATTCAATTTTACCCTTATTAAATTTTTACTCAATGGTACGAATGGAATCTTTTGTTGTTTTAGGTACGAGGTACATTATAATTTTTCAGCAAAAGTATAAGAAGAATGTTTTTTAACTTGTACAACATGAACTGATTTTAACACATTCATAATGCCTTATTTCTTTGAAGCATACCCTAAAATTTTACATGTTTATTTTCACATAAAATTAATTCTTCTATAATTGTGTCACATATTGAAGAAGTGAAATGTTTTTTAAGAAGAAATGGTATATTCCTCAGGAATTAAGTTCAAGTGTTTTATCAAAATTATTTTACATCTTAGATGATAGTATTTCAAACAGGGTTATGTTTATATCTCTATTATTATGATTATCTTATTGTGTTAATGATGGAATGATATTTTATATGGATTATGTTATGATGGTATGATGTTTAAGAAGCCCCTTTTATTTATTGAGATATGTTGTGATGAATGATTTATGTTTTTGTTGAACATGTAATAATGGTTTCATTATATGATTGGTGGGACCAATATCTACCTCCAATTAATTGGGTAAAGAATTATATGTCATGATATATAGTTGTCTGTAATGAAAAGTAAATACAATTATGTAATACAGGGCTGAAACGACAAGTAAATATTGTTCAGTAATGCATGGCTGGAATGACAAGTAAACCCAGTTCAGTAACAGAATTTTTTCACTATGATGTTCTTGCTAGAAATTCCATTGATAATATGGAAATATTTTTTTTTGATTATTTGTTTTCTAAAATTCCATGTTTTATTCCAATGCTATTTTATCATGGTTAATGTTCCTTTATGATCTATGCCTTACGTACTTCCAAGATTTATTTCACAACTCACGGTTTGATATTCAAAATTTATGTTCATGTTTTCACATTCTTATTTTTATTTTTTTAATGTAATTAATTATTAACCTTAATGATAATTTGAGCTCACCCTTTTTATGTTTTCATTTCCTCAAGATATAAATAACTATTTTCGGTAGGAAAACTAAATCGGAATATCTTTATGGGAGATGTTAAATATCTTTCACCAAATTATATGATTTTGTTAAATGTGTCCAAATACACAAAAGAAATATGGTCTTTGGTCTTATTTTAGTGTCATTTATTAAGTAGTTTTTAAAATAAATGTAATGTCTATGTACATCAATCTTGGGTCGTTTCACACATTGGTTATATACATCAATTGATTTGAAAAATTATTGTCTTAAATATAAGACCCTAACCTATATAATGTAAATTTCATATCCCACATTATCATCATTGAATGGAACTTAGAATGAAATTTAATTGGTCCCCATTTTATCTCCCTGGGTTCCTTAGGATGTGCTATATGAAACCCATTTTCTTTCCTTGGGTTCCTTATGATATGATGTTTTTGGAACATATTTGTGTGGGGAATCATTAGTTTATTGGTGGGAACTATATAACCCTCCAATAAATTTTGTAAATCATTACATATCAAGATAAAATGTTTACTCAAGTAGTAATTATCCATCTTATGTTATAAATAGGTGAATACAACCTTATTGGTCATGTGAAACATGGGAGTGAACCCTAATCCCATATGTTTGGTTTTTATCCTTATATATTCTCTATATTTTTAAGGAATTATAGTTTTATCCTATAATGGATCATATTTATTGGATAATGTTTCCATAATATTTGGTTTCAATACCTTTACCATATATTATAATTTATGACCTGTAATTTACTTGGTATAAATTTCTTATGCATTCTAATTTAATCATATGTCCATCTTATGCTCACTTATGAAATTTGAGTTTAATCACCTTTTTTTACCTTTACAGAGAATTTGAGCCCACCCCTTTCTTATATTTCTTTTTCCCTAAGATATACAAGTTCTGTTACAAGGGTATCATATGTGAAGATTTTTTAGGATAGTTTTAAAAAAAATTATATATATAGTGGTAAATATTTTTATTAGTTAAAATTTCATGACTTTTGTTTGTAATTTTTATTTGAATTATATAAAACAGTAATCCAAAATTTTCATGGGAAATAATTGTAATGAAATATTTTGATCATGTAATTTAATCATATTGTCATTTTTGTGATCTTCTATAAATGATATATCTCTGATACAAAATAAAAACCCAAATTACTGAATAAATTGTAAAATGACCTCCATGGTCACTATCCATTTTAAAAAACAACTCAATACCCACGAAACCAAGAACTAATCTCAAAATCATAAAATAATATATACTATACCGACATCAAGTGTTATAATTAGGGTGGGAGCAGAAAAACCCAATATGGAATCACTAGATATTCCATGCATTTCCTTTACCAAAATAAACCATAAAGGTATGGTTGGAATATTTATATAAAATATGTTTTTATCTATTTAGTGAGAAACAATGAGTTGTCCCAAAATCCATATTTTAAATATAAACATTATTTTAACAAAAAAAATCAATCCCTTTGATATAATTTATAGATTTTGTTAAAACACAAAATTTTAAAATTAATTATGAAATAATCACTGAAAACTATAAAAATGGGACCCTAAAAATATAAAATAGAAACAACATCTGTACAATTATTCTGAATCAATAAAATCTGAAATGAAACAATAATATTGGTTATATTCATTCAAAATAATAAAAATGTAGAAATCATAAAAAAATTAGAATATAAATGAAACAATGTGTATTAAATATGAAACAATATATTATATATAATCACCTAAAATTCATAAATAAATCATTAGGTGATCAGATGCATACAAAGAGGGAATCATCTATTGAACCATTGATAATGGTCATAGTATATAACCATCCAGATTCTCTATCTTTGTGTCACTAATGGAACTCCTCCATGGTCATCAATACCATAATGGATATAGTTTTTCTAATTATGACAAGTTGGTAACTACATCTCAATCCCTCTATAATACACCAAGGATAACCATGATAAATTGTAATATAATGTTACGTATCATCAAAAAGAAACCTATTACATATAATTTAGTACCTCTTGTTCACACCTCCCAACAAAAAACTAATGTAAATACCCACTTTTTAACCAAAAAAATAAAATTATACACATCAATCCTCAATCTCACATAAACCAATTTAAATATTTATTTCATTAATGGTGTAATATGATTATATAAAAATACAAAAAGTGGCAATCATGCCTCATGTTTTAAAACTGTAAGTCCCTTTTGAGATTCCCTTAAAGATAATTCAAAATTATTATACTCTTTATCAACATCATATTTTAATATACCAAGTAGGTCATGATGATTTACTTACAAATATCATTCAAAACCTTTTTTAAAATCCATTTTAAAACTAATAATATTTAAAATAAATTATGTAATGCAGAAATTATGTCAAAAAAACTCTCATGTGGAAGTCATTTCCACAATTTCTCATTAAACAATATATATAGATTCATATGAAATAGTAACTTAGATAAAAAAATATACCAAAATATTAACTCAATAAGGAAGAAACTTATAAAGGCCCAAACATCAATGGAAAAATAAAAAAAATTCCAGAAAACTATATAATTAATTTTATTAAACACCTAATAAACACATAATTATTTTAAAACAACAACATGAGTTCATATGATTAATAAAACCATTATAAACATGAGGGGATATAAAACAATAATTTTTGAAGTAAATAAAATTTTAAGAATCTATCCATGTGTTGAATATAATGAAAATGTAGAAAAATATAACTATCCACAACAATCAGAGTGAAAATGTGATGAAAATATTGAATATGGTAGAAAGGGACATGATGCAGGATTCAAACACCCTAACATAGAGGATCATAAATAATTAAGGTAACATCTCACATAAGAATTCATCCATGAAGGGACCACGATAAGAGACTAATGAGAAAAAAGAGAAGAAAGATTATGAGAATAAGAAAATGCCTTAACATGAAATAAATCAACTTGAAATAAAATGAGAAATCCTCAAAATGAAATGGGGAAAAATGATATTCCACCTCAATGATCCTTGGTGTGGACTGAATGAGTGGGGAGAGGGGTTATTTAATTGGGTTTTATTTTTGGAGGGGTACATATGGATTTTTTTAAGATTTTGGTTATGGTGTATGGTTTATCTAGATGGTCTACTATACTAAACACTAGTTGTGTTCCCATAAATGGAGACACATTGGAACCATAATTATTTTTTCACATGATCAAGAAAATCATGATTTTATCAGGAAAATTAATAATCCTAAAAACTATAGATAACTCACACACCTGTCACAATGTCTACACTAAACATGTTAAGCCATACCCCATCACTAATAAATAGAAAATGAATCACACCATTACTATTTAATATAACTTGGTTTGGATCTTACCAAGAACGACCTGGGAAAGAAAAACAATAATGTAAAAAATGAACTAAAATTTTCCCTATGTTAGTTTCATCAAACAATTTCTCCTAAATCTTGTGCACTAACCATGTGATAGATGTAAAAATTGACCAAAATTTTATATTTGAAATTGAAACTCCCAAAATAAAAAGACGAGTTTAAATATTAATATCTTAAAAAAATACCCAAGAAATAAAGGTAGATCTATGTAATATTTAATTTATTTAGTAAAAAACACAATGTTTACAAAAATAGTGCTTTGAAAAAATAGCATTTTTATGTTTTAACTAATATTTAAATTGGTAACATGAATTTATCTTAATAATTAACGAGATATTATTAGAAAATGTATATATAATGACTAAATATATAAAAATAATTTTATAAAAGTGAATTCACATTGTTTATAAACAGTTTATCTTAATCTAAGTGTGAATATAGAATAAAATCAATTTAAGTAAAATGAATTATTTAAGAAAAATAATAATTTATTCTTTTTATATTCCCAGTAATAACTATATGATGTATATTAATTCATTTTTATTAAAAATAAATTTTAATTTATTTTTAAATTGAAAAAAATTATGCAAATAACTTTGATATATATAAAAAATTTATTAAATTGATAATTACATGTTTATATCAGCATAACATTGACATACATAACCACTGAAGAACTTCAAATATGGCTAAAGTATAAATTTCGAAGTGGAAGTTATTGTGGGGGTGTTTTTGGTACCATATCCCATATCATGACTTCCATTATCATCAACTTTTACATCAACATATTTCACTAAAGCCACACATTTCAATGTTCATTTTGGTATTTTCATAGGGAAACCACTTGATAAGTTACCTCTTATCTATTCTTAGACAAATTACCATTGCAAGGAACACTCCTTCTACCGGATTCCATTTATTAAACTTTCTAGTTTCATTTCATTATATATTTTCCTCTACTTATATCAACTAATTAAATAACCATGTTATATTATTAATGGCTTATCTTACATGGTATTTTTGTTAAAATAAGCTATTATAAACAAAATGTGTTATTATTTCAGTATACTAACAATGCCCCTTGAATAAATCACATTCTCATAATTTTAATTACTAGTCACTAATGAAAAATATATAAGGGTATGACTCGAGATTTTACTTCCTACTAATTATCAGTTTTATGACTATAAATCACTTATTTTACATTATAATGAGATGAGATTTAGATTATCCCCACTTTATTTCAAATAATATTCCTTATCTGTCTATAATACTGATGTTATTCGAGAGGTATGAGTTTCAAAACATCATTTTCACGATCCCGTTTCTAAACAAATTTTTTTAAAAATGTTTATGATTATATCCACTAAAATCATATTTTATAATCATATTAATGTTATAACAAAATCCTAAGATGAATTATCTCATTAAATAATTATTTAAACCTACGATTATTTCATAAAAACTTATATATGTATGGATCAACATATAAGACACTCATTTTAAATGGCATTTTTATGGTTATTTTCATGTTGGGTTATCTAACATAACTAGATTTACATAAAATACATAGATTAAATTAAAATATTTTATAATTTATTATTAAGAGAATGTGAAACATACAAATAATATCCATCGAGAGTGTCAAACCATGCGTATAGTTAGGATAACTTGTTATGAATCATGTAGACATTTAGTTAATAATCAACAAAAATTATTCATGGATTATTACCCTTAAGTGAATATGTTCTAGAACATGAATCCACTCATTTACATCTTTATAGGGTTTTAATGGATAATTATTCAAACACATAAAACTATACCAACATTTTCTTATTTTTTTAATATGAATTATCCTTAATGTTTTAACAAATGTATTGTAGTCATAATTTCTAAAAATAATTAAATAAATATATTTAATAGTATATCCTAAAAAAATATTAATGGAAACCTAGTCTCCCCTAATTAAACCAAACCCTTATCTATAAACAATATAAAATCAGATAATAATGAATATATACCATAATCATGATTACACCAAATCGATATCAATATATTCTATAAATAAAATTACTATTCATAATAAAAAATTACATAAAAACCCTAAGGGATACATATACCTAACTAATATAGTTTTTCTAACCTATAAATTTATCTAAAACCTACTTTGATAAAAACTGTGATGACCATGATCCATACTTCTAGATCATGTTATAATATACATATTCATTATTTTCTAGTATTCGTACTAGCTGTAGTGACCACACATAACAACATTCTATTACAATATCAACCAAAAATATTTAGTCACATACACACGAATAACCTTTTATGTTTACAATTTTACAGAGATAAGAAAATCCATTAACTAAAAAAGACCATAACTCTCTAATCTAATGGTTATTTTCCATAATAAATCGTTTATTTCTTATATTATAATAAGTATTTGAAACCTCCTCCAAACATTTCCACACAAGATACCAATCTGGACATATCATACATAATAATTTCATCCTAATCTATGGAAAACTAAAACATAAAAAGGATGACCTCATATTCTCAATAAGTGGTAGATCAATAAATTGAAAATCATAAAATTAACAAGTCCTGAATAATATTGAAAGAGTAAATAATTGAATAATTTCATATAATTAATATAATTAATTCATCAGTATTTAATATATCCATGGATATTATAGTAATGTAAATAATGATACGACAAATATTCACCTATTTTATAGTGATGGAATTTTTAATATCATTCATTTTAATCTTACAAGTAAGGCCTCATGCCAAGACAACTTACATAACATCATGTGTGAATGCCATGAAATTATTAATGAACGAGCCTTCATAGAATAATAAGAAATCTGTATTTTATCATGAGACATACAACTCAATCAAGGGGATATATAATTTCAGGACCAACCTATAACTAATTAAGTCTAATGTATTCACCATATGAACAGAATTAATAGACAATGCATAGTCAACATTTTGTAGTAGTTAGTAATTATTCATATTGAAACCACTTGTATACATATTTTCAATAATTCCCCAATTAATAAATAGAATAATTTTCATAGTAACACAATTCTATTTTAAATTATTTTACACCATATATATTAATAGATAAAATATCAAGTCAATAATTGAAGTCATAATAGAACTCATAGAGGATATTAATGAATATATACATGATGAAGAAAAATAAATTCAAGAGATAACTATTGAGTGATAAACAATATAACCCTCATGAACAAGGTGAGGTGTGAACTATAAATTCATAAAAATCATTTAGATATTCATTCGTGTAAAATAACATCAATGTATGTATGAGTTTTTAGTTTAAGAGGAAAATAAATTCTAAAACATAAAAAAATGCATTTCTTAAAGATTTTGTTACATCGTTGTAATAAATTACAAAATGTATAACTCAAAAATCCATTTGAAAGAGTTTAAAATATGTAATAATTAAACTTAATTTTAAAATAATCTCAAATATATAAACCTTGAAATTAAATTTAGTTAACAAATATAGAGTAGAAGATATAATATATGATTTTGAAAGGAAAACATTTTTATTGTTTTTTAAAAAATTCATTGAAATTGACATCATAAAAAGGAAAATTAATCTTTATTAGGGAAATATGAATGTATAAAAAACTATATTCTTTGAGAAAATACATATGTAAATTTCAAATTAATAAAGTAATTTTTTTTTGGAAAAAATATATGTTGACATGGAAGAGAAAGCCCTTATTATTGTGGTTGCAAAGGATTCTTAACCACAATTTTTTTTTACAAAGATAATGAAATCCATTAAAGAAGAAGTTATTAATTAAGAAGGTACATTACCTATAAATAATAATGGAAGTTTATAGTAATAAATGGTGTAAAATATAATAATATTATAATAAATAAGATCAAGAATAAATATTAAAACTCAACGGAAAGGGGTTATGTTAACAAAATTCCTCATGAATATCATTAACATTGAATTAAAAATCCATATGAGAGGAGTTCAGGGGATTGAATTGTAAATAAAAATAATATAAATTGGAAATAAATTTCAGCGTAGTCTTATGATTAGATAAATAAAACATATAATTATGATGTTTGAGAAGAAACATTATAACTCAATGAAAGGATGTTGTGTTATAAAAAACCCTGAAAACATGGATATCTTTTGAATAAAATCCCATCTAATATATTACATGAATTGGATTTTTAAATCCATTTAATTGAAATATAAACACGTTAAAAATATATATACAGTTTTATATACATCATTAAAATAAGTAATTTGGATAATATAGAACATGTATTAAAGAAATAAAACAGTGAAGAGAAACTATTACATTTACTCTCATATTCGATGAATGTTGTTTAAAAAACATCATAATAAACATAAAAATAATAATAAAATATTTCATAACCATATTCAAATCTATTAACTTTTTTAACATATTAATTTTTAAAATTTATTATACATCTATTAACTAATTATTATTTATTTTCATCATTCAATATTAGTATCTTTGATTATTTCACACAACTTTTGTAAAGGTGATGTTGATCCTCATTTCGTGATACCAATTTTATCATCACCATACTATACATGTTACTAAAAAATATGTTCTAAAATAATTTATGAAGCTCTAATGAAATTACTTCTATTTTTTAGTCTTGATTTCTGAATATGAAATTGGTGTAAAGCTTGTTTAGATAATTTTCAATGAACGAATAGTGGTATATTAATAATGAGTAAAATAATAATATGAACATTAAAAAAAATTATAATCTACATGTTAGTAAAATATTATACTAGTAATTGAGTTTCCATAATCATCTATGATAAAAAAAAAATTAGAACCATCTAGGTAGGTTGTTAAACCGTCGCAAACGACAACATGTCATATTAAATTGAATAGTATAAAATTGAGTCTATTATAATATCATATTTATAGAAACATAATGATATTATTAATATTCCAATAATGTTATATAATAATAAACTATTAGATATGAATGAATAAATTAATACAATAATCCATTAGTTACTAATAACAAAATGTTTTCCACTTTCCATGATTGTTTTACATGGTTAAATTTACAATGATATGTTATTATTAATATTATTAATAAATTTCAAACTTTATAATCCTTGGAACTTGATAATGTAAAAGAAATCATTAATATTCATTATATATATTATTATGACCATACAAAAATGTGGTTACTAATACTAAATATGTCATATATAGAGACATTAGTATATATGTAACATGAACAACATGTGTATTTTTTCAAATGGATTATAAAGAGAAGGATAATAATTTCTGCATCAAAATTAAATCATTTTGGTTTATAATTAAAATATTTTCATTTTATTTGTATAGTTATAATATTTTATGGTATAAAGTTAATGAATAAATAATTGGGTAGTGGATAATACTCATATTAAAGATTTCATTCTTATTTTGGAAAAATTCATGGAAATGGAGGACTTGAGAATAATTATTGTAACATAGGGATTCCAAATGTTAATAGGCTTGTGTTATATTAATAATGGTCTTAGGTTTTAGAGGAATTAAAATGGTAAGTGTTTCTTAAAGTGGGTGGGAGGCAGATTATTAATTTTGATAATAAAATACTTTTCCTTGTAATTAATTGTAATGTGAGGGGAAACGATAGAATAATAATTGATTTGGATAAGGAATGGTTTGTGATACATGTGCGTATGATTTTTTAACCTAAAAATTTAATTATATAGGGTCTATGTTTCATGTTAATTTAGAATAATTCAATCAACTTAATTTTCTTATTCTCACCCTTATCATCCTTGACTAATCATTTATGATAGTAATTTCTTATTATGAAAAATATAATATCTCCCTCCTTACCAAATTTTTATATGATGGTTCTAAATTGTTATTCCATTTAATCTAACAAATTTCTATATATGAGAATTATAGATTCTAAATTAAAACATAATATATATATATATATATGTTTCATTATATAAAATTTGTTTTAATACATTATGTTTTATTATTATTAGTTCCTATTAATTAATAATTTAATGAGTGTTAATATAATTTTATATATGGGTAAAAATAACATTTGATTCATCATTTAAAATAGATCTAACTAATTTATTTAGATGAGTATTATAAATATTTTATAGACAATTAATTGAAAATATATATATTTCACAATGATAACTTATATTTATTTTGATAACTAATTTTTATTAGTAAAATAAAAAATAAATTTTAGTAAAATTTTGATATAATGATTAAAAATAAGAAAACCATTTTATAAACTAAATTTATAGATTTTATAATAAATTAATTTTATTATAGGTGTGAATTTAATATAAAAAAATTAAGAACAATATATCATTAAATTGTAAAATGAATTTATACTTCTTACATTTATAGTAATAAATTTTGGATAGACCAAAATTCAATTTTATTTAAATTTTCATTTAATTTAATTTAAGTTTTTTTAAAAAATAATATATAAAAATACATTTTATATATTTATTATTTTTTAAATTGATAATTAAATGTCTATACCATCATAGCTTCTAATTATACAACCCCTCAAGATCAATGCGTAATACGTAATGATAAGTTATGAAGTGGGGGTTATATTCAGTGATGATTCAGCAAGAATGGACCTCATAGTGATTCCAATAATCTTCTACTTATTCCATAAATAATTTCAATCAAGACACACCTATTGGAGTTTGATATGGGCTTCGTCTAGGGAAAACCCCAGGTAAGATACCTTCCTTCCAAGTATATAATATTGATCTTCATAGAAAAAAAATTATACTACTTGATTCAATTTCTTATATGTTTTTTATATATTTCCTATTATGATTACGTCTATGTATGTTGACTAATTCAATAGAAATATTACAATGATAGTGGTTTATTTTAATTATATGTTTCATGTAAAACAAGCTCTCATAACTCAAATGTAATATTATTTATGGGGTTTTATGGGGTGTGAATGTCGGAGGACTCATGTGGGTTGTGGTCGATGAATCACATTTTAAAAACATAATGTGAAGGAAGTTGGTGAAGTATATGAACCAAAGGTTGTACGAGTAATACTTTTTCTCATTTATACTATTGATTTTATTTTAACACACCTTTTTATTATCATTCATTAGTAATTGTAATTGTAGTCAGAATGATGGAGATTATTTACATAATTACATAAAATACCACTACAGTTACCCATTATAAAGGGAGGCCAGTCGGGGTTGATAATGGCGTTTTATGAAAGTTATTAAATTTTTCGGGTTAAATAAGTTTCCATGTTATCAGTTTATATAAAAAATATGACTATATGATATCATTAATTGCATTCATTTATAATATTCTATCAGATTTTGTGTATTATTATAATTGAATTCATATATTTTATATCTAAAATTATAATTATATACTTTTTATTTTTAAAAGACACCAATATCAAGGTTATCAATTTATTAAACCATTTAGAATCACTTATACGTAATTTTTATTGATATATTAATAATAATTTATTATTCATGATGAGTATAATTGAAATTTAAAGGAATATTTTTATTTTTTGACAATAAAAAATTCATCTTTATCTCCATTGAAGGAGAAAACATTATATTTTTAATTATACTCTGTTATACCTCGTTTCTTTATGAAAGAATATGTTATATCTTAATATGTTCTACTAGAGTTAAGAGCATCACATTTTCAAATTTTCAAAAGTATTTTGTATAAATAAGTTTTACAAAAAGTTTATTTGATATTGTTACAGTGAAGGAATGTGTTAGTTTGGGATAATTCAATGGATATCAACTATTAATAAAATCATAGGGAATTCCATATATACTTAAGTATGTACTAAATATTTATATGATATGTTTGGAGGAGAAATATTAACAAAAAATCCCTTATAATTGGCTGATCACTAGATTAGTGTAATATAAGAAGGCATGACGAATATAACATATCAATTAAAATGTCAACATCACTATTTTTCAATGATTCCATTCAATGTTAGGAATAAAAAATCATTACTATTCGAAATGGTGTATTAGTAATTTCAACCACACATTTATTAGTTTTTGGTTGTATTAATTTATGAAATCCTTATTCTCATAAATAAAAGGACAATGTGATGAATTTAAATGTGGTTTAAAATTTATTCAAGAAATATTTGTTTTGTTGAATGACTTCTAAGTTTTATATCTAGAAACATGATGTTTTTATGGATAAGATAACCATTAACAAATTCTCCAATAGATATCCCTTATATTTAATTCATAATATCATGGAATCCACATAAAAATCGTGTTGTGTTTTGTAATATCGTTGGTTTTATAGGATATTAATTTATATCTGCACTATGATTGTATTGAGTGCTGACTTCACTTTCACATTTGGGATATAATGGTCTTTATTTTGTATCAATTAAGTGGTATCTAAAAGACATTGAATCATAAAAATGTTATTTTTGGTATTCTTTAATTACTAGATGATGTTACTCTATATGGTATCTATTAATATGATTGATATCATGGATTATAATGTGTGTTGATGGAAGAAAACCTTATGTTTCATAAGTATCTAGAAATTGATGCCTATATAAAGATAATAATTATATAAATGACATTACGCTAAAAAATGTTGTATTTTATTTATTTATAAAGAGACATTATTTTAATATAATTATATTTATGGTTTATATAGATCATAAGTGTTTTAAGTATATTTTCTCTTAGAGTGGATTGAATTTAAAATAGTTAAAAAGGGAAAAATTTCTTCTTGATTATGAATTTGGGGTAACAATTTCCAAAATAATGGGGAATTTGGTAGTTAAATCTATGACTGAATGGCCGGAAGACCGAAATTTTTATTAATTTTAGATAATCCCCCTTTTAAGGTTAATGTGGGAGAAAACCAAGACGTCAATGACATCAAAACATTAACAAAATCAAGAAACAAGGGGGTTACAAACTAGAACAAAACAATGAGGAAATTATTCAACCCAGCATCAACATCATTATCGCACGCCTCCACCAAAGCATGACTGCTCAGCAAGTAGTCTCGTGCAAGAGTGCGCAGGCACAGTACCGATGGCCGCACCAAACCCTCTCAATCTTTCTAATATGAAAAGTCATGCACGGTGAAGACGACCAGCTCATTCCTCATCTGAAGAAAAACCATGATGAAAGTCTGGGTTCACCAACAGATCATCCAATTAACCTCCAATAACTCAACCAAAAATTACCAAATACCACCGAATTCACAGCCACCCAACCATAAACACAATATCACCAAATCATAACCTGGAAACAACTTACAAGGAACCAAAATTAATCTTCCACCATCCAAGACACTAGATCCGACCCCAAGAGCACTGGAGCACCGATTTCGAGCTACGACAATGCTGAGAATAGAACTGAAGCCAGATCCGCCATTGTAGAACACGCCGATGCCGAGCACACCGCAACCGCGATGAAAACCCGAATATACAGTAAGCCGATGTGAACAGTAGGCCAATGATGAGCCGTATCCATGACGAGACCTCAAAGCCCAAGAGGGAGTCGTCACCGAGCCACCTGGAGCCGCAGCTGCGGCGAGATCCTAATGCTAGACCACTGTTAGTCGCATGCCGACGTCGATCAGAGATCCTGCATCCAGGAGTGCTGAGGTCGTCACTGACCACTGGAGCCAATGAAGAAACCAGAGTTGAGGCATGAACCCAAAGCAGACATGAAGTCGTCATCGAACCCATAGCGATACCAGAACAAACAGATCCAACACCCGAAAATGCTGAGCTGAGAGGAGACAACTGCCACCGCGGCCGTGCCATGCCAGAGGAGGGGAGGAGACGCCTTGAAGGGGAACCCCTAGGTGCACTAGGGAGTGGGGTAAAGTCGCCGCTCAGAGGCCAAAGTTTCACCCCTTTACTATTCCACCAGACCATAAATCTATGATCTGTATGATTTATAAATATGTTTCCCATCATGAATGAATGTAATAGATGATGATATAAAAATTAAAAAAATTGAATATCATCTAGATGATGTAAAAAAAATAGCTTAACATTTTTAGAATGTATTATTCGCTTAAATGGTCTCATAAGTTATAGAATCTAAAGTTAGTAATCTAGAGACTAATATATGGACATGTTTTATCATTCATAGTGATTTAATTGAATATTATTGTAATGGTGTGGATGATTAAATATTATTGTTATGAATTTTATATGTTATGTAGGTTATTTGTGATGAGTTTATGATAAAATTTCATGTTTAACAAGAGTTATGAATTTAAAAATTAGAATAATATATCACATTATACATTGGAAATATCAATTTTTATATAATATAGAGATATGAATCTAAATATCTAGATAAATTCTTAAACTATTTATATATAGGGCATTAACATCATGTGCTATATAGTTTGATGAAACCGTAGAGTATTAATATAGGGTAAATAAAAATATCTTCCACGTTATTGTATCATTAAGGTATATGGTACAACTAGTTTCCAAAATTCTATTAAATTTATTATTGATTATATTAATAAATTAGACAATTTCATATCGATAAGGTTTTATAGCTCAAGGATATTCCTCAAACAATAATATGTTACAAAGGATGGACCATTATATTAGTTCAGATGATGATTGTATGGGATTGTGATGCTTTATCTACATATCTTATGTGTAACTGACTGAAAATTTATTTTTTACTCAAATATGACTTAGTGAAATATTACATTCATATATATATGGTCAATCCAACATAACTATTTACAGATTTTAGGATATTTTTACAACATAAATTATATGCATTAGTGGTTCATGTGTAGGTAATTTATCACTAGAGAATTTTTCCTATAAATATTTTTACTAATATATTATAATAATGTCATTGTATGATACATTTTTTAGTTATCCATTACATTCACCGCTATCATAAGTTTAAATTGGCGACTAAAATGTTTGTGGTTGATATATGGTCTGAAATAGAATGGAACTTGTGCTTACAATTAATGATCATATCTTAATTATATATATTTGAAACCAATTATCTATAAAGATGATTTATAAGGATATATTATCTATGGGGGATGAGATAAGATGGTGATTATATAATTGTTTCCTAAATTCAGGGGGGATTTTGATGTATATAATCATGATTGAGATGATTCCATTAATTTGAAGCTTCTTTTGTTACTAGAATAAATTCCTAGAGCCTATCAAGTTTTAATACATTATAAGGAAATTTATAATCCAAATGGAATAAATAATTGTAGTAAATATTAATTTTAACAAGGATGTGAGTTAAATTAGATACATCATATCAAAATTTTTAACTGTCCAAAAAATAATACTTTACTGAATTTTATAATTTTAGGGAACCTTGGGTAACATTATGGTTTTGAGGAGAGTATTTGATATTGGGAAACACATATGAAGATTTAGTAACCAGTGTTACTATTTGTATTATGATTATAATATTTCATTGTTTAAATATTGGATTATGAATTTATTAATATTTATTCATTGTTATAAATTAATTATAATTTCATTTAGTATTTTTTTATGTCAAATTTTCAAATTTAAATCATTTTTAAGGGGATTTAATTTCTAAGATCTTTAAAATTCTATTTTCCTGATTTTATGAAATTATCAAGGGTATTTCATATATATGAATGTTTTTTCAAAAAAATGAAATTTTAATCAATTAGTTTCTCTCTTAATAAAATTATGATTATAAAAATGGTTTTCAAACAAAGTAAATACCTCAAAGTTTGAGTTCAGTAAAAATATTAGGAAAATGTATTTCATGTTAGATCATTTGAAATTTATTTATATAATTCACTGAATAATTTATCATAGTAAAAAAATATTGTTATATATTAATTTTGTTTATTGGTAGAGATTAATAAATTTTGTGAAATCATCCTTTGTAAAATTATTTTGATATTGGCCTTTTCCTATAATTAAATAAGGAGGATTTTTTATTCTGTTCAATGGTTTAATGTGTTTCCAAAAAATCTTCGAAATGGATTTTATAATATATATGTATGTAGATATTCACATGTTGTTCTAAACTATTCAAAATATGACATTGTTAAATTTAATAAAATCAAAACACTCTTTAAATCCCCAATAATTTTGTATAGGTATCATTAATGATTTCTTCCATGTATTTTATTTTGTAATGTGATAAAAATATTATTGATCCCAGCAATTAGGTGCTTATAAATGATCTTTGTTTTTGTACACACTTAACTATGTCACTAGATGTCACGACCCGTCTCCACTGGAAAAACTTCTGTGGATAGTAGTGAATATGAGAGTGACCCCTAAGGACTACCTCCAATAGGCCCTATGATCAAGATTATTACTGAGTATATAAAAAGAATGAGATTATTTACCCTAATAATTACTAAAATATATGATATAAACAATGAATATATAAAATTAATATGGTAAATTAAATGTATGATATTTCCCGATCAAAAATAAGACTGAATGAACAACATTAAATACATCTAAAATAATGAACACTGATAACTCAGTCTCCACACCAGATACTGAAGAAAGTATCTCCCAACTCTAGTGATCTATCCTATAATCAATATAAAACTATGGTGGGGATGATAATTTAGGGTTACTCTATATAATAACAAATCTAAATAGAAAAAAAAATTGTCCAATAAATTTGAAAGAGTAGAAAAGAGTGAAATCAACCAAACAATAATAATAAAAAGAAAAGGATAATATAAAAATTATAATGACAGAGCATGAGCATGATATAGAAAAAATGAATAATCAACATTATAGTCAAACATAAACTATGGAAAAATCCTCTCACATCAAATATATATTCTTGGAATGTTATCACCACCATGACCCCCACTATAATTATTGACATCATTCAACATCATATATCTTGTAATATATTTTTCATGGCTCCAAAATGTCAACTCAAGTGTTCTTCTATAATGACCCATAATTTACATACATTGTTAATACTTCAAAATTGAACCATACTTATTACAACATATAACAAAACCACGAAAGGACCATATAGGTATAGTGTCTTTAGAAACTGGGAAACATAAACAACTGGTTCATAAAGCATCTACACTGTCTCCCATTTATTTCATCATATCTATAGTCCCTTTTGGAATATCCTACTTAATAACCTTCTTCCTGACCTGGGGAAAGAAGACATACTAAAGGGTGAGCTCAAATGCTCAATGAGGGTAAACAAAAGAAATATCAATCACATCATATTCATAAGAACATAACTTTTGGAAATCTTAACCTGCAAAAGAGAGTATAATTTCATTACATGGAGTAAATCATAGTAGTGAAATGTAATCCCAATAATCATAACATAAAACATGAAACTTTGTGGCATACACACATAATCATAGAGAATCACTTCTTATTAGTCAAGACTCATTGCCAAGACTATCTTACTGGACAAAGTCCATTTCTGAACCGAGTTCACTCCTCGTTTCAGTCCTGTTTCACTGAACCGGTATAACCTACCGTTCCAGCCATTTCTATCTCATGAGATATAAAATCTTTACCCAATGCATTGGAGGGAGATATAGGTCCCACCCATCTCATAATGATACCATTCTTATGTTTGCCACAAAATCATAAACCATACATCATAGCATCACCCATGAAATAAAAATGGGAATCTTAAACATTGTGACATCATAAAACAATTCATATAAGATAAAGGAATTAATAATAATAATACCATCACAACATAATCAAATCAAGGTAAAAATAGGGATAGAAACAGAACCCTTTATTATCTTAGATGGAAAATAATTTTGATAAAACACTTGAACTCCATTCTTGAGGAAAATATCCTTTCTGCTTCAAATACATTTTCTTTTCTTAACATGTCATAAAATTTAAAACTAAAAGAAGTTGATTAAAAATAAACTTGAAAACTTGTAAAGTAAGATTCTTGGAAATAATGTTTTAAAAATCCATTCATTTCGTATAAGTTAAAAAAAACATTCTTCCCGTACTTTTGTCGGAAAAGTCAAAAAGTACCTCGTATGAAAAACGACAAAATAATACTTTCATATCTTTTACTAAAAGTCACCAAAGGGTAAAATAGGTTTTAAACAATTGTAGGTGGATGGAAATATTATTACATATTGAGGAAACATGAATGTGGATGATAAAATACACCCCAGTAAATACCAATGTATAAACAATCTCAGATAAAAATGAGATTGTGATATTTCCTTTACATTAGGTCCGTTTTGATTCGTAAGTGTCCAAACCTCCTGTATAATGATTTAAATAATGTTATTGACTTATTCCAGAATCATACTTATTTTTATGATATCATATATGGTCATTTTCGTAGCTTCTTAGTAGTAATATTTCATTGCTACTTGTTATTCGGGTGTTTATAACTTTTTGTTCTTATGCGTGTTTTGTCGAATAAATTCTTATTCTTATATTTAGGTTATAGATACCTCATTTCCAGAATGGTATTAGTGTAATATACATCATATTCATTCATTCAATTCATTTATATAATCATTATGAAATGAAGATCATGTAGAACGAGTCACATCACATCGTGGAGACGGTATTCTGTACGTACGTACGAGTGATGATATCGTTCCTATGATCATGGAATTGTATTGGAGTGTATGTATACTATTTAAGAACCAGTATCACTTTATAATAGTCATATATAGTCATTATTTACACCATTATACCCATCCAAGTAAGGTGGTGGTGAAAAATAGATTAAACCACGACGTGGAGACGGTATTCCGTACGTACGCACGCGCGGTGATTTCTTTTTCCGTAGGATGGATAGATGGTGAAATAGGGTTGTTTCATAATAACATATCAGTATATGAGTGATACTGATGTTATTACTTCATAATGAAACAACTAAAGAAGAAGAAGTGGAAGAATAAATAAAGATGAAAGAATCGGTAACGGACATTACCTGTTCTTTGAAGTGCTTCTTTGAGACCTTCTATTAGGGCACTAAAATTGGTCTTTGAAGAAGACCAGGACCTCTAGGATGTCTCTAGGGAAGTGGGGAGGAGGAATTTGCCGGGGTTGGCCGAGCTTGACGGCTCAAAATGGTGTGAGGAAGAGGGGGAGGAGTGGGGCACCTTTGGAATAACTAAAACTATTATTTTATTATAAAGTCAAGTTCAGTTTTAAATAGCTCCAAATTGATATATTTCGAAGCTAAGGTGGGGATGGGTCTAAATCCTCTCATCTAATAGAATTTAGACAAGTTTAGGTTCCTATTTTAACCTTTTCATTTATATTTAACATTAAGTTAAATAAGTTTACTTTTACCATGTCTTCTTGTGTTCTTATAATATAAGGTTAATAAACTTACTATAAGCAGCCAAACGAACCCAAAGTTGTTTATTATTAATATATATAACCTTATCTAAGTAATTTGGCCGAACCATAGATTTTTAGGAATAAAATAACAATTACTAATATAATATTTGTTTTAAAAACTATTTTATGTCAATATTGACACTATTTAGTAATTGGTTTTTGTGAAAATCATAACAGAATGATTAGATCGAACAATGTTAATTAAATCAATACTAACATGTCATATTAACCTATAAAATTATTTTAATTCATAAAAAGTCTCAAATTACATTTATTTTTGTGTTTATAACATCAATTATGTAAATATTTCATTAATAAGATAATTAGTGCATCATCATTGTGTCATAAATAAATTAAATTATTTAATGTCTAAAAAATAAAAATAAAATACCATTATGTAGGAAATCTTTTTATCTTTATAATGAATATTCATAGTCGAATTTATATTATTTATAACCCCATATAAAAAATTATCTACTTATTAAACTTTGATTTTTACTATTTTAACCCTTATTTAAATAAATTAATAATAAATGTCTTAATCTAATCCAAGTGGGCCTAAATGGTCATATTTTATTCCTAAGATTGTTTTTGGTCGAATTAAACTTATCCAATAGAATTAGTACATGTGTTAGGGTAATAATAATATCATCTTTACCCTTAATTACCCTATTTACTTTTAACCGTGGTAAAAAAAAGTAAAAAGTTACTATTCACCAAAAAATTATTTTCATCTCGTTGAACCACATTTTACTTACTGACCACAATCGTGTGTCTCGGATTTTTGAAATTTCACTCACAGAAGCGGTAAAATTATGTTTTATGAAAAAATCAGTTTTTTAACTACCACTTAGTGGTTTCACTATTCATCAAAAATTGAAAGTTTTCAGAAAAATACCAAAATTTTACCCTAGGCTAATTTTGATATTCCGAATCCAAAAATGAAGTCCATTTTGAAAAATAAAATTTCAAAAAGTGGTTCTTACTATTCATAACGGCTATATTTTAATAGCATATCGTTTTTAGTGAAACTTGGTATTGCGTACGACGCAAGCTATCGAGGAAGGTCGCGATTTCGTGTAAAGCAAGCCAAGAAAGTGTTGTGTAGAAAAAGATTCCTTTGATGATTTATATAACATAAAAGTCTCGGGTGTTACATTCTACCCCCCCTTAAAATGAATTTCACCCTCGAAATTCGTCACTTTGTAACAAACAGATGAGGATACCTCTCCCTCATCAAATCCTCAATCTCCCATTTAGCTTCTTCTAATTGGTGGTTCCTCCATAAAACTTTCACCAATCGAGTGGTCTTGTTTCGTAGGACTTTTTCGCTACGATCCAGAATCTCTATCAGTTGTTCTTCATAAGAAAGATCTTGCTCCAGTGGTACAGCTTCTGAGCTAAGTACATGTGAAGGATCCGGTATGTACTTTCTCAGGAGAGATACATGGAACACATCGTGAACTTGAGAGAGATTCAGTGGAAGCGTCAATCGGTAAGCTACCTTCCCAACACGATCCAGTATTTCGAAAGGACCGATATATCTAGGGCTCAACTTCCCCTTCTTTCCAAATCTCATGACCCTCTTCCAGGTAGATATTCGTAAGAACACTTTATCACCCACTTCAAACTCTAGGTATTTTCTTCGGTTGTCAGCATAACTTTTCTGTCAACTCTGTGCTGCTCTTATGTGTTGTTGAATAGATCTGACCTTTTCTGCCATTTCATCAATGAGATCAGGTCCTAATAGCTTTCTTTCCCCAACTTCATCCCAGCAAGTTGGAGTCCTGCATTTCGTTCCATAGAGAGCCTCATAAGGATCCATCTGAATACTAGAGTGAAAGCTATTATTATAATAAAATTCCACCAATGGTAGGTGTTGATCCCAACCACCTTTGAAATCCATAGAGAAAGCTCTCAACATATCTTCTAGAGTTTGAATTGTTCTCTTAGACTGACCGTCTGTCTGAGGAAGATAAGCAGTGTTGAAACTCAAATCTGTATCCAGAGTATGCTAAAGACTTTGCCAGAACTTCGAGGTAAATCTCGGATCCCGATCAGATATAATAGAAAGTGGTACTCCATGCAATCTTACCACTTCCTTTACATATATCCTGGCAATCTGATCCAGAGAGAAATCCTCTCTAATAGCAATGAAGCGTGCAGACTTGGTAAGACGATCAACTATGACCCAGATAGCATTATTGCCTTTGGATGTTTTAGGAATTCCTATGACAAAGTCCATAGTGATGTTTTCCCATTTCCATTCGGGTATAGGTAATGGTTGTAACATCCCCTTAGACTTCTGTCTCTCAGCTTTAACTTGCTGACAAACCAAGCATCGAGAGACATATTCAGCAACATCTATTTTCATGCCATCCCACCAGAACTACTCTTTTAGGTCCCTATACATCTTCGTGCTTCCAGGATGAACAGAGAATGAAGAACTATGAGCCTCATCCAGCAGCTCCTTCTTTAATTCCAGGATGGGAGGAACACAAACCCGATTCCTGAACTTTATTATCCCATCACAATCAAGGTTGAATTCAGGAACATTTCTTACCTTCTTTTGTAACTTGACATCTTCTTTATGTGCCTCTTTAATCTTCACATGTATAGATGGTTGAACATTCATTTGAGAAAGATAAGATTTTTCCCCTTCCATTATAATTCCAAGATCCATCCTTTGTAAATCCATAAATATTGGATCTTTTGTGATCCTCATCATGGATAAACTGGCATGGTCTTGTCGACTTAATGCATCTGCCACCTTGTTTGCTTTCCCAGGGTGGTAATGGATTGAGCAGTCGTAATCCTTAATCAGCTCCAACCATCTTCATTGATGCATATTCAGCTGCTTTTGTGTGAAAATATACCTTATACTTTTATGATTAGTATAAATATCACACCTTTCACCATAAATATAATTCCTCCAAATCTTTAATGCAAAGATTACAGCAGCTAACTCCAAATCATGTGTTGGGTAATTTTGCTCATGGATTTTCAACTGTCTTGAGGCATAAGCTATCACCATATCATTTTGCATAAGAACACACCCCAATCCCTTCTTGGATGCATCACTATAGATCATAAACCTTTCTCCACTATAAGGCAGTGTGAGCACAGGTGCACTGGATAACCTTCTTTTCAACTCCTTGAAATTCTCTTCACATTCTTCCATCCAAACAAACTTAACTCCTTTCCGAGTCAACTTGGTGAGTGGAATAGATAATCGTGAAAAATATTTCACAAAACGTCGATAATATCCAGCAAAACCAAGAAAACTTCGGATCACAGTTACTGTTGTTGGTCTTGACCATCTTTCGATAACCCCTGTTTTTGCTGGATCCACAGATATCCCCTCTTTTGAGATTATGTGACCCAAAAATGAATCTTTTTGAAGCCAAAATTCACACTTGGTAAATTTTGCATAAAGCATCTCCTTTCTCAGGGTCTTCAATATAATTCTCAAGTGATCTTCATGTTCTTTGTTTCTCTTTGAATAGACAAGAATATCGTCTATAAATACTACCAAAAATTGATCAATATAGTCTCTAAAGACTCTATTCATCAGATCCATGAGGATAACAGGGGCATTAGAAGGACTAAATGGCATCACTATAAATTCATAGTGTCCATACCTTGTACGGAAAGCCATCTTTGGTATATCCTCCCTTTTGACCCTTAATTGATGATACCCTGAACGACGATCAATATTGGAAAAGTACTGAGCTCCGTGTAGTTGGTCAAATAGGTCATCAATGCGCGGGAGGGGATATTTTCTCTTGATAGTGATCTTGTTAAGTTCTCGATAATCAATGCAGAGTCTCATTGATCCATCTTTCTTCTTAACAAATGGAACAGGTGCTCCCCAAGGTGACACACTAGGGCGTATGAATCCCTTATCAAGATTCTATTGGAGTTGCTTCTTCAATTCCTGCAACTCAATTGGGTCCATTCTATAAGGTGTCTTTGAAATAGGCAAAGCACCCGGTATGAGTTCTATTGAAAACTCCACTTCACGATTTGGTGGAAGACCTGATAATTCCTCTGGAAAGACATCATCAAACTCCCGTACAATGGGTATATTTTTAATCGTGAGTTTCTCACAAACCATTTGAGATAAATAACCTTCATTTAGTGGAATCAAGACCCATAAGATAGAGGGAATTTCCACTGGAAGGTTATGTTCATCCTTGCATTGATAGATGATCATAGATTGATCTGGAATATGAAATGTGACTTCCCTTCTTTGGAAATTGATATGAACTCCATATAAAGAAAGCCAATCCATGCCAAGAATCACATCAAATTCCACTATAGGAAGGATCGCAAGATTTGCAGGAAGCACTTTCCCAAAACTTCGATCGGAGAAGAATTATAAACTTTTGATGCGACTGTTGTGCCATTAGGTGTTGTCACAGCTAACTCAACATCTAATTGTTGAGGTAATATGGTGATACCCTTAGAAAATTATTCAGAAATAAAAGAGTGGGTGGATCCAGAATCAAATAAAACATTTTCTACTTTAGAGTGGATGGTCAATGTACCTTTCACCACATCGTTATCGTACTCCACATCGCTGATAGAAATTTCATGTGACTTTCCTTTTTCATTAGCCTTAAGAGTTTGTTGACGTCGACCATCATCATCAACCCTTGGATTAGAGAATTTATTGGCATAATGCCCCATCTCCTTGCACTTGAAACATTGAAGTGTAGTAGGTTCATTCTGTGTATCCCTTCCTTTGTTTCCATCATTAGACATCTTCTTCCCATCATCGCAGCATTCAAATGCTCGATGACCTTCCTTTACACACTTGAATCATTTACTTGTCCCTTTAAGACAACTCCCTCCATGTTTCTTTCCACACTTTGAGAATAAGGGAAATCTCATCTTCTTTTCAGTGTGCTCTTTAGATTTTCCTTTGAATTTCATTTTCCTCTTCTTATCAAACCCATATGACTGATGGGCTACTCCAATCTCCATCTCAACATTGAGAGCACATCGAACGATTTCCTCATAGCCATTGAAGTCCCTTATGGCTAACTCCCTTAGAAGACTTTTTTTTAAGCCACTAAAGAATCGATCGATCTTACTCTCAGGTTGGATAATAATACCAGAAGCGTACCTTGAAAGTCTTGTAAACTTTTCTTCATAGGTACCAACAGATTCATCATACTTTTTCTTTAGTTCAAGAAATTCTTTCTCCATCTTTGTTCAGAGAATACGAGGGAATTACTTATTGAAAAATAAGTTCTTGAACTCATCCCATTCCATGGACTCAATTTCATCCATTTTCCTCGTATTCCTAATAAGATTCCACCATTGATCAGCATCACCTTTTAAACGATACACTGCTAGGATGACTTTATCATGTTCAGAACATTGAAGAACTGAAAATATCTTTTCAGTAGTACTAATCCACTGTTCAGCAACTAATGGATCAGTAGACCCGCTGAAAGAAGGTGGACGCTGCCTCATGAAGGATTCAACAGAATGTTGCTCCTTCCTTTTCTCGTTTGGAAGTCCTACATGATTCTTAGCTTGGGAAAGTTGTGTGAGCATGGCTACAAGATTTTTTATTCCATCTCCCATAACGTTTGGTTGCTCAGGGGGACAATCATTGCATTTCCCATCGCATTCCTCATTAACACAATTCTTTCGGGTTCCAACCATTGACTAAAACCAAGAAGAATAGTGTGAGAAACACTAATTATAATAGGAAAACCACATAATCAAGAATAAAATTTCACACTTAAGGTATTATCCTAGGTTATTCATGGCCATTTCTAAAACACTAAGATTGTGTTCTATGCTTATAATTATCCTTAGGGTTCTTACTAAGGCCTTCACATCCTAGATTACAAAGGTTGACTATACCTTTCATCTAATACCAACTATAACGACCCATAATTTACATACATTGTTAATACTTCAAAATTGAAGCACACTTAGTATAACATATAACAAAACCACGAAAGGACCGTATAGGTATAGTGTCTTTAGAAACTGGGAAACATAGACAACTGGTTTATAAAGCGTCTACACTGTCTCCCATTTATTTCATCATATCTATAGTCCCTTTTGGAATATCTTACTTAATATCATTCTTCCTGACATGGGGAAAGAAAAAATACGAAAGGGTGATCTCAAATGCTCAATAAGGGTAAACAAAAGAAATATCAATCACATCATATTCATAAGAATATAACTTTTGGAAATCTTATCCTGCAAAAGAGAGCATAATTTCATAACATGGGGTCGATCATAGTAGTGAAATGTAATCCCAATAATCATAACATAAAACATGAATCTTTTTGGAATACACACATAATCATAGAGAATCATTTCTTATTAGTCAAGACTCATTGCCAAGACTATCTTAGTGGACAATGTCCATTTCTGAACCGAGTTCACTCCTCGTTTCAGTCCTGTTTCACTGAACCGGTATAACCTACCGTTCCATCCATGTCTATCTCATGAGATATAAAATCTTTACCCAATGCATTGGATTGAGATATAGGTCCCAACCATCTCATAATGATACCATTCTTATGTGTGCCACAAAATCATAAACCATACATCATATAATCACCCATGTAATAAAAATGGGAATCTTAAACATCGTGACATCATAAAACAATTCATATAAGATAACGGAATTCATAAAAATAATTCCATCACAACATAATCAAATCAAGGTAAAAATAGGGATAGAATCAGAACCCTTTATTATCTTAGATGGAAAATAATTTTGATAAAACACTTGAACTCCATTCTTGAGGAAAATATCCTTTCTGCTTCAAATACATTTTCTTTTCTTAACATGTCATACAATTTTAAACTAAAAGAAGTTGATTAAAAAAAATCTTGAAAACTTGTAATGTAAGCTTCTTGGAAATATTGTTTTAAAAATCCATTCATGTCGTATAAGTAAAAAAAACATTCTTCCCATACTTTTGTCGGAAAAGTCAAAAAGTACCTCGTACAAAAAACGACAAAAGATTCCTTTCATATCTTTTACTAAAAACTCACCAAAGGGTAAAATAGGTTTTAAACAATTGTAGGTGGATGGAAATATTATTACATATTGAGGAAACATGGATGTGGATGATAAAATACACCCTAGTAAATACCAAAGTATAAACAATATCAGATAAAAATGAGATTGTGATATTTTCCTTACCTTAGGTCTATTTTGCTTCGTAAGTGTCCAAACCTCCTGTATAATGATTTAAATAATGTTATTGACTTATTCCAGAATCATACTTATTTTTATGATATCATAAATGGTAATTTTCTTAGCTTCTTAGAAGTAATATTTCATTGCTACTTGTTATTCGGGTGTTTATAACTTTTTGTTCTTATGCATGTTTTGTCAAATAAATTCTTATTCTTATCTTTAGGTTATAGATACCTCATTTCCAGAATTTTATTAGTGTAATATATATCATATTAATTCATTCAATTCATTTATATAATCATTATGAAATTAAGATCATGTAGAACGAGTCGCATCACATCGTGGAGACGGTATTCTGTACGTACGCACGAGTGATGATATCGTTCATATGATCATGGAATTGTATTGGAGTGTATTTATACTATTTCAGATTTAGTATCACTTTATAATACTCATATATAGTCATTATTTACACCATTATAACCATCCAAGTAAGGTGGTGGTGGAAAATAGATTACACCACGGCGTGGAGACGGTATTTCGTACGTACGCACGCGCGGTGATTTCTTTTTCCATAGGATGGATAGATGGTGAAATATGGTTGTTTCATAATAACATATCAGTATATGAGTGATAATGATGTTATTACTTCATAATGAAACAACTAAAGAAGAAGAAGTGGAAGAAGAAATAAAGATGAAAGAATCGGTAACATACATTACCTCTTCTTTGAAGTGATTCTTTGAGACCTTCTTTTAGGGAACTAAAATTGGTCTTTGAAGAAGAACATGACCTCTAGGATGTCTCTAGGGAAGTGGGGAGGTTGAATTGGCAGGTTTTGGCGGAGATTTAAGGCTCAATGTGGTGTGAGGAAGAGGGGGAGGAGGTGCCCTTTTATAAGGGAGGAGAGGGGCACCTTTGGAATAACTAAAACTATTATTTTATTATAAAGTCATGTTCGGTTTTAAATAGCTCCAAATTGATATATTTTGAAGATAAGGTGGGGATGGGTCAAAATCCTCTCATCCAATAGAATTTAGACAAGTTTAGGTTCCTATTGTAACCTTATCATTTAGATTTAACATTGAGTTAAATAAGTTTACTTTTACCGTGTCTTCTTCTGTTCTTATACTATAAGGTTAATAAACTTACTATAAGGAGCCAAAAGAACCCCAAGATGTTTATTATTAATATATATAACCTTATCTATGTCATTTGGCCGAACCATAGATTTTTAGTAATAAAATAACAATTACTAATATAATATTTTTTTTAAAAACTATTTTATGTCAATTTTGACACTATTTAGTAATTGATTTTTGTGAAAATCATAACAGAATGATTAGTTATAACAATGTTAATTAAATCAATACTAACATGTCATATTAACCTATAAAATTAGTTTAATTCATAAAAAGTCTCAAATTACATTTATTTTTGTGTTTATAAATCAATTATGTCAATATTTCATTAATAAGATAATTACTACATCATCATTGTGTCATAAATAAATTAAATTATTTAATGTCTAAAAATTACAAATAAAATACCATTATGTAGGAAATATTTTTATCTTTCTAATGAATATTTATAGTCGAATTTATCTTATGTATAACCCCATATTAAAAATTATCTACTTCTTAATCTTTGATTTTAACTATTTTAACCCTTCTTTAAATAAATTAATAATAAATGTCCTAATCTAATCCAAGTGGGCCAAAATGGTCATATTTTATTCCTAAGTTTTTTTTGGTCGACTTACACTTATCCAATAGAATTAGGACATGTGTTAGGGTAATAATAATATCATATTTACCCTTAATTACCCTATTTACTTTTAACCGTGGTAAAAAATGTAAAAAGTTACTATTCACCAAAAAAATTATTTCCATCTCATTGAACCACATTTTACTTACTGACATCATCAGTGTCTCTCGGATTTTTGAAATTCCACTCACAGAATTGGTAAAATTATGTTTTATGAAAAATTCAGTTTTTTAACTACCACTTGGTGGTTTCACTATTTATCAAAAATTGAAAGTTTTCAGAAAAATACCAAAATTTCACCTTAGGATAATTTCGATATTCTGAATCCAAAAATGAAGTCCAATTTGAAAAATAAAATTTCAAAAAGTGGTTATTACTATTCATAACGGCTATATTTTAATAGCATATCGTTGTTTAGTAAAACTCGGTACTGCGTACGACGCAAGCTCTCGAGGAAGGTCGCGATTTCGTGTAAAGCAAGCCAAGCAAGTGTTGTGTAGAAAAATAGTCCTTTGATGATTTATATAACATAAAAGTATCAGTTGTTACATCTTCTACTCAAACTGTTAGTGGGATTTTAGGATCACCTCCTTGGTATGTATAAGGATGAGAGTATGAAATAACACCACCAACATATCAGAAAAGATCACGCCATACATCTGTAGCTACATCAATACATCACTACATATCTACGTATCCACATTTTCATCATCAAACCTATGTATTCACATCGTTATAATCACCATAAATCAATTACATACCAATCATCCATTGACATGGTAATTTAAATATAAAGGATACCAACCCCAGTCCCTCTTGTATAAACCCTCACCAACACTATCCCCTTATATATAATAGGTTATTGTGGAAAAGTATAGAATCAAGCTCAGCCCCTCCCCCAACCATGCATGATCTCCATTATGAACAACCTCATACCCTCATCAATCATCACCTATAGTTCTCTATAACCACAATCCATGACGACCCATGTGTATTTGTGATCCTCATTCCATTATATTCCATCTAATATCCACCAAACAACTCCCCTTCCCCATGTTTCTTAACCACAATAGATTCTAGAAAGACATCAAATAGTATAGTAATTAGGAATTGACTATATATTCCACAAAATTATTACATAGTAAAATAAAAAAAATCCTCATTTTTCTTTATAATCAATTCAAATATTTCTTACAACCATTCAAAATTTCACATTCCATTTCAAGCCACGAAACCAACATAAATTAAATTAATTATCTATATTCGCACATCTAATCACTATAAACATTTAAATGTACCACCTATTTTAATATCCAAAATTTCCCATGTTTATTAAAGTAAAATTATATTTCTAATTCCATTCTATATAATTTATATTCTCAATCCCATTCCTATTTTCATCTATGACCAAAAAAAGGTTCATCAAACACAAAATAAAAACACAAAAAACACACAACCCATAAATATTTCAAACATAAATTAAATAATTATTTATTTCTACATACACTTTTTTAAAAAGTAATATATAATCCATCAAAAAATAAAACATCAAAAAATTCATCAATGTAGATTTTATGTTCTCTTTAAAAAAAATCCTTATTAACATCATTATGTAATTAATATATTTATAAGGTTGGAAAGTCTTCTAATTATATAAATAAAAAATCCACAACAAAAAACAATCATCATATAAATCAATACATCATAGTTCATGGAAATAATATGGTAGACGCAACTCCACATACCTGGTTTAGAATCTCTATAAATTTAAATATTCATAGATATTAAGTTTTCATGTGTTATTCCCTTTCCCATAAACAGAAACCCAAAATGAAATCACAAAATCATACTTCAGAGAAAACAGAACAAGAATATTCAATAATATTAATTCCAACAAATATAAAATAATTATTGATATCCCCTACATCAACTGGTGGTTAACAAATCACTATGTAATGATGTGGGGAATAGAGGATACCCACAAGGATAGAACCACACCAATGAAAAATTAACAACCTAGAACATAGTAACCATAATCAAGCATTATCCATTAAATCGCACAAATAATTCATTCCCATAACTAAAACCATATCCAAATGAATAATTACAGGGGAACTGGGAATTAAACTAAAGAGGGAATGAAGGAAACTCCCATAGAATCACTAAGGATTTTCATACCAACACAAGGTTTTAAATATTGTAACTGTTGGATGAAATTACACTAAACAAAACTCCCATCCCACTCAATAATTTAAAGATAAATTGAGAGAATGAAATATTTTTAAGTGGTCCTCGAGGTTATAGGAAATATGAGAATAAGATGAAAAATGTGAAATATCCTATATTACTATACAAGAGATTAATATAGAGAAAAATAAATGATGAATGTAAAAGAGATCATGTCATAATGGTGTTTGTCAAAACTGTGTCCGAGAAACATTCCACATCCCACACTATAGATACTAGTAAACTAGAAAGGAGACCAAGCCGAAAGGGAAACATAGTGATGTATAATACCAAATCAAAATAATAATTCCTCATTATAGTGGACTAGAAAAAAATAACCTCAAAAATACCTTCTATAAGACTCCATATCACATCATTCCCCTCATGCCGCAGTGATACGCAAATAATAAGAACCACCAAAACTACAATTCTTAACGATCCATACCACAACCAAGCTATCTACAACACCTTACAAAATTCCAATATACCTTAACTATATAGTTCTATCCTCCAGACCACAACGAACCAATGTAAATCACAGGATAATCCTCAACACCATAATATTTCTTTGTAGCTGATATTTCATCTTAACTCCCCTCCTTCCTCCATTGATCGTTCCACCAAAACCTCTAGGACACAGGAATCATGAAATAACAAATTGAAGATGTGTGATATTTTACATAATATAGCTCTAAAATGATTCTCATCCTTGATAATCAAAACCAAACACCACAAGGAAGATTACCACCATAAAAAAACTCCCTCCAAATATACATATCAAATATAAGAAACACACTACCAACATCCTCAAAAAATGTATTATAATAATCCTCCAATGAAAAATATCATAAAAACCATAACGGCTATTTGAGATACCTCTCAAATAAGGAACCACCAAATGAGGAAGCCAAATTGGCACCATCTTTCTCACCTATGACCACCATATCCCAACAACTCTTTCCACATTAACTAGGTTTCATGATTTCTACACCTTGATAAATAAATTCCCTCTTCATTACTAAAAAAATCATGTTATTTGAAAAGTGATTTAAAATTCATGAAAAATTTATACATAGGTTTTAAAAATAATTTAACACAGTTAAAAAAAAATCAGAAATTCACTATAATGTTTGAGTGTAAGGAGTATAACTCAACAATGGCATAACCCAATGGTAACTCTCCACTGACTAATGTGATACTTATTGAATATTGATATTGTCATACAGATAGTTCCCCATAGTATTACATAAGAAGAAGAAAATCTCTCTAAAAAATGGACACATCAAGAGGCTCAACCCCATAACACTATGCTATAGTCAAGATTTAGAATATCAGCTTACCCTCACCTCAAAAATGTTGAGGAACAAAACCTACAGTATTCAAGTCCATCTACCAAACCACATAGGATGGATATTTATTGAAACCCTCCTTCATAGACATCCCTTTATCTATGATATCTAATCAGCCTCTCACTTCTTCCTAAGGAGACAACTAAAAATGAAAAATATATCATCAAATATATGGTCTCAAATAGGATATAAAATGTTGAAATATACTCTATTTTTAGTTTATAAAACCTGGAATCCAACTAATATAGTTCACAATGTTGTCCCCATAGTTTCTCACACTCTTATATCCCTTTGTAGATGTTCCTAAAGAACCTTCAACTAATCACATATTTTCACTCAGTAAAGGAAACATTTATTGAATATTTCTTGAAATATTCCCCAAGGAATCTCTCATGAATCACCCTAGTAAATTTATCACTATCCAGAAACATCCTTTCAAAAAATGGATGATTGATAATGAGATTAAAAATAAATTCAAGCACTTCACTAAAAAAAATTTAACCTCAAGACCCTATAACTATTCCTCTTTATTTGGGCTGCATGACCATCCAAATATATTTATAACCTTCAACCGTTATAATGTCAACAATTCTCTATCCAAATATCTCTATTTTATATTTTTTATTCACTAAACATCGATGTTATTTCCCATAGACAACACTAAACTGGGAGGAAAATATCATAAATCACACACTCTCTATAATCAATACACAATTAATATTTTCACATCAAATGAAGGGAATCATTACATTTCAATACTTCCTTAAAACACCCTACACAACCTCATCACCATCCACTATCAATACCAACATTGAACCCTATCTCACAATCCATAATTCCAATCTCTTCTATATAACCATTCAAAAAATCAATTAAAACATGATATAACCCAATCCAATTGCAACAAAAAAAATAAGAAAACACTACCTAATGTATAAAAATCAATGGAACACAGCCACTACATTAATATATTATTCAATTTGGGTGGCCCAAACTCATAAAAATGGCTTTAGAACAACTTCTAAATATAACATGTCTTAATGGGTAAGGGTTTTACCTATAATCTTATTATTCAATGCATAAAATATCCCCGGATATAAAATTAATCACAAATAAAAAACAAATAAAAAATATATAGTGATCAACAAGTACATTAAATAAGATTAATTTTTTAAGAAAGTACATCTTCATTAATATAATTATTTTTGAATCAACGTTTTTAATTAATGAATTTAAGTGGATAAAATTATATGGTAGGTAGGTGATTCAATCAATACAACCATAAAAAACAAACATTCATTTAAGGGTATATTTTCAAATAGAAAGAGACATTATTTCAATTATCACACAGTCCCCATCTTAATAAAACTAATGATTTATGACTAAGGATTCATTGTGGGAAATATTATTCATAAATAATAGTTAAAAAAAATTTAATTCAAAGTAGGATTTGAGTAAGGCATATCAACACTTCAATTTGTAAATCAATAAATTATTCATCCACTAAGAACAATGAATATTTCCGAGTCATTTTTAGGGGCATCATCTTTACTTTTATTTAAGTAATTGTAAAATTTAACCAATTTAAAGACAAAAATTTCACATGTTATGGTACTATAAATTAGGCATGAAATACATGAAATAAAAATTTTATTTCTATGGAAACTTGATTCCTATAGGTCAAATAATTCACATGCTACATTTTCTTACATTATGTTATACATTCCCAAATTAATCATTTCATTGACATTTTATCACAAAGGTGATGTGATTCCAGTTTTTAAAATAAAACATACATTCAAATCAAATAATAAATATACTAATGTTTTATAGATATGTTTTATATTAGACATGCTCTAAATAAACATTCTTTAAACACTTCATCACTCATTAAAACATGCATACACATCACAATAACGGAAATATAAGTTTCTTCTGTATTTAAACAGAACAACATTTGTACTTAACACAATTTAATATTCTAAATACAACATGCTAAAACATGATACATGATAAATATTTAAATATTTAATGTTTCTAAAAATTATCAATTTTTTTAATACATTATAAATTCTCCACAAAAAGAACAACTCAAGGATTAGAAACGGAGGCCCATTTATTTTACCAATATAAATTTTTTAATCAGCAATGAAAATAATATGATCAATCATTTAATGTGTTTCATGTATCATTCTCTTACAACATATCATTATCCAAAAATTTGAAAGAAAAATAAAAATAAATCCTTATAATGAATTATTAACACAAATATGTTAAAAATCATGAGTAGATAGGAAACACAAGGAATGAAATTTAAATTTAAAATTTAAACATATTTTAATACAAACTCTAGTAGAAAAAAACTCATAATTAATCCCTAAAAGTGAGACATATGAAATGATTTGGAAGAATTTAAAATTTATAATGAATACCATTGATCATGTTTATCATTTTTCAAAATATATATAAGAAACAAACCTAAAATTAAATGTTGTAAAAAAATTTCAATAAATTAATACAGTATATAAATGGATTTACACTACAAAACTACAGTAATTTCAAAAAAGGAATGAGTATGATATTCATTTAAACGTTTTCATATATTATATGAGATAAAAATAAGAAAGATGGTTATTTTCCTGAAATTTAAGAATTTAAATATAAAAAACCATGTTTTATATTAAGTTTATAACACATTCTAAGAATAAAACATTAGTGAAAAAAATATTTAATATCACGTTGAATAGGATCTAGAAAAATACCAAGCATGGTATCAAAATAATAATTTCAGCGTAGTAATATGAAATCTACTAAAGTTAATAAGAATCATCAAAGTATAAAAAATTCAACATATACTCACAACAAGATAAAATAATCAAGATTAATTAAAAAATTTAAAGAATTATGAAATTATGTAAGAATTATATTATGTTTAATAATGAAAATATTTTTCATTATGTGATGAAACATGTTATAATAAGAAAGGAAACAACATATTTAAAGTATAAAAAAATTAATCAAACAGTTCATGCTAGAAGATCCCGATTTTATTCTATCCATTAAATTAAAATAAAAAATTCAGTAAAAAATGATAGTATATTAAAAACTAGATATTAATCAAGGTTTGATAAACACATATAAAAACAAAAATTATAATTATAATGTAAACAATTCCCAAAATGAATTTAATCCATCTAGTTTCTACCTTAAAATAGTCTCACATACAGGAAATAAATTTTTAGTATTTTTTTCAAATTTTTATGTTGGGTCATAGGAAAAAATGAAATATCTATCTCCTAGTTATCTTATTTGTTCAATATCGGATTTTAGGTTCATGTTTCACCACTTCCCTACCAAAAACATTGAAACATCACTTATGGATAACTCCATTCACCATCTTATCTCTAAAAAACAATGTATACTTCTATGTAATGACTCACCCTCTGTGGAAACCCCAAATCGATCACCATTGAGGATAAGAGTGACCCTCGAGTCCCACCTCATATAGATCATGGGTTGTTGAGTAGAACCAGGGGTATAAAATACATATATTGGATTAATTACTCTCATAAATCATTGTAAACAAGATAAAAAAACCAATATAACTTCATAAAATTTGTTAAAATTATTAAATTTACCAATAAAATATGAATCTACTAGAAAAAATACGAAATACTTAAAAAATAATTCAATAAAAACACTCAATATCCACTCGATCTACCTAAAGAGTTGCTCCCTACTAAGGTTATCAATCCCTAAAACACTATAAATATGTGGTTGAGTGTGTAATTTTGTGTACTCAGAAGGATAATTACACTAAATATATTATCATCTGAGTTCAATAAATATTCAAAAATAATAAAGAGTGAATTCAACCAGGGAAGTTAAAAAATATATAAATATAATCTAATAAGAATAATTGAAAATAATTCCCATATGATAATAAAAAGGCACAACCATTGCCCTCATAAAACAAACACTACCACCAAATACTTCCATATGCAATATACAAATTAAGAATATTATCACCTCTACAACCTATATTTTTTCTATTGGTATGATTCTACATCCTCATGCCCAGAACATAGTCATCTCAGCTCTAACATATCAATTGAATGGTTCTCCAAATCAAACTGGTAGCAAGACATTATTATCGCCTACACTCTAATTGAAGGGACACAATTCTAAAAAAAATTCAAGTAATATATCATCAACCATCATGCCATACATACATAGCTACATCACAACATCTCTATATATCCAAATTTTCATCATCAGACATCTACAACCACACCACTTAAATCACCACAATTCCACCACTTCCAATCCATCCATCGATAGGTTATTGTAAACATGAAGGACATCAAACATGCAAACACCTCCTTTCATGTACATTCCCTTCAAAAAAATAAAATATTATCAATTGTAGCGTACCATGAACATATGGATAATCAACCTTGTTCCCTCCCACTATCATGCATGATCCACTCTATGAACCATCTGATCCCTTCATCCCTCATTACCTCTAGTACACAATAACTACAAACCATTATATCACATGTTTCTATGAAAATCATGAGAAATATTATACTAAAGAAATTACATGGAATCATCTCACCAAATCCATATCTCATACCAACAATCATGTCCACAATAACAGTAAATATATTTTAAAGCATGCGAAAAACAATATTCCAAAAAATCATAACATCCCCAAATATAATTAATATTCATCAGGAAGTTCAAAAATCCTAAAAACTATTTATGCCACACATTCACCATTTAAATTATTATTTTAATCCATAAATCCATAATATATCAAAATAATTAATCATGTTCACACATAATCCTTTATAAGATATTTAGTAGCCCATCATTATTCATTTTTTAACTTTACTATTTTAATTAATAACATTTTCCCTTTCCAATTATATCCCAATATCTTTTTAATCTCAACCCAAATCTGTTTATCTCCTCAACCCAGAAATCAATTTTTTAAAAAAATTATGACAATATAAACTAAAACTCGATCAAAATGAAATTATTTTATATTCCAAAAAAAACATTATTAAACATTAATATTGAAGTAACCATATTATTAAATATCAACAATTTCATCAATATAGATTATATGTTCTGTTATGCATAATTATATTCCTCATAACGTACATTATGTATTTAATATTTTTATAAGGTTGGAATTTAAAAAAAAGAATCAATGAAAAGAAACATCCATAATAGAAGCCAATACATCATAATAGAATATAAATTATAAGGCATGGTAAAATCCACTTATCTGGTTCATATTCTACATTAAATTGAAGTCATCTTAGAGTTTATTTTTCCCATGTGTTCTCCCCATTACCATAAATGAAAATATGAAATTAAATCACAACAATATACTTGGGATAATTCACAATAATAATATTCAACCATATTAGTTCCAGAGGAAAGAAGATCACTCTCATGATCCCCTAACTCAACCAACAATTCACAAACCACTGAACTAAGATGTGGTGAGGATATGATATCAAAAAGGATATAAAAACACTAATGAAGCATCCAAAATATAAAAAACACCAAAAATCATCATCCTAAATCCATAAAATCACCCAAATAAGATACTCCCACAACTACAACCCTCTCTGGATGAAGAATGAGGGAGTAACAAAGAATAAATTTGAGGAAATTGATGGACCTCACCCAGAATCCATAAGGATCAATATATGATGTCCATGGATGAAATAAAATTAGAGGGTAATGAATAACCATGAAATTAATCATACACGTCACTCATGATTTGAGAGATAATGTTGTAAAATGATATGTACCGAATGGGTTATGGAATTTATAGAAAATTTGGAATTTAGAAGACTATGATGATGTGGAGTAGATTCCATAGGAAGGGATGAATACCATGCTGCAATGGGTATAGTAAAAACCACATCATGAAATTTGTCCTCTTCCACACCATATGTCCTATAATCATGGAAAATATGCCACTCCACATGGGAACCACCATGACATTGATTTCCAAAACTAAAGAAGAAGTCCATAGCGAAGCCTAGATCCTTAATGAAAAAAATCTTCTAACAAAATAACCATGAAATCAATCCTATATCGAGCTTCATATCGCAGCCTACCCCCAAATTAGAATGATATCAAATAAGTAAAAACAAAAAATACTTAAATATTATGGATTCATGTTGCAAATGAGCTCTCTACACCACAATACATACCTATGATAAACCCCCACAATATTTCACATTCATCTATGTCATGAAACCCCCCTCTACAGTGAAACATAAGCCTATACTCCCCCAACAGAATTCTACACCTAAATGTTTTTAACCCCCCTTCCACATTCAATACTCCTAAGAAAATTTACAGCCCCTAAAACATGAAATGTAATGTACTGTGGAGGTTAAGGAAATTACTATGAAGACCAGTGTAATTCCATGTTTTGAATTTGAGAATAAATTAGATTTTTTGGGTTCTTATTAGAAGAATCATGGTTATTTTCATCTGATATATGATCTTGGATAATTTCTATGACCACTTTTCTCATCTCATTGAATTTGTGATAACCATAATAATTGAGTTTGTTTGAATTATAACCCATATGAATTTGGTTATAATTTTTAATATAAAATAAATTCAATATTTAATTATTTTTTTGGGTTCGAGTGGTGATATTTTTTAAACTAAGCATTTGATTAAGATTCTGAATATGTGGTTGATACTGGAATAAGGGTTCTTCTTAGGTAATGCATAAACTCAGTTCAAATTGTTAGACTCAATAAAAGTATTACTAGAAATAAATTTATTAATTACCCCAGCATTTTAGCTTCCTATGAACAACATGACAAGGTAGAGGGATTATCCCACACATAATAGATCTATTGAGGGGGAAGGTGGAAGGAGGTTCCATCATACATCATTAATGGTGACAGTAAATATTAAATCGATGTGCAGTGGATTGCAAAAATAGTATTGGGCCTGATGCATCAACATGTTCTCCACAGGATTGGATAATTTTGAGTTTTACTCCTTTCTCCCCATATATTAACGGTTTTTAGTTTATTATGGCATATTATGAATGATAAGGACCCCTTAGGGACTGATCTATTCTAAATATTGGAAAACTAGGGGTTAGGGATGTTTATTGTGGTTTACCATTTGGAAATCTTGATCAAAATACATGTTGTTCAAGAACACATGTTATGTGTTCTTCCATATTGAGGGTGATGATGATTTAGAATTTTCAAATTTTTTACTCAGATTACATTTCATTTAGTTGATCATGTCCATCTTTTGGAGTATTTGGACATGTTATGTTTTGGAATTACATGTCATGTAGTACAAGTAGAAGCCATGTAGTGGGACATGGGCATGTGGGTGTGTACATGGGGAAACATCCCATGTAAGGAATACATGACCATGTAGTTATACATGGATAGAACCCTTATATGACCTAGGAATATAATAGTACATGGACATAACCAATGTATTCCATGGTCGTGTAGTAGTACATGAAGAGACCCTGAGTGTACCTAGACCATATAAAATTACAATGTCAAGTTAGAGGTTTGAGAGTACACATCGTGTACTCAGGGTACAAGACATATACTACCCCATTGTTAATCTTTTGGGGGGTTTGAGTTATTTTCACAACAAATTCCTAATTAGTCATAAGTGGAGGACATTTTTTTTTGTATTTATCCATATAGAACATGGTGGTGGATCCCTTAATGAATTTTATGGAAAAAATAAGAGGTTGTTTGTGGTGAGTATTTTTGGGAGACTGTTTCCCTACAGTAAAAGACATTAGATATATCCAAAGAGTGATGCGTTGGATGATACCCATGAGAGGGTCATGATATTGATCAGAGGATATGGTATGGTTTTACTCAAGGCAATGATTTGTGTTTGAATGGGACTATCCTTGGTTACCATGATTGGGTTGAAACATAGCGTGATGGAAAATTAAGGTGCATAGGCGAACCAATTATAGTTTTGGAAAGGGGTTGGGAATGTGTCCATATATCTAATGAGGTTTCAAACTCTTTTAGTCATGTGTGTTTTTGATATAATAGAGATTCCATTGATGATTGTATTCCCTGAGAGATTGGAATTTTCCCAAGTCTTATTGTGACCAAGGGTTTTAAGAGGGATCCCTCTGTTTATGTTCTAATATAGTGTATCCTAAGATGGATGCCTATTCTTGTGTACTAGTTCTGAGGATCCTAATAGGGATAAAATAATTTTTATGTTGACCCAAGGGTATAGAATGGTTCTTGATTGATAGGATGAACCTGAGCAGGTATATGTGTTTGTAATGGTTTCAGGTATTCGTTCAGGACCCAAAACAATGTTTGAACTGATGGGGTTGAGATGTGATGAAAAACATTTTCATTCGACAAGACTTTGATATGTTATCTCTTATTAGTTTTTTGAGGTTTGGTTTATAACCTTGGGGATATTTTGATATGGTTGGGTTTCCATTTTTTGGATCCTAGTTTACTACATGGGTTGATAAGTTTTAAAATGATGTACATGGTGTTCCAAAAATATGGTTGATATTTGTGGACATGTAATTCCATGTATATGGTTGAGATTGGACGACATGGTGTTCCATGGATATAGTTGAAAATTCTGGACATGGTATTCCATTGATATGATGGAAATTGCTGGACATGGACTAGCATAGTTATGGTTGAGATTTATGGGTAAATAATTCCATGTATATAGTACATATTGGTGGACATCGCATTCCATGTATATGGATAAGATTATTGGAAATCAAATTCCTCATATATAGATGAAATTTTTGGACATGTAATTCCACATATATGGATGATATTGATACATATGGAGTTAAATAAATATGGGAGAGATTTGTGGAAATGGTGTACCATAGATATTGATGATATTTGTGGATATAGTGTTATACATATAAGGTATTGAATAGTTTACATTGAATTTCACATATATTTTTGAAATTTTAGACTAATTTTATAAGAATTATTATTCATGATATGTGGTATATATTTCAAATTGATTCATTGGGTACTGGGAGTATTATATGTGGCATGATTACCGATGACTGATGTGTCCTGGTACCAAGTATAATATGAAGAGTAAAATGGTGAGGTTTGTTTATGGATTTAATAGATTAGGATACCACATGTTACATGATATTCAAGGACATATAGACGTTATCAGATACACCCAAGTTCTATAAAATTAAGGTGTAGTCAATCAAAGTAAGGTACATAAGGATCAATGGTGTATTTATATTTCCTAATTTCATTTATATTTTTGCTAGTCTGATCATGTTTCGTGAGAATAAACTTATAGAAGAATGTTATATGTTAATTATAGGGGTAGCCTAAAATGATATATTCTCATCCCCATTAATATGAACCTCATTGTGTGAAGACTTAATGTATGGTTTTAGGAATATCATGGATGCATGATTGATAGGGAAAAGCCCCAATGTTTCATGATTGAGAAAAGTCACCAATGTGGATTCTGATGACTGATCTATAGAAGCTCAATAGGCTTCTAGAGATAGAGTATGTGGAAAACATCATAATTGGATGTAGATAATTATGTATATATATTTTATTTGTTTTTTATATGTTATCGATCCAGTGGGTGATCAGAATTGTATTTATGGAATTCTTCTTCAGTCTGTTATTATATTCCATATTATTATGGCATGCTTTAGTTTCAATTTATTTTTTCTTTTGGGGTACTCTGATTTGTATGATTCTAATTTAATTATTTATTGTTTCTTACTATCATATGAGGTTATTATATCTTCATAGTACAACCTTATACCCCTTTTAGTAGTCATTAGATTATAATGTATGAGGGGCAGGCCTGAGGTATTATGGGGAACCAGCTTGGGGAACCAGATCAGTTGCACTTTGTCTAAGATGTCATAATGTTGCGTAAGAGAATTTCATTTCTTCTTAATTTACTCTATGGGAAATTTTAGAAAATAGTACTAGGATTGTGTTGAATCATCTAACAAATATCTGGATGGTTCATTGAGAACTCCTATTCTGGTGGGATTTCCAGTTTAGCATGTAATGTAATTGATGTTACTTGTTGATGGTGTTAGAGTTCTATTTCATGTTTTCCATATCTAACAATCATGTTTTTTATGGTTTATGATGGATATATGGCACTTTTAATGTTGGAAAGAGTCCAATGTTTTCCCCCTCTTCTACTATAGTGTTAATAGACATATAATGCATCATGATATGTATAGTGGATCCATATGTTATAGGCAAAATAGTTTGTGATTTTTTTTGAAATCATAGGCTAATTTGTTTAAAATGTCAACAAAAGATCATAAATAATTTACCCATATAATTACTTGGTTGAATTTACCTCAATTGGTCTAACCTATATATAGATCTATTTTTGATGAATGATTATATATATCTATGGTGAAATTATCCATCAAGAAGAAACTATTCTGATACATATGTAGATTATATGTATTGACCTTGGTGGTTCATCATGGTATCATAATAAAAATATTGGACCCCAGTCGGTTGTTTTTAATCAAGATTTTTATATGTGGAATGATTCTCTAGAGAGCGGTTTCATGATCAGTTTCTCAAAGAGGAAAGGTTACCAAGTTTTCAATGGTTTGTTTTAAAGATGAATTCATTTTTATTTAAGACCCTAGAGATGGTTGTTTGCCATTTTTATTTCAAGTAAAATTTGGATGGTAGAGTTCCTGAAATATTTTTGAGTATTTTCCTTCTGTGATTTTTCCTAGACAAATGTTGTTAGATCAAGTGAATTTTCATAATACATGACTAGTGGGTCTTGGTGGAAGAGCCTAGTAACCCTCCTGATGTGAATACATTTTATGGAAATGGTTCAATGTGAATTTCAAGGGTGACCTGTGAGAGGGGTCACTCCAGTTTTAATTTCCTTTAGTTTATGAGGTAGAAGTGAATGTTTTGGGATTATGATGGTGGTCGAAAAATGGTGCTTCCTTATATGGGGTTTAGGATCATAGGATTCCATTTCATATTGATAAGGAGTGCTTTTTTGCTAGTGATTCAAACTGGTGGTTTGTTTCATGTGTGGTAGGTTTATTTAGGTGTGTTTGTTAGGTAATGGTTTGGAGGGTAGTATGTTCATAGTGGTTATGATCATTATTGATATTACAATAGGTTCTCAAAGGTGGGTATCTCTTGTGAGAAGATTTTTATTGGGGATCGACTCAACGGATTCCAAAATGGTTTTTTGTTTGGGTTATGGGAGAGAGTCTCGATATTAGGTGTTAATGATACCTTGTAAAAATAAATATGTGGTCAGGTTTTTTATCATTTGGTTTATGGATTGGATGCTAAATAAGAATATTACCATAATTATTTAACAAAGGACTTCCTCAAATATTTCACTCATTGAATAGTGTAAGTGAAGATGTATAGTGTGATTTTCACCATCGGCCATCTAAGAGTGATAACCTCATGATGGTTTAGATAAAAAAAATCATGGTTTGTGTTCTTGGATGCTTTGAATGGGTGATAGTTGATGTTTTTTTATATCACACAGGCAAGAGAAATAATACATTGTCTAGTTTTCAGGTTTGGAAGTGATTGGAGAATGGTTTTTCGAGTTGGTTTTACAGTTTTCAGGAATCAATAAGGATAACCGTATGATGAGGAGCATCATATCAATAAAAGTGGTTTGAAACTCATGAAGGTAGGTTCAAATATATATGTGAACCACATATAGTTGGTCAGTGGACTATTATGGATGTGTTTCAGAAGGTGTCTCAAACAGTAAGAAGTTTTGTGTTTTGGAATCATCAATTATAGGTTTATTGAAGTAGTGAGGTGAACCATAACCCTAATCATGGGATTTCAATGATCTTTCAATGTTTTACGATGAAAGGGTGGGTTATTGAAACATATTTGTGGTTAGACGGTGGTGGGAGGTTTTGGATTGGCCTTTAATGGGTTATATACTTTTTATTTGTATTTATAAATGGAAAATTAGTTGTAATCCTAAAGTAGAATACATTTAGATATGCATGAATTGATGACCAAGGTGGGTCAGGTTGTGTGGTTGGAATTCCACTAAGGGTTTTTGAGGATGTAATGTTTTTTGGTGGGAAGGTTTAGAAGACAATAGTTCTTCTGAGATTTGAATTTTTGTGGAAATATGTATTTCTTCTTTTAGGTGCCTATGAAGGGTAAATTGGTCATTAATACCTATTAGATGATCTCATATATTTTTTGGACCAAATATTTGGTCTTGAGATTTTATTTTTACATTAGTATAGAAGTCCAATTGAATTATGAGTTGTTTGAATTTAAGAGAAATATTTAATATTTAATAAAATAAATTATATAATATTCTGGTTAGTTTCGAGTGGTGAGTTAATTTGAACATAGAATCGAATTTAGATTTTGACTCTATAGTTGTGTTTGTAATGGATGTTTTTTATTATGTGATTCATACCCCCGATTGAGGTTTCAGGACTCGAGACGATTGTTAAGTGTATCAATTAATTAATTAATTAAAATACATCTGGATTCTAATTAATAGAAAGAGGTGGATATGGCTTCTACCTCCTGAAATATATGGACCGAGATGAATGGTGGAAGGAATTTCCACCAGACATTATCCATGGCAGTGATTGAGACTAGATCAATGTGTAATAGATTCTTAGAGTGTTGTTAGACCAAAAGCACTGATGTTTTCTCCGTATGGTAGACCAATTTTAATTTTTATGCCCCTATCATCATAGATTAATTTTTATTGTTTATAAAGTTATCTTATCATATATATGGTCCACATGTTGGTTGTCATTTCTAAATCATAGTAAATTGGGGTTTCAGGAGGTCTACAAGTTTTCTCTATGTGGAAATTCTTATCACATGATGTCTGGTTCTAGAACACATGTTGTGTGTTCTCTTTTTTTGGAGAAGATGATGTTTTGGGAAGTAAACAAAATTTAATGGGAATATATATTTTTTATTTATTTATAGGCATGTGTTTGAATATTATTCAATTTGGAGTTTTGTAATTACAAAATAAATATTACAAGTACATGTCATATACTATAAGTACACACCATGTAGTGGGACATGGTCTTGTGGTTGGGTACATGGGAAGACACCACATGTTTGTGCACCATGGAAATATTGTTGTACACGTTAAAACTATATGTATACCCTTTACATATAGTATATCATGGTGAAACCCCTTGTATTCCTTCGACCTATATTAGTACATTGTTAGACTTTAGGTGTTTGCAGGCCATGTAGAAGTACATGTCCATGTTAGAGGTATGAGAGTACTGGAAGTGTAGTAACCTACAATTACCCTTTTTAGGGTTTTGAGTGATTTTACATCACGGACATAGAAGTGGACATGATATGATTCCATTCTTATTTTTTCCATGATGAACATGATAGTGGATCCCTTAGGGATATTTCTAAATATATAAGAGGTGGTCTCGGGGTGAGTATGGTTTGATAGATATTTTTTCATCAATAAATTATGTTAAATATCTCTTCATAGTGGTACATGGGATGAGACTCCAGTGAGGGCCAGGAGAATCATTGGAGGAAATGGAATGGGTTATTCAATGATGTAAATTGGTGTTGGAATGCGATTTTCCTTAATTAGAGGGACTGGGTGATGACTCGTGTTATTGGACAGGTTTGGTCTCCCATCTAACCCAGGGTAGTATGGAAATGGCCTTTAATTGAGGCCATCTCCCTTGGGTGGTTTAATTAACGTTAGGCATATGAGGCTATTATATTCTAGAGACTACGTCATAGGATGTGACCCCCAAGAGATGAGTGTTGGAGATAGAGTTTACTTGTGACCAAGTGTTATAAGAGGGACTCATCCATTTATGTCTTGACCCAGAGGATCCCAAGTGGGATGTCTCTAATTTTTTATTAGTTTCATGGATCCTAAGAAGGATTCATATATTTATGTTTTGAATCAGAGGATGATGTATGTGCCAAATTGATAGTTGGACCCCGAGGAGTTACGTGAGATTGGGTATTAATGGTTTCTGGTATTCCCTTGGGAAATGAAATCATATGTGATCCAATGGGGATGATATGTGATTATAAACATGATCATTTTGCAAGACCTTGATATTTGAATATTGTTTTTTTATAAAGAATATTTTTATTTCCTCGGTGCTGTTGTGATTTGGTTGGGTTGCCATATTTTTTAGATACTTTTACTGATATGGGGTTCATATGATTAGAATGTTGTAAATGATATTATACATACATGGTTGATATTTGATGTAATTGTGTTCCATATATACGGTTGAGATTGATGGAAATGGATTTCCATAGATACAGTCAAGATTTGAGGATATGGAATTGCCCAAAAAATGTTGAGATTGGTGGATATAATGTTCCATAGATATGGATGAGATTGAATGACATGATGTTCCATATATATTAACATGATTGGTGGATATGGACTTCTAAAAATATGGATATAGGTTGTAGAGACGGAATTTTTCATATGTGTGTGAGAAGATGTATTGATTCTCCAGGAACTAATATTTATGACATGTGCGTTAGATGTTAGGTTTATTCTCTAAGTACTAGAAATAAAATATTTGGAATCAGCATCAGGGACTGATGAATCTATGTACCGATTATGACATTAGGATTAATTTTTTGAGGTTTGGTTGCGGCTTCCATAAATGTAGTACCCACATGTTACATTATATGAATGGAATTTGAGATGTGCTCAGAGACACCCTAGTTCTGGCCAAAGTAGGTATCGTTATCCGAAGTCATGGGTATATGGATCAATTATGGTTTTATTTTATTGATATCAGTTGTGTTTCATCTCAGCTAAGAATTTTACATAAGCATACACTTTTGAAGAAAGTTATAAGATCACCATTGGGGGTGGTCTGCTGAGATTTATTCTCAGCCCATATACATGTACATTGTTTTGTGTATAAACCTTATATGTGAAATATGTATGATCAAGATGAATGAATTATAGGGAGAAGGCATGGTGTTTTATGATTTAGAAAAATTTATCTTGTATAGTTTGATGATCAGGTTAGAGAAGCATGATAGGGTATTTGAGACTGTGTATGTGACATGGCTCAAAATTTTCAATAGAACCGCATGAATTTATTTTTTTTAGTTATTTGTTTTTTATATTTCATCCTCCATTTGAAAGATCAATGATTTACTTATGGAATTAATATTCAATATTTGATATTATTTTATTTTATTATAGAATCATTCTTTTTTAGTTTATTTATTTGTTCTGTGTAATATAATGTGTATGATTATTGGGTATTTATTTGGAGTTTTAAACCCTAATATTTGGAATAGTAATATCTCAATAGCATATTATACATCAGCTTCTAGTCATCATGTAGCACCCAAAGATTTTGTAATATATATATTTTTAGAATAATTTAATCATTTTGTAATTTTTCATTTCACGCAACTCTAAATATAACATGTGTTGAATGAAAAAATGATGTTTGGATTTCATTTTACACAACAAAATGTTAATATTTCACTACATGAAAAACTTATAGTTTCATGTGGAACACGTTACACAATTCTTGGATTGTGTTACATTCAATTTTGATTTCTTTCGATAACATGTGTTATAAATAAGGACAAGTTTTACCAAACTATACATTAGTATTAAAATTATTGTCAAAATATTTTTATAATTTTCACCCATCCATTATGATGGTATTTATTAAAAAATTACTATTTAAACATGTGAACGAAATGAAACCTTTTAGCGAGAAATGAAAGTATCAGATATGTGAGAATAACAAAATTCATTTCCTAAGAAAACTACATTTCAATGTACAATAACAATTTTATATCAAAAAATTAAATAGTACACTATTTATGAAAGTTTTTAATATATTATATATTTAATAAAATATTTTTACACTAATATAATATAATTTATAGGAATAAGATAAGAATAAATTTAATATTATGAATAAAATGATGTATTATTCAAAAAATATAATTTTATTTCCTTTTAATGTAGAACCAATTTGAAATAAATTTTTGAAACATTTATAATTTTTATTTTAAAAATTGAAATTATTTTTTAAAATATTATATCAAAGTTTAATTTGGGTGAATTTTGTGTATTTCTTTGAGAAAATTCATTTTTTTGTTTAATAGTGAAGGAAACTGAATTTTAATTCAAAAATTATTTCTCCAATATTTTATCTTTAAGGTTAAATAATGTTTTTGAATGATTTTAAATTAAATTTAGATCAAATATATATCAATTAATATAATTTTATTATGGGAATCAATTTCAATTTTAAATTGGATTTAAAAATTACCAAAAATTTGAACATTTTTACATTAAAAAACTACCGGCTCGTCATGTCAATGAAATTATAGAAAAATTAATTCATGCCACTTTTATGATTGGAATTTGAAAAAATTTATTACATATTTTGGATCAGAATAATTTAAAATTTCAAATAATATGAACTTAGTTTTTGAAAAAAAAGATATGTGAAATTGAATAAACATAATTACAGTGATTAAGTGAAAAATTATCATAACATCGAAATAAACCATTAAATAAAGTAAAAAAATGTCCAATTAAATTTTTCAAAAGTAATTGTATAGAAATTTATAGAACTTATAATTCATTGGATCTAATTTGGTTCATTATTGAATCAACCTATCATCAGAACAAAATGGGTGGAATTCCCTTTTCAAAAATTTAAAAGAATGCCACTCCACTATAAAATGGCAATCACACATCCCCCTTATTCACAAATTTAAATCCATTTTAATATCACAAAATATTATTGAATAATTTACAAACATAACTCCCCACATCCTATAATCATCCCTCTGGACATCAATGGAAGCCCTTTGGTGAAAACCAAGAGGAGTTTCCCAAAGAAGCTGTAACGTCCTTCCTAAAGATCATTTATGTTATTTTCATTTTCCACCACCTAAAATATTATTATTACAAGATTATATAATTATATGAGTATAAAAAATATACATAGATATTTTAATTATAATGGATATAGAAACACCTAAATACACATCCATCTAATGGATAACAAACATACCATTCTTATGTAAGACAAAGTACAACCTCACGAAACGATGACGTTGGTTTTTTATTTTACCACCTATCATGGTTATAAATTTTGTTAGAATTTTTTTATATTTTATATAGGATATTTATAATTTATTAATATTATTTAAATTTTTATATAAATCAAACCTTCATGGTTTCCATTTTTTATAAATACGATAATTTATATTTGGTAAGTGTGGACTACTCCCTCCTCAAAGATATGTGATTTGTTCAAAACATACATGGAATGTATTAAGTATGTTTTTAGTAAAACTATATGATATATATTACATAATTATTCTTCTATAATTATATTATATATATATTTCATTTACATTATTTCAATTCAATAGTAAAAAGGAAACAACATTCAATCGTACATATGGCCCACCATCTCCATGAACGGTGTATTTCATTTAATATTTGAATATTTTATAGATTAATATAAATAATTATATAATAAATATAATTATATATATATATATATATCATTTTTTACATTCGAGAGATCATTATATAAATATAATAAATACAAAATATAAAAAATCAAAACACATGCAAAAAATAAAGCGATTATTATCCTAAATGTAACGTTAAAATTGAATTGATAATAAATGGGTCATATAATGTCATAAGGAAATAATATATTTTATTAGATATGTAACTTCATGGAAATTTATTCCCCTCAATAGTTCATTGATTCCAGTTTGGCCACAAGGAATCAAGTGCATCTCGCCAAACACGAGAGGCGTACGAAAAGTAGTGAGGGACTAGGTGTATCGGTGGGGAGACTATGCCATCATAATGAGAGTGTAACAAAACAAAATATCAATAAATGTACATATAAGAATTAAAATTATAATAAATAAAGAAACACATCAGTAATAGAAAAAATTCCGTAAGTGTCTCATAAACAATGATGATGATACATGTATCTATAAAACAACAAAAATAGGTACATAATAGTAAAATACAATACATGTCTCAAAATACAAAAAAAGCCAAAAAAAATATATCATTATGGAATCACGACCCCCATATTATTCCTATGTTTTACTACGATTATGCTTGAAAAAAATCAAACATCAATCTTTAGGTGCTTGGCTCAGTCCCTACCTGCATCCAAATAGTCTGTTTGGGTACCCAATGATAACCTGAATAGTCTGTGAGATACAATCCCAATAGGTAATCATCCAATTATATAAACAATTCTAGAATGTGAATATAACTGGTTAGTAATTTTGAATTAAATTGCGTGAGAAATCTGAACAAAAAGTTCCCATGGCACAACTTTAACAAGCATGTGATACCCTATAGCCTACATGGGTCCCTAAAAAACATGAGTCATCTCCTATAACAAGGAATATATAAAAAATAGAAGTAACTAACACTACCCCACTCTGAACCCATATATATAATGGACACCATGATGTTTCTTTATAGTGAAGTTTTAATGTAACCACTGCTGAGTCGTTCATCACAACATACCATATTACCCACAACTATTCTGTATAATCAAGGTGTATCAAAATTACCATGGTCGAGTGTTTCAAACCATGAAAGGCCATATCCATTATATAAGAGACCTTGGAATCATCATCAAGTCCCTATAACATCTCAATGGAAACTTTATTAGGCAATTTTGTGAGTCCTAGGAGCATTACAACTGAACATGTCTTATGTGAGTCTAAGCATGTGTGATCAAGGGTATAACAAGGCCCATTACCTCCCATGGATTCAAGACCTAAAGAGCATGATCTATCCATGGAATCCACTTCCACATGATGATCGAAGGAGTAACATTTGAGGCATCTAAATGGAATCATGACCCAATTTTTACTGAATTAGGTTCCCACTATCATTTAAAATACATCTAAATTAATTCATCATCCAATTCCATTATCATTTCACACCAGGATAATACCCACTCATCATACACAATTCTCAGTCAATGAAACCAATGAGAATACCCATTCATTTGACCAATTCAATTTTTTCCATTAAAAAATTAAACAATTTAATATCATGATAACATAAGGAAAGAATGTAGTACATCTCCTATTCAAGAAAATAAAATAAATTTAATTATAGTTGGGATTCCACTAACTAGGAATGCATAAAAGCACCCCTCATGGGTGGATAACATTAGGCAAGGGCTATAGGAAATTACATTTTACACCCAATGGTTGGCCTTAGTTGGGGTAACAACCTCCAAATTCTAAAAAAGGATAATATGGTAATCCCTAATTGGTCCAATTCCGTTTAACTCAATTTATCATTTCAATTTCATATACGCGGTGGAATGTCTGGTGGGTGGCCCAACCTCAGTTCGTTCTATAAAGCAAAAAAACCAACGAGAAAATTGTAGAATACCTATTGTATCCCGATAGTAGAGAGATAATCCAATATAAAATCCAAATTTGAATCATATTGGGAGAAAAACAATAAACCATTGAAGGCAATGAAAATAGGGAAAAATATCATCCTCCTAAATAGTTTTTCTAATACCGAGAAAAATGAAAAACAACTAAAAAGGAATAGAGTATTCATTGATGTGGATCAAATGAGATGAATGGTACTTGAATCAAAGATCATATTAAGGTGTAACATCAAATCGAATAACAGTCACCCAAGGGAGCTTCAAAACAGAGGAGTCATTGGTCGTCAGAGGAAAATAGAAGTATCAATCAATTAATTGATAAAACAGACACAAAATTGTAATTTCACCAAAAACAATGGGTTTCATGGTACTTAAACTGTGAACCAACCGTGTAGGGTAAGATGTAGGGAATGTTTCACTCACATAGTTTCCTCACATGGTTTGGATAACCGTGTGGAAGATATTCAAAACACATCTATTATAATTATGGACCAACCCACACGTTCTTGCACCTCTTCCCGCATGGTTTCCTCAAACCTTATGGGCTCCCCTTACTCACTACAGAGGCCTCACATTTATTTTTAGACTATGTGGCCTACCCTAGATGGTTTATTCTAACCATTTACCATGCCTTGTTACACCAAAATCTTGGTTTTGGGCTCTGAATAGTATCCATTAACCCCCGAGACACACGTGATCAAATTGGGTACTCACATTAGCCCATAATTAATCATTTAAACCAAAATAAAAAGGATTCATAACTCATATTAAAACATAAATTCTTACAATATTCCCCCTTAAATAAATTCATCCTCGAATTTCCATCTCAAGGGTGGTCATGAGTGGTCTGAGGACTACTCCATCCACTATGAATGTACGTCAGCCTCTAGCTCCAAAGTCTCATCCAATAAATTTTTGTTCTACCATATCAACCATACTATAGGAACTAATCAGATTCATAAAACATTCATTATCCTATCAATGACATGAATGAGATATTCCTCAAATGATGCATCAACCTGTAACTCAACCTCCTCAGGATGAAAGTCATGATACATTTCTGAGTGATAGTGGCACATTGGAGAATTTTAGAAGATGTTGTTCATAGCCCGGAAACAATTATGTAAATTAAATTGATATTATATCATTCGAAATCCACCTAGAATCTCCAACACACCAACATATCATGGTGAAATATTACCATACCTCATGATTCATCAACGTCCCAACTACGGTGAAACATGTAAGAAGACCTGATCCTGGACCTCAAACTACAGAGGTTGTCTGGAGTGATTTTCATAATATTTCAATATAGATTGTGCAGTGTCCATCTAGTTCTAAATCAAATGTACCTACTCTATTTTCTCCTGAATAATATGAGTTTCGTTAATAGACACCTCTCCTTCCACTAACAAAAAATAGAATGAATAGAATGGCCTAACGAACAAAGCCTCGTTAGGTTATATATATATATATATATATATTTCTAGTAATTATTTTTTTAGGTGAACTCAACCAAGGGAATATGATTCTCCCAGGGGCCCCCAAAATCTAGGGCACTTGCTAGAAACATTTCCCCAAGAACTTCTATTATACACTCTAAATGGCCATCAATATTAAGGATGTATGCTATACTTTGAAGAACATGTGTATCCAATTACCTCTAGAAACTCAGCTAGAAACAAGACAAAAATTTGGCCTCCATATCTAAAACGATATTGAGAGGGGCCCTGTGAAGTCATACTATCTCACGAATATACAACCACCCATGCTCAGTAATAGTGAAAGTCTCCTTAGTAGGTTTTAAATGAGAAAACATCATGAATCTATCACCATCAAGCCATAAAGAATCATTACCTCGACACAACCTCAGTAATTCTTTAACAATATCTATCACCACATCATCCAATTTTCACTTCAAAATATAATAATATTGAAAATTATTACTGGATGTAAATGTTGATCCTTCACCTACTGCAAGGTGAAACACATCGCAACAAAACCAACAACATCTCTTTTCATACCCAGCCATTAGTACTGATGGCGCAAGTCACAATACACCTTGGTGATGTCACAGTGCACTTCCAAAGATGATTCATGAGACACCTACATTAGTTCCTCACATATGTCCAATATAACCTAATGGAGACCTTGAAATGTTAGGATCAAATCATATCATACCGTCAAACCAGAGGTGGGTCCTCACCTACCACACTCTCCTAAAAGAATAGGCTCTCAGCATCTTATATATTCCTCATCCTCACTCTATACAGTAGTTTAGAGGTCATATAAAAGGAAAATATATAATTCTTCCCATGAGTTTCATTCACATCCAAGTGAATATTAGAGAACAAAGCCACAAGCTACCACTCACTACTATCCTATTGAAATTCAGGTATCTAAGTCCTCTTACAGAGTGCACCGACCACTAAATTTCCATTACATGGATTGTAGGCAACCTAAAAATAAAAAAGTCAATAGAAAATAAACCAATCTTATTTGCATCAAATTCAGATTGCATTGGGTAATTAGTAACTTGAGTCTTTTGTGTTCCTTGTACACCAAAAAATTATCAACAAGTAATTAATGTCTCTAACAACGTAAATCATGAACATCTAAAGCTATCTCGAGTTCATGTTTTGGGTAGTTACTCTCTTGTGGAATCAACTAAATAAAACCACAATCCATGACTCTATCACACTCCAACATTATTTTTCCATGTTTGATACTTGATGCCTCACAACACAAAGTGTAGCTCATGCCATGTTCTGGATGTATCGGGACTGGTTTTGAAGTCACTCTCCCATTCAGCTCCTGAAAGGCTATCTCATAGGTATCAGACTGTAAAAAATTCACACCATTATCATTCAATCCCTTATATGGTGTGACTAATCATGAGATATTCTATATGAAATACCTATAATTTCTATCTAGCCCTATGAATCATTGTATGTCAAAGATATTCATTTGATATTCCTAGGAAACTATGTATCTAACCTTCCCTGGGTAAAAAGATACTCCTCCCTATGAGATGATATGACTCGAGATGTGAATCAGATCCATCAATAAGTGGAACTTCGTGAGATTAGAATATAACTAATTCTCTATTAGTGTGTCCAAAATGATCTCAATATGATTTCAATGGTCGTGTTGATTGAGTGAATACACCAAGATATCATCCACAAAAACCACCAAAAATGAATCCAGATAATAGAGGAACACTGGTTTCATCAGTTCATTGAAAATGGATGTGGTATTCATGAGATGAAATGTCATATCCAAATAATATTATAGACCATGACTACTACAAAAATATGTGCGAGGTATATCCGATGGTCTAAATCATACATGTTGATATTTTGAACTCAAATAAATTTCAAGACCACCCAATCTCCACAAAGATGATCAAACAAGTCATCTGTCCACAACAGAGGATACCAGTTCCTAACCATAATCTAGTTAAATTTCTAATAATCCCCAAGTAGCCTAATTTATGATATTGTTTTTTTAAAAAAGGTCAAGTGAACCCCACAAAGAAGTACTGGATTGAATAAAACCCATATCCTCCAAATCCTATAACTTTCCCTAGAGCTCATATAACTCCATCGTACCCATCCTGTAAGGAGGAATGGGTATTAGTCATGATTTCCACTCTAACACGATGGATAAATAAACCTCTCTATTAAGAGGTATGCCTAAAAACTCATCCAAGAATATGTCCCTAAAATGATCACCTACTAGAATAAAGTATGCCAAACAAACAGCCTGATCATCCAGAAAAGAATGGAGATCTGGGATATCAACCTACCCATCCAACAATTCTATGGACCATACCAACATTCCTAGAAATACTATTCACCATTGTTAGTATAAAATTCACCCCATGAGATATAAAAGCCCCCCTACAATGATAGAATTAATCATAAAATTGACAATCTAGAGGCCTTCCCATCTAGAGTATAACGTCAAACCCAGTTATCTCAAAGACATACAGATTCCAGAAGAAGATACACACACTGACTTCAAGGGGGATATCTATGTAGTGGAATACATCATCTGTTATGATTCCAAATAGAATTTCTATCATCATTTAACTATTAGAATACAATATAAGGTGACCATGGATTTTCACCATGGGTTCTATTAAAAAAATATGCGACGCGCCTTTAACAAAAATTGAATAAACAATAGTAGAGGATACTATTATTTTACCTCTATCCATTGGATGTCTGGTGACCTACTCTTTGGGGGTAGGCTACACATATAAGATATCACCCGAACCATGACCCTATTACAAAACCTCAGAGCCCCAAAAAGGCCCAGTCTGATGTATTAGTGTACTTGTGCATGGTTGTGTCAACCATTACAACCAATTCCTTGGTCTGATCAACCAGAACTGCTCCAAATCCCTGCTTGATGTGGAGTTGAGAGACTCTCTCTTGAAAATGGGGTTAGATCTGACCCCTTACTAGTCACTGTTAGAGGGAAGGCCTGCAAAAACATTTTACTTGGCCCATCCTATCACAATACCACCACTCGACTAGGTCCTGATCACACCGATTCATCATGTGGTCCTATATAATACACTGTTGATTGAAAACTAAGCATCCAGTATTCACATCCAAACTGGTACACATCTCACAAGAGTCCTCAAAACATAGCTTCCTACCACTAGAAGTTGAACCACTGGGATGAAAGAAAATACCACTCTACTATGTGACCCATCTTACCTTATGTTCCTCTCTATAATCAGTACCTAAATCAGAATTTTAGTAATATATATCAACCATATCACAATAACATGAGATCTAATGACATTCCAAAGACCTTCCATGAATTGTCTATCCCTCAATTACTCATCAGAAAGGTACATCAGGGAAAAACACTACAACTAAATAATATATTTTGAGTACTCCATAACAGTCATCACGCCCTACTCTAAATACCTGAATTCACTATACTAGTCTATCTGAAGAGTCTTCCAGAAAAATTAGTCGTAGAAAATTTTTTAGAAATCATCCCAAAACATGTCTTGTATCCTATCTTCCACGTTTTGAACATCCTACAAGTGATTTCTTATTCCACATAGCATATATGTAGATAGATTCACTCTCCACTCAGGGGATGTCTCTAGATGATCAATGATCACAATAATAGTCTCAATCCATAGCATAGAAACCAATGTAGCACAATCCCCAAAAAACATAGAGGGGTTATACTGCTGGAAAACATGTTTTAGATCATCCATAGACAAGGAAGGGTGCGATGCCCCTAAAAATTATGCATAAATCCATAAAAAACCTCATGAAATTGTTCCTAAGAGCCCATTTCTAGATCAATTTTGGTTATACAGAAGGCACTAAAGGAGGATATAATGGTAGACCATATCCCGTCACCTCTGGAGAGTGGTTTCCACCTCCCTCCAGGAATAAAATTGCAGGTCATAGTTGTGTAATACCTCTAAAATGACAAACACATACATATGAAAATAATGATATAAATGTTTTAATCTCAACAGAGCAGGAAAATTCAAAACCATCCAAAAAATAGGTCATAACACAAATCCTGCTCCTCAATTTATCACTAAAAAGGAATGAATTCAACAAAGTCACAAGAGATGTTTCCTCTTTCCCACTAAAAAGTTGTGTTTCGGTCAAGCCTCTGTTTACCATTTAAATTTTCTATTTCATTTCATTGTCACTCAAATTGACATGCATTTAATTATATATCAATATGAATTTAAATGGTTGAACTATTGTTTCACCAAATTTAGATCCACAGGGTCCTATACACCACGTGAATGAAAATGTAGAACCCATAAAATTCACACTATATGTAATGGCCCAGACCTCTCGAGTCCATTACTTTGTGAAAATGTGGTGTTAGAGGTGTTCCAGGAGGTCAAAGTGACTTATCCCCAACACTTTTCCATTGTTTCCATTCCGATGAACAGTTCCAATGGTAGACAATTGTGAACAGTAATGTCATGTTATGTTTTCAGGTACTTTTTGATGTTTCTAACTACCCTTGGTTTGGAGTAGTGACTTTGGGGGTGTGTTTGAGTGTAATTTTAAGGAAAACTAAAGGGAAATATCTTTGGAACGGGCGGCACACGGTTTGTCTAAACCGTACGGCCAAACCGTGCGTAGTTGGTCTTAGAGGAAGTAGCTTCTGCATGGGAGGCACACGGTTTGTCAAACAATGCGGCAAAACCATGCGAGAGGGGTGGCCAAGGCAGTAGCTAACACACGGTTAGCACACGGTTTGTTAAACTGTGCGAACTAACCATGCGACCACTTAAATGAGATCCTAAAATTGTGGATCTCATTCGTTTTTCCTCTAAATGGCTCGTTTAAGATCCTAAGCAGCCATAACTCGAGATTTTGCTCCTCCTAAGGTCAAATATGGTTCTCCCATAATTCCGGAGGTGATCTAAAGGCTTATTTGGGTGAATCGAAGCCATATTCTTGAGGTATGTATACGTTCTTCTTCGTTATCATTTAGTTTCTTATATCCACTTAGATCTAATTCTCCTCTTCTCTCATTTTCTTAGATCTATGCCCGTTATGGGTAGATCTAAGTGTGTGGATGAAAAGTGTGATGATCTTTGGTCATGATCTTGCTAGGAGAAGAGATCTAAGACGAGTTTTGGAGAATCAACCTGGGTTTCTTGAGCGTTCTTCGATCGTTGTGGTTTTCGTCAAAAACCATTGAGGTAGGGGATTCATTTCTTCTCCTTATTTTCTGTGCAACTATAATGTTAGCATGTTTTATCGCACTAAATGATAATGGAACTGACATAATAAATATTTGAACCGGATAAATAAATTAATATTGATCGTATGTTGTTGCCTCATGATTTGTTAGATAGTGTGATATCTGTGCTTGCTTTGATTAGCTGATGTTCTTGATGGAAATCGGTAAAGAACGTAAATTGGGATTAATTGATATTTTTTTGGATAAATATAAAGAGGCATGTAAACAAATACAGTTCTTTTTTTAATTTGATGTTAATCAATTTGGCGCAGTAAGCATGATTAATTATTTATGATAGCTTACAGACTAGGATTCCCGATTTTGGAATCTACGAATTATAAATCAGTTAATTCAAGATGGATTAAATAATTGATTGTTTGATAATTCCTTGAAGGGTTCTAAGTTACCATCTTGATTGTTAAAGATCCAATAGCCCAAGTGATGTGATGTTTTTTTCCAGCAGCTTGTGTTGAGATGTGATCCTGGATGGGGGTTGTGATATGTGGGGGCATGGAGGCCTTGTGGTTGTGGCAGCAGATGACGCCTAGAGTGGAGAGATGCATCTGTTTACACATGTGGGTGTCGGGGAGGACACCTGGGATGGTGGAGTGGGATGAATGTGATTTTTGGATGCTTTCTGGTTCTTTGGTTGTTTTTCTGCTTTACTTTTCCCCACTGCCCAAGGCAGCTAGTCTTGCTTACCCTTCTTCTGAAAGAGGTGAAGACACGCGGGGTATGCCACGTGCTTTCTGTGTTTAGCTTCTTTAGGGAGGATGGGTCTATGCTCTTGCTATAGGAAGTAAAGACTCGACGGGTCGTACATCTACTCACCGTGTTGAGAGCCCTTGTGTTAGTAGCATAGGATGCTTTTCTAGAATGCCTGATAATATGAGAACGTAATTCTGTAATGAATATTTGAATAAATGTTGTTAACCCATGGGGTTGGAGTTCGCTGGAACATAATGATGAGGTTGTAATTTTTTTAAAGGGACAATTGACTTTGGGTGTGATGTTAATGAAACTTAATGTGGAACTATTCATGGTTAATTAATGTTTAAAGATTTAATTAACATAAAGTTGAACAGATAAAAAAATGGAATGAAGTAATCTAATAAAGCTCTTTAAATGGTTGTATGCTTACGGGATACCTAGTCTTAGAAGTAGCAGCCCGGAGTCTGAGAGACGTTAGATGCAGTTGTGTCTAATACTAGGTTATGCCCATAGTGTGGTTGTGAGATATAATATATCCTATAATTTTTGTGTTTCTTTACGCTACTCCACCCTTTCGGTAAGGGCAACTGACACCCCGGGGATTTTGAGCCCCGGGGGGGGGGGTGTTTTCCCCAACATTTGGGTGGGAGGATGGATGGCTGAGTACCCCCTTTGGCCATGCTCTCTTCTCTTGGTAGTTACTGGTGCTGGAATGCACTTTGGGTTGTTTTCCCCATACATGTGTGTAGAGGGTTTTAATGGATTGTGGTTACTCACACACATATATTCTCGATATAGTTTTCTATGTACTACTGTAGCTGTAACTTGTATAGGCTGTGATGGATTGAGGATCCTTACTCGGTGTATGGGCTATGACGGCTTTAGGTATAATACTCGATGTATGATACACGTTATGCGAGCTATGGTGGCTCGCAGAAACTACCTGGTTACTTTGGTGTGTGGACGTGGTGGTTTTGTTCCATGAGGTGCATATTATGGTGCTTCGCCCATGTGTCTGCGGGCATGACTTTTTAGAGAGAGATGCTCAAGACGTGTGACGTTTGGGAAAAGCGGCGGACCAATGGGGAAGTAGTAGAGGGGAACCCTTGATACTCTTTATTATATGATATATTCTTGTATGCGTTACTTGATGAGAGTAGCCATGGTGAGGTTGGGAACTTAGTATACCTGTTTAGGTGACGAGTTAGTTTCAATAGTTGTTCACTGCGCTTAAGAATGCTTTCTTTACTTTTGAACGAGAGGCTTCAGGGAGGATCCTACCGAGTATACTGTTATACTCACCCTACATATATATAAACTGTTTTTCATGTCACTTTGAGAAGGTTGGAGATAAGGCTGGTGTTTACTAGCTTGTGGTTGCTGGATCTGTTCGGGCTTGTGGTTGCTACTATTTTTACTTTCTTTTGGGTACTTGAAGTTTTTTCCCTTTTTGGTGTAGTACTTTTTCATTGAATTACATATGTGCACTTGGTTTTCTTTTATATTTATGTTCGGAGTTGGAGTTGGTTGGTGTATATATTATCTCTCTCTTCTACATGTGTTCTCTTAGAGGGCAATGCCTCCCATTTGTGTGTTTATTATACCCTCCGTGCTAGTCACCAACCCGGGGCCTACTGGAGGCGGGACTCGGGGGTCATTATCTCCCTTCTCACATTGCCGACCCAGGATGGGTACACTTTTTCGGGAGGGGGTCGAGACAGAGTAGTATTAGAGGTCTGGTTGAGGGATAGGATGGAGTTTGGAGTTTGTCACATGTGAAGTTGCATGGGTTGGTAGGGTAACCGTGTCATTAATGTTTATAAAATGAGGTAAACACTGGAGACCATTGAGACATAGGCGTTTAGGTCCCCCTATGATCTAATGTACGAACCATTAAGTTTACAATGGATACCAAATAAGTTGATATTTGTTGATGGGTATAGTCCTAAAAAAGGATCATGCATCATCCTTCTTTGTTCCTATGTTTGAATGGGTAGACCTTGGGACAGGTTAACCTACAATGAATAAATGAAAACAATTAATAAATTAATGTTGAGTCTTCCATATTTCATGTTTAGGAACTCTAACAGTTGTAATTTTACAGGTATGGCTCCACGTCAACATCCTCGTCCAGTTTGCGCAGAAAATGTCCATCAGGATATTCGAGCAGATCGCCGTAGGGTAGAGATTGACCATGAAGACACTTAGAGGAAGACACTCTGAGAGTTTCAGCGCCAGCGTCTACAGAAGTATGAGGGATTTGTTTCAGATGCAGTCACAGAAGACTGGTTAGACGATGTCGAGATCGGATTCAGTTTGATTCGTGATCGTAAGGAGCACTGGGTGTCCTTGGTTGTGATGATTCTCTATGGAGAAACAAGGCAGTTGTGGTTTTTGATCCTCAGGGGTCGTGTGGAGTCAACGATCACATGGGAGGAGTTCTGAGACAGGTTTAGAGTTGAGTTTATTTCTTCAACTATGAAGGCATCTAGTTTCCAGGAGCTTCTTACCCGTCGATAGGGGAGCTCCGGTGTTTGAGAGTTTGGAATCCATTTCAGGAACCTTTTACGATATGCTTTGGACCTATTTCGGGATGAGGAGGCCAGGGCGAGACTTTTCGAGGAGGCTTTGCATCCAGATATCTAGTGTCAGGTCACCCCATTTATGCTGAAAACATATCTTGAGGTACTGGAGAGGGAAGAGGTTGTTGAGAGGTCTTTTCCAGGACCAGATCATCCTGAGAGGGGAATCTGCATGATTCCTCCCGAAGTAGAGTTGTGGTCTGGGGTTCCCGATTTTCAAACCAGAAGAGTTTCCATTCAGCCGGGGGTAAGTCCCAGCACTTCAATCTCATTTCTCCAGAGGTAGAAACTCTCAGGCCTATGCCAAGGTATCAGGAACTTGTTTTCATTGTGGTGGTCATGGTCATCAGCAGCGGGAGTGCCCGAACTTTCAGAGTAGTTATAGTGCACCAGGCGCTACGCTCCAGGTTCCTCCGTTGAGGCAGTTCCAGCCGAGGCAGCAGTAGCAGTAGGTTGCACCGGTTTTAGATCACTAGAGGGTAGATGGAGTAGGCAGAGGACAGACCCATGACGCTCTCGGTCCTCAGGGAGCAGAGCGTGGCCATGGTGGTGGTTTTCATCAGGGTCAGAGAGGCCATTGAGGAGGTCGTGGTCAGCTTCATGCTCTAGCGTTGCCAACTCCATGCATGCCAGATGTCATTCAAGGTACCCTTTGATTGTTTTCTACATTGGTGTATGCCTTGTTTGATTCAAGAGAGACACACTCCTTCATATCACCTACCATTTTCCATGCTTTGGGACATAAGGTAGAGAGGCTTCCAGTGCCCTTGCCGTTGACTATGCCAGTTGGAGGCCAATATAGCTTGCTTGAAGTATGTAGAGAATCTGAGCTAGTGTTGGGGAAACACCACTATTGGGGAGATTTCCTATGTTTATGAATGCAACCATATGATGTCATCCTCGATAGGGATTGGTTGTATTTAGTGCAGGATATCGTAGACTGCTTTAGGAAGAAGGTCATCTTCATTGGTGCGGATGGAGAGCTAGTGGGGTTTGTTGTTGAGTGAGTTCCTTGGATGGGTCATAGGCGCATTCCATCCTTATCATCCATGGTGGCTTAGATGATTCTGAGTTCTTCAGAAGTTCAACAATTGGCATTTCCTAGGGTCATAGAGGAGTACCCTGATGTATTTCCAGAAGAGGTTGTAGCATTACCCCCTCGACGAGAGATCGAGTTTGGGAACAATCTATAGTCAGGAACGTCTCCTATCTCTATGTCTCCATATAGGATGGACCCTTATGAGTTACGAGAGCTACGTATACATCTTGATGGTCTGTTAAATTGCGGTTTTGTTCGGCCATGTGTGTCACCCAGGGGTGCACCATTTTTTTTCATGAAGAAGGCCGATGAAAGTTTGCGGTTGTGTGTCAATTATCATAGCATAAACAAAGTGAAAATAAAAAATCACTATCCTATTCCGTGGATTGATGATTTATTCGATCAACTGATGGGTGCAAGTTGGTTCTCAAAGATCGAATTACGGTTGGGATATCATCAGATGCGTGTGAAGGATGAGGATATCCTGAAGACTGCTTTCTGTTGTCATCATGGGCATTATGAGTTCATTGTAATGCCGTTTGGCATGAAGAATGCTCCCCCTGTTATCATGGGATTGAAGAATGATGTGTTACTTGAGTTCCTGGACATGTTTGTGGTAGTTTTCATAAACGAAATCCTTTTGTACTCCTTATTTGATGAGGAGCATGCAAAGCATCTACAAGCCGTTTTGGGAGTCCTTCGTCAACCTCAGCTATTCGGGAAGTTTTCTAAGTGTGAGTTTGGGGCTCATGAAGTCCGTTTCATGGGGAATGTTGTGTCCCAATAGGGAGTAGTTGTGGATCCATCAATGATAGAAGCAGTTGTATCTTGTGCATCGCCCAAGATAGTGTCGTAGGTGCGAAGTTTCCGTGGTATCACAATTTACTACAGGAGGTTCGTAGACAATTTCTCAGGAGTTGTGACTCCTCTAAAATCGTTGACCAGGAAGGATCAAGCATTCATATGGACTGATCAATGTCAGGAAGCTTTCGAGTATCTAAAGGAGAAGTTAGTAAGTTCTCCAGTCCTTTTTCATCAAGCTGAGGGAATTCAGTTTGATGTTTTCTGGGATTCTTCACATTTGGGGTTAGGTTGTGTTCTCATGAAGAAAAAGTCAGTTGTTTCTTATGGGTCTCGGCAGTTACGTCGCCATGAATGCAACTATGCCACCCATGATCTTGAGTTGGAAGCCGTGGTGTTTTCTCTGATGTTGTGGAGACATTACCTCATTGGTGAACGTTTTGTAGTTTTCACTGATCATAAGAGTTTGAGGTATGTTTTCTCCCATCATGACTTGAACTTATGACATCATCGGTGGATGGAGTTCTTACATGAATACGACTTCAAAATAACGTATACACCTGGAAAGGGGAATGTTGTAGTTGATGCGCTGAGCCGAAAGTCACATAGTAAAGCTGTACCTGAATCCGGTGATTCCTGGAGAGTAATGGAAGAACCTTCAGCATTACATCTTGATATTGGAGAAGTTAGGGGTAGAGGTTGTCTTTTTCAGATGACAGTACAGTCATCCCTGATCCAGTAGGTTGAAGAGTCCAAGTTAGGGGATCTTGATGTGGAGGTCTGGAGGGACCGAGTTGTTTGTGGCGAGGCCCCTGATGGTTGGTCGGAGGATGAACAACATCGAGTGTTGTATCATGGAAGGCTTTTTGTTCCCTTGACGATGCGTGAGACAGTTCTCAATGACTTCCATAGTTCACCTTTGGCAGTACATCCTGGCATGAAAAAGAAGTACCGATCCTTGAGGAGTCATTTTTGGTGGTCTGGGATGAAGCATGCAGTTGTGGAGTTTGTGTCTCAAAGTTTAGTTTTCCAGAAGGTGAAGGTCGAACACCGTGTTCCTGGTGGTCTTCACCATCCATTTGAGATTCCTCCGAGGAAGTGGGAGGACATCTCAATAGACTTTGTTACAGGTTTACCTTGAGCACCGAGATGACATGATGCTATTTGGGTGTTAGTGGATCATTTAAAATAATCGGCCCACTTCATAGCGATTAAGGAGTCGAGCTCAGTGGAAGTTTTGTCGAGCCAGTATCTAGAGGAGGTGGTGAGACTTCATGGAGTCCCTAGGATGATCATTTCTGATCGACATCCTCATTTTACCTCCAGGGTGTGGAGAGGTCTCTAGCATGCTTTTGGTTCTCAAGTATGCCTTAGCACTACTTTTCATCCTCAAACGGATGGTCAGACAGAGCGAACCATCCAGAATCTTGAATACATGTTACCCTCTTGTGTTCTTGATTTTTGAGGTTCATGGAAGAGGCACTTACCCTTGGTGGAGTTATTTTTCAATAATAGTTTTCAATCCACCATCAGTATGGCACCATTTGAAGCCCAGTATGGCCGGACTTTCCATTCTCTATTGTGCTAGACTGGGGTCAAAGTGTCCGCAATTCTCGGACCAAAACTAGTGTAAAATACAACAGAGACGTTCCAGGTGATTCATGAGAGGATGAAGACAGTGCATGATTGTTAGAAATCATATGCTGATCAAAGGAGGAGGCCCTTAGAGTTTGATGTTGGGGATCATGTGTTTCTGAAGGTGACTCCACATTGTGGCAGTGAAGGATTGGTCATGGAAGTAACTTTTCTCTCTGGTTTGTTGGGACTATCGAGGTGTTAGCTCGTCTTGGATCTGTGGTGTATGGAGTATCACTTCCCCCACAGATGTGTCAGATACATGATGTTTTCCACGTATCACAGCTCCGACGTTATCTTCATGATGACTCTCACATCATCGATTGAGGGGAGATCGATGTTGATGATGATGCAACGTTCGAGATGTGACCCGTGGAGACCCAAGACCGCAAGGGGAAGTTGTTGCGTGTTCATTCTATTCCTTTAGTTCATGTCTTGTGGTGACACGGTGGCTTGGAGGAGAGTACCTCAGAACATGAGTCACAGATACGTGCCCAGTACCCCGATTTTTTTGATTTTTATCTCATTTCATGTATTGATGTAACTAATGTGGTTATGAAACTTTCATGTTTATGAGATGGCTCCCTTTGTTTCTTTTATGGCTTGCTCTCTTTAGAGAGGTATCTCGATGGGTGGTTGTTCAGACCCTGTTTCCTTTTCACTTTAGGTGGGTTTTGGATTATTGAGGACGAGAATGTTTTGAGAGGTATATGATGTAATGGCCCGAACCTATCCAGTCCATTACATTATGAAAATGTGGTGTCAGAGGTGTTCCGAGAGGTCAATTTGACTTACCCCCAACTCATTGCCAAAGTTTCCATTCTGATGAACAGTTCCAATAGTAGAAAATTGCGAATGGTAACGTTATGTTACGTTTTCAGGTACTTTTGATGTTTCTATGTACCCATGGTTTGGATTAGTGACTTGGGGGGTGAATTTGGGTGGACTTTTAAGGAAAAATAAAGGGAAATAGACTTCGCATTGGCAGAACATGGTTTTCTAAACCGTACGGCCAAACCATGCGTAGTTGGTCTTCGACGCAGTAGCTTCCACACGGGAGGCGCACGGTTTGTCTAACAATGCTACCCAACTATGTGAGAGGGGTGGCCAAGGTATTAACTAACTCATGGTTAGCGCACAGTTTGTTAAACCGTGCGATCTTACCATGTGACCACTTAAATTAGATCTTAAAATTGTGTATCTCACTCGTTTTGCCTCTAAATGGCTCGTTTAATCTCTTAAGCGGCTATAACTCAAGATTCTTCTCCTCCTAAGGTCAAAGAATGTTCTCCCATCATTCCAGAGGTGATACGAATGCTTCTTTGGGTGAATCAATGTCAGATTACTAAGTAATGTAGACGTTCTTCTTCGTTCTCGTTCAGTTTCTTAGATCTACTTAGATCTACTTCTCCTCTTCTCTCAGTTTCTTAGATCTACGCCCGTTATGGGTAGATCTATGTGTGTGGATGCCATGTATGACAATATTTGGTCTTTATCGTGCTAGGAGAAGAGATCTCAGGTGGGTTTTTGATAATCAGCTCGGGTTTCTTGAGCGTTATTCGACTGTTGCGGTTTTCATCAAAAACCTTTAAGGTAGAGGATTCATTGCTTCTCTTTATTTTACGTGCAACTGTAATTTTATCATGTTTTATCCCACTGAATGACAATGGGATTGACATAATAAATATTTTAACCGGATAAATAAATTGATATCGATCGTATGTTGTTGCCTCATGATTTTCTAGATAGTGTGATATCTATGCTTTCTTTTATTAGTTGTTGTTCTTGATAGAAATCAGTAAAGAACGTAAATTGGGATTAATTGATATTTTTTTAGATAAAGAGAAAGTGGCATGGAAACGAATCTGGTTCTTGTTTTAATTTTATGTTAATCAATTTTGCGTAGTAAGCATGATTAATTATTTGTAATAGCTTACTGATTAGGTTTCTCGATTTTGGAACCTACGAATTAGAAATCTGTTAATTCAAGATGGATTAAAAAATTGATTGTTTGATAATTCCTTGAAGGGTTCTAAGTTACCCTCTTGATTGTTAAAGGACCAATAGACCAAGTGATGTGATGTTTTTTTCCTTACTTCTTGTGTTGAGACGTGATCCTGGATGGGTGTTGTGATATGTGGGGGCATATAGTCCTTGTGGTTGTGGTAGCAGATGACACCTAGAGTGGCGAGATGCATCGGTTTATAAATGTGGTTGTCGGGGAGGACACCAGGGATGATGGAGTGGGATGAATGTGATTGTTGGATTCTTGCTAGTTCTCTTGTTGTTTATCTGCTTTACTTTTCCCCACTGCTCAAGGCAGCTAGTCTTTCATACCCTTCTTCTGAAAGAGGTGAAGATGCGTAGGGTATTCCACGTGCTTTCCGTGTTTATCTTCTCTAGGGAGGATGGGTATACGCTCTTGATATAGGCGGAAAAGACTCGATGGGTAGAACATCTACTCACCGTGTTGTGCCCCCTTGTGTTAGTAGAATATGATTCATTTCTAGAATTCCTGAGAATACTGGAAAGTAATTCTGTAATGAATATTTGAATAAATGGTTTTAACCCATGGGGATGGAGATCGTTGGAATATAATGATGAGGCTGTAATTTTTTTAAAGGGACAGTTGACTTTGGGTGTGATGCTAATGAAACTTAATGTGGAACTTTTCATGGTTAATTAATGTTTAAAGTGTTAATTAATGTAAAGTGTAACTGATAAAAATGGAATGAAGTATTCTAACAAAGCTCTTTAAATGGTTGTATTCTTATAGGATACCTAGTCTTAGAAGTAGCATCCCGGAGTCTAAGAGACGTTAGCTACAATTATGTCTAAGGCTAGGTTATACCCATAGTGTGCTTGTGAGATATAATATATCCTGTAATTTTTGTGTTTCTATATGCTACTCCACCCTGTTGGTAAGGGAAACTGACACCCCGAGGATTATGAGCCCAGGGGGTTTTCCCCAAAATTCCGGTGGGAGGATGGATGGTTGACTACCCCTTTTGGCCCCGCTCTCTTCTCTTGTTAGTTACTAGTTCTGGCAGGCACATTGTTTAATTTTACCCATATATGTGTGTAGAGGGCTGTAATGGCCTGTGGTTATTCACACACATATATTCTATATATTGTTTTCTATGTACTACTATAGGTGTAACGTGTATAGGCTATGATGGATTGAGGATCCTTAGTCGGTGTATGGGCTGTAATGGCTTGAGGTATAATACCCGACTTATGATACACTTTTTGCGAGCTGTGGTGTCTCCTAGAAACTACCTGGTTACTTTGGTGTCTGGACATGGTGGTTTTGTTGCACGAGGTGCATATTGTGGTGCTTCGCCCTGGTGTCTGGGAGGAAGCCTTTTTGGAGAGAGATGCCCAGGACGTGCGATGTTGTGGAAAAGCAGCAAACCAGTGGGGAAGTAGTAGAAGGGCACCCTTGATACTCTTTATTATATGATATATTCTTGTATGAGTTACTTGGTGAGAGTAGCCATGGTGAGGTTCGGAACTTTGTATACCTATTTAGGTGATGAGTTAGTTTCACTTATTGTTCACTGTGATTTATTATGCTTTCATCACTTTTGCATGAGAGGATTTGGGGAGGATCCTAATGAGTATACTGTTATACATACCTTACATATATTTAAATTGTTTTCTAGGTCACTTGAAGCAGGTTTGAGATCAGGCTGGTGTTTACAAGCTTGTGGTTGCAGGAGCTGTTCAGGCTTGTGGTTGCTGTTGTTTTTTACTCTCTTTTGGGTACTTGCAGTTTTTCCCCTTTCAGTTGTAGTACTTTTGCAAGGAATTACATATGAACACTTTGGTTTCTTTTATATTTCTATTCTGAGTTGGAGTTGGTTGGTGTCCATCTTATCTCTCTTTTACACATGTGTTATATTGGAGGGCAATGCCTCCCATTTGTGTGTTTATTATACCCTCGGTTCTAGTCACCAAACCGGGGCCTACTGGAGGCAGGATTCAGGGGTCATTATCTCCCTTCTCACATTGCTGGCCCAGGATGGGTACACTTTTTGGGGAGGGGGTCATGAAACTATATTACATTGACATTAAATTATTGAAAAAATGGTTTATTACTTTCAAGTCCATAAGGGCCCAAAATCCTTATGAATAGAAATATGGTGTTACTTCTATATCATCTAAAGAATAAATATATCACAATAGTAGGTACATCAATCACATTACTAATCATAAAAGCATGAAATAATTGGTGAATCCTTAATTGAATGGCACATGATTTCTAAAAAGATCCTAAAATTATTCATGAGATGGGATAATGCCATCCAGTTGGGTTGGAAGAGACAAAAAACATTTTAATATAAATAATAACACCACAATTCAATTTCATCACCCAATAGTGAAATCAATTCATCTTTAATAGTCTTGTTCCTAAATAAAGTAATATAATTCTAGGTAAATAATCTTTTTCCAGAATGCGGGGTAGCTACTCCCGAGAATAACTCATTAACAACCTCATATTTCACCATACCAATTTGTCACCAAATTGAAATGAATACTAAAAAATAATTCCTCTGATACCAATTTGTAATTTCCTAAACATGGATGGTACTAAACAATTCCCCAAGTTCGGTTTGGCCACATGGCCTCAAAAAAATCTTCCGAAATTATAGTTTCAACCATATAGAAGTGAGGGATTAGGTGTGTCAGTGGGGACACTATTCCATCACCACCAAAGTGAAACATAGTGTAATATCAATTACAGTCAATAGTATAAGTATGATAACAATAATACAATAGTTATAAAAGGAAAAAAGAACAATATGAGAAGTTCCTAATATAAAATTTTGATGATACATTCATATATAAAAAATACATAACATGTACATGAGATTAAAAGATAATAAATCCCTCAAAATACCCAGAAGAACAAGAAAAATATGTCCAAATAGAATCTCTATCCTCATTTCGGTCACGTTCTCCCCTGCTCTTAATTATGTCACAAAATAACGCATTTAACATTAGGTTCTTTCCTTGGTCACTACCTACATCCTAATAGTCTATCCGGGTACCCAACAACGGCCAAAACTGGTTTTGAGATACAATCCCTATAGGTAACCTCCCAAAGATCTATTCAATTTCAAGATGTGAAATATTACATGATGAGTAGTTTCCAAGTAAATATGGTATGAAATATTAAAGGACATTTCCCATGGAACAACTATAGAAGGAAATTGATACAGTATATTCATACATGGATCCTTGTAAAAGGAGCATCAGATCCTATAATAAGGTATCTATAACAAATATTTGTAACCAATACGGCCTCACCATAGACAAATATATATCATGTCTACCCGTACCTTCTGGTAAAGTAAAGTGTCAATGAAACCACGAACAATCCGTGCAACCATGTAAACCATATTACCCAAGTTCATGCCGTAAAATGAACTTGTATCACAATTACCATGGCCTTTCTATATAAAGAAGTGTCAAACCCTTGATGGCCTGATCCAAGCTTTATAAGACCAAGATATCATCATCGAGTCCTAGGAGCATCTCAATGGAATCTTGCTTAAGAATTGGTTGGAGTCTTAGGAGCATTTGAACCAAACATGTCCTATGCGAATCATGGATAACTAGATCAAAGTGGTAGTTAGCACCATGGAATCTCATGGAATCAATACCCAAGAATCATTCTCTATCGATGTAATCCACTAAATCATCAATATCAAAGGAGTAACATCCAAATAATTTAAATGGAACCGTGAACCATTATTTACCAACCAAGGTAGCCACTACCATTTCAAATAAATCTAAGTTAAATCATTAATAAATTCCATTACAATTTCACACCATCAGTAAAGCCACTCATCAAACACAATTCACGTTAAAATCAACCAATAAGTATACCAACTCATACGACCAATCCCATTTAATCCATGTAATCAATTGAAACATGGAATTTGATGAAATCATAAGGAAGGTGGGTTGTACATCTCCTATATAAGAAAATAAAATCAACTTAATTATAGTTGAGATTCCACTAACCAGGAAATCATAATTGTAAACCCCTTGGGTGGTCAATATTGCTCAATATCTAATAGAAATTAAATGGGAAATCCTATTGGTTTTTTTGGTTGTGGTAAATACTCCAAATCATCATAGAAAAACCTGAAGTCATCACTAACAAGTCTAATTCCAATTTATACAATTAATAATTTCAATTTTGGAGCCATGCTATAATTTCTGAGGGGTGACACAATATAAACTGGGTATATCAAGCTCTACAACCAATGAGAAAAGTATAAAAAACCTATCATAGATTGGATTTAGAGGTATCATCTAATTTCAACTCCTAATTTTATTGAGATCAGGTGAAAAATAAGGAATATAAGAAGACCATAATAATAGGGAAAATGATATTTCACCTAAATAGCACAGTTGATACCAAGAGAAATGAAGAAAAACTAAAAAGTAATTGTTTACTCACTGATGTAGATCACAAAAGATGAGAAGTTATTGAATAGAATATATGATAGAGGAGTTAACTCAAATAAAATAATAGACACCCATGGGAGATTCAATATTTTGGATTTTTTGTGTGCTGGAAAAAAATAGAGTTAGGTTTCATTTAATATATTAAACAGGCGAAAACTAGAAATTTCACCCAAAACACTGTGTCACATAGTTCATGTGCATTGTTTCCACACCCTACACCAACTATGAACATTTAGTTTTTGGGAAAGGGTCCCCCACACAGTTTCCTCCCATGGGTTGACTAACAATTCTAAAATCGTGAAAAACACACCATTAAAATTACATACCACCCCGTACACGAGTCTGCTTCCTCTCGCATGGTTTCCTAAAGTTGTGCGGGTTCCAATTACTCTCTCAATATACATAAAAACATTTTTCAAACCATAGGGACTACCATACATAGTTTATTCTAACTATGCACCAGGACATTTTTACACTAAAATCATTATTCCAGGCCAAGAACAAGCCCTATACACCCCTAAAACACCCGAAATCAAATTGGGTAGTCACATTAGGCCATATGTAAACATTTAAACCTAAGAAAATGGATTTTTACCTCATTCAAAATCTAGGTTCTTAGAATATATAATAATATGGTTCTATGATATATGTATAGTAATTTTCTATTTATTATATATAATTTTTGAATGTGTAAGTAGAGATTCAAGACTTAAGGTAATTAATTTTTCATGACATTTATTTTATGTTATACAAAAGACATGTTCACCACCTACTTCTTATATATGTTTTGTTTACTGCATAGGGATGTATTGTAACAGCCCGAGATTTTATGAAAAATATTCTTTTTAATGTCTTGTGTTGTACGCTACACCAAAAGGAGCGTGCACAACACGCATCCTTGACTTGCCTTTCATTACACACAATCACGACCTTCCTTGATAGCGTGTGTAGTACGCAATACCGAGTTTTACTAAACAACGATATGCTATTAAAATATTATTAAAACTAACCGTTATGAATAGTAATAACCACTTTTTGAAATTTTGTAAATTTTATTTTTCAAAATGGACTTCATTTTTGGATTCGGAATATCGAAATTAGCTTAGGGTGAAATTTTGGTACTTTTCGGATAACTTTCATATTCTGATGAATAGTGAAAATTACTAAATTTTAATTAAAAACAACTTTTTCAATCGAAATAATTAATAGTGACAAATTATTAATTTTAGTGGTTTTAAAGTATATTTAGAATATATTTTTACAATTTAATACAATGTTGGTCATTGGATGTAATTTCACATTTAAACCAGACATAAACAAGTGTCAATCTTTTGATAGATATTGTTTCTTAAAAACACGCTATTCGTTTTAACTATGGGATTTAATTATAAATTAATTAATGAAACTTCTATGTTATGAATTTGGTAAAATAGACTTCTTTTTTGAATTCGGAATATGAAATATAGCTTAGGATGAAATTTTGGCATTTTTCTGAAAACTTTCAATTTTTGATGAATAGTGAAACCACTAAGTGGTAGGTTAAAAACTGAATTTTGCATAAAACGTAATTTTACCGCTTCTGTGAATGGAATTTAGAAAATCTGACAGACACGGTTAATATCAAGGACTAAAATGTCGTTCAATGAGATGAAAATAATTTTTGGTGAATAGTAACTTTTTACTTTTTTTACCACGGTTAATAGTAAATAGGGTAACTAAGGGTAAATATGATATTACTATTACCCTAAAACATGTCCTAATTCTATTGGATAAGTGTAATTAGACCAAAAACAACCTTATTAATATAATATGACCATTTAGGTCCACTTGGATTAGATTATGACATTTAATATTATTTTATTTAATGAATAGTTAAAATAGTTAAAATCAAAGTTTAATAACTAAAACATTTTTAATATGGGGATATACATAAGATAAATTCGACTATAAATATTCATTAGAAATCTAAAAAAATTTCCTACATAATGATATTTTATTTATAATTTTTAGACTTTAAATAAATTAATTTATTTATGACACAACGATGATGCAGTAATTACCCTTTTAAGGAAATATTAACATAATTGATGTTATAAATGATAAAATGAATGTAATTTGAGACTTTTTATGAATTCCACAAATTATCTAGGTTACTATGATATATTAGTGTTGATTTAATCAACTTGGTTCGAACATATAATTCTGTTATGACTTTCACAAAAATCATATATCAAATAGTGTCAAAATTGAGACAAAATAGTTTTTAAATCAAATATTATATTATTAATTGTTATTTTATTCCTAAAAATCTAAGGTTCGGCCAATTGACTTAGATAAGGATATATATATTAATAATAAACAATTTGGGGTTCGTTTGGCATGTTATAGTAAGTGTATTTACCATATAGTGAAAGAAAACAAAAAGTCACGGTAAAAGTTAAATTATTTAACTTAGAGTTAAATCTAATTGATAAGGTTAAAATAATACCCTAAACTTGTCTAAATCCTATTGGATGATAGGATTTCGACCCATCCCCACTTTAGCTTCGAAATAAGACCCTTTGGAACCATTATAAACCGATTTTCACTTTAATATAAAATAATATTTTGAGATATTCCTAAGGTGCCCCTCTCCTCCCTTATAAAAGGACACCTCCTCCCCCTCCTCCTCACACCAATTTGAGCACTCAAGCTCGGCCAACCCCTGCAAAAATATCTTCTCCACTTCCCTAGAAACATCCTAGAGGTTCTGGTCTTCCTCAAAGACCAATTTTTGTGCCCTAAGAGGAGGTCTCAAAGAGGCGCTTCAAAGAAGAGGTAATTACCATTACCAATTCTTTCATCTTTATTTCTTCTTCCACTTCTTCTTATTAGGTTGTTTCATTATGAAGTAATAACATCAGTATCACTCATATACTGATATGTTATTATAAGTATGAAACAACCCTATTTCACCATCTATCCATCCTACGGAAAAAGAAATCACCGCGCGTGCGTACGTACGGAATACCGTCTCCACGCCGTGGTGTAATCTATTTTCCACCACCACCTTACATGGATGGGTATAATGGTGTAAAGAATAACTATACATAGTTATTACAACATAATATTGATTCTGATATATTGTATAATCCACTACAATTCAATTCAATATTTATGGAAATGATATCATCGCTCGTGCGTACGTACGGACTACCGTCTCCACGACGCGATGAGATTCATTCTCCATGTTAACCATTTAAGAATGATTATAAAGTATATATAAGAAATAATAATGAAATATATGACATTATAAAGCTACTGGATTTATGTATATATATATATATGTATGTCAACTACTTACTTCCATTCAAGACAATAAGGAAAGGAAAACAACGTTCATGCGTACGTACGGACTACCGTCTCCATGAACGGTGTTTTTCATTTCATTTATCTATCTATTATATATATATATACTGAATATATATGATATATAAATCATATTTTATATTCTGGAAGTAAGTAAATCATGATATAAGTAATAATAATGTCAAGAACAACAAGTCAAAACACCAACGATAAATGAAACGATTTTACCCAAAACGCTTCTTTAACATGGAATTTACAAAAGAACGGGTAATATAAAGTCATAAGTGAACCATATATGATATCATAACAATGAATTTGATTCTGTAATAAGTCAATGATATTATTTAAATCATTATACAGGAGGTTCAGACACTTACGAAGCAAATCAGACCTAAGGTAAGGGAAATATCACAATCTCATTTTTATCCGAGATTGTTTATACTTTGGTATTTTCTGGGGTGTATTTTATCATCCACATCCATGTTTCCTCAATATGTAATATTATTTCCATCCACCTAAAATTGTTTAAATCCAATTTTACCCTTCGGTGAGTTTTTAGTAAAGGATATGAAAGGAATCTTTTGTCGTTTTTTGTACGAGGTACTTTTTGACTTTTCCGACAAAAGTACGAAGAATGTTTTTTTTAACTTCTATGGCATGAATGGATTTTTAAAACATTATTTCCAAGAAGCTTCCTTTACAAGTTTTCAAGTTTATTTTTAATCAACTTCTCTTAGTTTAAAGTTTTATGACATGTTAAGAAAGGAAAAATGTTTTTAAAGAAGAAAGGATATTTTCCTCAAGAATTCATTTCAAGTGTTTTATCAAAATTATTTTCCATCTAAGATAATAAAAGGGTTCTGTTTTTATCCCTATTATTAGATGGATTTGATTATGTTGTGATGGAAGTATTTTTATGAATTCCTTTATCTTATATGAATTGTTTTATGATGTCATGTTGTTTAAGAATTCCATTTTTATTACATGGGTTACGCTATGATGTATGGTTTATGATTATGTGGCACACATAAGAAAGGATTCATTATAAGATGGGTGGTACCTATATCTCCCTCCAATGTATTGGGTAAAGATTTTATATCTCATGAGATAGACATGGCTGGAATGGTAGGTTATACCGGTTCAGTGAAACAGGACTGAAACGAGGGTTACTCGATTCAGAAAGGGACTTTGTCCACTAAGATAGTCTTGGCAATGAGTCCTGACTAAAAAGAAATGATTCTCTATGATTATGTGTGAATGCCACAAAGTTTCATGTTTTAAGTTATGACTATTGTGATTACATTTCACTGCCATGATTTATCCCATGTTATGATGCTCTCTTTTGCAGGTTAAGATTTCAAAAATGTTATGTTCTTTTGAATATGATGTGATTGATATTTCTGTTGTTTACCCTTACTGAGCATTTGAGCTCACCCTTTTATGTTTTCTTTTCCCCAGGATATAAAGAAAGGTTTTAGGTAAAAAAAAAGGAAGATCTTTATGGGAGATGTTGAAGATCTTTCACCAGGATTAGAAGATTTTATTCCGAGTTTCCAAAGACACTAAACTATTACGATCCTTGTGTGTGTGTTTTTGTTATGTACTAAGTATTCCGCAAATGTAATGTAATTTCAATGTACGTCAGGCATCGGGTCTCTACAGTTGGTATCAGAGGAAAGGTTTAGTCAACCTTTGGAAACTAGGATGCGAAAACGTTAGTGAGATCCCTAGAGATATTTCTAAGGTATGTCTAGGGATGTCCCTAAGGATAAGTATACGTATAGGATATAATCCTAGAACCACGATAACGATCTTATAATTTAACCTATGATGTTAGATATTAAGGGTACTCCCCCTTTACTATGTTGTTTTCCCTAGCATTATTTTTCCTCTCACACTTTTCTGTTTGGGTTTTAGAAAATGGCTGGAAACAAGATGATTCACAATAATGGAGGATATGATGGACAATGGAATGATATTCTTCATGAGAAACCAAATGAAATGGGATTTGGAAGTCCAAACATCATTTTTATGCCGAATCAGCAATCTCATAATATGATCAATAAAGTAAAATTTGGTAAGTTACCTGACTCGGCTAATAAGAGAAAGATGGAGTTTCATGATGATCATAGAGGAAAGAAAGTTCAATTTCCCCTATGTAATTCATGTGGGAAGAGGCATCAAGGAGAATGTTTCAAAGGAACTGGAAGATGCTTTGGGTGTGGAAAAGAAGGACACAAAGCCAGTAAGTGCAAAGGAAAAGGTTCAGTTAACACCAGGGATGAGGATAATGGTATTGCTACGACATCAACACTGGTTAAATGTTTTAAATGTGGAATGTACGAGAATTATGCAAACCAATTCCCTAAGGGAAAGTCTCATGAAGAGAATCAGTATGGTCGTATGGGAAGTATTTATGTTGATGATGATGAAGAGACTACAAATGATATGTGAGATGAAAGAATTGTTGAATCTTGGACAATGGTTTAAGAATGTATTGGAATGATTACATGTTTATCATGTGTAATGTTGTATAAGTAATCTCATGGAATAAGGAGACATCTATGGATTGTTACACTGTTGTCTTTCCTTAAGTTTTGAAAGTGTATGATGAATGGTACCAGTAACCATGAAAGGTTATTCAGATACTTTTGGAAAGTAGATGATAAGTGCATAATGAAAGGATAAGAATATAATGAGATGTTTGATTGTATTCATGAGCTCATGATTGATATAAGGACTAAGTGATATCATGGTTTGAGTATATAGAATGTTGAGGATTTTGGTATGTGGTAAGAGGTAACTTTTGACAGCATTAATGTTTTCACTAAGGATTAATAGGTGTTCATTTTTTCAAGAGAATACATGATTAAGGCCTTCAAATGTTTGGAATGTGACCAACAAGACATATCTTATGATATATGGGGATCAACGACAGTATTAAATCTCTGGTAATCGTTTTCACTATATTATGAGAGTGGACTGCAGTATTATGGATAAGCCTAAAGATTAAAATGGATTATATTGGACATAAGTTAGTATTGTTTAAGGATAGAAGTTCTTTTTTCGATATTATTGATGGGATGTTATAGTAAAATAGCTTTAGAAAAAGGACAACCTGCAGGACGGGCGACAACCCATCGCGTCGGACAAGGCTGTGGGAATCAAACTCACAACCGAAGTGCGACTGGCCTTTATCACCTACCACTGGCCTACAGGAAGTCCCTGTTTAGTAGAAACTAGTTTTATTATATTAAGTAGTATGATATATGAAGTATAAGTCCATTTTAGGAACCATATATGATTAATCTCACTATAGATCGACTTATGTATATAATTTTATTGCTAACCTTTTGTTTGAGACAGATGGAATGACCCGTCATTCTATAACATGATCTGCTAACACTTAATGAATAACAAATTCAACTTCATTTATTTAAGAGATGAAGTGGAAATTGTTAATGGCACGAACAACAGTGAGATTGTACCAAAATAAAGAAAGTATTTATTCTAATTCAAATTTTCAACTTTAGGGAAATGATCTTGAAAACCAAAAATGTTGTCCTAGTGATCTTATACCTGATAAATCAGTTGGTACCTTATATCATCACAAATCTATGGATTTGTGATTACTGGCTTTTCCATAGCCATGTTCTCTACCACTTTCCATCAGAACATGATGGTTAGATTTCTCTTCCATATCCATATTTTCACCTATGTGGAAACCCAGTGATTAGTTTATTTGGGTAATCGTTACATTTCATACTTTAGTTTTTAAAGCCATGTTTTGGTATTCTTTTTTACGATGTGGGTTTCTATTAGAGAAACTTTAGAATAGTAAACCATTTATAACCCCGACGAATTTCGAGGGCGAAATTCATTTTAATGGGGGTAGAATGTAACAGCCCGAGATTTTATGAAAAATATTCTTTTTAATGTCTTGTGTTGTACGCTACACCAAAAGGAGCTTGCACAACACGCATCCTTGACTTGCCTTTCATTACACGCAATCACGACCTTCCTTGATAGCGTGTGTAGTACGCAATACCGAGTTTTACTAAACAACGATATGCTATTAAAATATTATTAAAACTAACCGTTATGAATAGTAATAACCACTTTTTGAAATTTTTTAAATTATATTTTTCAAAATGGACTTCATTTTTGGATTCGGAATATCGAAATTAGCTTAGGGTAAAATTTTGGTACTTTTCGGATAACTTTCATATTCTGATGAATAGTGAAAATTACTAAATTTTAATTAAAAACAAATTTTTCAATCGAAATAATTAATAGTCACAAATTATTAATTTTAGTGGTTTTAAAGTATATTTAGAATATATTTTTACAATTTAATACAATGTTGGTCATTGGATGTAATTTCACATTTAAACCAGACATAAACAAGTGTCAATCTTTTTATATATATTGTTTCTTAAAAACACGCTATTTGTTTTAACTGCGGGATTTAATTATAGAATTAATTAATGAAACTTCTATGTTATGAATTTGGTAAAATAGATTTCATTTTTGAATTCGGAATATGAAATATAGCTTAGGATGAAATTTTGGCATTTTTCTGAAAACATTCATTTTTTGATGAATAGTGAAACCACTAAGTGGTAGGTTAAAAACTGAATTTTGCATAAAACTTAATTTTACCGCTTCTGTGAATGGAATTTCGAAAATCCGACAGACACGGTTAATATCAAGGACTAAAATGTGGTTCAATGAGATGAAAATAATTTTTGGTGAATAGTAACTTTTTACTTTTTTTTACCACGGTTAATAGTAAATAGGGTAACTAAGGGTAAATATGATATTAATATTAGCCTAACACATGTCCTAATTCTATTGGATAAGTGTAATTCGACCAAAAACAACCTTATATATAATATGACCATTTAGGTCCACTTGGATTAGATTATGACATTTAATATTATTTTATTTAATGAATAGTTAAAATAGTTAAAATCAAAGTATAATAACTAAAACATTTTTAATATGGGGTTATACATAAGATAAATTCGACTATAAGTATTCATTAGAAAGCTAAAAAGATTTCCTACATAATGATAGTTTATTTATAATTTTTAGACTTTAAATAAATTAATTTATTTATGACACCACAATGATGCAGTAATTACCCTTTTAAGGAAATATTAACATAATTGATGTTATAAATGATCAAATGAATGTAATTTGAGACTTTTTATGAATTACACTAATTTTCTAGGTTACTATGATATATTAGTGTTGATTTAATCAACTTGGTTCGAACATATAATTCTGTTATGACTTTCAAAAAAATCATATATCAAATAGTGTCAAAATTGAGACAAAATAGTTTTTAAATCAAATATTATATTATTAATTGTTATTTTATTCCTAAAAATATAAGGTTCGGCCAAATGACTTATATAAGGATATATATATTAATAATAAACAATTTGGGGTTCTTTTGGCATGTTATAGTAAGTGTATTTACCATATTGTGAAAGAAAACAAAAAGACACGGTAAAAGTTAAATTATTTAACTTAGAGTTAAATCTAATTGATAAGGTTAAAATAATACCCTAAACTTGTCTAAATCCTATTGGATGATAGGATTGCGACCCATCCCCACTTTAGCTTCGAAATAAGACCCTTTGTAACCATTATAAACCGATTTTGACTTTAATATAAAATAATATTTTGAGATATTCCTAAGGTGCCCCTCTCATCCCTTATAAAAGGACACCTCCTCCCCCTCCTCCTCACACCAATTTGAGCACTCAAGCTCGGCCAACCCCTGAAAAAATCTCTTCTCCACTTCCCTAGCAACATCCTAGAGGTTCTGGTCTTCCTCAAAGACTAATTTTAGTGCCCTAAGAGGAGGTCTCAAAGAGGCGCTTCAAAGAAGACGTAATTACCGTTACCAATTCTTTCATCTTTATTTCTTCTTCCACTTCTTCTTATTAGGTTGTTTCATTATGAAGTAATAACATCAGTATCACTCATATAATGATATGTTATTATAAGTATGAAACAACCCTATTTCACCATCTATCCATCCTACGGAAAAAGAAATCACCGCGCGTGCGTACGTACGGAATACCGTCTCGACGCCGTGGTGTAATCTATTTTCCACCACCACCTTACATGGATGGGTATAATGGTGTAAAGAATAACTATACATAGTTATTAAAACATAATATTGATTCTGATATATTGTATAATCCACTCCAATTCAATTCAATATTTATGGAAATGATATCATCGCTCGTGCGTACATACGGACTACCGTTTCCACGACGCGATGAGATTCATTCTCCATGTTAACCATTTAAGAATGATTATAAAGTATATATAAGAAATAATAATGAAATATATGAAATTATAAAGCTACTGGATTTATATATACATATATATATGTATGTCATCTACTTACTTCCATTCAAGACAATAAGGAAAGGAAAACAACGTTCATGCGTACGTACGGACTACCGTCTCCATGAACGGTGTTTTTCATTTCATTTATCTATCTATTATATATATATATATACTGAATATATATGATATATAAATCATATTTTATATTCTGGAAGTAAGTAAATCATGATATAAGTAATAATAATGTCAAGAACAACAAGTCAAAACACCTACGATAAATGAAACGATTTTACCCAAAACGCTTCTTTAACATGGAATTTACTAAAGAACGGGTAATATAAAGTCATAAGTGAACCATATATGATTTCATAACAATGAATATGATTATGTAATAAGTCAATGACATTATTTAAATCATTATACAGGAGGTTCGGACACTTACGAAGCAAATCGGACCTAAGGTAAGGGAAATATCACAATCTCATTTTTATCCGAGATTGTTTATACTTTGGTATTTACTGGGGTGTATTTTATCATCCAAATCCATGTTTCCTCAATATATAATATTATTTCCATCCACCTAAAATTGTTTAAATCCAATTTTACCCTTCGAGGAGTTTTTAGTAAAGGATATGAAAGGAATCTTTTGTCGTTTTTTGTACGAGGTACTTTTTGACTTTTCCGACAAAAGTACGAAGAATGTTTTTTTTAACTTCTATGGCATGAATGGATTTTTAAAACATTATTTCCAAGAAGCTTCCTTTACAAGTTTTCATGTTTATTTTTAATCAACTTCTCTTAGTTTAAAGTTTTATGACATGTTAAGAAAGGAAAAATGTTTTTAAAGAAGAAAGGATATTTTCCTCAAGAATTAATTTCAAGTGTTTTATCAAAATTATTTTCCATCTATGATAATAAAAGGGTTCTATTTTTCTCCCTATTATTACATGGATTTGATTATGTTGTGATGGAAATATTTTTATGAATTCCTTTATCTTATATGAATTGTTTTATGATGTCATGTTGTTTAAGAATTCCATTTTTATTACATGGGTTACGCTATGATGTATGGTTTATGATTATGTGGCACACATAAGAAAGGATTCATTATAAGATGGGTGGGACCTATATCTCCCTCCAATGCATTGGGTAAAGATTTTATATCTCATGAGATAGACATGGCTGGAATGGTAGGTTATACCGGTTCAGTGAAACAGGACTGAAACGAGGGTTACTCGATTCAGAAAGGGACTTTGTCCACTAAGATAGTCTTGGCAATGAGTCTTGACTAACAAGAAATGATTCTCTATGATTATGTGTGAATGCCACAAAGTTTCATGTTTTAAGTTATGACTATTGTGATTACATTTCACTGCCATGATTTATCCCATGTTATGATGCTCTCTTTTGCAGGTTAAGATTTCCAAAATGTTATGATCTTTTGAATATGATGTGATTGATATTTCTGTTGTTTACCCTTACTGAGCATTTGAGCTCACCCTTTTATGTTTTCTTTTCCCCAGGATATAAAGAAAGGTTTTAGGGAAAAAAAGGAAGATCTTTATGGGAGATGTTGAAGATCTTTCACCAGGATTAGAAGATTTTATTCCGAGTTTCCAAAGACACTAAACTATTACGATCCTTGTGTGTGTGTTTTTGTTATGTACTAAGTATTCCGCAAATGTAATGTAATGTCAATGTACGTCAGGCTTCGGGTCTCTACATGTATTCTATGATTTATATAGTTGAATTTATGGTCATTTAAATATATGTTTAATGATATTTATTTCATGGGGTTTATGTTTGAAAAGTTCTCAAATGTGAAATGTATTTTTGTGTCAATTTTCCTTCTTTGAGACATATGAAATGTTATGAACCTAGATTATTTTTCAAGGTTTATATATTTCTAATTGAAATGTTATACCATGAACCTATTTATATTCATGTTAAATTAATATTCATGTAATTTCATTTTCTTACTCGTGGAGTATAATTCAATGTTACCAAGTGATAAGGGTTTATTGAATCAATATAATTATTTATCGATGTTATTAATTATTTTTTCCCATTGATTAAAATATTATTATCCATATGTCAAGATATCTCTTGAGTTTTATTTCCATATTTATATTCATTATTTCGAATTTTATTAATACCATTTTCACACTCTTTGTATCTTATTATAACAAATATTGTGTTTTTCAAAAAATACAACTTTATCTATCTTTTTAGCCAGAAAACTATGTTCTTCCAAAAACCCTGTTACCAAAAAGGATTTCAATTTTATTTTGAAGATGATCTATAAAGATCATTTTTAATGAAAACATATTTTAAAAACGTTTTATGGTTTTTAGAGAATTATTTATATGTTTTAAAAGTTTTTTCAATGAAATGTTTTTTAGAACCTTTTCAAGATTTCTTTATAAGTTTTATAAATGTTTTTAAATGAAATGGTATTCAAAAAAAGTGATTATTTCTGTATATTTTTTCAAATTTTTTTCATTGAATTTTTTTTCAATTTTTTTTCAATATATCATTATATGTTTTTAAATTAGTTTAAAGATTTTTTTAGAATTTTTTCAATATTAATTGATATGTTTTCAATTAAAATGTTTTTTAAAATGTGTTAAATATTTATTTAAACAATTTAAATGTATTTTTAATTAAATGGTTTTCAAATCATTCTGAAGATTTTTTTATATTATTTGAAAATAATTTCAATGAAAAATATTTTCAAATATTTTTATGATTCTATAATATATTTTCAAGGAAAATGGTTTTCAAAACATTTTCAAGTTTTATTTAAATATTTTCAAAGCAAAACAGTTTCAAAAGATTTTAAAATATCCCTTTATAATTTTTCTAGTTTATTTCCTAGAAAATGGTTTTCAAAAAGGTTTTATGTTTTTAAAATAGTTTATTCAGAGAAGAAACAATAATTTACTCAGGAAATGTTTTTAAAATATCTTTAGGAATTAATTCCCATCTAATATGATATACGTTGGTGTCACTCATGTATTTCTAGGGAAATGATCTAGATATTACATTAATATTCATTCTCTAAATGGTTTATGTATTTATGGGAATATCTTTATAAAACTTATCGATATTTTTGGGTTATATTTATTTGAAACCCATTTCACTTTAATGTGTTATACTCATATGAAAATTTCTTCTTTTCATGAGTTATTTTTTAGTGAAATGATTATGAATACTATATATTTTCAATAGGTTATTTTATTATTACAGGTTTTATAATACCCATTTCATTTCTGGGGTTATGATATGATGTTTATGATATTATGGAAAACATGTGTATTATTTAATTAGGAGATTGGTGGGACCTTTGTCTTCCTATAAAACAATGGGTAATGATTTATATCTCATGTGATAATGACATGATTCATGTTGACAAGATTAATCCACATAGGAAAATGGGATAACCAGATACGATATGGGAAGAGCGGGAAACCTGATTCACTATGGGAAGTTGGGAAAACCTGATCCACTATGGGAAGATAGAGATAAATGATTCACTATAGGAATATGGTGAAACCCAATCCATTAAATGGAATAGACTATGACTGGGGATGGAAGTGTGTCACACCTAGTTGGTGTAGTCCCCATGGAGTGCCATGATATTTTCTACCAATATTTATTCCATGATATGTGTTTATGATCATTGATATGTAGGGTACAATCTTTTATTGATATGATGACTTTATTACACCCTTATTCTTATGATTATTCTTACATGTCTCCCTTGTTTACCCATACTGATCATCGGTGCTAGCCCCTTTTATCGTTTCCATCCCCAAGATATGAAGAATAATTTTATATGTTCTATTTTAAAAAGGTGTTCTAGTCTTAGAGAACCTAGAGGGAGATAATGTTGCTAACTCATGTAGCAGCTGTTATATTTCCATGTTTCTAAAGGTAATAAACTAACACAGACTTTGGGTGTTTGTTGTGTAATGTATTATGTATTCAAAAAAATGATGAAATGTATATGTATATTATGCCTAGTTCATTTTAGTTGTTATGAGAGAGAATTTATAGTAACCATTGGGAACTAGGCTTAAAAACCTTTAGTGATATCTCTAGGGATATTTCTAAGGATATTTCTTGGGCTTTCTCTAAGGATAAGTCTAAGTTTGGGATAATTTTTTTGAAAATGTCATTGAGATTTGGTAATGGATATAGTGAGTGGTTTCCTAGAAATAAATCCCTATCAGGATACTAGAAGTTGGAATTGTTCTGAAATAGATTTATCGAGTAGTAACATCTCCAACAAGGTGCATCATACTTTACTCGAGTATAACCAGGTACAAAATAACATGCCTTACTATGAACCAAGTCTAATACTCCTAGGAGATATGCATTGGAAATTCAGAAACTCCTTTTGAACCGTTATGATGGAATTAAATAGAGTATTACTAAGAATAACATGGGATAAACCTATGATGTCATATATTAAAGAAGTATGTGTCATTATTTAGAAATCAAGTACGTAATTTTTCATTATTATTTGGTTTTCTAAAATGTTAAGTGTTTCTTGCCCAAAGTTTTTTGGTGTTCATCAATATCAAGAAATAAAAGGATATAGGATAACATTGAATTCTTCAGCTGTGGAGACTATGTACATTATAAAAATATATTTCCTAAGTAGAAACCTAATGATGGGAATCTAGAAGGTGGTACAAGTTTTGGATATACTTTTGAAGACAGGTAGACCACAAACAATATGTGAATTGTGTGGTATGTTCATCCAGTATTATTTTTAGTCAATGCAAGTAGCATGATTTCATTAAGGAATAGGTTCCTTATTACATGATTTATATTTTATATTCTAGGAATTGAGTATTAAGTGATAAGAAGATAAATCCTAAGAAATTGTTTATGAATAATGTTGCATTATTCACATGTATATGTTTTAGAATTCAAGGATTATGATTTATGAATGATGATATATAAAATTATTTTCAGTATAAGGTTTTCATTAAGGATTTAAAAGGAAATTTTAATGGTGGAAATGTCATTGAAAAGTGATTTAATGGAAATGTGATATCTTGGAATAAGGGTATATAAGCCTTAACGAGTTCATTATTTTGACGCAATTGTGTATAACTTGGATAAAGATATGAATGATTTGTATAAATTAAATTTGATAGTATTTATAACCTTACAAAAGAAAATGGAATTTTTTAAAAAGTGGTTTATGTTTTCATGGTTGGATTTTACAACTTCTTAGATTCAATAAATATATCCAAAAATCTTTAGAATAAAGAAGCATTTATGCTTTAGAAAATGATATGATGTAATTCATGTTATTAAAATGTTTTAAGTGAATATAAAATGAGGGTATTCACATATTTGTAATGAGACAACCAATAGACACATTATAATATATGGGGTTGAATGTTAGGATGATTTTGTGACCTTGTTTGTAAATATTTTAATTTATATATTTCCGAAGGATTATAAGGTTACCAATTTATGTAATGTTTCTGTTAAACTTCGAATAAAGTTTCTTGGATTAATGTATTATCTCACCAAATTAGGATTTATTAAAATTGGATAACCTATTCTAATTGATTTGTGTTCATGTTAACTGATGAAGGATGAGAAGGATTATAAAGGATATCATGATCTATTAGTTCCCTATGAATGAAAAATTCATCATAATTTTTTGGATAAAGAGGAAAGGTGGAAATTGATCAAGTCACAAAAAGGGTTATATTTTACTAAATCAAGTATTTATATCTTCTCATGAAAATTATTTAACTCTAGGTAATGGATCTTGTAACTAAAAAGGTTATCATAGTACCTTCAATTCTGATTAATCAAATAGCCCCTAAAATCATCGTAGATTTATATATTTTCGATTGTTAACATTATCATAAAAATTTCCTCTATCAAACACAATCAGAACATGAGATTTAGATATCACTTCCATGTCCATGATTCAAATCCCACTTATGTTCTCCGAGGTGGTAAACTAGTTATGATTTAATTTGGGTGACCATTATGGTTCCAAATATACATTTTAAAGGAATTTTTAGTGTTGATTTTTATGATGCAAATTTATACGAAAGTTATTTTAAAGTATTAAAAAATTAATAAACAATAAACATTTCTAGGGAAAATTAATTTTATGAGGGGTAGAATGTAACACTGAGAGATTTTTAGAATATGTTTTTTGAAATAATTTTATCTTTTTGATATTTTTCATTTCCTGAAATACTAAATATAGCATGTATTATATGAGAGTGCTATTTTTGAATTCCATTTCATGAAAACCATTTTAACATTTCACTATAAAAAAATTATATTATCTTTTGGTACATGCAACACAGTGTTGGGCTTGTGTTACACACAATGCAGATTTCCTTCGATTTCATGAGTTACACGCAAGACCCAGTTTTACCCAGATACAACATAATATTAATATTTTTGATAAAATATTATTATACATTTCCCCTATACATTAGTATGTATGTTATGATGAAAATATTATCTAAACAATTGAATTAAATGAACCCTTTTGTCTAGAAATTAATATATGAACTATGTGAAAATAAATAAATTATTTTACTAAGAAAACTACTTTTCTATGTACAATAACCATTTTATATCATAAAATTCAAAAACACATTGTTTATTATTATCTTTAATATATTATATGTTAAATAAATTATTTTTACACTCATACAATAGTTCTGATATGAGTAAGATAAGAATAAATCGAATTTTATGAATAAAGAGTGGAATTATTTTAAAATTTTTTTTACCCCTTTTAACGGAGAACACATTTTTAATATAATTTGTAAATATTTTATACTTTTTTTATATAAAATAGAAGTTCCTTTTTAAATTATAATAAAAAAAAATTTTGGAAATTTTTTTATTTTTTTGAAGTTTAATTTTTTATGAATATTGTATAATACTAAATTATAAATCAAAATAACTTTTTCATGTAATTTATTTATAATGTGGAATTATTTTAATATCTGTTTTAAAATTAAATTTTATCAATTATAATTCAGTTAATACAATTTAATTTACTGTAATCAATTTCTCTTTGAAATTGGATATAAAAACATACCATACTTTTTTATAATAATAATTTATTATTTTTTGATAAGGTTAAAATAATATCTGGAAAATAATATTATTGAATGTGATAATAATAAATTACAACTATTAAGAGTAAAATCTTCGTAAGAGGTGACTAAACCTTATAATTAACGGAAATCATACCTATAAAAATTTAAAACAAAAAATTTATGTATGAATTAGAACCATATCCTACCATTTATCTTAAATGGATCAATATTTGGGCCACCTATAATATAAAAAACATGGGTGGATTTACCTTTTCAAAAATTTACAAGAATGTCACTCCTCATCCACTATAAAAAATAACCAAAACCTACCGATTAGTCAAACCTTGAAATCCATTAGTATTTACAAATATATACTCCCATAATCTCAAAAAATATCTCCCATAATCTTAGAATCCCCATGTTGGGATGAAATCAATATAAGGAATCGCTTGGGTGAAAACAAAGAGGATTTACCCAACAAAGAGGTAACGTCCTTCATCAAGTTCATTAATTTTATATTCATTATCCACCACCTAAAATATTATTATTACTTTATTATATAATAAAATAAGTATCCTAAATATACTTATATAATTTTATTTTCTTTTTTATACTTATAGTTACACACAAATCCACCTAATGGGTAATGAAGGTGCCACTCTTTTTTATGGCGAACTGCCGCCTCACGAAACGATGTTGTTAATTTTTCCTATACCACCTATCATGGTTGGTAATTATAATGGAGAAAATATTATTATATGATATATTATATTTATAATTTATCTATTATACTATAATTATTATATACTACATACATTGATTCTTTTCATTTTGTGTAAATATGATAATTTTGTTTGGGAAGTGTGGACTACCACATCCTCAAAGCGATATGATTTCCTCACAATATACATGGAGTGAATTAAGGATGGGTTTAGTGAAAAAATATTATATATATGAAATAATTATTACAATTTAATGTTTTAATATATATACATAAATTTCATTTACCTTCATCCATTCAATACTATATTAAAATGGAAACAATGTCCATGTGTATGTACAACCTATTGTCTCCAAAAACGGTGCATTTTGTTAATATATTTATCATGGGTAGATTTATATGAATACTTATATTATAAATATATGTGATATTTATATCATTTATTACATTATTTATATCATGATATAACTATTAGGTCTAAAAATATAACAAATCAAAACACAAGAGAAAACATAGAGATTATTAGAGGAAACGTAACATTAACATTGAGTTGTTTATAAACTGGTAATATAAATTCATAATAAAATAATATATGTAATTATATATAATTATATGGGAATTTTTAATATTTATAATAAACTTATATTTACAATATAAGAGTTTTAAATGATTACAAAGAGAGTCAAGACTTCAGGCAAGGGTTTTCTCGTCTCACTTTTATTTTCCATGAGAGAGAATCCATGTTCAACACCTATTTATTATATGTGGATTTTTAGTGAAAATGGTTTTATTATGTGTTTAATATATTAAATTTATGGGTAATAACAGATCCTTTTTACGATCTTTATTTAATTGGTTTTATGTTTCAAAAGTTACCAAATTTGTAATGTAATTTTGACTTAATTTTCTTTCTTTGGGACAATGTCATGGTATGAACATATATTATTTTACAAGGTGTATTGATACCATTTTACATGTTATATCATGAAAATAATTAATATCATGATATTATAATATTTATGTAATTTTATTTTCTTAAACGGGGAGTTTAATTCAATGTTACCAAGTGGTAATATTTTATTGAAACAATCTCCGCATTTATTGAGATTACTTATGATTATGCTTCCAATGATGAAATATTTTAATCCACCTCACAATATCACTAAATAATTTTATTAACCTATATATATGCATGATTTATTCATGTATTATATCCATTTTATAACTCTTTAGGTCTTATTATATTAAATAATTTGTTATTATGAAAATATAAAATTATCTCTCTCTTCAGTTGGAAATTTCTGTTCTTTTAAAAAAATGTTTTCAGAAATGTTTTATAAATGTTTTTAATTTTGATATTTTAAGATAAATCTCATGAAAAATAGATTTTAATATTAATTTATTTTTTTTTCAAATTATACATTACGCGCTTTCAATGAGTTTTCAAGGAAATTGTTTTCAAAATGATTTTGATATTTATTACTGTGTTTTCAATGAAATGGTTTTCAAAACGTTTTGAAGCTTTCATATTAAGATTTTAAATTTTTTTCAATGATAGGGTTTCAAAAAAAATTAATATTTGTTTATAATATTTGATGTTATATTCAATGAAAAGGGTTTTGACAAAAAGTCATGATTATTTTATATGTTCTTAAGGAATAAAGTTTTCAAAATGTTTTCAATATTTTATTTTAATATTTCAAAATATATTAAAATAAATGGTTTTAAAAATATTTTGAACCATTAATTATATGTTTTAAAATTATTTTCATTGAACGATGCTTTTAAAATGATTCAAGATTATTTTTAGAGTTTTCAAAGAAGATAGTTTTCAAAATAATTTTATCCATTCCTTATTTTTTTCAAATATAATGATTTTAAATAATATTTGAATGATCTGTTTATATATTTTCATGTTTATTTTCAAGAAATTGGTTTCAAAAGGATTTGTTTCTTAAAAAATATTTTTTAAATAAGCTAGGATAATTTCCTCATGCCATGTTTTTAAAATAGCACAGAAAATTATTTCCCATCTAAGATGAGATCTGTTGGTATTACTCACACCATTATAGGGAAATGATCAAAAGTTTTTATTCATACACTTTCCCTAAATGGATTATGGTTTCATTGCATGATTTCATGAAACTCGTTTATCTTTTATGGGTTATGTTTTTATGAATGACATTTCACATTCATGGGTCATATTATTATGAAATCGGGTTCTCTTTAAGGTTTATTTTTTGATGAAATTATTATGAAAACTATCTCTTTTCCACAAATTATGATATTATTAAATGTTTATGATACCCATTTCAATTCATGGGATATATTATGATTTTAAATAATCTTGTGGAACACTTATGAATGATTCCATTAAAATATGTGTAGGACATATATCTCCATCCAATTCATTGGGAAAAATTTTATATCTCATGAGATATTGATGAGATTAATGTGAATGGGCTTAATCCCCTATGGAATATGGGTAATATTGGTCCATTATGGGAATATGGGGAAACCTGATCCACTATGGGAAGATGGGGAAACATTATCCACTATGGGAAGATAAGGAAACCCAATCCACTTTTGGAAGATGTGGTAACCTTGTCCCTTAAAAGGAAAGGATTGGGACTATGGATGAAAATGTGTCACGCTGAGTAGGTGTAGTCCCCATTAAGTGCCTTGATATGATTTTTCAATGCATCATGATTTATAAGGAATGATATTACAAGTTTATGTTTATGACACAATTTCTATGTCTTATTCCTTTATTAAGTTTCAAGGGATTAAGATATTTTTTTACCATATGATTCATCTCTTGTTAACTACTAATATTTACTCCATGATTCATGATTACAATCCTTGACATGTTGGGTATGATATTCCGATTTTATGATCATGTTCTCATGCCCTTATTCATATGTTTATTATTACATGTATCTCTTTTTTACCCTTATTGAGCATCTAACCTCACCCATTTTATTATTTACTTCCCCATGTTATGATGATATATTTCACCTATGATATTTCTAATATGTATTGTAATCAAGGAGAACATAGTGGAAGATAATGTAGCTCACTCAGGAAGAATCATTTACACTTCCATGTTTCTAAAGGCACTAAGCTGATACGATATTTGGGCATCTGTTGTGTAATTTATTAATTATTAAACTAAAAATGATGAAATGTAAATATATTTTAAGATTGGGTTGTTATATGTTGTCGTCTTGAGTATGAGGAGGTAGGTCAGAGGTCAGGTAGTGAACTACATAGGGGTACCAATTCAGTGGCTCCCAAGTCAGGACATTAATGTTTGATTAAAATTATTTCACAAATTTCTATATAAAATATAATATTCAATAAAAAATAACTTCTTTTTTTTAATATTAAAAATTGAAAACGAAATTTTATTATTTGATCTATTTTATATTAGTTTTTAAATATCAAATAACATAATTAAAACATTAAATTTTTTTCAATGTTATAAATAAAATAATCATGATTACAATAAATCAAATGCAATAGAATTTGTTTTTTATTTTTTTATCATGGTTAGTGTATTTTAGTAAAACATCACACATATGTTAAGATAAAAAAAAATTTCTTTTGATAAAGTTGGAAGTACAACTGTATGTTTGAAAGGAATAATAGTTTTTTAGATTTAAGGAGTGAATATATGAACAATATGGATCACGTGTTTAAATTAACTATTTTAGAAATTGTCAACATATTATATCTATAATTTTAATTTCTATTGATATTTTTTTCAATAAGTAAGGATTGATTAAAATGTTTAATACAAAATATATTTATCATGGTCACTTGGGATATATAAATGGGAAAAAATATAAAAAAATAAATAAATATTGGTTGTTGTAATACTTTTATTATGAATAATTTTACAAGTGTGACAATTTTTTATTCAATGAAAATGTTTAAAGAACCTTTTCATGGATAAGGGGAATGGTCCACTGGTCTCTTCGAAATTAAACATATTAATTTATTTTTGAAAATTATATCAAAATAAAATAGAGGATATGAGAACATTACAACATAACTAATTCTTTTAGTTATTATTCTTATGTGTTTATTAAGAAATAAAATTTGTTAATGTTTAAATTTTTTTAATGTTTTCAAGAATTAATTAAAAAATAATTATAAAGATGGGTATTTAATAACTATTATCATATATGGGTGGGAAGAATTCCAACCAATTTCATTTAAATCATTTGAAATATAATATATATTTTTTGAAAAATATACCTACATGTATGCTATAATAATATGATTCTTTTAAATGGATAAATCGTACCATTATAGATTTTGAATAGTGAATTATGAGTTTGAATGAATTATAAATTTTTTTTGGGTGATTCTATAGAGTATTATTATATCCTAATTATGTAAATTTAAAAAAAATTATTCATCATAAAACCATATAAAAAATTTATTAGGAAGTGAACCTTTTTTATTTTATGATAATTTTGGAAAATTAAGAATATGTGAAGTGAAATTTTTTATATAATTTTATCCCCAAATCAGATAAATACATATTTATTGGATATCATTAAAAAATGGGATATATTTTAATTTGAATATAAAAAATAATTTTGTTGTTTTAAATAAAATATTAATTAAAAATAAATATATATATTAATGAATCTATTTGAGGAACCACAATTTATTAAGGTTTATAAAAAGAAAGTAATAGTTCCTTAGATGAATATTTATTTTGATTCATAATTGTGTATGGTAGATGAACTATGATAGGTTATAATAGAACTATGATTATAATGATTTAGCCTAGATTACCATATATTAAAACATTATTTGGTTATCTATAAAGCCTAAAGATTATTCTTAATCACAATGGGTATAAAACAAGAGACATAGGCATAAAAATTACTATTGTGGAATGATTTTTCTTAAATAAATATAAAAATAGAATGAGGTTTTCCAACTAGGAACCTAACATAAAAATTGATTACATTGAATAAATTTCCCTTAAAATTAATACTGTTAAACATTAAAAAAAATTCTAAATGAGGTACAAGATCACAGTGATAAAATTGAGGATGATTACAATTTAATTATTATTAAACATAAATAAAACTAAAAACATTTTTAAATTTTAAAATTATGTAAAAAAAAATATATCTAAAATTTTTATCTAATATATTTTAATTAAAATAAGTCGTATAGAAGAATGAGTAAGAAAATATTTGATATGAAATAAGCCAACGTTACCAATTTCCATTTTAGAACTAATCACCCTACATTTATCACCTTTTCTATGCATGAACATAAATATTGTTAGACTGTAAACTCAATGAAGAACAATTCCATGACTTGAATTATACAATAATATATATATATATATAAAGTGTGTATATATGGTGTATAATCTAATCGTATTAGGATCCAATTTTTCTATTAAAATAATTTTATAGAACCAACCATAATATTCTAGTTCAATATATATATATATATAGAAAAATTACTATGTTATTTTATTTGAACAATTAACAAGGATTACTATAATTAGAATTTATTTTTAAAACCATCTATAACAAACATATTCCATTAATGTAAAGTACATTATAAATGAAAATAATTTTTTAATTGAATATAAAAAATGTTATTGTTTGAAAGAATAAATCAATAGTAATGAAAAAATAATTTATTGAAATTATAATTCTATATCAAGAAATAAACTTTCACATTTTATAAGTTAAGTAAAAAAACATTCTTTGTTACATTTTTAAATCTAAATCATATTCATGAGGATTTACAGTTAGCGGATTACTCGAGTGGTAAATAAATCGCCTAATCATGCCTGAAATCCTTATAAAAAACTAGGTGATGGATATTTTATGTTGTACTATATAAATACTAAAATACTATAGTAGTATAGGCACTAAGAAAATATTCATAACAATAAAAACTGGGCTTCCAGGTCCTAAATTTGGTCATTTGGCACATTGGTCACCAGATAACCAATTATTGATATTCAAGCTTGTGTTGTTGCAGATTTTGACTAGTGGATAATGATACCATGTTAGGATGTTATCCTATGAAGAAACTAGAAAAATATGGGCATCAATGTGGTGAAAAATCATATAAAATTAGATAATATCTATCAACTCATGGTTCAATGAATAACTCACAAAAATCTTCCTATGGCATCGATTATAGGGTGCAGATAATTCTACATGGTTCAAGGTGGGAAGAAGAAATATTATTGAAGAGGATATTCTAGTCTAAGGCTTTTATTACTATAGGCCTTTAGGCCATATATTCAATGGCCTTTAGGTCATGTAATTGATCCCTCTAAACTTAGTTGAAATGATAATTTCTTCAGAAAATAAAATAGAAATGAAAGTAAAGGATTGTAATAGATTTTAATACAATCAATGAATATAAAAATCAAGAAACAATGATTTTTGAATAAATAAAATTACTAATCATGTTAAAATAATCCTATAATATTACACTATGTACTAAGGAGAAATTCTAGAAATTTGAATGGAAAGAGTATCTGCTCTAGAATGTGATGCAATCCAATATATATTTACACTCAATTAGGCCTAACTATGCATTCCTTGTTAAATAATCGGTTTTCCATGTGTAATGATCAATTAGTGAAAAATGGCATAGCATAATAAAAAATAATCATTGTGAACATACCAAATAGTCTCAAATAGCCACCTAAAGATTCCATTGAAGTCTTCTAAAAGAAGGTGAACAATAAAATCACAATGTCATTTCAATATATCATTTCATAAACTAACATGTAACCCTAAAAAACATTAAAATAATCATCCACATTTATAATAATATCATTCTGAAAACAGAATTTAATACCCTTTTTAAATAAACAACATAATGGAGAAAAATGTTATAGGTGTAAGAAAAACATTTAAAATAACCATATTCATTGAAAAATAAGAATGTTACCATTGAAAACATTAATAAAAAAAGGATATATGTTCATTTTTAATAATAATAAATTATTTAATGAAAATAAATTTTATTATCCCAATATACAAAAATCTAATCATTTTATTGACCTCCTTGTGTGAAAATGTTTATATAAGAATTAATTCACAAATAAAATTTATAAAATATTCATTTAGTCAAATAAATTTCGAAAGATAAAAAATAAAAAATGTATAAAACTACTATAAAAATTTAATATAAAATTTCCCTTAAATAAAACATTAAACAAAATCATGAATCACACCTAGTTATGTTAATAAATTGGGTTTCATTGAAACAAGTTTAGGAAAATGATAGAATCAGTGTCAAAAAAATTTCCAAACCAAAAAGATGATTGGTTGAGTCCTTTAATTGTTAATAAGTTATATAAAAAGATGAAAAAATATATCAAAATTCATCTAATAGAAAACCTTATGAAACCATGGAATCATTATGGAATGAATATAGAAGAACAATATTAGAGAAGAGTAATGAAAGTGATATTGAGTGTCACACCTTTAATAATTAGTCTCGTTGGATAAATATTTATCAATAGGATAAATGAAGATTATGAATGTGTGGGAGAATATATAATTGGTGAGAATCCATAAAATATATTTAAAATAAAAAATATATTTCAAATTTTATGTGGACTCATAATATGGACCATGGTTAGAAAAACTATACATCTAATCCTTAAAAGTTACTGTAACCTTGGATGATATTCATGATGTTTATACACAATTAGGGAGACCGTGAAAACTACCATGTGAAATACAAAATAACCATAACTATTAATATAAATATAACACACTAATGAAATAAATTTAACAATTTAGAGACATAATATTTACAAAATAGTAAAAATTATGGGTAATTTTCCCCACTATACCACTTTTGTCCCCTATATAGTCCTTATAAATGTTAATGATCGTATAAGAGGCAATGTAATTTCTACCTAATATAAAATTCTCATTCCTAAACCACTATATAAGAATTTCCACACACCCATATTCTTTTATGAATTATAATTAACATCCCTTATAATTTTTTATGTAGATGTTAAATTACTTAAACTGGTCATTCCATGAATTAGATGCCATACCAAGCTCAAAAAAATTATTTAATCATGAACAAGAATTAAACGAGGCTGATACATGTTTAATTATGATATATGAAGAAAAAATTGAACATATTTCATCATGTTTGGTAATGTTAATTATTAATAAACCTATTCACTACCTTTAATATCCTTGAATATTTTCATGCTCCTTTTAATAAACACACATTTATTCCTCAAATAATTATGTTATAGTTAATGATAAATTTAAAAAAAGTAGTTGGTCGTATATATTTCTACTAGTATATGATGATGACCAATATATGATTTCTATTGACATCGATCAATCACTAACCCTCGTGATAATAACAATAATTCTTTATTGATATCTCAAAATCCATGATTCATTCATGAAGAATATATTTTATAATTTGATCACCCAAACTATTTAACCATTATTCAAATGGTGAATGGTTATAATAAGATCCAATTTGTATCACATTATTATTTGGATACCTTTTAGTATCATGAAGAAACATAAGAATATATTCTAAATGTATATTTCAAGAACATTTCATGATTTTCAAAATCTCTTGAAGTAAAATCATCCAAAGATCATCCACTTCTATATTTGTTCAGTTGGAGTAGAAGTTGTTTCCATCAATGAATATATACATCCCTAGTATTTAATTAATTATAATTAAACTCATATTATACACATAACATAATAAAAATATCATTAAATGATTACAAAACACACAAATAAATCTCGAGTTCTAGTGTATTTGGGAGAATATATACATAATAGAATGTTTAAAAAATCAATATAATATTTTATTTCCATATTCAAATTCAGATATATATATCATCATACTTAAATCACTTCAATGGATATCTTACTAATATATATAAAATAGTGGGTGAAATATCCTAAAATAACTAATCCTATCAAAGTAACATAAATGTATAAGACATTAAACCATCACATAAACAAGAAAAAAGAGATATGATATCATATGAACATCATAATCAAAAGAATCATATGAATTTGGAACAAGGATATGACATGTCTTCACAAGAATAAGTTTAGTCTTGCTGGAAAGATAATATAACATAATTTTTTTTCTCACTCCTTATAAAAAATATATAGTTTCTAAATAGATATAATAATTTCCCAATAAATTGGGTGGGATGTCTAATTTCTTACCCACTGATCATGTAACACCACAAGCATCCATGGTATGATTTCTAAATAATTCAATAGCTTGCGCTACAATCAACACCGAGTTCGAGCACACTATGAACTATCAAACTAGCCGTTTAAAAAGTGATAATGAATATTATTAACGAAATTATAAATTTTATATATTCCATATAATTTTAACATTCATTTTATATGTTTCATATATATAATTAATAAACAAATTCATTTTTTCAGATAAAATAATTATTTTAAAAAAAGCAGTTTGACCGCCTTTTAATGTCGAACCCTTTTTTCATCCTATATTTGAAACATTTACATCTTCAATTTGAAAATAAAATAAAATTATTCATTTGAAATGAGACATAAATTTTTCTTGGATAAATTTTTAGTGTTTTTCTAATAACATTCATATTTTAATGAATAGTTAAAAATACTGCATTTTAATTCAAACTATTTTTTTCATCTATTTTTTTATACTGTTATATTATAATTTTAGTTGGTATTTATGTATAACTATATTATGTTTTTATCATTTAATATAATGTAACTCATTGTATGTAATTTCACATTGAAATATTATGTAAAAATATATCAATCATTTGGTGGTTTTTACTTTCAAAAAACTAGTTTATTGGTTTTGATAAGAGGCATATATTTTAAATTAATTACTGTAACTTATGTGTTTTGAATTTCAAAAATGGATTCCATATTTTGAATCAGAAGGTCCAAATTTTCTAAATATGTACCTTTTATCTTTGTCCATTATGAATAATAACTTCAGTAATTATTTTATTTACCACGGTGAAATGGTAAATAAGGCAAATAAGTGTAAAAACAATTTATATTATAATAATATAAAATTACCATAAAATTTGTCATAATCCTATTGGATGATATATGGCTGACCATGAACTTACTTTGTTTGATTTTAGGTCTTCATGTAGTCACTTGGGTGTGATAATGACATGTTATAATAATTAATTTAAAGGAAAGAGATATATAACAGAAATATGTATCTTTTTAGTAACAAAATATTAATGTTGGTTTATATAATTGACCTATATGAATATAAATAAAAATTTTAAAGCTAAAAATATTTCCTACATCATGATATTTTATTTATAATTTTTATAAATTTTATAAATAAATTTATTTATGACAGAATTATGATGCATTGATTGCCTTATCAATGAATGATTGAAATAAAGTATATTATAATAATTAAAATACATTTAATTTGTGATATTTTATGCTTCGAATAGTTTTTTGGATAACATAGAAATTTTAGGGAATAGTAAATGATTTTTCTATAATAAATTTATATTTCTTGACTTTAACAAAAATCAATTACAAAATACATTCAAAATTGACATAAATGAGTTTTTCAAACAAACACTATTTTCAAAAATGATATAATAGTCATAAAATTATAATATTTATTGAAATGACCTATATATTGTTAAAAATCTTTTTATTTATCCACTTTATGATCTATTTTAATATTATAATAACTATATAACCATATATTATAAAAATACAAGAGGACACGGTAAGAGTAAAATTATTTTACTAAGGGTTAATGCCAAAAATATAAGCTTGAATTCATGAAATAAACTTGTCTAAAACCTATAGGTTGAGAGGATTTCGACCCATACTCATCATATACTCAAAATAAATCACATTGGAGGCATTATAAACAGAAAATCAATTCATTCTAAATTAATATTTCAAAACATTCCTAATGTTCTCCTAACATCTTTAATAAAAGGGCACTTTCACTTCTATTTATTAACACCTAAAAATACTTTTGGATAGGCCAAACCATTTCTGAATCTCCTCAAAACGTCCTTAACTTCACCATATATTCCACCCTTTTTTTCATAAAACCAACTTAATGAGTCATTTTGTGCAAATCAAAAGGAGACAATTGAAGAAGAGGTAACCTTTTTATCTCTTCTTTCAAAGTTCTTTTTTCTTCATATACTACCTCCTTCTAAGTTTATTCCATAAACAATTATTGAATACAATATCATCCATATAAATTGATGTTATTATATTAATTTTAAAACTATATTCATCATTTTTCCCTCCAACAAATAATAATATCACCATGCGTGCTTACGTACGCAATACCCTCTCCACGCTATGGTGTAGTTTGTTATTCAACATTAAATTATTTAAAAGGGTATAATGAAGAGTTTAATAGAACTAAATAAGTAATATAAAATTATTATTATTCTATATAATTAATATACCATAAAGTTACATATCATTTGACATTTAGAAAAATTATATCATCGCTCATGCGTACGTACAGCCTACCATCTCCACGGCGTGATGGGATTCATTATCAACACTAACCATTCGAGATTGATTATAAAAGTCACATGATACATATAGATAATATTTATGAACATAATATGATTATGGATTTTAAAAAAAATATACCCTATGAAAAAGAAACATGTCTTAGGTAACAAAACATGCATAGGAAAACAAATTAGTTAACAACTGAAATAATGGTAATACTAAAATATTATTATCAAAACAAGATAAGTGGATCGTATATAATATCGTAAATACGTATATGGTCCTAGTATGATTTATTAACAATAATTAAACATTATAAATGAGTTTAACTAAACCTATACTAAATGAAAGTAAAATTTAAGGGTTAATTTCACAATCTCACTATTATCCGAGATTCTTAATACATAAGTATCTATTGGGACATATTTATCATCCACATCCATGTTTCTTATAAATTTATTTCCAAATAATCATTATATTCCTAGAATATTTTTGAATTTAATTCATACCCATGTTTTACTTTTTGTGAAACCTTTTCAAGGGAATCTTTATGCCATTTTCCAAATGAGGTACCATATGGCCTTTTTGAAAAATTACCGAAAGAATGTTTTTAACTTATATGGTGTGAGAGGATATTTTCTGCAATTATGATGCCATTAAATTTTAAAGCTTTACATATTATTGTGAAGACATTTTTCTAGTAAATTTTTTCTTTTATAATTACACAAGCTTTTAAATGATTAAAAAGTAAAAAAATGATACTTCTCTTAAAGTGTTTTAATGATTTTATTAGATTACATTCATCTATGTCAACATACTTTGTTTGATTTTATGATTAATTAAGATTTATTTATTATGATATAATATCCCATATTTTATTGAAGGTTTTTTGATATGTTAAATATGGTTGTGCTATTTTGATACCATTCATGGCTTCTAGTTAGAGTATTAAAATTTCGTATTCTATTTTTAATATTATTTTTTATGTTGTCTTTCACACATTTTATATGAGGAATGAATTGGACTTAGTATGTGATGGGTGAGGCCTACTATCCCCTCGATGAATCGGTAGACCGCATAATACAAACTAGTGTCTTGGCACAGGGCCATAAATGAATATTTGTGTATGGTATTGGCATGAAGCCTTGAAGTTGTGGTTATGATTTCTGAATTTATGCATTCGCTCATTATGAGAATAGTTATTGATTTCCCATGTGACTATTCCGATATTATAATATAAATTTGAATGTGTAAATGGATGTATATTATTTTTTCTTTCTATATTATGCATAAGATAATGCTTTAAAAGGATATTTTTTAGTTTTGTACCTTCCCTTAACATTATATGCTTATTTATGATAGAATTCCCTATATTTTTTATCCTTACTGAGTATCTGAGCTCATCTATTTCTTATGTTTTATTTTCCCAGGATGTCAAGAAGTGTTTTTGGGTTGGTATTTTGTTTATGAAATGGTATTAATAGTGTTATCATATAATTATCTATTTTGTAGTTTATGTTTCGAATTATAATTTAAGGTCGATGAATGTAATCTAAATTCAAAGACTACTAAACCAATCGGTCCGTTGGGACATGATTATTTGTATGATATAATTGTATTGAAATAATGTACTAGATCTGAGAAATTGGGGTTGGGGAATTATAGTTGGTATTAGTGTATTTTTAGGAACAACCATGGAAATTATTTTTTATGAATGAATTTGAGGATAAGACTAAGTACAAGATATCATCATTTAGATTTGGTAATGAATAAACTTGGTTGATACCATGGACGTATGGATTGAGAAGAATATGGATTCATTTAGAGATACTATAAATTATTATTCATTAATATATCACAATATATACTCTTTCTTAGTTTGTGATTTGAATTTTGGTCAATGGACATAATCAACATGGTTATAAAAGTAAACATTATACCACTGATAATAAAGAAGCTAAAAAATATAAATGAGATGATGGAGGTATTAATGAATAAGATTTTCAAACATAGTTAATGGTTTTAGAGTGAAGTGGAATGACTAAAGTTATTTGTATTTTGATTCAAGAATTATTACATAAATCGTTCTATGGTTATAAGATTCATGAGATATATAAGATTTTACTGTTGTACTATTACATTTAGGATTTGAGATTTTATGGTGATATGTATTGTGACATAGTTGGAAGTTAATTTTTTTTGGAAAATATTTGATTGAGGGAAAGATAACTCACAATATGATTTTGATTGTGAGATAATGATGTTGTAATAAAAAGATAATAGATTTGGATTAATTCTTTTGGATATTATTGACTACCTTGTAACTGATTAATAGTCTGTTTATTAAATCATTATTGGAGTTCACATAATTTTTGTATTTAAGGATTATATCCAATATTCTATGTTTTACATAAATAATAAGTATGGACAAACTTATTCAATAATTTTTTATGTTAATTTCGGTTATTACCCAATTTTAAGAGAATATGTTATGAAGGTATTCACATGTTTGTTATATGAAAAAAAAATATTCATTACGTTATGTGACCTTACTAATAAATTTTTGGACAATGAGTTTGTAAATAAGTATTTTGGATAAGCCTAATAGTTGGAATAAATTAAATTATATATGGGATAGTATTGATTATTTTTAAAAATTTTATTAAGATTATTTATGGAATGTGATATTAATGTAGTTTGAAGAAAATGACAACCCACAGGTTGGGAGACAACCTATAACTTTAGATAATGTTGCGGGAATCAAAACCACAACCAAAGTGCGACAAGGTTTTATCACCTACCATTGGCCTACATGAAGTCCCCAGTTAGTATAAAAAATATTTCTTCATTTAATTGGTGTATGATTATATTTGGGTCTCTATTCAATTATGATAAATAGTTATTTTTTGGTGTTTTAATATCTTTTTAAGAGAAAGATATGTTTATGGTAGAAATTAATTAAACAATGACACTCTACGTGTCAATTAAGCCTGATTACATGTGTTCTTAGTCTATGAATAAAATTATTTCTACAACACTATGGAAGGGATCATAAAACCGTATATATTTTCCTTGTAATTTATTTTGTGATGAATCAATTGGTCCCTAAGATCATCATATATTAACAGATCTCTGGTTGTTAACATTCTCCTACTAATGTTCTCTATCACTCTCTATAAGATCGTTATAAATTAATATTCATTCACTTACTGGTTTTCCTACATAGAACCCTAGTTTGTGTTATTTCTCGTAACCTTCATACTTCCCTTCAATTATTTTAAAATAGAGGTCTTATTAATCGATTTCTCGATGTGGGATTTCAATATTGGTATTTTGAAATGTCGAACCCCAAGTTTTAAATCATGATTTTAAATTTAGAGTATGAAATTAATCTAAGGAGGGAAAATTTAACACCCCATGCTTCCATGGTACGCTTCTTTTTAAATAATTCAATAGCTTTTGCTACATGCAACATCGAGATCGAGCGCACCATGACATATCAAAATATCCATTTAAAAATAAGGTATGAATAATATTAATTTTTTTTGAATTTTATATATTTAAAATAATTCTAAAATTAATTTTATTTGTTTCCTTTACAAAATATAAGAACATATTAAATTTTTCAGATAAAAGAATTATTTTTAAAAAATGAATTTTTATATCCTTTTAATGGAGAACCCTTTTTAAGTCCAAAATTAGACACTTTTATATATAAAATTTTAGAAAATTAAAATCTTATATAGAATAGGGAAAACATTATTTTGGATAAATTTTCAGTGTTTTTCTGATAACATTCATATTTTAATGAATATTGGAAAATTCCGTATTATAATTCAAAACTGCTTTTTCATGTAATTTATTTATATTATTAGATTATCCAATTAGTTTGTTTTAAAATTTAATTAGATTATGTTTTTATCATATATTATTATTTAAATCAATGGAATTAATTTCACATTGAACTTTGATATAAACATGTATCAATCTTTTGATGGTTTTAACTTTAAAAAAATGTGTTTTCTGGTTTTGACAATGAGAATTAATTATAAATTAATTATTTCTACTTATGTATTTTGATTTGTAATAATGGATTCCATATTTGGACACAAAATGTTCAAATTTTCTAAATAGGTACCTTTTATTTTTGGATATTATGAATAGTAACTTTAGAATTTATTTTTATTTACCATGGTTAAAAGGTAAATCTAGTAAATAATGGTAAAACATAATATTATAATAATATAAAACTACATTAACACAAGTCCTAGTCCTATTGGATGATATATGGATGAACATGAAGTTATTTGGGTCGATTTTAGGACCCCATGGAGCCACTTGGGTATGATTATGACAGGGTATAATAATTAATATAATGTATAGAGAAATATAACACAATCATGTATCTTTTTACTAAATCAATTTTATAGTGGGGTTATTTCATTGATATATATTAATATAAATAGTATTTAAAAAGAAAAAAAATATTTCCTATATCATGGAATTTTATTTATAACTTTTAGAAATTATATAAATAAATTTATTTACGAAACAAATATGGGGTTGTGACTACCTTATTAATGAATCATTTAAATAAATGATATTTTAATTATTTTAAAAAAATGTAATTTGAAATTTTTGATACCATAGATGAAATTTTTGGATAAAATTAAAATTATTGGGATGAATTAATTAATATTTTTGATGTTATTAAGTTTTTATTACATAAAAAAATCAATTACTAAATAGTGTCAAATTGACGTAAATGACTTTTGAAACAAACATTACATTATTAAATGATATAATAGTCATAAAAGTCTATGATTCATAAAACTGACTTATATAGTGATAAAATGGTCATTAATGATCCACTTTAGGTTCTCTTGGAATTTTATACTAACTATATTAGCTATATTGTATAAAAATACAATAAGACAATGCAAGATTTAACTTATTTAACTAAGTGTTAAAGCAAAAAATATTAGGTTAAATTCATGACATAAACTTGTAAAAAGCTATTGGATGAGAGGACTGAGACACATAATCATATTATCCTAGAAATAAATCACTTTGGATCCATTATAAACTGAAAAAAGTATAATAAATTAATATTTCAAGACTTTCCTAAAGTACCCCTCACCTCTCTTATAAAGGGGAACCTCTCCTGCTCTTTTATTCACAACTCCAAATACCTTTGGATCGGCCAACCCCATCCCAAATCTCCTACCAACTTACGTAAATTCATCCTAGTGTCCTCCCACATGGAATAAAACCCTCATAAAGAGTCCTTATGTGCAAATCAATAGGAGACACCTGATGAAGATGTAATCGTCTTATATCTTGTTTCAAAGTTATTTTCTTTTTCTACTTCTAATTTCTATGTTGTTTCCATACCAATGTAATAATTCTAGTATTATCCATATGTAGAGATGTTATTATAATCATGTGAAAAATATATTCATCATTTTACCCATCCTATGAATAATAATATCACCATGTGTGCATACATACAACTTACCGTCTCCACGCCATGGTGTAATTTGTTATTCAAAATTACATTGTTTGGATGGGTATAATGAAGAGTATAATAGAAATAATCAAGGAATATGAAACGATTATGATAGTAAATAATTAATATACCATCCATTTATATATCATTTAACTATTAAAATATTGATATAATCGCTCGTACGTAAGTAATGTCATGACCCGTCCCCCGGGGCCCATATCGTGACTCTGAGGTTCTACTCACTAACCTTGTATTGTTGTGGTACACCTCATGTCGAGTACCGCAGGTCTGCTGCCAAACCGGGCGCTCCGTCTGCTTTGGGTCAGCCGCCAAACTGGGCGCTCCACCTAATAGCATACAGAGGTACTCACCCTGTCGAGTACTGTGGGTTTTCTTCCATTTTCCAGGCACTCCGTCCGCCGTGGGTCTATCGCCAAACCGGGTGCTCTGTCCACTGGGCTAGTCGAATCACTCCGAGTTGAATCAGTCAACAAGTCATCAGGTCTACCACTACTAGGTCTCCGCACTCCGTCTACTCGTCTCTGGAGTTTCTTCTCCACGAGCTACTGGTCGATACTCCATGTGCCATGAGTTCTCATGTAGAAGTATTTCAAAGGACCGCCATGTCATAGGGGTCTCAACACAATAGACGACGCATCAATCGGATGCCCGGTCTGTGAGTTATTAGCATTTCAGACCCAGAGGCTCGGTTGGATTCGTGTACGAACCAACATGACCGTGATTCAACTATACCCTGAACTCCAGTGGGGTATACTCAATGGGACGACTATGCTCCAAGAATATTGGTGCCCCTGATGATTTGTCAAACAGACGTCCGGTGCCAAAGATATGGCCCAAGAAGCTAATGGGTCAGTATTGGGCCTGGGTCCAGTCCGACCCGGTCGGGCCGACTCGGCCCAACCCAATCCGGGCCGACCCGGTTTGGGTCAACCTGATCAGACTCGCTGGGTCTGACCCAGCCCATTGGGTGGGTCATCCTGCTATGTTTTGACCCAGTCCGCTGGGCTCAACCGAGTGGACCGCGAGGGAGTTTTGTCCTGGTAGTCGCCACGTAGATGGCTCGGTGACTCAGCCCGGGAGACCGGTCCAGTTCGGCCAGCAACACTGCAGGGGATGCCGCGGGTCGTCTTGGGAGGCTGGTGGCTGGGAGGCCGTGGGTACGCCGCACGGGGCACGGGAAGTCCGGCTGGACACTGGGTAGGCTGCGGGTGCACTGGACAGGGCACGTGGGTACCGGAAAGGGTGCCAGGACGCCGAGAAGGTCACCGGGGTGTCGGGCAGGGCGCGGAAGGGGTGCCTGGCAGCAGTTCGGGGGTGCAAGGCAGCGGCGTGGGGGCATCGGTCAGCGGTGCGGGTGCGCCAGGCAGCTGTGCCGCGCGCGGCGGTGCACGGAAGCCGCGGGAGCGCGACCTTTGATCTCCATCTTCATCGTTGTCACCGCATGTACCGCATCCGTCGTCATCAATCAATAACATGCAAAGGGTATAGGGTCGAGCCGTGTTTGTGTGGCCCGATCCCTCCTCGTTACGGTGATAGAATTTGGAAATGATGTGCTCAACAAACGATGAATAATGGAGGTTTAAACTAATACATAAAATGACCCAAATCCCCTACCACTCTTTTCATTTGTCGCGGACAAAGTCGCGGGAAGCAGGTTTCATTCCGTTGGCATCGGAAAAGAAGAAGCCAAGGATGATGTCGGTGTTCTACGTGGATGACACTTAAATTTCCCTATTCCAATAGGAGAAGGAAGAAGATGTCTGATGAAGAATTCGAAGAATAAATCCGGTGTTCTTCGCTTTTTTCGGTGGGAGTAGCGTTCTTCTTTGGGGTGGATATGTTTCTCCCTGTGTTGGGCGTCGCGATACATTACCAGTGCTTTGTCGCTTGGTGAAGCTGTCCCAAAACCTTCTCCCAACTTCCCTTTATATAGGATATGGGGAGAGGTAAGTAAAAATCATGGAATTATTGATATTTCCTTTATTAGGAACATTCCTAAATTCCAATGATGCGGTTACTTAATTAAAAAAGGGGGTCGAGCGAATTAAATTGCATCGGCGCAATTTAAGAGGTGTGTTGGAACAATTAAAAGGGGAGGATGCCAAGATGCTTCCCTTAATTAAATAACACACATTGGTGCAATATTAAATAAAGGGGAAGTTCAATGGGTTTCCCCCCATTTAATTGGGAGTTGAGGAGTTTTTATCCTCCTCCATTAGTAAGGGCTAAGCCTCGTGTGGTCCCTACACAATTATCCTCCCATGGGAGGTTATGCTCTGGTGGGCCCCACCACCATAACCTCTCCTTGGAGGTTATGGTATGGTGGTCCCACCACCAACTCCCAATGGGAGGTTTCAACTACCAATGGGTCCCACCTCTAAACACATGCAAGGCGGCTGAAAATAAAATAAAGTGTTGTACTTTATTTTATTATTTTTTAATAAAAATAAAAAAACTAATTTTTATTCTCGATCATCTTCTATCGAGGTGAAAGTATTTTTTAAGTGAATACAGGCGCGGCGAGTTCATCGGTGTCCTCAGATTTCAATTATGAGCACCAGTTCAAAAGATATAAAACGTCGCTCGCACGTTTACTGAACGTACCCAAAAAATGTTCGGAAAATCATTACCAGTCACCCTCGACCCACTGCGGTCGAGGATAGGCTCTTCCTAGGTGAAAAATTCCCCAAAGAACCCAACAGTATTTTCGGATTTCCAATCCGAGTTACCGTTTAAATGTTATGAATTTTACAATAAAATAATTGTCACTTAATTATTTTATTTACAGCTAAAAACTAACTTTCTCTACTGGCCCTCGCCGACCCAATTTAGTATCTTCTTAAAGAAAGAATACCCTCATGTGTTCAGTGGTGGCATCAGATTTTTAATCTGAGTTTCCGTTTTTGAGTTATAAGAATTTTTAAAATAAAATAATTTTTTTAATTATTTTATTTACGATTATGCCAATTTTGGGTTTCCTCACAAGAGGCCCGCGCCGACTAAACATAAGTCACTCCTAGGGTAAAACCGCCATCCTGAGTGCAACGATGCCCTTTTATTTTTGATCTGAGTAATCGTTTATGATTTGTTACAATTTTTGATAAAAAAATGCTTAAGGGCATTAATTTAAGCTAAACAAAACTTCAGAAATTGATTCCGGGCACACCGGGCCTTGGAATCAAGCGCTGTCAAAAACTGCGGACTCATAAAAATCCCATGAATTTATGAAAAAAAAATTCAACATAATTTCTCGGTCATTACATTCTTCCCACCTCATGGATTTATGTCCTTGTAAGCTACAACTCACACTAATGGAATAAAAAGGGGTACTGAGCATGCATCTGAGCCTCCCTCTCCCATGTGCTCTCCTGGAGGTTCTCATGCTGCTAGAGAATGTGCACCTGATGTATCGACCATCCACATAGGACCAGCTCATGTTGATCCTCAATATCCACTGGAACCTCCGTGATTGTCGCCCCATCATTGATGTCCAGCGCGCCGTGGTCATTGATGTGTGTAGGGTCATGCATGTATCTCCCCAGTTGAGATACGTGGAAGACGTCGTGCACCCATTGCAACTGAGGTGGAATAGATAAGCAGTAATCGACCTCGCTTACTCTTTTGAGGACCTGGAAAGGTCTGATGAATCTCGGATATAGCTTTCCTCCTCGGCCAAATCTCCATATACCTCGTCGAGGTGAGACCCATAGAAAGACGTGGTCACAATCCTCAAACTCTAGTGGTCTCCATCTCCTGCCAGCATAAGACTTATGTCTTCTCTATACAGTCATCATCCGTATCCAAATAGGATATCGGTGTGGCAGCAAGATTCTCTTTCGCCTCTCTTAGCAGCTGTATACAAGTCATCCTGTGAAGCGCATCTGCCACAACATTCCCCTTATCAAGGGTATATACTATCTCATTGTCATAGTCCTGGAGGAACTCAAGCCATCGTCGTTGTCTCATGTTCAGGTCCTTCGGAGAGAAGACACACCCGAGACTATTAACATTAGAGTAAACCATAAACCGTTCGCTCAATGAACTATGGGTGAGACTAGCCAATTGTAAAGAACTTGACTACTCCCTTCGTCATCTACGTTCTACAAAAGCTGCTAAGATTTATCCTTTACCGAAAAGAGAAATCTAGTCTTATCCCATGGATTAACCATGTCCTTTGACTAATACATTCAATCATGACATGAATGATACTAATATATTACATGGATGATGTCTTAAGGCCTCGATGATACTACCAAGAGATCCAACCGTTACTCTCACCTCCAAGGGTCGAGTCACATTGTCGGCATCAGTGTGTGGTCACTAGGTCTCCTCCAGTAGGAATCTCGAATGTGAGGGTCATGTCAATGGTTTTAACCAGAACCTCTTATTATTAACCACACAAAAAGGAAGGAAAGAAAACATCACAAGGACATGTGTCTTTTATTACTGCAGCTCAAAGTAAAAAGACACGAAGTAACCACAAAGAAAGATATCAGTGAAGTTAGAAGCATCATGAACAAAGGCCTCTATGCCTGGAACTAGTCCCGCTCCGATACACCTCCTTCCGGGGCTCCATGGTCGTATTATTCAGCTTCCTAAAGTAGTGCTCTCCCCTGTCCACCCATTCCCTATGGTCGGGGTGGACCTCCGGGTGGTGGTGGTGGCCTCACCTCGAAGCGTCATCCACCACCACCAACAAGACCAGCTCCTCTACCACGTCTGCCTTCGCCCTGTAGACCATCTCAATCGAACCTTTGCCTCTACCTGGGAGGTCCCTCAACTCATTGCCGATCATCTGTACGACGAGTCAGATAGTCACGTGCCCATGTGACCAAGCCCGCCGCAGGATTAACACTATCTGCTCCTGGTATGACTGGCTCGGTCTCCACTCCGGTTTCCCTACCCAACTGATCCTGAGTCGTGCAGTCAACCACCTGTGGGTCTGGTCCTCTTGGACCCCAGGGTCGTCTGTCTACTTCCAGCAGCATAAGACATCGCTACAAGTCGACTAGTGGTTGGTCTCTCTGTTGGAGACTGCTCAGCAAGGAAACTCTCCACTAGGAGGGCTTGCTCCAACACTCCCGTCTGCATCGGGATGCTGTGGGAGATAACTGAAGCTCTGATATCTCGCCTGCGTCCCTGCTCAAAGGTCTGGGCCCGGAGGAACGGGTCCCGTACCATATCAGTGGAGTAGCTCGAGAGGTCAGTGAACCTCTCTGTGTACTGAGCTACACTCATTTTTCTCTACTGCAGATGATGTTTCTCCTGTATCAACACCGCTCGAAGGGTGGCTGGTACAAAATCTGCCTGGAACAGGCTCTCGAAGTCTTTCCAGAGTAACATCGCTTCTTTTTGGACCTGAAGCATCAGGATCCACCACCAACCTACTACTTCCTGAAGGAGGCTAGCAGCAAGGATCACCATGAAGTTGGCTAGTGTCCCTACCAACCTAAAGACTCTCAGCACAGCCTCTCGCCAATCCTCATCCGCCAGTGGGTCCGTCTCTCCCCTGAACCTTGGTGGCCTCTGGCGCTGGAACTCATGAAGCACGCTCAAGAGGCATGCACTCTCTACTGCAGGGGCTGGTGGCACCGGTGGGCCAACGTGGGGTAGTACCGCTGGTGCCTCTACTGGTGCCTCAACTGGAAGAGGGCCCTATACTAAGGCCTCGTCGCTTGGCGGGCTGTCAGTACATACAACTCTCTAGGCTCTAACTGGTCGTCCATGGGGAGACATCATCAAAGTACAGCTGCACCACGGTCAAAAGACTATACCTGATGAGATGACCTAGTTTGAGATGATTAAAAGAGAAAACATTTGAAAACACACACGCAATCCGCGTTTTCGTGCACTGATTCAGATATCAGAAGTCAGGGTCCTTGTGTATGGATACATCGGCTTCCGCACCAACACTGGAATCCCTGAACTGAAAACCACACTTAGTACCCTTAACACTATAGATTCACAGAAAATAATGATTAGAGTCCTGAGTTCTGTGGTAGAACCAAATCCTCTGATACTAATTTTTCACGACCCATCCCCTGTGTCCTGTATCGTGACTACCCCAAGCCTTCCTTCCATTGGCCAGGGGCTGGCGACTAGCACCAAAGGAGTCAATCCTTAAAACTGGGAAGTCATTGCCTTTATAAAACGTAAACTCACACAACCAGAGTACAAGTGGAAGAAAATACTAAGTAAAAGATATATAACAAGTGTACTGAAAGTAAAGGGGGGAAAATACAAGCCCAATAGTAAAGTAAAAGGAAAGGAAAAACATGTACAACTAAAAAGACAAATAGCTGAAGGGTCTAGCAGCTCCTAGATCGTCCTCCAAAGATTCTACCTGAAGGGTAGGTACAAATAGCCTCCTCAGTGCTCCACGTTCATACGACTCCTTTGGGTACCGACTCAACATGAGGTCAACCTCTGGGTATCGTCCAGTCCTAGTACACGCCGCCTCAGTCAGTGTTGTCCTTCGTTAGCATCCAACACAACGAGGTGCATGCGTTACCCGTGCAGGGTTGAGTATAACGATACTCATTAGGGACCCCGAGACCCTCAAGGTCTCTCAAAATCCAACAAGGATAAAACCCAAAGTATTATTCCAACAGATAACTATTACTTAGGTATATTCCCATACATATACCTAAGTTATCATGTAACCCATCTCAATCATGAGGAAAACAGAAACATCATTGACTCAGATCAAACCTGGATTTTCTTTAACGAAACAGCGACTTCTAGAGAACTCTTCCTCTGTCGAGTACAGTGTCCCTGTCGCTACTCCGAGGCTCTAATAACTAACCATGGACTAATGAGGTACTCCTCCTGTCGAGTACCACGAGTCTGCAACCAAACAGGGCGCTCCGTCCATTGTGGGTCTGCCACCAAATCGGGTGCTCCCCCTAATAGCCTACAGAGGTACTCCTCCTAACGAGTACTGCGAGTCTGCTGCCAACTACCAGGGGCTCTGTCCGCCATGGTTCTGCTGCCAATCCAGAAGCTCCATCCACTTGGCTAGTCGAATCACTCAGAGCCAAATGGGTCAAGCAGTCGTCAGTTATACAACATCTAAGTCTCTCCACTCCGTCTGCTCGTCTCCGAAGGTTCCGCACAACGAGCTACTGGTCTATACTCCAAGTGACATGAGGTATCACGTGTTTATATCTCAAAGGACCGCCATGTCATATGGGTCTCAATGATATAGACGCTGCATCAATCAGATGCCCAGTCCTTGAGTTATTAGCATTTTACTCAGAGAGGCTCGGTTGGATTTGTGTACGAACCAACCTGGCCGTGACTCAACTATACCCCGAACTCTAGTGGGGTATACTCAAAGGGACGACTATGCTCCAAGAATACTAGAACCGCTGATGGTTTGTCAAATGGATGCTCGGTGCCAATGATATGGACCAAGAAGTTAATGGGTCAGTAATGGGCTGGGGTCCGGTCCGACCCAGTCAGACCGACTCTGCCCAACCCAATCTGAGCTGAACCAGTCTGGGTCGACCCGATCTGACTTGCTGGGTCTTACCCAGCACATTGGGTGGGACAACCCACTATGTTTTGACCCGGTCCACTGGGCCCGACCTAGCGGACCGCGAGGGAAGTTTGGCCCGGTAGTCGCCACGTAGGCGGCTCGGTGACTTCGCCTGAGAGACCGGTTCGGTTCGGCCAAAAACACCACTAGGGAAGCCGCGGGTCAGTTTGAGAGGCCGCTGGCAGGGAGGCCAGCGGGCAGGCGGCGCAGGTCGCGGGCAGGCAGGCTGGACACCGAGTAGGCCGTGGGTGCACTGGGCAGGGCGTGTGGTTACTAGGTAGGGTGCCAAGACACCGAGCAGGGGAACTGGGGTGCGGGGAAGGGCGCGACAGGGGCACCGGGCAGCGGGCGGGGGCGCTGGGCAGGGGCGTGGGGGCGCCAGGCAGCGGCGCGTCAGCGCTTGGGAGTGGCGTGGGGGCGCCGAGCAGGGGCGTGGGGGCGCCAGACTGCAGCGCAGGGGGGCCGGGCAGCATCGTGGGGGCGTGGGGCAGCGGTGCGGGGCACATCGGTTCGCCGAGGCAACAGGTAGTGCGTTCTTCGATCTCCGTCTTCGTCATTGTCGCTGCGTATACCGCCTCCATCACCATCAATCAAGATCAAGAAAAGGGGAGAGGGTCAGGCCATGTTCACGCGGCCAGAGCCCTCCTCATTACGATGATAGAATTTGTCAATGAAGTGACCAAAAAATGACGATGAACGGAGGTTTAAACTCATGTACAAAATAACTCAAATCCCCCTACCTCACTTTTCATTCTTCGTTGACGAAGTCATGGGAAGCGGGCGTCCTTCCGTTGACGTTGGAAAAGAAGAAGCCAAGGATGATGTCAGCGTTCTTCATGGGTGACACTTCCCTTTCCTTGTTCTGATCGAAGAAGGAAGAAGACGTCCGAGGAAGAAGTCTAATATGAAATCCAGCATTCTTCACGTTCTTCGTTGGGAGGAGCATTCTTCATTGGGTAGGATAAGTTTCTCCAAGTATTGGGTGTCGCGATACTTTTCCAGTGCTTCGTCGCTTGGTAAAGCCGTCCCAAAACCTTCTTCCAACCTCCCTATATATTGGATATGGGTAGAGGTAAGTAACCATCATGGAATTTATAACGGTTCCTTTATTAGGAACCTTCCTAAATTCCAATGATCTGGTTTCTTAATTTAAAAAGGGGGTCGAGCGAATTAAATTACATTGGCGAAATTTAAGAGGTGTGTTGGCACAATTAAAAGGGGAGGATGCCAAGAGGCTTCCCTTAATTAAATTACACACGTTGGAGCAATATAAAATAAAGGGTAAGGTCAAGGGGTTTCCCCCATTTAATGGGGAGTTTAGGAGGTTTTATCTTCCTCTATTAATATGGGTTAAGCCTCGTGTGGTCCCCACACAATTATCCTCCCATTGGAGGTTATGCTCTGGTGGGGGCCACCCACATAACCTCTCCTGGGAGGTTAGGGTGTGGCAGTCCCACCGCCAACTCCCAAGGGGAGGTTTCAACTACCAGTGGGTCCCACATCTAAACACTTGCAAGGTAGTTGAAAATAAAATAAAGTGTTGTACTTTATATTATTATTTTTTTTATAAAAATCCAAAAACTAATTTTTATTCGCGATCATTTGCCATCAAGGTGAAAGTCTTCTTAAGAAAATACTGGCACATCGAGTTCAACAGTGTCCTCATCATTAAATTCCGAGCACCTGTTCAAAAGATATGAAACGCCGCTCACACTTTTACTGAACGTACCCGAAAAAAGTTCAGAAAATTATTATCGGTCACCCCCGATCCACTACGGTCGAGGTTAGGCTCTTCCAAGGTGAATCATGCCCCAACGAACCCAACGGTAATCTTGGATATTTAATAAGAGTTACCATTTAAAAGTTATGAATTTTACAAAAAAATAATTGTCACTTAATTATTTTATTTACGGTCAGAAACTTACTTTCTATGGTGGTCGTCGCAGACCCATGTTAGTATCTTCTTAAAAAAAACTTACCCTCACGAGTTAGGATATGGTCTCATATTTTTAATCCGAGTTACCGTTTGTTAATTATAAGCATTTGAAAAATAAAATATTTTATTTAATTATTTTATTTATGATTATGCCAATTTTAGGTTATCTCACAGGAGGCCCGTGCCGACTAATCATAAGTCAAGCCTAGGGTAAACCCTCCATCCTGAGCGCAACAGTGCCCTTGGATTTCTAATCCGAGTAACCGTTTAAGAGTTATTCTACTTTTTTAGGAAAACTGGTTACACATGTTAATTTTAGCTTAACAAAACTTCAGAAATTGATTCCGGGCATACAGGTCCTCGGAATCACACACCATCAAAAACTACGGACTTTTAAAAATCCCATGAATTTTTTTAAAAATATTCCATAGAATTTCTAGGTCTTTACATGTAAGGACTACTGTCTCCACGACGCGATGAGATTCATTCCCCACATTAACAATTCAAGAATGATTATAAAAATCACATGATAAGTAAATATAATATTTATTAACTTAATATCATTATTTATTGAATATTATATTCCCTATTCATTATAAACAAGAATTACATAACAAAAAATTCATTGTAAAATAAATCATTTAACATCCGAAATAATGATATACATATTTATTGTTAACAAAACGAGATAAGAGGATTTTATATGATATCATAAATATGTATATGGTCCAAGTATAATTTATTAACAATCAATAACCATTATACAATAGGTTAACGCACACTCAACTAATGAAAAGTACAAGGTAAGTGTTAATTTCACAATCTCATTATTATTCGAGATTGTTTATACGTTAGTATTTACTGAGACATATTTATCATCCACATCCATGTTTCATATTCATATATTTAAAAAGAATATTTATATTACTAAGAATGTTTTGAATGTCATTTGTAACCATGTTTGAATTTTTATAAAAAATTTTGAAATGAATATTTCTGTCATTTTCCAAATGGGGTACTATATGACCTTTTGACAAATTAAGGAATGACGATTTTCTTAACTTACACAGAGTGAGCAAATATTTTTTTCCTTTATGAAACCTTATCAATTTGAAGCATTCCAAACAATATTAAAAGGTTATATTTAAATTAAATGTTTATTTTATAATTACACAGGATTTCAAATGATTATAAAGTAAAAAATGATACTTCTCAAAAAGAGTTTTAATGATTTTTTTAGATTACATTCATCTATGTCATCATCCTTTGATGTATTTTATGCTTAATTGATGTTTATTTATTATGATATAATCTCTCATATTGTATTGAAGGTTTTATGATATTTTTACCATGGATGTGCCATTTTTATACAATTCATGGTTTATGGTTAAAGTAATTACATTTCATATTCTAGTTTTAAATTGAATGTTTATGTTGTGTTTTACCCTTTTCATACGAGGAATGTGTTGGACTTAGTAATTGTTGGGTAGGGCCTACAATAGAACCTCGATGCATCAGTAGGTATCATGGGACAAAATTGTGTCTTGGAACATGGCCTCGATAGAATATTTGTGTATGGTCTTGGCACGATGCACTGAAAAAGTGGTTATGATGTTCAACACTGTGAATTACATCATTATGAGATTAGTTATTTATTTTATATGTGATTATTCATCTATTAGAATATACATCTGAATGTTTAAGTGGAATTATTTGATTTATTGTTTCCATATTATACTGTAGATAATTTTTTAAAAGTGTTTTGTTTTAGTTTTGAACATTTCCTTAAAAGTTTATGCTTATTAGAGATAGCTTCTTCTATATTGTTTGTCCCTACTGAGAATATGAGCTCACCCCTTTATTGTGTTTTATTTTCCCAGGATTCCAAGATGTTTTTAAGCTTGTTATGTTGGGTTATTCTTGGGGAATAATGTTGTTCCCAAAGTATTATCTGTGTTGTAGTTTATGTTTTGAATTCTAATGTAAGGTTTATAATTTTTAATCTATTTTCCAATAATGATAAACAAATCGGTCCTTTAGGACATGATTCCATGTATCATGATAATGTATAAAAATACTGAACCGACTCTAGGAAACTTAGGTATGGGTATTATAGTTTGTATTAGTATAATATTAGCAACAACCGTGGAAATTTGATTTAGAAAAAAAATATTATAAAACATAACCCTATGAATGAATTTTATGAAAGTCTAAGCATAGGATATCATCCTTTAGATTTGGTAATAGATAACCTTAGCTAATCATATGTACTTATGGATTGATAAGAATATGGGATCATTTAGAGATCCTATAAAATACTCTTCATGACTAGATTAATATGATATGTGTTTCTCCCTTTGTGCATTGAGTTTTTGTTAATTTTTAGAATCAGCAAGGTTATACATGTGAAGGTTATACTGCAGATAATAAAGAACATACAAAAGAAAAATGAGATATAGGTATTAATGAATAATATGTTGAAGTATTGTTATTGGTCTTAGAGTGAAGTGAAATGGTTAAAGTTATTTTTTGTATGGATTCAATATTTATTACACAAATAATTATTTGGTTATAATATTCATGAGATATATAAGTATTGTACTATAGTACTATTTCATTAGGGATTTGTGATTTTATGGTACCAAGTAATGTGAGATAGTTGGGAGTTAATATTTTTAAACAAATATTTTATCAAGGGAATGATAATGCATAATATGATTCTAATACTGAGATAATGATGTTGTAATAAAAAGATAATTGATTTGGATAATGAATATTGGATATTATTGACTACCTTGGAATTGATTAATAGTTTGTTTATTCCTTCATATTGGAGTTCACATAATTTTTTGATTTATACAGTATATCAAATATTTTATGTTTTATATAAGCAACAAGGAAGCACAATCATATTCAATGAGATTTTATAGTAATTTAGGTTTTTAACATATTTTATGATAATATATGAGTAAGGTATTCAAATGTTTGATATATGAAAAAAAATCATCAGTATGTTTTGTGAACATCCTTATAAATTGCTGGACTATGAGTTTGGATAGAAGTATTTTGGATAATCTTAAAAGTTGGAATAAATTAAATTGTATATCAGATAGTATTTTTTAATGTTAAAAAAATTATTAATATTATTTATGGAATGTTAAATTAATGTTGTTTTATGAAAAGGGCAACCCGTAGGTCAGTTGACAACCTATCGCATCAGACAAGGCTGTAGGAATCATACCCACAACTGATGTGCGATAAGGATTTATCACCTAAAATTGGCCTACATGAATTCCCTGGTTATTATAAAATATTTTTCTTTATTTAAATGGTATATGATTATATTTGGATCCTTATACTATTAAGATAAGTAGAATTTTTCTGATGTTTTATTATCTTTTGAAGAGAAAATAAGATTGTGATAGGAATTAATTAAAGGAAGAAACTCTACATGTAAAATAAGTATGATACTTTGTGTTCTTAGTCTACGAATAAAATTAATTTTTAACACTAGGTAAAGGATCATAATACCAAAAAAATTTCCCATTTTTTTCTTTTGCGATGAATTTAGTAGTCCACTGGATCATCACAGATTTATAAGTCTCTAGTTTATAAATTTATACTATTAATGTTCCCTATCACTCTTCATGAGAACATGATGGTTATATTTTCATTCATGCCCATGTTTTTCTACATGGAACCCTAGTATGTGATATTTCTAGTAACCTTCATGCTTCCATTTATTTTAAAATAGAGGTCTTATTAATCTATTTTTTGATGTGGGATTTCAACAAAGATATTTTCAAATGGAAAGACCCTAGTTTTCAATACAGAGATTAAATTCCAAGTAATCATTTTATTGAAGGAGGGAAGAATGTAACACCCCAATCATCCACATCACGTTTCTTTTTAAATAATTCAATAGGTTGTGCTACACACAACACCAAGTTTGAGCACCCCAAGACGTATCAAATTTTCTATTTAAAAACAGGTTGAGAAGATTATTAACCACATTTTTAATTTTATATATTCCATATAATTATAACATTCATATTATGTGTTTATTATATATAATATTACAACAATTTCAAATTTTCAAAAAAAAGAAGAATTTTTCAAAAAATTTATTTTTACCTTCTTTTAAGGGTGAACCCTTTTTGAATCCAATATTTGAAAAATTTATATAATAAATTTTTAAAAATTAAATTCCTCTTTAGAAGACGGTCACAAATATTTGCCTTGGATAAACTTTATTCTAATAAGATTTATATTTTACTGAATAGTGAAAAATACTTCATCATAATTCAAAATTTAATTTTCATCTAATTTAATTATATTTTTAGATTATCCTTTTAGTGTTTTTAAAGTATAATTATATTTTTTTTATAATTTATGATAATTTATGACATTGGATGTAATTTCATTTTGAAATTTTATATAAACACGTATCTGTCATTTGATGGTATTCACTTTCTAAAAACCTGTTTCTTAGTTTTGACCACATGAATTAATTTTAAATTAATTAATACAATATTTTTTTTTGAATTTGGATAAATAGAATCCATATTTGGAATCAAAATTTTCAAATTTCATAAATAGACATCTTATATTTTTGTACATCATTAATAGTAACTTCAGTAATTATTTTTATTTAGCATGGATAAATGGTAAATCAGGTAAATCAGGGTAAAAAATATTATAATAATATACAACTACCGTAACAAATGTCATAATCCTATTGGACGATATATTTATGAACATGAACATATATGAGTTGATTTTAGAACCCAATAGAGCCACATGGGTGTGATAATGACATGTTATAATAATTAATTTAAGGTAATGAAAAATATAACCCAAACATGCATATTTTTAATAAAAAAAATTAAGGTGGGGTTAAATAATTGACCTATATGAATATTAATAGAAAATATAATCAAAAAAATTCCTATATCATGGTATTTTAGTTATAAATTTTTAGATGTCATATAAATAAATTTGTTTATGGAATAATTATTATGTAGTTATTATGTTATTAATAAATGATTGAAATAAATGAAATTATAATTATTAAAATAAAGTAATTTGAGATTTTTGATTCCATACATGATTTATTGGGATAAAATTGATATGTTTGGTATGTGATAATTCATTTTTAAGGATTTAGGTTGTTATTACTTTAACAAAAATCAATTACTAAATAGGTTCAAAATTTATATATATGAGTTTTTAAAACAAAAACTATTTTATTAAATGATATAATAGTCTTAAAAACCTATTATTTTTATAATAGATATATATAGTGTTAAAAAGGTAATTAATTATCCACTTGAGGTTCTCTTGAAATTTTATAGTAATTATATTTGCCATATAGTATAAAAATACAAGAAGACATTTTAAGAGTTAACTTATTTAAGAAAGGCTTAAATCCAAAAGATAATGTTATATTCATGACCTAAACTTATATAAAACCAATTCATTGAGAGTATTTAGACCCATAATCCTATTATAATATAAATAAAATACATTTGAGCCATTATAAAATGAAAATAAATTTATAATAAATTAATATTTCAAGTCATTCCTAAAGTGCCACTCACCTCTTTTAAAAAAAGGAACTTCTCCTTATACTTTATTAACACCTAAAAAGCCCTTTGGATCAGCCAAAACCTTCCCAAAAATCCTCCAAAATTCTTTAATTTCATCCTAGAGGCAACCCTTTAGGCATAAAACGAACTTATGGAGTCCTTTTGTGAAAATAAAAAATAGACACCCAAAGAAGAGGTAATCATTTTTTCTCTTCTTTCAATGTTCTTTTCTTCATCTACTTATTAATTATTTGTTTTTTACATAACACAGTAAAAAATATAGTATAATAAATTTAATGAGAAGTTATTATAAGAATATTAAAACCACATTCATCATTTTATCCATCCTACGAATAATAATTTTACCATTCATGCATAAGTACAACTTTCCATCTCCATGTCGTGGTTTAATTTGATATTCAACATTAAATTATTTGGTTGGGTATAATGACGAGTATAATAGAAATAAATAATTAATATTAAATTATCAATTTTCTTATAATTAATATACCATCCATTTCTATATCATTTAAGAATTAAAGGAATGATATCGTCGCTCGTGCGTACATGCGGCCTACCATCTCCACGACGCGGTGAGATTAATTCTACAACTTATCCATTCAAGATTGATAATATACAACATAAGATAGGTAAATATAATATTTTTGAACTTAAAATATATCTTTATTTGAATAAAATATACTCTATTCATATGAAATAGGACTTACTTAAGAAAACTTGATTAAGAAAACAAAGTAGTTAACACCCGAAATAATGGTAAATCTGAAATATTGATAACAAAATGAGATAATAGGATACTATATGATATCATAAATATTTATATGATCCTATTATAATTTCTAATATTTTTTAACCATTATATTAGAGGTTAAATCACCGTCAACTAAAGGAAATAACAATGTAAGGGTTAATTTCACAATCTCTTTATTATCAGAGATTGTTTATATGTAAGTATCTACTTGGACATCTTTTTCATACACATCCATGTTTCTTATACATGTATTTCATAATAATATTTATATTACTAAAATATTGTTTTAATTCATTTATAACCATTTTTAATTTTTATAAAATGTTTTGAATGGAATATTTCTGTTGTTTTCTAAACGAGGTACCATCTATCCTTTTTGAAAAATTAAGGAACGATTTTTTTCTATGTTATACGGCGCGAGCGGCTATTTTCCACCATTATGATGACTTATCATTATAAACATTTTCTAACAAGATTACAATTTTAATTTAAATGAAAATTTTCCTTTTATAACTATGGAGACTTTTAAATGATTAAAAACTAAAAACATGATACTTATCGAAAATAGTTTTAATGATTTTATTATATTAATTTCATCTATGTCCACATATATTATTGATTTTTATTCTTAATTGAGGTCGATTTATTATGATAAAATCTCCAATATTTTATGGAATTGTTTATGATATGTTTACTGTAGATGTGGTATTCATATAAAATTCACAGTTTATGGTTTACGTATATCATTCTGTATGTTTATTTTAATACCAATGTTTATATTGTGTTTCTCTCTTTTATTATGGGGAAGGCATTGGACATAGAAAGTGATGGGTAGGACCCATTATAGCCCCTTGATACATAGGTAAGTCTCATGGAACAAGCTACTGTCTTGGAACAAGGCTATGAAAGAATATTTGTATATAGTCTTGGAACGAGGTATTGATTCAGTGGTTATGATGTTATCAATTTTTCATTACCTAATCATGAGATTAGTTATTTATTTTACATGTTATTATTTGACAAGTAGAATATCCATGTGAATGTTTAAATAAAATTATTTGATTTATTGTTGACATAATATACTGATGATAATGTTTTTAAAGGACTGGGTTTTAGTTTTGTAACTTTCTATAAAGATTATTCTAATTTTGTGAAATATTCCACTATATTTTTATCATTACTGAGTATATGAGCTGACCCCGTTCATATGTTTTACCTTCCCAGGATTCCCAAAAGTGTTTTATGTTTTTTATGCAGGGTTAAGCTTTGGGAATAATGTAATTATCTACAGATTATCTATGTTATAGTTTATGTTTTTAATTGTAATGTAAGGTTGATGAATGTAATCTATTTTCCAAGACTGTTAAACAGATCGGTCCTTTAGGACATCATTTCGTGTATCACGCATTGTATTAAAATAATGAACTAACTTTGGGAAACTGGGGTTGACGTGTTACTGTTTGTATCAGTAGAATATTAGCAACAACCTTGTAAGTTAGATTAATAAAACCTGGATTAGAAAAGGTAACCCTATAAATGAATTTGGGTATAAGTCTAAGTACAAGACATCATCATTTAGATTTGGTAATGGATAACCTTGGATAGTCCAATAGAACTATGGATAGAGAAGATGATGACATCATTTAGAGATCCAATAAATTATTCTTCATGACTATATCACTATGATTAGTCTTTTTCACATTTTTCATTGTGTTTTCTTCAATGGTTAAAGTCATCAGGTTTATACAAGTAATGGTTATAGTGATGATAATGAATAACATCCAAAAAGAAATGAGATGAAGAAGATATTAATGGAGAATATATTGATGAATAGTTAAGGTTTTTAGATAGAAGTGGAATGATTGAGGTTATATTCAATTTTGATTAAAGAATTATTGCATCAATCCTTATATGGATATAATATTCATGATATATAAAAGGATTTTAATCCAGTAATATTTCTTTAAGGATTTAATATTTTATGGTTCCAAATAAGGTGACACAGTTTGGAGTAAATCATTTTGGAAATATTTGATTGAGTGAAAAATAACACATAATATGATTCTGATACTGAGATATTGATGTTGTAATAAAAAAATAATTTATTTGGAAAAATTATATTTTATATTAGTGACTACCTTGGAAATGATTAATAGTTTTTTATTCCATTATTATTGGAGTTCACATCATTTTTGGATTTATGGAGTATATCCAATATTCTTTTTTACACAACCAATATGGAAGAATAGGCGTATTCCATAATTTTTTATGGTAATTTTGGTTATTGAAATATTTTAATAGAATACATTATTATGTTTTTGACATGATTATTATATGACAAAACAAATCTTCATTATGTTATGTGACCTTCCGTATAAATTTTTGGATAGTTAGATTAGATAAAAGTATTTTGGATTAGCCAAAGGGTTGTTATGAATTAAAATTTTCATTGGATAATATTTTTTAATGTTAAAACATTTATTAAGATAATTTAGGGAATGTTATATTAATGTAGTATTAAGAAAATGAAAACTCACAGGTCAGGCGACAACCCGTTAAATCGGACAAGGCTATGGGAATCGAACCCACAACTAAAGTGCAAGAAGGATTTAATAACTTCCATTGGCCTACATGAACTCCCTGGTTTGAATAAAATAGTTTTATTTATTTAAATGGTATGAGTTTATATTTGTATCCTTATGCGATTAAGATAAATAGATTTTTTTGGAAGTTTTATTATATTTTTCAGAGAAAGATGAGATTTTGGAATGAATTAATTAAAGGGTGAAACCCTACATGTAAACAAAGTATACTTACATATATTTTTAGTTTATGAATTAAATTAATTATAAAACACTATGGAATGTAATACAAAACCAAAAATTATTTCCAAGTACTTTTTTTGCAATGATTCAAATGGTACCTTGGATTGTCATAGATTTATAGATATCTGGTCGTTAACATTATCATATTGAGGTTATTTATCACTATCCGTCATAACATTATGGTTAAATTTTTTTAATGACCATGGTTTACTACATGGAACCCTAGTATGTGTTATTTTTGGTATCCTTCATATATCCCTTTATTTTAAAAAATAGTTGTTATTAATTGATTTTTTGATGTGGGATGTCAATAATGATATTTTGAAATGTCAAACCACTAGTTTTATATCCTGTGTATAAATTTAGTGGATGAAATTTGTTGAAGGAGTGAAGAATTTAACACCCCAAGATGCCATGGTATGCTTCTTTTTAAATAATTCAATAGCTTGCGCTACACACATTACCGAATTCGAGCGCATCACAACCTATAAAACTAGACGATTAAAAAGACCTTATGAATATTATTAACCAAAATTATAATTATTTATATTCAATATATTATTTAACATCTATATTATGTTTTACCTATACTTAAAATAAGAAAAAATTCAATTTTTCAGGTAAAAGAAGTATTTTTCCAAAAATGCAGCTTCACTGACTTTTAATGGAGAACACTTTATAAACAAGTATTTTACACATTAATATATTCAATAGGAAAAAGAAAATTATTATTTATAATAGGGAAATTTAAAATTTATTTTGGATAAATTTTTAGTGTTTTTTTGATAACATTCATATTGTAATGAATTGTGAAAAATACTACATTTTAATTCAAAACAACTTTCTCATCAAATTTATTTATTTTCGTAGACTATAATTTTACTAAATTTTAAAGTATTATGAGATTATGTTTCTAAAATTAAGGATAATATTTCTCATAGGATATAATTTCACATTGAAATTCAATATTAACATGAATAAATCCTTTGGTGTTTTTTACTTTTAAAAAACATTTTCTCTGGTTTTGACAATGAGGATTAATATTAAATTAATTACTATAATTAATGTGTTTTGAATTTTTCAAAAATGATTCCATATTTGGAATAATGAGGTACAAATTTTATAAATATGTACCTTTTATTTTTTGGACATTATGAATATTAGATTCATTAATTATTTTTATTTACCATGGTTAAATGGTAAATCAGGTAAATAAGGGTAAAAGAATAATATTATAACAATATGAAACTACCATAAAACTTCTCATAATCCAATTTTATGATATATATATATATATGACCATGATCATCGTTTGGTCGGCTCTAGGACCCCATGGAGCCACTTCGGTGTGATAATGACATGTTATAATAATTAATTTAAAGTAATAATAAATATAACACAAACATGTATCATTTTACTAAAACAAGTTTAATGTGGGGTTATATAATTGATCTATAAGACTATAATTATTATTTAGAAATGTAAAAATAATTCCAACATCATGGTATTTTATTTATAATTATTATACATTATATAAATAATTTTATTTTTGACACAATTATGATGGAGTGATTACCTTATTAATGAAAGATTGAAATAAGTGATATTATAATTATTAAAATAATTGTAATTTAATAATTATAAGACAACTATTATTTTTTGGATAACATTCACATGCTACGGATGAGTTAATTCTTTTTTTCAAAGGAATGAAGCTGTTATGACTTTAAAAAAATTTCATTTACTAAATAGTGTCAAAATTTACAAAAATGATTTTTTAAAAAAACACCATTTTATTAAAAGATATACTAGTCATAAAAATCTATGATTCGGATAAATTACTTATATAGTGTTAAATATTTCATTAATGATCCACTTGAGGTTATCTTGTTATTTTATTTTAGCTATATTAACCCTGCAATATAAAAATACAGGAAGACATTATAAGTGTTAACGTATTTTACTAAGGGTTAAAGCCAAAAGATAAGATTAAATTAATTACATAAACATGTTTACAACCTATTTACTAAGACTATTTACACCCATAATAATATTATAATTGTAATAAATTACATATGAGCCATTAGAAACCGAAAATAAATTTTTAATAAATTAATATTTCAAGGCATTCTTAAAGTGCCGATCTCCTCTCTTATAAAAGGTCAATTCTCCTTATCCTTTCTTCACACCTCCAAACCCATATGGATTGACCAAACCCTTCCCAAATATCATACCAACTTCTATAACTTCATCCGATATTCCAACCATTCGGAAGAAAACCAAATTACGTAGTTCTTTTGTGTAAATCAAAAAGAAACACCCGAAGAAGAGGTAATCATTTTATTTCTTCTTACAAGGTTCTTTTCTTCTTCTGATTCCACTTTATATATTTTTTCCATACCAAAGTAATAAATCTAGTATCATACGTATAATTATATTTTATTATAATTGTGTGAAAACCATATTCATTATTTTATCCATCCTATGAATAATAATATCACCATGCTTGTGTGCGTACATGTTACCGTCTCCACGTCGTGGGGTAATTTTTTATTCAAAATTACATTATTAGGATGGGAATAATTATGAGTATAATGGTCATAAATAATGAATATGAAATTATTATGAATATTTATAATAAATATACCAAACACTTACATATAATTTAAAAATTTAATGAATGATATCGTTGCTCGTGCATACGTATGACCAACCGTCTCCACGATGAGATGAGATTAATTATCCACATTATCCATTAAATAATGATTAAAAAAATTATATGATAAGTAAATATAATATTTATTAAAATGATATAGTTTTTTAATTGAATAAAATATCCCCTATGCATAATAAATAGGACTTTCTAAAAAAACATGCACAGGAAAACAAAGAATTTAACACCCAAAATAATTGTAATAGTGAAATATTATTAACAAAAAGTGATAAGAGGATAGTATATGATATAATAAAAATGTATATGTTCCTAGTATAATTTATTAAAAATATTAATCTTTTTAGATGTGGTTAATGCACCATCAACTTAAGAAAAGTACAAGGAATGGATTAATTTCACAATCTCATTATTATCTCAGATTGTTTATAAATAAGTATCTACTAAGAGATATTTATCATCCAAATCCATATTTATTATACATGTATTTCAAAATAAAATTTATATTCTTAGAAGGTTTTTTAAATTCATTTATAACCATGTTTTACTTTTTATGAAATTTTTTGAAAGGAATCTTGCTGTCATTTTCAAAACGAGGTACTGTATGACCTTTTTGATAAATTTATCAAGGAATGTTTTTTTAAATATATGGTGTGAGTGGATATTTTTAGGCATTATGAAACCTTAACATTTTAAGATTTACTTACATGATTAAGTTTATTTTAAAAGGAATTTTTTTATTTCATAATTACGTAGGCTTTGAAAAGATTACAATGTAAAAAAGGATACTTCTCTAAAAGATATTTAATTACTTTATTAGATTTCATTCATCTATGTCTACATACATTATTAGATTTTATGATTAATTGAGTTTTATTTTTTATGATACAGTCTCCCATATTATATTTAAGGATTTATTATATGTTTACTATGGATCTGCTATTTTTATATCATTCGTTGTTTATGGTTAAATTATTGACATTTTGCATGCTAGTTTTAATACAAATGTTTATGATGTGTTTCACCCTTTTCATATGAAGAATGAATTGTACATAGTAAGTGATGGGTAGGGCCTGATATAGCCCCTTGATTCATCAGTAGGTCTCAAGAGATGAACTAGTGACTTTGGTAGAATTCCATAAAAGAATATTTATGTATGGTATAGGCATGAGGCTTTGACGTTGTGGTTATGATGTCCAGAGTTATTCATTACATCATTATGAGATTAGTTATTGATTTTAAATGTGATTATTCGACTTATAGTATAACCATGTGAATGTTTAAATGGAATTATTTGATTTATTATGGCCATATTATGATGAAGATAATGTATAAAATGTACAGTGTTTTAGTTTTGTAACATGCCCTAAAAGTATATGCTTATTTTTGATAGCTTCCTCTATATTTTTTTTATCCTTTCTCAGCATCCAAGATCAAATATTTCTTATATTTTATATTACCAAGATTCTAATAAGTGTTTTACAATTGTTATGCAGGGTTATGCTAGTGGAATAATGGTATTCTAAAATGATTATCTATGATGTAGTTTATGTTTTGAATTGTAATGTAATATTGATTAAAGTAATATATTTTCCCAGACTACTAAACTGATTGGTCCTTCAAGAAATGATTCCTTGTATCATGCAATCATATTAAAATAATGTTCTGGCTACAGGAAAATGGGGTCGGGGAGTGATATATCATATCATAAAATTTCATGGATATTTTTTTTACATAGAACAATATAATAAATTGAATATAAATATAAAACCAACACATTAGAATGAAATATGTTATACAATAATTTTAGAAGACTTGGTAAAAGAGTGAATTACATATGTACGCAAAATAAGAATGAAATGTAACATATTCAATAAAATAAAGTTTAAAATTTTACATAAAACTAACATTTCATTCAACAAATATAATTATAAAGGTGGAGAAAACAACATAATTATAGTTAAGGACGTGATAATGATTATTGAAAAATATTCTTTTTATTGGCCTTCCATTATGCGAAAAATATGGATTAAATATTAAAATATATACCCAAGAATATAAATAAAACATTAATAATAAATCCCATGAAAGAAAATGAATCATATCAGAAATTGATAAAGTTTAATGGATACATGTATATAGAGTGATATATCATATGATCATAAGAATAAAAGAGCAGTAGAGACCCAATACCCTAAATCCTGACATTCTTTGAAATCACCTTTACCAACGTCAACATTTAAGTTAAATTTATAAATTTCATAATTAAAAAAATTTTTCATATTAATTTCATATCTTATAACCCATTTAAAAATATTTTTTATTCATTTAACGAAATATTTTTTATAATTTATCATTTTTTGGTTCCATAATTTATTATTACAAACCATATTCTATGTAATAGTAATGATTTAAAATTACTATACAAATGGTATGTAAGATCTATAAGTATCTTCGTATACTTTCCATTTCATTTCATAAATGATGAATTCAATATTTTATTATATTTTTTAAATTAATAGAATCTTTTATATAGTTTTTTTATATTTTTAAACTAGATTTGATGAATTACCATTAATATTATTAGTGTAATTATATTTTAACATTATAAAATATTAAAAATATGATAGTTTGATTTAGAATCATATATATTAAGAGATTTATTATATATAATAAATTTATTATGGGAATAATTGGAAATAAAATTGTAAGATTCAGATAATAAGTGTAATACTACCATCGGTGAATGATGGTTTTAAAAGAGTTTAAAAAGAAGATGAAAAATATTAAATACTTGAGTTTCATAAAAATTCTACAGTGGAATTGTAATAGTATTTTAATTTTACATTAAATATTAACGATTTTTTCAAAATGTATAATAGATGAATTTAAATGTAAATAATGTGGGTTTGAATCACATACCTTGATCTTTGAGTAACCTCCTTTGGATTGATATTAAAGGTTTCAGAGGAGGATCTTTTGAATATCCTGAAAAAACATAGATATGAGAGTCAATATTAGGATTTATATTTATCTTTAGAAACATAATATGTTTCATAAGTGATGAGAATGGGGTGGAGGAGTGGTGATAAAATAGACATAAAATATGTTTAACTTTGAGTAAAATATTTAATAATTTATAATTTAAGATTAGGATGAAATGTGTTTATTTATTTTATTTTTATTAGTGTTTTATAAAAAATATGTTTCCTTGAAATTTAAATACACCCAACCTAAAAAGGAATATTTCATATATTTTATTGAAAGTAATGAAATCAAAAATAGTTTTAAAATAAAATTAAATATAAATTCTATTTTTAAAACAAATTTACAGGTTCAAAAATTATGTTTATTTTTTCATAATCCCTAGTAGTATTCATTTAATACCTTTTAGGTCTTAAAAAATGTTTTATAAATTGTTAAATGATTTTTATATCAATAAAACATCAAAAAAATTATGGTATACAAAAAATAAAATTTTTCCCTATTATACTAATAAAAATATTTTCAGAAAAATATTTAAAAATCACTATTACCTAATTTTTACATGGTTTTTATAAAATTCATATGAGTTTTATCAAAATAAATTTGTAAATAACGAATTTATAATATAGAAAAATAACATTAAAATTGATATTTAACTAAACAAAATAAATAAAACTCAATTAATATTAATACATATACATGACTTTGGATGCATAATTCACCAAATAATTTCTGATTCTTCTACTATTTATAATTAACTATATTTTTTATGGTATATATTAATTATTAAGAATTTTATTTATCCCTACGGTTATGTTACAATGGTCATATACAATTATAATAGATAGATATTTATTATAATTATATCAAATACAATTTATTTCCTTTATTAAACATTTAAAATATTTCATCTAGTATTTCTTAAAATTTCATTTGTAAAATTAGAATATTTTTCACAATATTTGTTGTCATTGTAAAATTTAGTTCATGGGTATTTTATTTCTATGATACCATGAATCAATATATATAAATTTTTAATTAGTGTTACATTATTATTTATATTTTCAAATTATACTTATATTAATACTATATAATTTATTTATCATTTATCTATAAAGTTAAAATAGGAAAAAATGATGTTCATTTTTTAGGGTGAATTAGAAAATACAACTACAAAACATATAAGTTATATAGAAGAGAAAATCATGGAAATGTCTTGACAAAGATTCCCCTAAACTAGTTCTTTGAGATGGTGGATCACTAGGCCTCAAGGGAACCTCCCCATATGCAAGAGGCTACTGACAACCAGTGACAGTGTAATGGTGGTATTGTGGGGAGACTATACCCTCAAAAAACTGTAAAAAATAGAAAAAAATAGCCAAGTATCATACATATCATTAAATAAACGGAGTGTGGTAGTGGTAAATAAATGAAATAAAACATTCTGTAATAATTGATGAAGAATTATATAAAATCCCGAATAGTTCTCCATACAGCAAAACACTGGTAACCCACATGGACAAACATACAGATACATAAATACAAAAGAATATAAAGATAAATGTATAGGGATCTACTACTAACTACATTCCTAACCACATACCCATTCTCCAAACACTATCGAACTACACCAACCCATAAAAAATAACTCACAAGGGAATATTTTCTTGATCATCAAACTGTAGGCCTCATCTTTATCCACCACACAACTCGTAATCAACCTAAAAAGTAGACATAAGGTCTGCACATACACCGAGGTGAACGTGTATCGGTGAGAATGATTCTCAGTAGGTGACCCTGATAAGAAACCTATAAATTTGATTCTATATGTTCATGAAAAACCAACATCTCAGCCTTACTGAGACACAAAAAAATATTGTGAAACCAAACATGAAACCATAGTCGAGCCCCATGTTCATAATCCTCATCAACTAGGAATGTTTTAGAATGGATGTGCATATCTATTTTCTTACATACGTGCAACACCATACTTATACATACATACATACATACATACATACATACATATGATATTCATGAGTAAGTGAATTAAATCAAATAAAAAAAACAATGATCAATCCTTGGGTGCATAATCCGGATCACCGGGACATACTATGCAAGGGAATTGAGTAGGACATTGTGGAACTCAATCAGTGTATCATTAAGTTGATATCCTGGTCTGTAATCCACATCAACATATAACTTCTTTGGAAAACACTGAAATTATATCTCTGAGCATGATATATGACCACAAGGGGATAATCGTCCAAAACCTTGGTTCACCTGTACTCACCTCTAATCACTAGAAAAGATACCATATACCAATATTCAATCATGTAAAAGGGAACTGCAACCAACTATTCCCTATACCGAGTAATCACGTGTCAGACCCCAAGGTCTGGATCTAATGTATAAAGACCAAGGCATCCTCATCGTCCTAAACTGTGTAATCACAAGTATAACATCGATCACAACCACGCCAAAAAATTAAGTGTCATGCCACAAAAGGTTGGATCCAAGGTATTGAAGGCCATGGAATCCTCAGCGAGTCCCATGACCATCTCAATGGAAACTCACTAAAGGCATTGGTTCGTGTTCTAGAAGTATGTCTACCAAACATGGTGTACGTGATTACATGCATGAGAGATCCATGGGTTTGAAAAAACCAAGTAATCCCATGGAATCAAGACCCAATGTGGATAATCAATCCAAAGCATCCACTACCATGTCATGATCCAAGGAGAAAAATCCAATGTATCTTTCTAAAAGACTATCCTATTTGTCTGTCTAAAGAATTCCTAAAATTGGGAATTCATGGTCACTCAAGGAATACAATTTAGCATCCCGGTGAGTCTATCCTAGGCATTCCTACAATGGGAATCCATCAATCACTCAGGGAATAAATGTTAGAATCCCTTTGAGCGCATAAAAGTCATTCATGCATTGGGGATCCAATTATTGCTTAGGGCATACCACAAACATCATATAAGTCTCTACATATATAATTGATGAAACATCTACGGTCATCGAATCAATATAATAATCAAGATATATAGGATCAATTGACTAACCCCCGGTAGTACCTAGGGGTATACCAAAAAATATCCTAAATACCTTGGGCATAGATGTTCGGCAGAAATTCTAAACTGACAACAGAAAACCATTTATACCCAAACACAAAGTACAGCTTTTGTCGGTCAAGCAATGGGGAACCCACTAGGTCCCTCATGTTAAACTCTAAATAGTCATCTTACATGGGATCCTCGAATGTAAACACCAGAATAGGAATCCTACATGGCATCTTTAGCAGTAAAAGGTAATAGAGGAATAATAAAAGGGATCATAGAAATGGTACATAAGAATATGGATCCAACAAGGGATTCCCATGATCACCATACAAGAAAAGGTATCCATCAAGGGATCCTTGATGGCCACATAAATGATATAGTCATCCTACATGATTTCTCGATAACAATTGTTCCCATTACCTCTTATGACAGAAGTTCAAATCTCTCAAGGGAGACATCGTCAAGGGAAATATGTCATGAGATATAGCCTATACATCATCTCAAATAAATGTCTCAAACTAGATTTTTCTGAACACCCATCCTAGAATTCATGTTTAGGTATCTCCCTTTGGAGAAGTCTAAATTCAATAAATGGAGGAATTACCACTACATTTAGGTATAAGTCCCAAAAAAACCCATTAGGTGTTCTTATAATGCTAACTGGGTTCCTCAATTGCAATCTATTTGGAAAACTACTCAGAAAGGACAACTCATAGGTCCAATTCTGACTACTAGGAAAGAAAAGATGAAAATGCCACAAAGGGTTAAAAATGGGAAATACATAGCATATCACCCTAAACACACAATGTGTACTGCTAACACACCACATGTGTGTGTACTTCCACCAAACTGGGCGTGTAAATCCTCATGTACAATTGGTGTGAAATTGGTACATGAAATATGCCAAATACTTGATACATTCCTCTGTCCCTCAACTGGAATGGTCATACACTTGTTGAGGACATGTAAGTTTACATGACATGCTACCCACATGAGGTTTGGAAATGAACTCCACATGGCCATGTACCCCTACATGGGTTTCCATGCCTGGGTACTCAGCTACATGAATGAGTACTAGTACATATGGAGTACACCCCAATACATGGTGTGTACTCCATAAACATTATCTTCACCGAATACAAAAAAACCATGGCATTTATCCCTATAGTACACACTATTTATCCCGGTTTTCCAAAATGGTAAACCTATAGATCTAATGAAATCCCCATTTTACCCCCAAATCAACTGACTTGGCCGCTAGGTTCTGATAGAAATCATAATGGGGAAATAGGTTTATAAAATGATGAATATATAGGGGTGTTAATGTAAAAACATAAATGGGCCTACCATTGGGAAAAAATGACCATTCAACTCTTTATTTCATGGTCCACGATTGATACATGTAAATTTAGTGTGTCGAGGGCTTCACGAAGGTACTACATTCTATCCCTATATCTTTCTCTTTCTACCTCCCTCTTTTATCTCATCATCGAGAAGTATATGACCTATAGGAATAGAATATGATATATGGAAGGAAGAAAAATAGGAAAATAAAAACAATAGAAACAAAAGAATAACAATTAAAGAAAAGAAAATGGGGCCAGGGCCGGCCCTGAAACCCGACCCAAGTCTATACCTCGCATAGGAAACACTCCCCAATACAGAATCAATGGCGGAGACGAAATATGAATCTGAAATGTCATTCAAAAGTTATCACCAAAAAAACTTGCATAAATAGTTTAAAATTTAATTTATTAAATATTAAATATTAATCATTCCTCTAAAATTAAAACGTCTCAAATTTATACCAAACTCAGGAACTAGGCTAAAACTCTTATTACGGGAGCAACATAGTGGTCAGAAAAATATTCTGAGATCATATTCTAGGGGAAAAAACAATTTTACCACATTACATTGATTAGAATGAAAAAATCATATTTATACGGAAAATTGTAGTTCTGAAAAAAACGAGTCCTTATACACTCCAACCATAAACCTTCTATCATCATAAAATCCTGGTGAAAACATAAGTAACCATGCTCTTAACCCAAGAAACTGCACAACCATGATTTTTTGACTTTACAAACACCAGTCCAATAGCAACAACAACTATCTACGTCATGGAATACTTTTAACTGTGACCTATATGGTACTCCCCACCACTGGAATACCCTTGTCGTCATCTTACAAGAAAAATAATATCTCAATAGATAAAAAATTAAGGTTCAAATTAAAATGAGGTTGAGCACCCCAAAACGGCCAATGTAGAACTCCCCACCATATGGCTTACCTAGCACCGCTCCTTGAGTGCAACCTCAACTAGTTATTTAATCAATAGGGAAGAAAATTTGGAATGAAATTCAGCTCGGTGTAGGTCCAATGATATATCAATGTACTGAGGTTGAAAACAAGATAGGGCATGATGGTCTCTAACTAGTAGTATGCTAAGATCCCACCCAAGGTCTATACACCTCCCTCCGAGCCATGCTCACATCCTGTCAAAACATGACCATGATTCAACCATGGGTCAACCGTCTCATGGTAACCCATAATTTCAAGATTCCACCTCTACCAAAGAGGAAAATTAATCATTTAAACAATAACTCTCAGGAATCCAAGACCAAAACGAGTCCTCAAAACATAAAACCTCAGCTCACACCTGACCAATCACTAATTTACATTCAAATAATACCACATGCACCCATCATGTATCTTTAACACCCAACATGTTCTCTAACAAGTCATCAAATGAAATCATAATCTGACTATTTTACATGATATTTCTCATTAACCCCAAATTTCCCTTATAAACCCTCTTCAACATCAGGGACCACAATTGTGCCATCATTTTTCCCACAACGACTCATCACACGATGTCATTTGAATCATGAGATTCTACCCTTGTAGTTACTACATTAGCAACAATGGAATCATTGGTCGACATGGTCTGACTCCTAAAAAATCATACCCATTGAATCCAATCTCGAAAACACAACCACAAAATGTGCTTACAGAATGATTATGAAATCAACATGCATATAACACAAAACATGACCACCTACCATTCATCGATCACAAAATGAGCACAAACCAAGATCACAACCTAAAAGGCATATGAAAACTTGAACCAACCTCTCTCGTGTAGGTTTCCCTGGAAAAAATAAATTCTACATCGTCCTATAAGGATCCTAGTACACCCTAAGGGCCTATAGGTCTCCCACCTCACCCTACAGAACAATACTCATAGATGAGTCAAAAGGTCCATACACCTAGCCCAAAATATCCATCCTCTCAAAATAAGGTAAAGATAAAAATGCCCTTCAAAGGTAAAACCATAAACAAGGCCTACAAGGGACCTATTTTCATCGAGAATCCTCATAAAAAACTGCTCCTTGGAGGTCACAGTACCGATATAAAAGTGAATCCTACATGGAACTCACTGGGCATCCATATAAAGAAATACTCTCTAGAGGTCCTATTCTTAGTAAAAATCATAGTATCCATCAGAAAAATAATTATATATATTTTTAGATAACCATATACTTAAAAAAGAACACCTTATAGGGTTAACATCAGAAATGCATCACATTTCACATCAACTATCTAGGTTCACTACACCTCTCATGCATGAGGACCGAGTTATTAGCGTTAAACCAAAACTAGTCAATGTAAATCCACACAACATGCTAAAATAATATAATGTGTATGTAAGTAGGACAAATAAAATATGCCTCATTCTTCAGTAAAACCACACACTAACAAGTCTAATGTTGCGAATACAACATGACAAATATAATACATGAGACTCCTCATTAATTTCCCTTCCAAGAGTGATAATTCATACCTGACTTCTTTACAATTTAAAAGATACATATATCTAAACTAAATCATAACTTACACATAACATGTGTGTCTCTCAAGGTAAAAATAAAATACATCATTAACGTCAGAAACTGGAACAACAATCCCATACCCTGGAAATGAGGACTTCTTATAGGAACAAGTGTTCTTGACACACCAGTAAAATATCAATCACAGGTTCTGACACATTATTAATAGTAATATATACCATATCACAAATAGTATATACTAAGAAATTAAAAACTATGATTCCACATTATAACATCCCACCCAAGATTCCATTGAACTGGTGCTCTGAGACGGTGGGTTACTAGGCCTCAAGCGTGCCTCCTCGTATGCCAGAGTGTGCAGACTAGATGTGAGGGTGTAAAGGTGGTATAATTTGGAGACTATAGACAAATAGAAGAGTATTAAAATAACATAAATATCTTTGTATCATGAACATAATTAAATAAATAGATTTTGGAAGTAGTACATAATAGAAATATAACATGTCGTATTAATAAATGAAAAATGGTATAGAATTGTGAACAACTATCCATACAATACAACACTTATCACCGACTGGTCTCACCATACATATATAGATGTACAAAAGAAACTGATGTAAATAGTACAAGGCTATACTACTAACTCTTAAATAGGTAACATGCTCACTCTCCAAACACTATTGAACTATACCATCCCGATTAGAAGAAATCAAACAAGTAGGTCTTCTTGATCATAAAACACTAGGCTTCATCCCTATCCTACCCACAACTCATGATCAACCCAAAATGTAGACATCAGGTCTACACATACACTGAGGTGTACATTCAAGGATGATAAATAATCTTAGAAAGACACCCTGATAGGAACCCTATAAGTGTGACGTTATAAGTGTATGAAAATGAAGCTCCTCAACCTCACTATGTTACACCTAAAAATGATGTAAAATAGATCATGAAACCATATTCAAACCCAAGGTCTCTAATCCTGAAAAACTAGGAAATCTCCACAATGTATTTAATTATCTATAAAAATTCATATGTACAATCCCATAACTATATATACATACATAAATATAAAATTCATGAGTAAGTGAATGAAATAACATAAATATTTATTTTTTCAATACTTGGGTCTTTAAACCTGATTTCTTAGATATACTACGCAAGGTAATTGATCTAGATATTATACATGTCATGTTTTGTATCATTATGTCGATATCTAGGTCTGTAATCCCAATATACATATACATTCTTCGGCCAACATTAGAATTATATATATATGCAAGCTACATCACGACATGGGAATACTCGTCCTACACTTGAGTTCACTCGTACTATCCTCTAATCACTAACAAGGATATTGTATACTAGTGGTCAATGAAATAAAACTTCACCACAATGAACTACGTCATATGCCAACTAATCATGTGTCAGACCCCAAGGGCCAGTTCCATGGTATATAGAACATGAAATCTGCATAATTCTACATTGTTTAGTCACTAGTATAACATCCATCACAACCACATGAAATAATCATTTGTCAAACCATGAAGGGCTAGATCCAAGGTATATGAGACCAATGTATCCTTAGTGAGTCCCATGATCATCTGATGGAAACTCGGTAAAGGCATCTATTGGAGTCCCTGTAAAATTCTTATTGAACATGTACAATGTGAGTCCAAGCAGCCTAGATCCAAGTAGAAGCAAAGACCAAAGAATACCATAAAATCAAGAACAAATGAGCATTTAAAATACTAGAAATCCACTACCATTTTATGATACATGGAGAGACATCCATGGAATATATAGAAAAAATATACCTATGAGTCTTCCCAATGCATTCCAACAATAGGGAATTAAAGTATCAATCTATACATACAAGTTAATAGCCCTCCACGTCCGACCAGGGAATTATTACAATGAGAATCCAAGTATCACTTAGGGAATACAAGTAAACATCCCTCTGAGTCTGTCCAAGGGATTCCTATAAAGGTAATCCAAGTATAAGTAAAGTCATACCATAAACATCAAATAAGGTTCAAAAGTTGGATATAATGAAACACCTAGGGTCATCCCAAAAATATAATAATCATGATATACTATCTCAATAGACTACCCCATGGTAGTACATCAAGGTATACTTTTAAATATCATAAATAACATGAATCAAAATCCAAATACCAGGAAAGAGCATCTGGGCATACCAAAGTAATGAAAGACGACTCATTTGTGGTTAGACAACCACCAACAAATAAAAACCTCTAGATAACAACGCTACATCATTAGTAATCATGTTAAAGATAAAAAAATAGTTATGATTGATTAAATTCCAAACCCAACACTACTTCTATTGCCCCTTGTGATTATAAGTTTTGAAAGGGTTCTAAGGTGACATCAAAAAACCATCTCTATCCAAACCTGACATGAGAATAAGGGTCAGTCAAGCAATAGGGCACCCACTGGGTCCCTCATATCAAACACATAAGAGGCATCCTGCATGGGATCGTTTAATTTAAACACCAAATCATGGATCCTACTTGGGATCCTTATATATATGGTAAATGAGGAATCCTACACGGGATCCTAGAAATGGTACATATTACATGAATCCTACACTGGAATAACAAGATCATCATATAAGAAAAGGAATCCATCAGCGGATCCTTGGTAGCCAGATAAATGATATAGGAATCCTACACAAGTCCTAAATAAAAACTACTCTCACAACCGCATAGGCCAGAAGGGATAATCTCCCGAGGGATACATCCTAAAAAACACATCATGAGAGATAGACCCTATATCATCTCAGAGCAAAGTATCAAACATGGTGAGTCATAATACCCAACCTATCTTGTTTGTTAAAGTATCTACCATAGGGTATGACTGAATTTTATAACTAGATGAAGAACCTCTCTGTTTAGGTTGAATTCCAAAAACACCCCTTATGATTCCATAGAATGATAAATGGGTACCATCTCAATATACATGGAAAACTACAAATAATAGACTACACTTGGTTAAAATTCTGACTATGGGGCAGGAAAACACGAAATACCCTCAAAGGGTTAAAAAGGGGCATTACCTATCATGTCACCCTCAACATGTGAAATATACTCCCATCATGACACATGGGAGTGTACTCCTGCTGTCCTAGGTGTGAAAAATTCCAAGGCACACAATGTGTGAAATGGGTATATCTTGTGTACCTGACATAGGGTATATTCCCATGACCCTCAACTGGTCTAGACCTATATATGGCCAGGCTGAGTACTTTTACATGGCATGTTACCCACACTAGGTTGGGCCACGTAATCCACACATCCATGTAAACCTACACTAGTTTCCATGCCCTGGTACTCACGTACATGTCAGGGAAATAGTACACAGTGTGTAAACCCATGTACACAACAGGAAATCCTTAATCTACATCTTCCCCAATTAAGAAGAACAAGCCAAATTCCTCCTTGGGGATAATCAATTTTTACCTTGGTTTTCTAGTATTAAAATCCTCTAGATTTCTTGTGACCCTCATTTTTACCCCCAAGTAAACATATCAGGCCCCTGGGGGATTTTATAAATCCCAATCGGGGATTATATTTAGAAATACATGAATCTAAATGGGTTTTCAATAAAAACATAAATAGGTCTACCTTTGGGTAGAAACTACCAAAGCTTCACTCAATATTGTGGTCTACGGTTTCCCCACTTCAATACACTGCATTAAAGGCATCATGATGGTACTTCTTTTTATCCCTATCTATTTCTCCCTCCATATTTTTTCTCTTAGTAGAGCAGCATAGGAGGATATGAATGAGTATCATATGTGAGATGAAAGGAATGAAAGAAAAAAAATTAAAAGAAAGAAATGAAGAAAAATAAAATAAAATAAAAAGGAGTTTATCCTGTCATCGGTGACCCAATTAAGTTTATGCCTCAACTAGGAAATAACATAGGTTCCAGACTTAATAGATGAGGCATAATCTTAAACATACACTCAGTTCAAATGATATATCTGAACGAACCTGCAAAAACAATTTAATATTTAATCTATTAAATATTAATTATAAAATTTTCTGCCAAAATTACAATATCTCTAATTTCCTATAAACTCATTTACTAGGGTAAAAACCCAATTCTAGGATCATGGGAGTGGTCAAAAAATATATAAGATCATATTCTTGGGTTAAAGACCATTTTACCACATTATAAGTATTTGAAAGAATAAAATTCAAATATCAACTCAAAATTTCATTTTGAAAAAACACGGGTCCTTAAAATTATAAATAAGCCACGAGTTACATTTATACATCCTTCATAAATTTTACCCATGAAATTTAAACTCAATAACTTAGATGAAAAGATATAAGGAATATTTTTCTTTATTATGTCCTCTGGATCCCATGTTGCCTATTAATTATTATGATTTCCCCATAGTAATTTGACAAAATGAGAGGTATATTTCAAGGAACATTATATCTATTACATCATATTTCCCATGTAGCTTCTTAATAGGGAGTTCATGTTCCAGTTATTTTACTTACATTTTTAATAAATTACTGGGATTTTTAGGTAATTCCTTAAAGGGAATATGTGGAGTAAATTATGAACATGATATGGTTTTGGGGAAAGTTAAAGTAGATAGGCCTCATGTGCTTCCATGAACCCACACTCCTTCATTCAGTAATCATACACACTCACATGACATATAAACTTTGATACCATCTATAAAAGCCATGATATTACTATCCATAACTTCAAAATCAATAAAATTTATTTATTATATTTAATATAAAGTATCTTCTTATATTTTATATATTTATAGAATTCGAAAAAAAATATAAACTTATAAATCCGAAGTCTTTATCAACTAATGGGAAATTTTTCATTATTTATGACAAATACTTAATCTATAATGAGTCATTAACATCTCTCCTAAATTTATCAACATGTTCCATTCTTATAAACATGTCCCATGTACTAAATTTATTCATAAAATGGGGAAATATAAATGTAATAATGGGTGAGCTCAAATTATAAGTAGTGATGTCATACAAATGATTAAATGATATCAACAACATGGAATAAGTATTATAGACGGAATGAGTAAACAATAGGAATATACAATGAACTAAAACTGATAAGATACTATATCTATGATAACAAATTAAAACATGGATATAAATATTATTGATCTCATAAAATGTAATAAATGTTTCCAATTATCACAAAATTCATGTCAAGGCCATAAGGAAAATATTTACTTGTCTTCAAAACTATAGTTAAGACATCTTGATGACTTGGGAAGGCATACCCAAAAAACACAAACTTTTTTCTCAAGAGACATGTTGATGAATTGAGGGGATATATAATTATAGGTCCCACCCATCACAAAAGTATGTCCAATTAATTAACCATAATATTAAAAAATATATTTAATTACATTTCAAAGGGACCCACTTGAGTAATAAAAACATATCTATGTCTACAATAAAAAATACAAAATATCGATAATTTTCCATATTTCAATAAAATAGATGACATGATCATAGCATATCCCGAAAATGAAGGTGCATGGAAATCCAATGTAGTGTAAAAATTCCAATAATCATCTATATTGGAGTTCAAATAATTTTCCTCGAGTCAATAAAAGGGATAACATGATCATAACCCTTCCGGAAGAAGAAGGGAAATGGTAATACAATATATAGTCAACATTCCAATAATCATCTTTATTGGAATTACAATAACTTACTTAGTTTCGAAAAAATATCATTATTTCAAGGTGATCATAATCCATTATAAATTATTTAAAATTTTATGTTCAAACCATATACATAAATGAGTATCTGACTAAGTCAATACTGGAATATCGTTATCAAAATCCATCCAATGAAAGAAAGTGGATAGTTGTAAAAGAACAAAACACAATAAATGAGAAATATTCATAAAATGGTTTCTTTGGTTTGAATTTATATCCTTATTAAAATTATATACAAACATATATGGAAATAAAATGTCATAATGTACCAAACCCATATGAAATAAGTTCAAATATAATCATAACACAATATATGAGATTGGATTTATAAAAAAATAATACTTATATGGAAATGACTGAATTTATAGCCTCTTGAATAGGTGAAAAATATTTGGATATTGAATTCGATAAAATAAAAATAGTATGATACAAATATATCCATTGGAATTTAATACACCACACAAAGAAAACATTGCGAACAAAATTTATTATTCCTCAAAGAATCAAAATTGAGTCCATGAAAACTCTTATGGATTTAGAATAATTTGAATCAAATCCATTTTAATGATAGGGATTATATTTTAATATTACATACTATTATTAATAGTTAATTAATGAAATGATATCTCAAATATGAAGTAAATACACCATATAAATGAAATTTGGTTCATAATATCAAACATATCTCAAAGAGAGCAATTTGAGAAAAAACCCCACTTATTGTCTGGAATTTCATGACTGTAAATTGAATACATACATCCCAATAATATACATAATAAAAATTTAATACATAACCTTAGTAATATCAATTATCTTTCATACTCTTAACAAGTAGTAAATCTCAAAATGAATTCATCTGATTCTCCACATTTGGTGTTTATATTTGTGATCAATTTTAGTAGTTTCATAGGAGTGGTGTCCATATAAATTCATCTTCTGAAGATCGTCAGTACTATGACATTAAATATACATTTATAGATTATTTATAATTATTTTTGATGATTAAAATTCCTATCATGAGTTTCTTATTGTTTATCCTTGCAAATTTAATCGATAACAAGCATGTTATAGTGATTTTAGGATATCGAAGGGTTTTTTCATGATTGATGAAATAAATATTGATACCACAAACATATAATAAGAAACCATTATTTAAACATTTATATTACACTATTCCAAAAATTATATTCTTATAGTCATTCCTGATTTAAATTTCTAATATTGTTGACGTTGGTGGTAAAACTGACCAAAACATGAGTACACCCTGATTTAATGAATGGTTATGATGTGTTTTTTATAATATAATTATATAACAGTCATAATGAAATTATTATTTTTTATTAATTTTATTTATAAAAACTGGATGGAATTATAATAATATGAAATGAATATAAAAATATAAAAATATTATATAAAATATTATCATCTTAGTATGCTTTTTTTATATGATTAAATTAAAGATGGTCATTTTTTGATCATATCATTTATAGGTTCCACAATTCTTCATAATAAAACCATAATGATATAATCAACATAATATTCCCTCAGGAAATCCATTTAAAGAACCATCAATGACTGGGGGTTATGAGAAATGAATTTCATTGGAAATGACTTATGCTAACTAATGGTGACCAGAAGCTTTTGAATATTGGAGAGGGTACTATGAGGATAAATATAGTGACCGAAAAATTTAAAATTAAAATTCCATTATGAATGAATTAATTCCTTTTTAATTAATTTTTTATATAAAATATGTTCACTATTTGCTATGTTTTTAATTTTGGACCATCCTAAAATATAGCTATAATTTTTCTATTGGGAATAAAAGAACATTATGAATCCTAACTATTAATTATTATTTTTTATACATTAACCATTAAGATTACTATATGTTATTGGTTAAGATAAAATCTATTTCACAAAAAATTATTTCGTGATTTCTTTGACCAATAAAATTGATGCCTTTATAACCCATTTATTGTATCTTACATGGGATATGGATTCATTGGACACTGAACTTAACCAAGCCCAGGATAAGATTAAACAACTGAAACATGGGGAAAACCATTTATTGTAAATGTTAATGCTCCTACATATTTCCTCCCAAAAAAAATTCCATGCTCCACCATAAGAGAGTATTACCATCATACTCTTTACCCTTAGGACATATGCTGGTGTAATAAGGGGTTATATATCTCTATCATAGTAGTATGAATTTATATATTTTATTTTAAAAAAAAAATTATTTCATTTATCACTTTTTATTAAGACATTATATATTTACATAATTTTGTATTTATATTGCTAAAATAAGATTTTGATATAAAGAAATGAAAATTCTATTTTAAAAAAATATATATATAGTTTCAATTAAAACATAATTTTCTATAAAATAAATAATTTTTTTTATTAATATTTATTCTCAATAAATGGCCTTATTAACTAATATTTACATAAATATAAATCCTAATGTGATTGAATTGAACCTAATTTAATTTTTATAAATATAAAAAAGACGATTGTGTCGTATAAAATTAGTATTTTTAAATAAAAATGTGATTTTTATTTTTATGTTGAACTTTATATATATATATATTTATTTATTTTTAATAATATAAATATTTTTTTCATATTTTTGCATCAAAATTAACAAATGGTGACTTTTCAATAAATTTTTGACACAGTTAAATTATAGGGTCACATTTAACAAGATATAAATATATTTTGTGTATTATGACATCATAATATACCAAATATGATGTAATAAATACAAAAATCCATCTGAAAATATTGATTTTCTATTTAATATATCGTGTTTTTGATGTTATCGGATTAATTTTACAAACTAATATTCTATCATCTGAAACCTATATTATATTTTAAGGTTTTATAAACAATTATTTATGAACATAACTCACCTCCACATAATGGATAGTATTATTTTCATGGGTATCATTCTTAGACTAATAAAATATTTAAAACCACTCCTCTTCCAAATAAATAATGGGGAAACACCGTGGGAATATTTATGGATTAAATTAATTTATTTATAACACGCCAAAACCTATGTATATATATTATTAAATAATTGACAACTTTTATAATATAAATACCCTCCTGAACACAATTTAATTTTTATTACAAACCATATTGAGATTTTATATCTGCTCTATATCTCTATCAAAAGCCCTATCATGTTATTCCAATGTGCATATGTATTTTTTCCCATGATTTTAGATTCACCCTTTCAATGTCCATGATTCTATCCCCTGTATTTTTATTCAATTAAATACTTTTTAATAATACTTTTTATTTCTAATATTGCAATTTGTTTGTACACATCCAATTATTATCATTATCATTACCAAATATGAGATACCACCATTAACTCCCATTAAAACCTTTTAATATCCTTTATGTACACCCGTTATACAAATGAAATTATCACATGATTTTCCATTAAATACTATTTTGTTATGAACAACCATCCCCATTTCAGCTCAAGGGTGTTCACCTAGATGTACATTTCATACATTGATATGTTAATTCATGTATGAAGTGAATAATATTTGATTGTGGGATTAAATGTGATGAAGGAAATTCATATTTTTTATTATCTTTGTGGATCATATATTAACATACATAATTTGAAAGTCATGAGTGGGCCTAGAATTATATAGTCCTATAATAAATTTTTAATGTTTTTATCCAGAAATACAATGTATGGTGCATGGGTTGTTATCATATGATTTCTATTTTATGATGTATCAGAGGATAGCCATTGATTATTCTTGTGATTTCGTATTTCTTGTTATTTCCCCATTCATATAAGCCATGTTGTTATCATTTCATATCATGCTTCAATGATCATTATTATGATCGTATTATTTCTATATAATCATCTAATTCTCCTTAAATAACATGTATTTCATTACATCATGCTAGTATTTTAGTATTCACTTACTACTATTTATAGCTGACCCCTTTTGTTATGTACGTCATAAGGTTATGCTTTGAAGTTTTAGAAGATAGATGGAATTTTAATGGAATTTCAGAAACATTTTAAATAATTTCATCGTATCCCTATTTGAAGTTATATTGATATGTACCAAATCACCCAAATACACTATAAATCTCGATCATCTATGATTTTATTACTAGTGACTTTATGTAATAAATCATGTAATAAAGTGTATAAAAGATGTTGGTTGTCATAATTGGTATCAGAGAAAGTTATAGTAATTTATTGGGATTATGAATAGAAAGAAATAGTGAAACCCATAGTCATAACAATATACAAGGGGAAAAATATATTTTTTTAAATTATAGATAAAGTGGTTTTTATGTTATAAAATATTTGTCTATATACTGTAACTGGAAGTGGATATAGAACATATGTGAATATAAATAATTACCCAGGAATGGGTCATTGGGTATTAAATAAACATATACCTAGTACATGATAAAGTGTCCTTATTATATACATATTTTTACACTCTCTAGGGATGTTCTATAGTAAATTCAAAAACACATTAGGAACCATTATGAAGAGAAAAAATGACAAACAAATTTAGTTTTTGTAAATTTACCCTGAAAGACATAGATTTGGAAAAATAAACACATTAGTTATGGGATATATACAATTTATGGGATTTCCTTTCAATATTCGTAGTTTCTATTTATAAGAATCATATTTTAATAATTATCTTCCCTAAGTTTATTTTTGATGTAGAATATGATTAGAAAAATAATTGAACAGTGAAAATTAGCTTTCTCTTTCATGGTTCGATGTATTCTTTCATATCATGAATGTAGAGTTAGATTAATCAAAATACACATCAAAACAAGGATGTTGAGTTAATAGTGAATAGTGAAAGTAGGGAAATTATTTCTTCCTATGAATATAACATATCCCTTATCAATAATTTATGAGATAAATTTCGTAGAAAATGTTATGATACTAACTTTAATGAAAATTAATGTTATCCTATGTATTTATTTTCATTCCTAATATAGAGCCAATATAAATTCTAAAGATACAGAAATCAACCATCGCATCATGAATCGACCTTTGATTATATACAAGTCTAAGGAATGGGATAAATATAAATTTTAATCACCATATCCACAATTGATATTATTTTCTTCTGAGCATCCATATATATCTAAAATGATTGAGATTATGGAAACTATCATCCATGAAAACATGGAATTTATAATATAATATTCTGATGTCTTCCCTGAGGAATTTCCTAATCTTTTTCATAACCTTGAAGTTGAGACCCCAATCTATCTTGTACCTCAGTCATTTACAATATCCAAGAATCCATGAAAAATGTAATTTGTTTAACTTGAAGAGAATAATAATAAACAACAATATAATATGGATAAATTGATTATACTCCCAAGGGGATCACCATGGAGTGTGAAAATACTTTTAATTAAGAATAATTATAGGTAAATTTTCCAAATAATTGTTTATATTGAGCTTAAAAGATGATTCTAAAGAAAATTTTACTCTACCATAGATTTATGACTTATTAAATCAACTAAATTCATCCTAGTATATCTCTTAATTTGAGCTTCATTTGGGATATTATAAATTAAATGTGAAGAAAGAAGATATCTTCAAGACTAATTTTCTAACCAACTACAAGAACAAATTGTTCACTATGGTTCCATTTGGACTCACTAATTCCTCATTTATATTACATGTATTAATTAATATATTCAATAGGGATTAACATGAAAATTTCATGGTAGTATTTATGGAAGATATTTTTATCTACTCCAAAATAAAGGAAAATTTTTATTATAATTATAATGATACACTGAAGAAAATTTGAAAGGAATAGTTATATGTGATGTATAATAAATAAATTTTTCTAGATGAATCAAGTCACAATTCATTGGTATGTTATAAATAGAAAACAGTTATATGTCGATCGTTAAAGGATAGATGAAATTGAAGGATATTCTAGAGAAACATCATTAATATATATCCAAAATATACTTTTGTTATTTTTGTATTATAATCTATTTGTGAGTAACATATCATGATTTCAAAACCCACTAAATAAGTCAAATAAGATGGGGTAATGATATTATTTGTAACGCCCCGACCCCAGTTACCCAGAGTCAGTGCATTAATTACATAACATTGGCATGATCACAAGAAAGATCAAATCTCGAAAGACCGATTGGTTTAGTAGCCTTGGAAACACTAGATATATTCATAAGTTTTACATTACATCATAAAATGAAAAACTAATACAACAACATAATGTTTCCACAATCCACACTATTATCCCCTCATAATATCCCCGCATGTCTTTCATAACTTACTTCTTCACATCCTGGGAAAAATAAAACATAGAAAAGGGGTGAGCTTAAATGCCCAGTAAGGATAACAATATAGCGGAACATTCAAAATAAGCATAAACATTTAAGGCAATGCATTACTAAAACAAAAGCCTTTTAAACTTGAACTTCAACATAGTATGGCAAAAGTAAAATCAAATAATTCCATTTACTTATTCACATGGATATTATACTAATCGAATAATCACATGCAAAAATCAAAAACCACTTTCATAATGTTGGAATGCATAATGCTAAACTTTAATTTCTTTTCAAGGCCTCGTCCCAAGACCTTGGGGCTAACTGTAACCGGAACCCAACCCGGAGTGCCTCTAATAACCGGACACCAACCCGGAGTGCCTCTAATAACCGGACACCAACCCGGAGTGCCTCTAATAACCGGAGACCAAAACGGAGGGCTTACATTTACCAGTCCATAACCTGGAGGGCTTACTTTTACCTGTCCCCAACCTGGAGGGCTTACTTTAACCAGTCCCCAACCTGGAACATACTTGTCCAACACATTCATATGAAGTAAAGGATGAAATATAACATAAACATTCTTATTGGATCTAGCATACGAAATGTAAATAATTTCACCATAAACTATGAATGGTATAAAAATAGCACATCCACAGTCAAACATATCACAAAACCTTCAATACAATATAGAAGTTTTGTATCATAATAAATCAACTTCAAATAATCTTAAAATCCATCAAAGGATGTTGACATAGATGAAATCAATATTCTTTTTAAAGAAATATCTCCTTTTAATTTGAAATCATTTAAGATCCATATAAAATAAAACATTTTCTTTAAAAATATTCTTATAAGCTTGTAAGGGAAGCTTTGATGATTTTATAACGGCAGAAAATAACCGCACCCGCCGTATAAGTTAAAAAAAGCATTCTTATCTTAATTCTGTCGAAAAGGTTAAAAAGCACCTTGTTTGGAAAACGACGGAAAGATTCCCTTATAAACCTATTTTAAAAAGTCAAACAAGGGTATAAATGACTTTAACCCATATTCTTTTAAATATTAAAAATGTTTTGAAATACATTTTGAAGAAACATGGACGTGGATGATAACGAGATCCCAGTAGATTATTACGTATAAACAACCTCGGATAATGAAGAGATTATGAAATAACCCTTACCAATTTGGTAACTTATGAAACATACAACCCATGAAAGAGGTATAATACAATGAATATGTAAATACACATAAATTAGAGTGTATTACACAAAGAATATAATTATGGGCAGTACATACACCACACAAAAGGTAATGGTGGCAATATTGCATGAATCTCACGGGAATAAGGAGTGAGATGAAAACCCCTTACCATGTTAATCAACTGAGTCGTATGGACAAAAGTTAATAACCACCAAATGATTTACAGAATAACATGAATATAAAGATAATCATGATAATATATATCAAATGGCAGTACACAATACACCACTTTCAATAATTTAGTGGCGAACAATGGAAATCTCACGGAATTGAATGTGAGATAAGAAAATCCCTTACCTTGTACTTTTCCTTGGTTGGGGTAGGTTAACATCCTGTATAATGGTGAAATAATTGTTATTAAATTATACAAGAATCATATACATTCATATGATATCATATATGATCTTTTAACATTGCTTTGTTAACAATATCTTAGATTTATTGTTGTTTCGGGTGTTAACTTACTCGTTTTCTTTTAAATGTTTTGTTACGTAAGTCGTGTTTTTCATGGATAGGTTGTATCTTATTCATATACAGAATGATATCATGTCCCTAAAAATTATTTTTAAATCATCAAATGATAATTATACTTGGATGGATACGACGGAGAATGAATCTCATCGCGTTCGTGGAGAAGGTAGTCCGTACGTACGCACGAGCGACAATATCATTATTTTGATATTAAAATAATATATAATTGGATATTATATCATATATAAAGGATAATTATCATGTTATATTTATTATTTACATGAATTACATATCATTATTATACCCACCTAAATAATAATATATTGAATAACAATTACACCACGACGTGGAGACGGTAAGCCGTACGTACGCACGTATGGTGACATGTTATTCAAAGGGTGGATAGAATACTGAATATGGTTGTACCATATTTATAATAACATCACAGTATATGTGAGATACTGGAGTTATTATTTTAGAATGGTAAGAACAAATAAAGAAGAAGTGGAAGAAGAAAGGAACTTGAAAAGGGGTGGTGAAAACATTACCTCTTCTTCGGGTTCTTCCTTTTGATTTGATCAAAAGGGCTCCTTAGGTTGGCTTTCTGATCAAACTAAGGCCTCTAGGTTGTAGTGAGGGAAGTTGGGAGAGTATGTGGGAAGAGTTTGGCCGAGCCAAGTGGCTTGAGAGGTGTGAGGAATGAGTATAAGTGGTCTCCTTTTATAAGGGAGAGGAGGGGCTCTTTAGGAAAGAGTGAAAGAATTACTTTATAATATAATTAAATTCGGTTTGTAATGGTCCAAAAACAATTGAGGTCGAAGATAAGATGACTCATATTCTAAATAAGATCAACCAATAAGAATTGGACAGGTTTTAGATAATATTTTAATCATTATAATCTTATTTATTTAAATGATTTATTAATGAGGTAAACATTGCATCATTATTGTCTCATTAATAATTTAAATTATATGATGTCTAAAAATTATAAATAAACTATCATTATGTAGGAAATCGTTTTAGCTTTCTAATGAATATTTATAATCGAAAATCCAACATGTATAACCCTATGTAAAAATTGTTCTTCTAAAAGATGTAAGCTTATTCAATTTTTATTTTTATTTTAACTTTATTAATATAATGTGTCCCTACCACATACAAGTGGCTCCAAGGGGTCCCCAAATCGACCCAAGGATGCCCATGGTCGGGTATGTGTCCACCAATAAGGTTAGGACACGTTTTATGGTAATTTTGTATTATTATAATATTATTTTTTTAACCCTTATTTACCGGATTTACCCATAACCATGGTAAATAAAATATTTACCACAGTAATTATTCAAAATGTCTAAAAATAAAAGTTACCTATTTACACAATTTGGACATCCTGATTCCAAATATGGAATCAATTTTTCTAAATTCAAAACACAGAAGTGGCAGAAATTAATTTAAAATTAATTCCTGCTGTCAAAACAAAAAGCGTGTTTTTAAGAGTTAATAACTATCAAAAGATTGACACTTGTTTATGTTCGGTTTAATTGTAAAATTATGTCCAATGACCAACATTATATTAAATGGTAAAAATATATTCTAAATATTAATTAAAACTACTAAAATTCATAATTTATCACTATTAATTATTTTGATTAAAAAGTTGTTTTTAATTAAAATTTAGTAATTTTCACTATTCATCAAAATATGAAAGTTATCCGAAAAGTACCAAAATTTCACCTTAGGCTAAATTCGATATTCCGAATCCAAAAATGAAGTCCATTTTAAAATATAAAATATATATAATTTCAAAACGTAGGTATTACTATTCATAATGGCTAGTTTGATTGGTTACGGTGTGTTAGAACTCGGTGTTGCGTACAACACACGCTAGCGTACCGTGGAAGCTTGGGATGTTTCATTTTAAATTTTTGATGTCCCCATTTAGTCAAAAAGTTTAAAATATAGTATCTATAAAGGGTTCACTATTAAAATTTTGTAAAAGTGCAATACTGAAAATGAATTTGTTCTTAAATTATGTCTAAGAAACTCATAATATGGATTCTAAAATTATAAGGATTATATAAAGTTTAAAATTTAGTTAACACTATTCATAACCTCTTCTGAACAGCTATTTTGGTAAGTCATGGTGCGATTGAACTTGGTGTTGCGTGTAGTGAACGTTATTGAATTATTTTGAAGAAATAACACACTATAAAATCTTGGGGTGTTACATTCTCCCCTCCTTCAATAAATTGCGTCCTCGCAATTTGAAATTGTTCTTCGAAAATAAAAGGTTGAAAATAGAAAATATATTTGTGGGAAAACCGACATCGGAAATTGGGTTACTAAAATTTAGTCTTAATATGAGGAAAAGAGAAATGAAAGGGTCACCACCAAATTATGATCTCGATTAGGAGAACATTGGTGGCAATTAGAGACGTATAATTGGAGGAAAAACGTAAATATATATAGGTAGTGATTGAGGTCATCAATCACAAACAAGTATAAAATTGAGGTCCTTAAACTCATCAATCTATGATGATTTGAAGTACCAGCGGTTCAACAAAATATAGGGTATTGGAATAACACATTTTTGACATTTCAAAATATCTTAGTTGAAATTCCACATCGAAAAATGAATTAACGATGCCTCTATTTAAAATAAAGAGTGGAAAGTATGAAGATTACCAAAAATAACACATACTAGGGTTCCATGTAGGAAAATATGGATATGGAGGAGAAATCTAACCATCAATTATCTGATGGAGAGTGGTAGAGAACATGGCTATGAAAAGGCCAAAAATCCCAAAGCCATAAATTAGTGATTATTTAAGGTACCATCTAGGACAACATTTTTGTTCTAAGTTCCTTTTATTAATGTTGAGGAATTTATTTATGAGATTGGATAAGATCATAAGGAGATATACTTAATTTATAATTAGAGTTTTATCCATTAATAAATTTCTACCACAAACTCATCTTTCACTCTAAAAGATAATAGAACGTAATTTTTTTTATTTATACTATTCGTACAGGGTTCCAAAATAAATGAATTGATAATTCATCTACCAGATCTTTAAAAAAACTACATTATTTAATCCAGGACATCTCGTGGGCCAGTGGTAGGTGATACACCCTTGTCGCCCTTCGGTTGTGGGTTCAAGTCTCGCAGCCTTGCCGGACGCGACGGGTTGCCGCCCGACCTCCGGGTTGTCCTTTTATGGCAATCCAAAATGATCCAAACTAGAACTATCCAAAATACTTCTGTCCAAACTCACAGTACAACATTTATAAGGAAGGTAAACATAATGTAGATCCTTTTTACCCCATAATAGCATATGAATACCTTCATCATGTATTCATTTAATACACTGAAACATCCTGAATTACCATATTCCTTATTGATTACATTCATGCTCCCTTATTCCATATAGAATGCTGGATATACTTCATTAATCCAAAAATGTTTTAAACCCCAACAATGATGGAATATACAAATCATTAATTAGTTCCAAGGTAGTCAAGAATATCCAATATAATTTATCCAATACAATCACATATTATTCCAAAATCACTACCTCAGTATTAGAACTATATTATGATTTATCATTCTCTCAACCATATATTTTCCAAAAATTTATCCTGCTATTGAGTCACTTTTCTTTGTTCCACACAATCTCAAGTCCTTAATGAAATAGTACTGCAGTACAATCCTTATATACTCCATAATTATTATAACAAGTACATTGTTGATACAACACTCAATTGACATAATCAACATAAGAACTCTAATCATTCCTCTTCATCTGTGGTAGTATCATAACTTGATTATTATCCAATAACATCATTTGCGGAATAGTCTGATGACTGGGAAATAGGTTCGCGTAGTGTCCAAACTCCTTGCAAATGAAGCATTGTACATTTAAAACCATTTTCTTACCCTTGCAGTCACGTACTTTGTGCCCTTTTCCTCCACACTTATAACAAACTCCCATTCCTTTCAGGCAAGTTCGAGGGTGTTTCTTTCCACAGTTACCACATGTGGGAAAATTCTTCTTTTCCCTCTTCCCTTTATCCATCTTTCTCTCTTCCATCCTTTTCATCTCTTGCTTCCCTTCAAAACCATAGGACTCAGTAAACTCTTTACTTATCTTATCAACACATGATATTATTTATTCATATGATGATAATACATGGGAGAATATTTCTCTTATAAATTCTAGCTTAAGACCATGAAAGATATGATCCTTCCTTCTCTTTGGATCATGTGCATTTCTGGAGTTCTCATTCCTTCTACTGGGCGCCATTTCTAAACAATGGCATAAACTAGATCAGTTTATGAATCAAAATACATAATCCCATACTTATAAAATACTTAACATAAATGGAACTATTTATGGATATAATCCATAATCATAAAAATCTCTCCTTTGAGGATGTATATACTCATAAACCCTTCATAATGGTTTGTAAAGAAAATTAGAATTATCCTAAGCATATCCCCCGGGAGTGTCGTAACCAAGAGTGCATCAAGGCCCGTTGTCGTGCACCAGTTCCCGTTCGAGTCTAGCTCAAAGCGGTGTTTTCGGGTTTTACCCCTAGGTACATCTGTGCCAGAGCCGCCTCTACCTGCTCGTATCCAGACAGGGATGTATTGCTCGGAAAACTCACAAAATATCTACAATACCAAAATTCTAGGAAGTTCTTCTATACTAATCCTCAAAGTTCATCTTAGGTCTACGTGCTCTAATCAGAGTTTATCTAAATCTAGCTTCCAAGGTTTGTACTAAACATCCTCTGATACCAACTGTAACGCCCCGACCCCAGTTACCCAGAGTCGGTGCATTAATTACATAACATTGGCATGATCACAAGAAAGATCAAATCTCGAAAGACCGATTGGTTTAGTAGCCTTGAAAACACTAGATATATTCATAAGTTATACATTACATCATTAAATTAAAAACTAATACAACAACATAATGTTTCCAAAATCCACACTATTATCCCCTCATAATATCCCTGAAGGTCATTCATAACTTACTTCTTCACATCCTGGGAAAAATAAAACATAGAAAAGGGGTGAGCTCAAATGCCCAGTAAGGATAACAATATAGCGGAACATTCAAAATAAGCATAATCATTTAAGGCAATGCATTACTAAAACAAAAGCCTTTTAAACTTGAACTTCAACATAGTATGGAAAAAGTAAAATGAAATAATTCCATTTACTTATTCACATGGATATTCTACTAATCGAATAATCACATGCAAAAATCAAAAACCACTTTCATAATGTTGGAATGCATAATGCTAAACATTAATTTCTTTTCAAGGCCTCGTCCCAAGACCTTGGGGCTAACTGTAACCGGAACCCAACCCGGAGTGCCTCTAATAACCGGACACCAACCCGGAGTGCCTCTAATAACCGGACACCAACCCGGAGTGCCTCTAATAACCGGACACCAACCCGGAGTGCCTCTAATAACCGGACACCAACCCGATGTGACTCTAATAACCAGAGACCAAACCGGAGGGCTTACTTTTACCAGTCCCCAACCTGGAGGGCTTACTTTAACCAGTCCCCAACCTGGAACATACTTGTCCAACACATTCATATGAAGTAAAGGTTGAAATATAACATAAAAATTCTTATTGGAACTAGCATACGAAATGTAAATAATTTCACCATAAACTATGAATGGTATAAAAATAGCACATCCACAGTCAAACATATCACAAAACCTTCAATACAATATAGAAGTTTTGTATCATAATAAATCAACTTCAAATAATCTTAAAATCCATCAAAGGATGTTGACATAGATGAAATCAATATTCTTTTTAAAGAAATATCTCCTTTTAATTTGAAATCATTTAAGATCCATATAAAATAAAACATTTTCTTTGAAAATATTTTTATAAGCTTGTAAGGGAAGCTTTGATGACTTTATAACGGCAGAAAATAACTGCACCCGCCGTATAAGTTAAAAAAATCATTCTTATCTTAATTCTGTCGAAAAGGTTAAAAAGCACCTTGTTTGGAAAACGACGGAAAGATTCCATTATAAACCTCTTATAAAAAGTCAAACAAGGGTATAAATGACTTTAACCCATATTATTTTAAATATTAAAAATGTTTTGAAATACATTTTGAAGAAACATGGACGTGGATGATAACGAGATCCCAGTAGATTATTACGTATAAACAACCTCGGATAATGAAGAGATTGTGAAATAACCCTTACCAATTTGGTAACTTATGAAACATACAACCCATGAAAGAGTTATAATACAATGAATATGTAAATACACATAAATTAGAGTGTATTACACAAAGAATATAATTATGGTCAGTACATACACCACACAAAAGGTAATGGTGGCAATATGGCATGAATCTCATGGGAATAAGGAGTGAGATGAAAACCCCTTACCACGTTAATCTACTGAGTCGTATGGCCAAAAGTTAATAACCACCAAATGATTTACAGAATAACATGAATATAAAGAGAATCATGATAATATATATCAAATGGCAGTACACAATACACCACTTTCAATAATTTAGTGGAGAACAATGGAAATCTCACGGAATTGAATGTGAGATAAGAAAATCCCTTACCTTGTACTTTTCCTTGGTTGGGGTAGGTTAACCTCCTGTATAACGGTGAAATAATTTTTATTAAATTATACAAGAATAATATACATTCATATGATATCATATATGATCTTTTAACATTGCTTTGTTAACAATATCTTAGATTTATCGTTGTTCCGGGTGTTAACTTACTCGTTTTCTTTTATATGTTTTGTTACGTAAGTCGTGTTTTTCATGGATAGGTTGTATCTTATTAATATATAGAATGATATAATGTCCCTAAACATTATTTTTAAATCATCAAATGATAATTATACTTGGATGGATACGACGGAAAATGAATCTCATCGCGTTCATGGAGACGGTAGTCCGTACGTACGCACGAGCGACAATATCATTATTTTGATATTAAAATAATATATAATTGGATAGTATATCATATATACAGGATCATTATCATGTTATATTTATTATTTACATGAATTACATATCATTATTATACCCACCTAAATAATAATATATTGAATAACAATTACACCACGACGTGGAGACGGTAAGCCGTACGTACGCACGTATGGTGACATGTTATTCAAAGGGTGGATAGAATACTGAATATGGTTGTACCATATTTATAATAACATCACAGTATATGTGAGATACTGGAGTTATTATTTTAGAATGGTAAGAACAAAGAAAGAAGAAGTGGAAGAAGAAAGGAACTAGAAAAGGGGTGGTGAAAACATTACCTCTTCTTCGGGTTCTTCCTTTTGATTTGATCAAAAGGGCTTCTTAGGTTGGCTTTCTGATCAAACTAAGGCCTCTAGGTTGTAGTGAGGGAAGTTGGGAGAGTATGTGGGCAGAGTTTGGCCGAGCCAAGTGGCTTGAGAGGTGTGAGGAATGAGTAGAAGTGGTCTCCTTTTATAAGAGAGAGGAGGGTCTCTTTAGGAAAGAGTGAAAGTATTACTTTATAATATAATTAAATTCGGTTTGTAATGGTCCAAAAATAATTGAGGACGAATATAAGATGACTCATATTATAAATAAATCAACCAATAAAAATTGGACAGGTTTTAGATAATATTTTAATCATTATAATCTTATTTATTTAAATGATTTATTAATGAGGTAAACATTGCATCATTATTGTGTCATTAATAATTTAAATTATTTGATGACTAAAAATTATAAATAAAATATAATTATGTAGGAAATCTTTTTAGCTTTCTAATGAATATTTATAATCGATAATCCAACATGTATAACCCTATGTAAAAATTGTTCTTCTAAAAGATGTAAGCTTATGCCATTTTTATTTTTATTTTAACTTTATTAATATAATGCGTCCCTACCACATACAAGTGGCTCCAAGGGGTCCCCAAATCGACCCAATGATGCCCATGGTCGGGTATGTGTCCACCAATAAGTTTAGGACACGTTTTAGGGAAATTTTGTATTATTATAATATTATTTTTTTAACCCTTATTTACCGGATTTACCCATAACCATGGTAAATAAAATATTTACCACAGTAATTATTCAAAATGCCTAAAAATAAAATTTACCTATTTACACAATTTGGACATCCTGATTCCAAATATGGAATCCATTTTTCTAAATTCAAAACACAGAAGTGGCAGAAATTAATTTAAAATGAATTCCCGATGTCAAAACAAAAAGCGTGTTTTTAAGAGGTAATAACTATCAAAAGATTGACACTTGTTTATGTTCGGTTTAATTGTAAAATTATGTCCAATGACCAACATTATATTAAATGGTAAAAATATATTCTAAATATACTTTAAAAATACTAAAATTCATAATTTATCACTATTAATTATTTTGATTAAAATAGTTGTTTTTAATTAAAATTTAGTAATTTTCACTATTCATCAAGATATGAAAGTTATCCGAAAAGTACCAAAATTTCACCTTAGGCTAAATTCGATATTCCGAATCCAAAAATAAAGTCCATTTTATAATATAAAATATATATAATTTCAAAAAGTAGGTATTACTATTCATAATGGCTAGTTTGATTGGTTACGGTGTGTTAGAACTCGGTGTTGCGTACAACACACGCTAGCGTACCGTGGAAGCTTGGGATGTTTCATTTTAAATTTTTGATGTCCCCATTTAGTAAAAAAGTTTAAAATATAGTATCTAAAAAGGGTTCACTATTAAAATTTGTTAAAAGTGCAATACTGAAAATGAATTTGTTCTTACATTATGTCTAAGAAACTCATAATATGGATTCTAAAATTATAAGGATTATATAAAGTTTAAAATTTATTTAACACTATTCATAACCTCTTCTGAACAGCTTTTTTGGTAAGTCATGGGGCAATTGAACTTGGTGTTGCGTGTAGTGAAAGTTATTGAATTATTTTGAAGAAATAACACACTATAAAATCTTGGGGTGTTACATTATTGACCTATGAATGAGATGATAACATTAAAGAGTTATATAAGAGGATAATCACTACACATGTTCCCACATTACCTACTAATGGGGAATGATTTCCTACCTATAGTTATTCATCTAAAAAGTCTTGGATTAGGTACTCATAATAATTGAAAAGTGATAGACTATTCCTCCCATAAATTAGTGATTCATGAATAGAAATACCCAAAGTATAATATGGAATTGGTTGTAGTGATCTTTACATTGAATATTTGGACATATTATAAATATGGGGAGATGTGTGACATGTATAAATATTATAAATTACTAATTAATATATTAAAAAAAGAATCCAAATATATGAAAATAATGGTCATTATATCAAATCAAGGATTGTTAATGTTCAACCAGTTATTATCCTAGTAAGGTGAATAAAGTTGTAGAATCTGTGAGTGGAATGGATCCTGCAACCTTATCCTTGATGAGGATTTAATGGGCTATAATATTCTTAGAAATAAAAATAACTGCCATCAGAATCATAAAATAACTCACTCCAACCTTGTTTAATTAAATGATAAAATGTCCATTCTAAAGATAATCAAGGTGGCATAAAAATTTATCATGATATATAGGAAAATTTAGTAAATATCCTGGTGTACACCATTGATAAATATGGATTTATATGGTTTTGAACCCATATATTTTTCCCAAAAAACTTTAATGGAAGATGGAACTTCTATATGATGTTTATATCTCAATATTTTCTATTCATCTATGAAGTATTATAGTGAAAACTATATGAAAAAAACTTATGTTAATATAACATGAACATGATATTGTAAAATTATTGTCTTAATACTTTGTATGAAAAAAAATTTATTTATAAATGATATAAGTATATGGGTATGATGAGAAAATTTACTAGGATTTTATGGAAATGTGACACAAAAGACATATATTATATCACATGACTCTCTAGAACATGTAAAAGATATAATTTTATTTGTATGGCAGTCAATCAATATACAAAGTTATCTTATTCAATTTCTATCAATGGTGATTTCCATTTAGAACAAATTTATATGATATATTTGAGAGAATTTTTAAGACTGTATGGAGTACCACTCACCATTGTATCAGATCATTATTAGACTTTTTCCTCATGGTTCTAGATAATTCTTCATGATGAATTTGATATAGAGATTAGTTTTAGTATTTCATATCACCCATGGATGGACGGTAGGTCTTTGAGATATTTTAAAAGTGAAGAGAATATATTAGGATCATAATTAGTAGATTTATAAGTATTTTTGGATCATCACATTCCCTTAGTAAAATTATCATATAAAACAATATTCCGTTCTATTATTCAAACATAACCTTATGGGTCTATTTATGGGAAGTGATGTCAGAAACTAACTTGCATGAATGAAGTTGGGGAGAAAAAGCTGATAGGGCCTAATCTTAATAAGTTTCATAAAATTCACTATCATATTGAATCCTTAAAAAGTATATAGAGAAAATAAATAGACCATATTCAATGACACATAAAGTTTTTTGATGGAAATAATGTGTTCCATCCCACATCACAACAAAGGAAAATCATGATGTATGGGAATAAATGAAATCATATACCAATGTACATCATCCCCTTTAAGATATTTGATGACATCTGTGTTTTGGCCTATCGACTTGTACTCCCACCTAACTTATCTCAAGTAAAATATGTTTTCCATTTATCCCTCTTAAAAAATTAAAAACTGGACTCATCACACGTATTTAATCAAGAGGTGTTACATTTTGATAATGATCATTCATATGAGGTGTAGCTGGAAAAAATCATAGATCCTATAGAAAATATTCTATAAAATAAGATAACTCACCCGGTCCATGTACTATGTTATAACCACATGTTATTGGAGGAAACATGGTATCCGGAAAAGATGATGAAAAAATGTGAAATCACCTATTTTACTGTATTAAATAAAATTTTGTGGTGGAAATTTCTGAAAGGGGGAATAATGTAATTACCCAAAAATAAATAAATGAAATTCCATTCTGATTATTAAATGATTCCTCATAGGATTTTTTTATAAAAAAAATTATATGCAATATATTTTAGTTTCTATTTTGGATTGTTATAATATTTAATAATATTTTTTAAAGGAATAAAATTCCATTAATAATAAATAACATTGATAAGATACTTTTTCTATAGAGACTATTAAAATTTGTATATATTAATGGTTATTATAAAAACTAATTAATAAATAGGGAAGAATTAATGTCTGTAGAAATTATGATCTTACACTATGTATCACATCTATCATAGATTTCAAAGGTGATGTGATCATTATGAATTTCTCTCGACCATGACCAATTTGAGATTCGAAAATAGAATCATGTGGAAAACCATTTGAAGAATATGTTTAAGTTCATGGATTTCACTTCCCAAATCATGTTCGTCTTACAAACTTAATAATTTACTATCATCCCATACCATAACTGTATATTGTACATTGGTATAATAAGGGTTTTTTTTCTATACCCTGTAGTATGGATTTTTAAATTTACCTTTTCAAAAAATAATGTTTACATTTATCACTTGACTTTATTTAATTATATATATAAATGATTATATAATGAGTTTGGTAAAATTAGATTTTGATTAAAATTAAATTAAAATTTATTTCGGTGAAATATATATAGTTTCATCCAAAACACTCTTTTTGATAAATTCTACAATATTTTAAATAAAATATATTTTCATGAAATAGTATTATTAAATAATTAATATTAAAATATAAATAATTATATGTTTTAATAAAGTCAATTTTTTATAATGGGTATATTTTTTTCATCATCAAAATTAGTATTTTTCAATAAATAAGGATTTCTTTTTTAAATTTTAAATTCCTTTATTTAGAAAATTATTATGGAAAAAAAAATACATAAAATCCCACATCAAAATTTGAGAATGTTGGATTTTTCATAATTTTTTGAGATAAATGAATTATTGGGTAAACATTAAATACAATATAAGTATATTTTATGTATTACAACATCATAATAGTTCAAAATTAATGTAATAAATAAAATAAAAGTAATCCATGTCCAAAAAAATATATCCCCTTCAAAATAATGTGTTTTGGATGTTATTTAATTAAAAATTACAAACTTGTATTGAATCCTCCCAAACCAATCTTATAGTTTATTGTTTTACAATAAATAATTTATGAACATGGTTGACTAGAAAATCATAGGTTGTATTATTTTAATAAGTTATATTCATGGAAAAATTAAATATTATAAACCACTACTATTTGGAATAAAACATGTTAAAAATTCTTAGGATGGTTTGTGGTTTTTATCATTTTATTATAGAGTGAAAAATGTATGTTTATAAATTAATTAAAAATTCCCCTCTAATTTTATATTAATACCAAATCAACCACCCAGTAATCATCAGTCAAATCCTTATTGAGCACGAATATCTCTCCCTCTCCCTCTATGAACTAATCCCAATGTGTTCTGAATAACTTATGATGTTCATCCCAATATATTATAAGTAGTATCTCAATGTAATAGATTATATCCTTTTACATTTTACTCAATGTATTTTCCTTCTACTAAGTATTTTTATATCCAATTTTTAATGTTTAAATGATTTTTACCCATCCATTTACTGTCCTTGTGATGGCCAACTATGATGTACTCATTTCACTCTCATTAAACCCTTCTATGAACATTTATGTTGATGAATTATGATGAAAAAATCATCCTCTAATTTTACAAGCCAAACATTCATGTTTTTAGTATCCATATCCATTTATAGTGATGGTTGTTCAACATGATATACATATCCTTTATTGATCTGGTATATCCAAGTATGAAACCCACACCCCTTAATCATTTGATTAACGAAAAGTAAATAAATTCATATGTTGTATGATCTATGTGGAAAAAATTGATTTACATAATTTTAATGTGATGAGTGGGCCTAAAATAGTATAGCTCTCTAATGAATTAGGAAATGTTTTTATCTCATGATATTTCATGTATAGTACATGGGAGTCAATCAAAATAACACTGTGATATAATGTCTTAGTAGCTAGCCTTAACTTTTTTTGAGTTTATGTTTCTTGTTGTTTCCATAGTCCAATAATACGTTGATTCTATCTTTATATATCGGGATTTGATGATCATAATTATAATTTTAATCATTATCTGTCATCATGTTATACCTCCTGACTCACATTTAGTTATTTACTTCATGTTTTGTTTTTAATATTCCATAATTTATAATTATATCTCACCCATTTATTATGTTTGTCCTTATGTTATCAAATGCAATTTTAGCAGATGAATGGAAATTTAAGGTCATGTAATGGAGATTTAAAATAATGTCTTTGTATATCCATTACATGTTATTTTTATATGTACCTAATCAACCATCTAATCTAGTCCTTTTCATCTTCTGGTATTGTATTATGTTGATACTTATTTAATAAATCATGAAATAAATATTATAGAAGATATGGTTCATCATATTAGGTATGAGAGTAGGTGATTGTAAATTTTATGGATTAGGAATAGAAATACATCATGAAAACTATTGCATTATGACTTAATGAAGTAAAAAATATTTCAAATATATAGATCCAGTTGTTTTGAAGAAATAATAGATTTCTTTATACTGAATTTGGATTTGGTTCTACAATAAATATACAAGGGGGGTAAAAACCCTAAAAGGGATCATTGGGAATTAAATCAACCTGTACATGTTGTGCAATAAAGAGTCCGTAATACACACCTAGTTTAATACCCTTGAGGGATGTTCATTGGTAAATTCACATGCTCTTTATGAACCATTATAAAGGTAAAAAAATCCTATGAGATTTTATGTTCGGAAAAATATCGTGGATAACATAAATTGAAACCTAGATAATCATAGGTTAAGGTATACATGTCATTTATGGGTTATTCCTTCAAAGTTCATAGTTTCACTTTTATGTGATTATTAGTTTGAAAATACTAATCCATAATCCTATTTTTGGATATATTAAATTACTAAAACCAAAATAAAATAGTTAAGGTTAGGTTTATAATTCATGGTTCTACATCTTCCTTAATACCATGCAAGTTTAGTAGGTCTATTCATACACCAACCAAAAAATGGAAATCGAGTTATCGATGAAAATGGGATATAGGGAAATAATTTCATCCCAGGCATATAAATTATCCCCAATCAATATTTTGGGCTTGATTTTGTAGTTAAAATTTATTATACACTCTTTAGTGTAATTCTATTTTTTCATTGTATTGGATATTATTTCCTTGTATTGATCAATATACATCATTGAGATAAGGAAATCACCCTCTATATCACGAATAAACATTCAATTCTATACAGTTGTAAGGAGGTATTGGATCTACTTTGGTTTAATCATCTCATGTATTTATATTATTTCCATAAGATAAATTATATCAATATCAAATTATTGAGACTAAGGAAGAGATCATCCTTAATTACATTACTATTATTAAAGAATATGGTAATGTGTTCCCCAAGTAAATATTTAGTCTTCATCCAAATTAAGAGGCTGAGTTATCAGTCGATCTTATACATAGACCATTTCCAATATACATGACTATATAGAAATGCCACCTTTTAATATAAAGAGTGAAAGAAGCCCCTACAAGAGAATCTGGTCAATGGTTTTATATGCCCAACCGTTTCACCATGGGGTACACGAGAATTTTTAATTAAGAATAAGGATGTTTCAATGAACCCAATAATTGATTATATTGAGCTCAATAAGATCACAGTAAATAACAAGTATCCTCTACCATGGATTAATGATTTGTTCAATATGCTACTACTACCCAGAACATCTGTAATGTGGATATTTGGTTGAGATATTATCATGTTAAGGAAAATAAAGAGGATATTCCAAAGTATATTTTCATACAAGGTACATGAATAATGATTTTATAGTGATTCCATTTTGAAACACTAATTCAAAATCTACCCTTATGGACTTAATGAATTGGGTATATATTGATTCCATCATCAAATTTATCGAATAATTTAGAGATGATATTCGTATCTAATCCAATATCAAGGAAGAACATTAGGTTCAATAGAATGTTATAATGAATACCTTATGAAATTAATAGTTATATAAAAAGTATAGTAAATATGAGTTGTTGAAGAAAAAAGTGACATTCCAATAGGATTTTATTAAAAATCTGATATCTAATATTCTTCAAAGAAAGATGAAATTAAACGATGGAACCAATCACCATCTATAATAACGATTCATAGTCTCCTTGGATTATCTATGTATCATTATTGATTTTTGAAAAACATATACTGATTTTGAATCATGCTGACCAATATAACTAATAACGTAGCAAAGCTTGTCAAGATATGTGAATGTGAGGAGAAATTTATTGAGTTGTGGAAAAGGTAATTAACTACAGCTGTTCTCACATTACCCCTACTGGATATGATTTTTCATCTACAATTATGCATACAAAATGTGATTCGATTGTGAACTCATTAACAATAGAAATCCGATAGCCTATGACTATATCCAATTAATGACCCATGAGAATAATAACCGAACATATGATCTGTAATTTCATGTAGTTATCATTATATTTAGGATTTTGTTACATTATCTCTCTCGGGAAAGGTGGAACATTTATAAAGATCATAAGAAACATAGTATACATTCACCCGAAAGGATCAAAATATACCCTAATAAATGTGGTCAGATATAACCATGGATTATGTATTTCTAATCCATTATAATCTTAGGAGGGGGAATAATGTTCTAGATACTGTAGTAGAAATCATCCAGCAACATGAACCATGATGTAGATTTAATTGGATCCAATGTTCATTGACATACAAAGAATATACATGATAATCATAAAATAATCCCATCCTAACTTTTTTTAATAAACCATATATTCTTTAGTTAAACCAGGAGGCCGAAAAAGATCATAAGTAGCTACAATAAGGAATAATTCAGAGTCCATCACTGTTAATTATTGAGTGATAAGGATATGAACCAGGATATGTGTTCAATAAGTACAAGAACTGAAGTGGGAACTTCTTGAAGATGCACAAATCTTATCTATCATTATTAACCTAGAAATAACATTGAAGTATATATATCTAAAGTAAAACATGTTGTGGGATAATATTAAGAGGTTAATTTCATAATTTGTATCACAAATATTAGTATTAAATAAAGATAAGGATAAATGAATAAAGTGTAAGAGTATTATTCAGCCATTTCTCAAACCAGTATGTAACTGGAAAAATATATCCACATATTTTATCATAGGAATCCCTTGGTTATCTAAAGTAAATAATACCATTTGTGTCGATGTCGATCAACTTATAGTGTTAGTGAATTTCATTAATGCGAAGGAAGATTATCTCCAAAAAAATATGATCTTTTTTATACATTATAAGTGGTAAGACATAATGGAGTACCATTTCCCATTTTAAGTTCTCACTAATAGTGGATTACCATGTCATTCTAGAAAATACATTATCATGTGTTGGATACCTAGATAAGTTGATGTACATATTATCACCCTTAGATGTGTGGTCAGTCTAAGATAACCATTAATGCTCCATAGGATATGATGAGATCATGTTCAATATATTTACAAGGATGTTTGGACAAAAACCATCCACTGTTCGAGCTCTCATATAACTAATGTTTTCATTATAATATTCAATTGAAAACCTATGAATCATTATATGAGATTTTGTGTGATATACTAACATGATGGAATGAATATGGACATAAAAATATGATGGGACCTGATCGTATCAATGGGATAATTTATAAGGATCAATCATTTAGTATTTTGTGAAATCTGTGCGATGTAAATATAGATTCTATGTAGATAATCATCAAGGATACCTAGAGTTTGTGGTTTCATAAAAGGTTCTCCTTCTCATATCACAATAGAAAAAATGAATTAGGTTTAGTAATAATGGAATGTTGATTTCTTGGTATATCATCCCATTTGATATCCTCATTTACAAAGGATATTTTTCTTATTGACTAGAAGTCCCTCCTAACCACTCTAAGATATATAATGTGGTCCATGTATCCCTCTTAAGGAAGTATATACTGGACACCTCACATGTACTAAATGAAGAGATGATACATTTGTAGGATGATATTTTTGGTGACGATCAGCCGATAAATGTCATAGATTGTAGAGAAAATGTTATCTGAGATAAGAAAACTTACCTGGTCATGGTACTATTGAGAAACCACATGATTGAGGATTCAACATGGGAAGAAGAAGACAAGATGAAACAGAAGTACAGTTATATATTTAAATTTATAAAATGAAATTTATATTGTGAAATATATAATGGGGGAGGAATTTAATGCCCCAAACTATTATATATGGTATTCCATCTTAAATGAATACATTTTTATCATGTCATGTAGTTAAAATAAATAAATTCAATATATTTAATTTGTTATTTGTGAACATTATATAACATAGAAATAATGTCATGAATGAGATTATAAAACTATTATGAATCAAAACCGTTTATAATATAATAATTCTTTTATGAACTTTAAGATTATTAAATCAAGTTCTATGATAGGATCTAATTCAAAATTTATGAAGCATTTATGCCCCTAATATATAATACCTTTCCCTATAAATCCCATTTATGAATGATTATAAAGAAAATGGAATCATTGGTATTTTACATGAACAACATCTACCATCTATTCAAAAACTTAAAAAATAAAAACCATTTATTAGGGAAGTTTAAGCTCAAAGAGATCACTGACCAAACCCTATTCGTCAAAAAAAAAACTTATGAAATTACAATCGTCACACACCTTAACCTAAGAGTGTATGATGTTTAGAAATTGTTTATCTGCCTATACCACAATATGATAATTTTTAATATTTTTTTCTAATGAAATTTTTATTAAATTTATATGAATTCATTGTTACATTACATATATACATGATTATATAATGTGTTTTGAGAAATTTGTTTTTAATATGGTGAAACAAAAATGTTATTTTTGGGAAATATATATAGTTTAAATTAATATAGTCTTTATGGTAAATTCATTAAATTTTGAAATAAATTTTATTTCCAAGTTGATATCTTATTGAATAAAATTTATTTATATATAAATGATAATATGACTTAATGGAGTCCAAAATAATTTTTATGAAGGTCAAAAAGGAATTTGGATCATCAAAATTGTTATTTTTCAATAAATATGGATTAATAATTAATCTAGACAATTAATATGAATATAAAATTATATCAGTAAAATAGATATAATTATTAAAATTATTATATCAATATTATTGAATTCAGAATTTTTTATAATATTCCATAACAATAAAATTACGAGGTAAAATTAATTATGGATTAAATATATTTTATGTATTATGAAATCATAATAGGAAAAAAGTGTTGTAATAAATACTATAAAATTAATCCATGAAAAAAAAGTCATCCCAATTAAAATAATTTATTTTCGATGTTATTTTATTAATTTTAAAAACCACTCTTGAATCCTCCAAAACTATAGTATATTTAATGGGTATAAATTTGTTTATTTTTGAATATTATTCACCTTGACATCATGTATGGTATTATTTTAGATAGTTTAGTTAATAGAATAAAAAATTATTGAAAGCCTCTTCTATTTTGTAGAAACCATGTGATTTTGTTTGTTTTGATTATTTTATTACTTAGAGACATGAGCATTAGTTTAGAAATAAATACAAAATCCCCCCTATATTGATATAAATACCCAGACAATATCCCTTTTACCTTGTCTAAAGACCCTATTTAGAATTATTTCCATTTACCATTTATAATTAAATCCCTTATAACGCTTTCAAAAGATCATAATATTATCCTCTCAAGAATTTAGAGGAACCCTCTCAAGGTATATTATTGTCTCGTATTCTATTTTATTCAGATTACATTATTTATACTGTGAATTTATTTTCCAATTTATCAAGTTTTAATGTGTTTCTAAACATTTATTTACTTTCTATATTATTACCATGTAATGAAAGAACAAATTTCAATCTCATTAAACCCTTTCATGAACCATTATATACACCTATTTTACTTCCAAAATTATCCCACAATTTTCCATGCTAAAAATTTGAGTTGTGAACACCCATCTCCATTTCTACTTAAGAGAAATAACCTCCATTTTCTATTCCTTTATTGTTTGTCAAATTCCATGTATAAAACTCTTGCTCCTTAATCATGTGATTAAATGTGATGAAATACATTCTTGTGTTGTATGAACTACTTTAAACACAAATTTATCTACATAATATGAATATGGAATGTGGGACCAAAATAATGTATCCCTCCAATACATCTCTTAATATTTTTATATCATGAGCTACCATGTATGGTTGATAGGTGGCTCGACTAAGATCACTATGTTGTAAATTCTAAATTATTACCCATTAAATATGTTTATGTTTGCATGATTGATGTTGTTTCAATCTTCCTATGAATCCTTGATGTAATAATTTTATATCATCATACTTTGATGTTGATGATTATGATTATAAACTTTCTTTATCATCATGAAATTCATGTTGATTCTTATTCACCTATTTACTTCATTTTTTGATTTGAGTATTCCCTAACATGGTTTTATAGATAACCACTTTCCTATTTATATCCCCAGGCTATTCCGTACAGTTTTAGAAGATAAATGAAAATTTAAGGGGATATTATAAATTTATTAAATAATTTCACTATATCACTATTTCATTTTATTCGATATGTACTTAATCACCCAAATACTGTTGTCCACTCGATCTTATTGGATTTAATTATTTTAATCCTTATTTAATAAATCAGAAAATAAATTGTATAAAATAAATGGGTTTTCACAGTGGATATCAATGTAAATACTAATCACCTTAGGGATTATGATTATAAATCCTTAGTGAAACACATATTGATAATTTTAAATATAGGAAATGATCCAAATTTTTTTAAAATGAATATTGTGTGTTTTTTCGAAGAAAAAAAAAATCCATTTTTGGATAGTACAGGTTGATGTGGATCGGGAACAAATTTACCGAGGGGTAATAAACCTAAAAGGGATGTTTGGGTATTAACTCAACATGTAATTTGTACATGATAAAGAGAACTTTTTGAACACAAGGTTTGTCACTCCTAGTGGATATGAATTTTTATATTCAAAATTTATTTATGAAAAATTATGAAGGGAATTGTTTTTGTTAAATTTAAGGAAAAAAATAGACTATGAATAAATTATATTGAATCCTATAAATTTTGTCTTTAAGAAAATATTTCATTTAGGTTTTATCACTTTGTTTTTCATTGTTTTAATTTTATATTCTTAATAGTGTGAAAATTATTATCCATAATTATATTTTGGATGAATTAAATTATTATAACTATAATCTAATATTGAATGGATATCTTATATTACATGGATATAAACATACATTCAAATCATGCAAGTTTAGTATGACAATTAAAAAACCACCTCAATACATGGTAGTCAAATTATAATTGAAAATGTAAAATGAAGGAATTATTTCATCCCAGGTATATAACTTCTACTCTATAAATGTTTCCAGCTAAATTTTCCATTGAGCATTATGATACATCCTTTAGTAGAATTAAACGCTATCCTAGGTATGGAAAATCATTCCATGTATAGATTTAATATAAATTTCCAAGGAAAGTAAATCAAAATCAACATCACAATTCACTATTTTATTCTATACAGGAGTAAAGAGGAGGATGTAACATCATCAAAATAATTATATCAATAATACGTATTATTAACGTTTTAGCATGAGTATCTATATCAAATGATTAAGGCTAAGTAGAAAAATCGTCTTGATGAAATTATCATTATAAATGAACATACTACTGTTTTACAAAAGGAATTTCTTTTTCCTCATCATGACTAAGAGGTTGATTCATAAAACAAACTTATACGTAGATCATTTATAATATCATATACTATATACCAAATTACAATGGCTGAAGTTGAATACCGAAATAATAAATTATAATAAAATCTAAATAATTTTTTTTATAAACCCATTTGTTTCACCATGGGGTGTGTTGGTCCATTTAATTAAGAAGATTGATGAGTCAGTGTTCCTCTGCATTGTTTATCATAAGATTCGGAAGACCATGATTAAAAATTAGTATCATCGTCCATAGATTTATGAATTGTTTAATTAGCTATATAAATCCAGGTACATCCCTACAGTGGATCTTATAATGGTATATTATAAAGTAAATATGAATAATGAGGAAATCCCCAAGACTTCGTTTTGTATAAGGAATAGGAACTACATGTTCATAGTGATTCCATTTGGACTCCCTAATAAATAACTTATCTTCATGTAATTAATGAAAATAGTATTTATGGATTACCTCAGTAATTTTTTATAATATTCAAAAAATTTATTATTATATAATGTAAAAAATAAGGATTAATATCAATATAATGTTAATGTTGTATGAAATATCTTTTGAAAAAAATATTATTTGTGATTTACTATAATTGTGATATTTGGATGAAGCAAGTAACATCTATGGGGAATGTTTTTAGCAAATTTATATCATTGGATCCTTTGAAGATAGGGGAAATTGAAGTATGTATGGACCCAATAAATGTAACATAGATCCTTAGTTTACATGGATTATCCTGTTACTATCATCGATAAAGGATAAACATATCATGATACTAAACCCCACAAACAAAGATAACTGAGAAGAAAGTAATGTTTTTCTTGACATATGAATATGAGGAGAGATTTAAGGAGTTAAATAAGTGGAAAATCAATTCAACTATTCTCACATTACCCACTAATGTGGAATGATTTATTATCTATAACGAAATATCCAAATATGGAATGGGTTGTGAACTCATGTAAAATGAAAATGTGATAGTTGTTACATCCCTCCAATTAATGTTTCATGAGTAGAATTTCCCAATGGATGATCTGAAATTGGATATAGTGATAATCAAATATTGATCTATATGGAGAGAAGTGAGAATTATATATAGTTCATAATAGCATCATGTATATATTCACACAAAAGGATATAAATATGTTCTAATTATAGTGGTTAGAGATAATCATGGATCTTGAATCTTCAATTAATTACCATCCCTGGAAGGGTGATGAAGTTGCAGATGTTCTATCTAGAAAGGATACAATAACCCTACCTGGATGAGGATTTAATGGGATCCAATATTATTTGAAATAATTGGATCACCATTGGAATAAAAAAAGGGATATCATCCTACCTTTCTGGTATAATTTCTCAAACATTAATTATTGAGGGGGTTACGAAGGCCTAAAAATGCAATAAGGGGCTATGATGAAAAGTATAAAATAATATTTAGTCAAACATTTCTAATGAAAGTTTTATTAGGATTAGATTTAAAATATTTTTCTAACCAATGCCTTGACCTGAGAGGGATCTTTTAGAAGGTGTTGCAATTCCCTAACCCCAAAGCCCAGACCAGGTTCATTATTTTAATATATTTCCATGATTACAAGGAATCAAATACTGATGGACCGATAAGTTTAGTAGTCTTTGAAAATTGATTTCATACATGAACATTACATTACAATTTGTAACATGTAACATTAATTACCAATCTCATAATGAAGGAATGCATAATTCCTAAAATCATAACCACAATGTCATGGCCTCTTGCCGAGACCCTAAATATAAATTTTTTCAAGGCCCTGTACCAGGACACTAGTTTTTCTCATGAGATCTACTAGTGCATTGAGGAGATATATTGGGCTCCACCCTTAACATACTAAGTCCAATGTATTCCTCATATGAAAATATTGAAACATAACATAGAATTCGTATTAAAACTAGCATAAAAAATGTCAATACACTAACAATAAATCATGAATGGTATAAAAATAGCACATTCATAGTCAAAAATATCATAAATCATTAAATAAAATATTCAATATGGTATTTTTAATAAATCATCCTCAATCAAGAATAATATCCAAAAATTATGATGATATAGTTGAAAGTAATCAGTAATAACTTTTGAGAGAATTATCATTTTTCATGAAATCATTTACAAGTATCACAATTTATAAACGAATTCAATTAAAATGAATTTTTGAATCAAATTTTCCCATTTCACATTGAAAATATTTAATGGAATTAAAATTTAAAAAAATTATGTCCATATGAATAAATCCTTTAAATCATTTTGAAAACATGGACATTAATTAATTAGAATTAGAAAAATAAATCATAAAAACATTTAAAATGATGATCCAGTTAAAGAGTCCCTTACATAAAACCATAAAATATTACTTTTGTAAATTTTTTTATGAAACATGGACAAGGATGATAAATATTTCCCAGTAAATAGATACATACAAACAATCTCAGATAACAATGAGATTGAGGAATTAACCCTTACATGGTACATTATTTTAGTAAAGGGTAAGTTTATACTCCTGTATAATGAACATGGCATGTTATTAATTTATAGCAGAACAATATTAATATTTATGATATCATATATGAATAATTTATGTCTTTATAATACTGATTTAATAATAATTTTCATGTTAATGTTACATTTTGTGTAATAATCACTTTCTTTATAATACGTGTTTTAACTTGTTATTCTTGATCGTATAACTTATATCAGGATATAAATACTTATAGAATAGAAAAAATTATTAAATATTATATATATTAAGAATATAAATATGTATAATAGATAGATATGTGGAACGGAATCATCATTCACAGAGATAGTAGTCCGTACGTACGAATGAACATTATTTCTGTATTATTATCGTATAGTATGGAAGTAAGTAAATGCCATATATTTATCTAAATAAATATATATTATTCTGGTAGAAATATTATTTCAAATATATCATACTTAATATATATATATATATATATTTAGAAAAATTCTTCAATGGTGATCGTTGAAGATAAATCAAATCACGTCGTGGTGATGGCAAGCCATACGTATGCATGAGTGAAAATATCATTCTATTGATGGTGAAATGGTGTTTAATTAGATGTTATATTATATATAAAGAATAAATACCATGTTATATTAGTCATTTACATTAATTATACTTATTATTATATCAATCCAAATAATATAGTGTAGAATAACATACTACACCATGACTTGAAGACGGTAAGCCGTATGCATGCACGCATGGTGACTCTGTTATTCATAGGATAGATAGAATGATGAATATGGTTGTAACATATTTATAATAACTTCTAAGAATTTGTAATACACCGGATCTATTATTTTATTAAGGGAACACCAAAGAAATAGGTAGAATAAGAAGAAAAGATCTTGGAAGTAGGTGATAAAAAAATTACCTCTTCTTTAGGTGCTTCCTTTTGATTTGAATGAAAGTGCTACATATGTTGGACTTATGATCAATGTAATGACTCTATGTTGAATTGATTGTATTTGGGAGGATATTGGAGCAGTTTTTGGCTGAACCAAATGGCTTTGGAGGTGTGAAGATAAGAGAAGGGGAAGTACCCTTTTATAAGAGAGGTGGGTGTCACTTTAGGAAAAACATGAAATATTATTTTATTATAAATTAATTTTCTATTTCTAATTGCTTAAAATAAATTTATTTCCAGTATATGGTGTATATGGGTCGAAATAATATCATAAAATAGGTTTTAGACATGTTTAAGTCACCATATTAACCTTATCTTTTAGACTGAACTCTTAGTTATATAGTTTAACTTTTATGATGTCTTCTTGTATTTTTTATTTAATGGTTAATAAACATACTATAAAATTCAAAGATAACCTTATGTGGCTCATGAAGAACATATCAATCATTATATAAGTCTTTTGGAGTAACATTATATTTTTAGAAATATTATATAATTTAATAAAATAGTATTTTTTTTTTAAAACTCATTTATGTCAATTTTGACACGATTTAGTATTTGTTTTTTGTGAAAGTCATAACAACTTTATTACTTAGAAATAAATACATTAAATCAACCCTATTATGTCATAAGAACCTAGAAAATTAGTTTATGGTAACAAAACTTTCAAAATTTATTTATTTTAATATTTATAATATCATTTAATTAACTCTTTCATTAATAAGGTAATTACTACATCATCATTGTTTCATAAATAAATTTTATTATATAATGTATAAAAATTATAAATATAATAAATTGATTTAGGAAATATTTTTAGATTTATAATTAATATTTATAGTTGAATTTATCTTATGTATGACCCTATATTATAACGTTTTATATAATAAAATTTGAATTTGACACTTTTAACTCTTCTTTAAATAAATATAATAAATGTCTAAATCTAATCCATGTGGATAAAAAAGGACAATATTTTTTTCCTAAGATTTATTTTGGTCTAAATACACTTATCCAATACCATTAGTACATGTTTTTTTTTGTAATTTGATATTATTATAATATTATTTCTACATTTAATTACCATATTTACTTTTAATCGTGGTAAATAAAATTCAAAAGTTATTAATCACCAAAAAATATTTTCATACTATTAAACCACATTTTAATTAATTATTTCAACCATGTATCTTTTATTTTGGAAATTAAATTCACAGGATCTGTAAAATTATATTTTATGAAAAATTTCAAATGTTCCTAGAAGGTGGGTAAAAAGACGTTAAAATGTTGAATAAAATTATATATATCTAATCTTTTTATAAAATTACACAAATGAATTAATTGACCTAATATATTTATATGCGTCTATTTTGACTTTAGAATAAATTAAAAAAAATTATATAAATGAAAAAGTCAGTTTTTATCTACAATGCAATGTTTTTCACTATTCATCAAAAATTGAATGCTTTCAGAGAAATACAAAATCTTCACCCAAAGATAATTTTGATATTCCAAATTCAAAAATTATGTCTATTTACCAAATTCAAAACATATATGTTTCATTAATTAATTTAAAATTAATTCATGGTGTCAAAACCAAAAAACAGGTTTTTGAGAAGTAAAAACTACCAAAATGTTGATATGTGTTTATGTCCAATTTAAATATAAAATTACTTCCAAAGACCAAAATTGGATTAAATGATAAAAATATAATCAAATCATTCTTAAAAAATTCAAATGTAAAATTTAATACTATAAATTAATTTGATTAATTTTTTTTTCAATTAAAATTCTATATTTTTCACTATTCATCAAAACATTAATGTTATCATAAAAACACCAAAAATTTATCCAAACTAAACTTTTATGTCCCCCTTATAAATAGGAATTTTATTTTATCAAATTGAATATATAAAATGGTGAAATATTGGATTTAAAAGGGGTTCTCCATTAAATGGTGGTTAAATTTCTTTGTTTTTAAAAATACTTCATTTATATAAAAATTTAAATTTGTTATTATATTATGTCTAAGAAACACATAATATGAATGTTAAATTATATGGTTTATATAAGATTCAAAATGCAGTTAATACTATTCATAAACACTTTTTGAACCGCTAGTTTGGTAAGTCATGGTGTGCTCAAACTCGGTGTTGCATGCAGCACAAGCTATAAAATTACATTAAAGAGATAACGTACGATGAAATCATGGGGTACTACATTATCTCCTCCTTCAATAAATTTCATCCTCACAATTCTAAATTGACCTTCGAAAATAAAAGGTTGAAAATATAAAATACCTTTTTGGAAAACCGGCATAGGAAATATGGTTACTAAAATTTAGTTTTAATGAGAGGAAAAGGGAAATTATAAATTCACCACCAAATTTGGATTTTAAATAGGATAAAATTGGTGGTAATAATATAAACATAATTGGATGAAAAACCTATATATTTATAGGTAGTGATTGTGGTCATCAATCACAAACAAGTGAACAATAAATTGAAATGGAGGGCCTCAAATCCATAAATCTATGATGATTTAAAATATCATCAGTTCAACAAAACATAAGACATCATGATAACACATTTTTGGTTTTATGTTCCTTTAAATAGTGTTCAAGAAATAATTTCTTTACAGAATAAGAAAAAAAATAATACTCGACAAGTAAAGTTCCATCCTTTAAATAATTTCGTGCACAAACTCATCTTTCACACTAAAAGATAATAGAACTCAAAAATATTATACTTAAACTAATCATATAATGTTTCAGAAAAAATGAATTTATAATTAATATTTCATACCATTTTAAAAAATCTACATTATATAAACCAGAACTTCACGTCAGCCAGTGGTAGGTGATTCACCCTTGTCGGCATTCAGTTGCGGGTTCAAGTCTCGCGTCTATGTCGGACGCGATGGGTTGTCTCCCAACCTCAAAGTTGTCCTTTTTATAACAATACGAAAATAATATTATGAATTTTTTTAACCTTAAAAAATAGTATCCAATGTACAAATTAATCCATTCCAACCTTTGTACTTATCCAAATTACTTTGGTCTAAACTCACAGTCCAAAATTTATAATTATGGTCAAATAACATACATGTGAATTCCATCATCGTGTACTATCTTATGACATGGTAATAAAATGAATTATAGGAAAACCATATTAAATAAATTCATTCTTTCTTAATACTTCTGTAAAACAAAGAATACTAGATATACTCCTTAAATCCATAAATGTTGTAAACTCCAACAATAATTGAATAAACAAACCATTAATTAGTTCCCAGGTAGTAAATAATATCCAATATATTTTTTCCAACTCAATTATATCTTATTCCTGAATCATTAAATAAGAGTACAAAATATTTTAAGGTTTATATTTCCCTCAACCATATATTTTCCAAACAGATTAACTTGCTATTGAATCACTTTTCTTAGTACCATACAATCTCAAATGCTTAATGAAAATGTAATGCAGTACAATCCTTTTTTATTTCCATATTTCATATCACATGTACATCATTGATACAACACGCAATTGAAATAGTTATTCATGGAAGAAACAAAAATACATTAATTATTCCAATTCGTCTGTAGTAACAACATAAGCTTAAATTTGATCCATTTGCTTTCTCTGAGCTATACTTTCTTGAAAAATTAGAAAATCATTTTCATATTTTCCTATTTCACTACAGTTGAAACACTGAATATTAGAATTTTCTTAGTTCCATTTTCATTATTTTTCTTGATGAACCTTTTCTCTACACTTATAACAGACACCCATTCATTTCAAGAACTTCCCAGGGTGAATCCTTCCATAATTATCACATTTGGTAAAATCCTTCTTTCCATTCTTCCCTTTATCAATATTTCTCTCTGCCATCCTCTTCTTCTCCAGATTCCCTTCAAATCCATAGCACTAAAATAATTCATTACATATCTTATTAACACTTGATATTCTTTCCTCAAATTAAGATAATACATGGGAGGCTATTTCCTTTTGAAATAATCGATTAAACCAATGAGAGATAGGATTCTTCTAACTCTTTGGATCATGCATATTAATGGAGTTCTCATTCAGTCTACTAGGTTCCATATATAAATGAAGTAATATACTAGGTTAGATAATATCATAATGTATAATCCAAAAACTAGAAAAATTATCAACATTAATTAGAAATTTTCACACATCTCGTCTGATAATCTAAAAAATGGTTTCATTACTGACATATTTACTCATAAATACTTCATAATGGTTTTTAATGAAAATGTGAATTATATTAAGAATATCCCCCAGGTGTGTCAAAATAGGTGCATAGTAAGGCCCATTTTTGTGTACTAGGATACCTCAGGTCAAGCACGAAACTCCTTGTTAGTGTTTTCAATCCTAGGTAAATCTCTGCCAGAACCATGTCCACTTGTAGTATCTAGATGGGGATGTATTTCTTGGAAAACCCACATAATATCTATATTACCAAAATTTTTGGACGTTCTTATATACTAATCCTAAATTTCTATCTTAGGGAAATGTTTCCTAATTAGTGTTTATCTAAATCTAGTTTCCAAGGTTATTGCTAAACTTCCTCTGATACCAACTGTAACACCATAACCCTAGAAGCCCAGAGCCGGTGCATTATTTTAATACATTGGAATGATTATTAGGAATCATGTGCCGAAGGACTGATCTGTTTAGCAGTCTTGGAAAATAGATTACACACATGAACATAACACTAAAATTTCTAACATAAAATACTACAAAGAGAATCCTTTGATAATTCCATTATTCTTCTTACTTAAACCTATATATAAATTATAATACATTTTTTGGAATCCTAGGAAAATAAAACATAAGAATGGTGTGAGCTCAGATTCTTAGTAAGGATAAACAATAAAGCAGAAGCTATGATAAATAATCATAAACGTTTAAGGTAATGTATAATACAAAAACACAAGACTTTTAGACATATACTTTTTCATAATATGGAAATGATAAATAAAATGATTCCATTTAATTATTCATAAGGATATTCTACTAGTTTAATAATCACATGTAACATTAATAATTAATCACATAATGATGGAATGCATAATGCTGGACATCATACCCACAAATTAAAGGCCTCGTGCCAAGACCCTAAATATAAATTTTGTTAAGGCCTTATGCCAAGACACTAGTTTGTCTCATGAGACCTACAGATGCATCGAGGAGCTATAAAGAGCTCCACCCGTCACTTAATAAGTCCAATTCATTACTCATATGAAAACCATGAAACATAACATAAACATTCATATTAAATCTAGCATACGAAATGTCAATACTTTAACCAAAAATCATAAATGGTGTAAAAAATAGCTAAATCATAGTAAAACATATCATAAATCATTCAATACAGTATTGATGCTTTTATTGAAAATAAATCAACTTGAATGCAGAAAAATATCCAAATGGATATCTTATAGTCCATGGATATACACCTAAATTTACATCATGAATGTTTAGTATGAAAATTAACAAACCACCTTAACACATGGTAGTCAAATTATCATTGAAAATGGAAAATGAAAGTATTATTTCATCCCAGGAATATAACTTCTCTGCTGTAAATATGTCTAGAAAAATTTTCCATTGAGCATTCTGACACTCCCTTTTGTAGAATTAAACACTATCTTATGTATGAAATATCATTCCATGTATAGATTTTATATAAATTTCCAAGGGACTGAAATAAAAATCCGCATCAAATCTCTATATTGTATTCTATATAGGTGTACAAGGGAGGATGTAACATCCTCAAAATAATTGTCTCAATAATAAGTATTGTTGAATTTTATCATTAGTATCTATATCAAATGATTGAGGCTATGTAGAAAATCATCTTGATGAAATTCCCATTATAAAGGAATATACTGATGTTTTACACAAGGAATTTCCTTGTCCTCGACATGACTAAGAGGTTTATTTATAAATCAAACTTACACCAAGATCATTTCCAAAATCATAGATTATATACCAAATGACAACCTCTGAACTGGAATACCTATAGAATAAATTATAATAGTATCTTTATAATTTTTTAATAAACACAAGTTCTTCACCATGGGGTGTGTAGGATCATTTCATTAAGATGATTGATGAGTCAGTGTGGCTCCGCATTGTTTATCATATGATTCACAAGACCATGATAAAAAATAAGTATCATCTTCCATAGATTGATGAATTTTCCAATTAGCTGTCTAAATCTATGTAAATCTCTATAGTGGATCTTATGAAGGTATATTATAAAGTAAATATGAACAATGAGGAAATCCCAGAGAATTCCTTTTATATATGGAGTAGGAACTACATGTTCATGGTGATTCAATTTGGACTCCTTAATAACTCACTTATCACCATGTACATAATTAAAATAGTATTTATGGATTACCTCAATATTTGTTTTGTAGTATTCAGGAAATTTATTATTATATATTGTAAAAATTAAGAGTAATATTAGGATAATTTTAATGTTGTACTAAATATCTTATGAAAAAAAATTATTTGTGACTAATTGTAAATGTGAGTTTTGGATTGAGCAAGTAACATCTATGGGGAATTTTATCATCAAATGGGTATCTTTGCATCCTTCAAATATAGAGGAAACATAAGTATGGATGGACCCAATAAATATAACACATATACCGAAGATTCCATGGATTATCCAGTTAATATTGTCGATTTTGGATAAAAATATCATGATTATAAACCCCACAAACTAAGATAACTAAGAAGGAAGTAAAGTATTTCTTGAGAGATGAATATGAGGAGAGATTTAAGGAGTTAAATAAGACGATAATATATTCAAATATGCTCACATTACCCACTAGTGTGGAATTATTTATTATTTATAATGGAACATCCAAATTTGTACTAGGTTGTGCACTCATGTAAAACAAAAATGTGATAGTTCTTACCTCCCACCAATTAATATTCCATGAGTAGAACTACCCAATGCATGATCTGGAATTGGTTATAGTGATAATGAAATATTTATCCCTATGGAGAGAAGTGAGAAATATATACAGATCAAAATAACATCATGTATATATTCATACACAAGGATATCTATATGTTTTAAAGATGGTGGTTAGATATAATCATGCATCTTGACTATTCAATTAATTACCATCCCTGAAATAGTGATGAAGTTGCAGATGTTCTATGTATAAAGGATACAACAACCCTATATAAGATGAGGATTCAAAGGTATCCAATATTATTGGAAATTAATTGATTAACATTGGATTCAAAAAAGGGTTATCATCCAACCTTTTTGGTATAATTTCTCAATCATTAAATCTTGAGGGGATTAAGGATGCCAATAAATGCAATAAAGAGCTATGAAGAAAAGTATAATATATTTTTTAGACAAACATTTCAAAAGATAGTTTTATTAGGTTTAGATTTCAAATATATTTCCCAATAATACCTTAACCTAAAAGGGATCTTTTGGAAGGTGTTGTAATTCCCCGACCCCAGATGCCCAGATTTGGTGCATTATTTTAATACATTTCCATGATTACAAGTAATCAAGTCCAGATGGACCGATCTTTTTATTATTCCATGAAATAGATTACATACATGAAATTTACATTACAATTTATAACATAAAATAGAATATAAATAATCCTTTTAGAATTCCATTATACATCTAGCTTAAATCTTCATATAAATCATAATACACTTCTTGTCATACTGGGAAAATAAAACATAAAAAAGGGGTGAGCTCAGATGCTCTGTAAGGATAAACAATATAGATAAAGCTATCATAAATAATAATAAACATTTAAGGAAATGTATCGGACTAAAACACAAGACTTTTAAAAATAATCCTTAAATTAATATGGAAATGATAAATCAAATAATTCAATTTACTTATTCACATAGAAATTCGACTAGTTGAATAATATCATGAAACATTAATAACTAATCTCATAATGATGTAATGCATAATTCCATACATCTTAACCATAATGTAAAGGCCTCATGCCATGACCCTAAATATAAATTTTTTCTAGGCCTTATGCCAAGACAATAGTTTGTCTCACGATACCTATAGATGCATCGAGGAGTTATAGCGGGCTCCACCCATCACTTACTAAGTACAATTCATTCATCACATGAAAATCAAGAAACATAACATAAAAATTCGTATTAAAAATACCATACAAAATGTCAATACTTTAACCATAAATAAATAATTTTATAAAAATAGAACATTCATAATCAAACATATCATAAATCATTCAATACAATATTGAATATTTTATTTATAATAAATCAACCTCACTCCAGAAAAATATCAAGAAAGTATGTTGACATAGTTGAAAATAATCAGTAAAACCCTTTGAGAGAAATATCCTTTTTTCATGAAATCATTTAGAAGTATCAACATTTATAAAGGAATTTATTTAAAATATATTTTTGAATCAATGTGTCCCGTACCACTTTGAAACTTTTGAAAGTAATTATCAATTTAAAATAATTATGTCCATATGAAGAAATCCTTAAAATCTTTATTAAAACATTGACATTAATTAAATAGATTTAGAATAATAAAACATTATAACATTTAATATGATGATATAGTTAAATATTCCCCTCCGAAAACCTTAAAATATTCATTTTGAAAAAAGTTATATGAATCATGGACATGGAAGATAAATATGACCCAGTAAATACATATATATAAACAGTCTCGGATAATAATGAGATTGAGGAATTAACCCTTATCTTGTGCTTTCCATTAGTAGAGGGTATATTTAACTTCTTGTATAATGACCATATTATGTTATTAAATTACAAAAGAACTATATTAATATTTATGATATCATATGTGATTCTTTTATGACTATATACTACCCATTTAATAATAAATTCCATGTTATTCTTTATCGTACGAGTTTCAACTTGTTATTCTTGATCGTATCACTTATTTCATGATTTACATACTTCCAGAATATAAAAAATGATTTATATATCATGTATATTCATAATATAATTTTGTATAATGGATAGATATATGAAATGGAAACATTGTTCACGGAGAGGGTAGTCTGTACGTATGCATGAATATTGTTTATGTTTTCTTATCATATACTATAGAAGTAAGTAAAATACATATATTTATCTACATAAATATATATTATTCCACTAGAAATATTATTTCATATATATCATACATAATAAATATAAATATTTTTATAAATATTATTGAATTTTTATCTTTGAAGTTGAATCTCATCGCGTTGTGGACACGATAAACCGTACGTACGCATGAGGAACAATATTATTATATCAATGGTGAAACAGTTTTTAATTGGATGGTATATTATATATAAATAATCATTTCCATTGTATATTAATCATTTAAATTAATTATACTCATTATTATACCCATCCATATAATATATTGTGGAATAACAAACCACACCACAACGTGGAGACGATAAGCCGTACGTACGCACACATGGTGACTTTGTCATTCATAAGATGGATAGAATACTGAATAGAGTTGTAACTTAATTATAATAACATCTATTCATGAATAATATTCTGGAATTATTAATTTAGTATTGTAAAAACAAAGAAATAGGTAGTATAAGAAGAAAAGAACCTTGAAAGAGGTGATAAAATAATTATATCTTCTTTTGCTGCTTCCTTTTGATTTTACAAAAGGGATTCTTAGGTTGGATTTTTGATCAATGTAAGGACTCTAAGTTGAAGGTAGGGTAGTTTGGAAGATATTTTAGTAGGGTATTTCCAGAACAAATGTCTTTGGAGGTGTGAATTTAAGATAAGGGGAAGTACCCTTTCATATGAGAGGTGAGGGACACTTTAGAAAAAGCTAGAAATAATATTTTATTATAAACTAATTTTCGGTTTCTAATTTCTCCAAAAATATTTATTTCTAGGATAAGTTGATTATGGGTAGAAATAATCTCAACTAATAGGTTCTAGACAATTTTAGGTCACTATTTTAACCATATCTGTTAGATTTAACTCTTAGTTAAATAATTTAACTTTTACCATATTTTCTTGTATTTTTATATTACACGGTTAATAAACATACTAAAAAATTCCAAGATAATCAAAAGTGGTTTATTAAAGACATATATATCATTATATATTTTCGTTTTCTGAATATTATATATTTAGGAATAATATATCATTTAATAAAATAGAATTTGTTTTAAAAAGTAATTTATGTCAATTTTGAGACTATGTAGTATTTGTTTTTTGTGAAAGTCATAACAACTTTATTATCTTGAAAAAAAATTGAATCAACCATAACATATCATATTCACATATAAAATTCATGGATGGCATCAAAATGTTCATATTATATTTATGTTAATATTTATAATATCATTTATTTTATTGTTTAATTTATAAATTAATTACTTCCTCATCATTGTGTCATAAATAAATTTAATTATTTTTTTTTCTAGAAATTATAAATAAAATACCATGATTTATTAAATCTTTTATATTTATCTTAAATATTTATATATTAATTTATGTTATCTATAACCCTATATGAAAAGTGTTTTATTTAATAAAATTTGAATTTAACACTTTTAACACTTCTTTAAAAAAAATATAATAAATGTCTTAATCTAATCCAAGTGGATATAAAAGGGTAATATTTTTCTCTTAAAATTTATTTTAGATAATATAAACTTATCCAATAGAATCTGGGCTTGTGTTGGGGTAATTTTATATTATTATAGTGTTATTTCTACCTTTAATTACCCTATTTACTTTTAACCATGGTAAATAAATTTAAAAAGTTACTATTCAACAAAAATTATTTTCCTCATATTATTCCGGATATTACTTACTTAAGTCAACCGTGTCGCTCTTATTTTTGAATTTCAATTCAAATGACCAGTTAAATTATGTTTTAAGCAAATTTTCAAATGTGCCTAGAAGGTGGGTAAAAGATGTTAAAAAGTTCAATAAAATTATATATATCTAATATTATTATTAAATGACCCCAATGAATTAAATTGGACTCATATATGTATTATGTATCTATTATTACTTTTAAAAAAATAAAAAATAATTTTTAAAATGAAAAAGTTTGATTTTATCTACAACGTAGTGTTTTTCACTATTCATTAAGAGTTGAATGGTTTCAAGAAAAAACCAAAAATTCACCCAAAGATAATTTTGATATTACAAATTCAAAAATGATTTATATTTTACCAGATTAAAGATATTGAAGTTTCATTAATTAATTTAAAATGAATTCCCATTTTCAAAACCAGAAAGTCGGTTTTTGAGAAGTTAAAACTATCAAAAGATTGATATGTGTTTATGTCCAATTTAAATGTAAAATTACTTTCAATAAAAAAAATTGGATTAAATGATAAAAAAATCTGAATATAAATAAAAAACATTCAAATTTATAATTTAACACTATAAATTATTTTGATTAAAAAACACTTATTCAATTAAAATTTAGTATTTTTTTCACTATTCATCAAAATATGAAAGTTATCAAAAAACAAAATAAATTTATCCAAACTAAATATTTATATACCTCTTCTAAATAAGAAGTTTATTTTGAAAAATTCAATATATAAATTTTCAAATATTGGACTTAAAAGGGGTTATCCATTAAAATGTGGTAAAATAAAAAAAATTTAAATACATATTTTATCTGAATAATTGAAATTTTTATTATATTATGTATATGAAAGACATAATATGAAAGTTAAAATTACATGGAGTGTATAAAATTAAAAATTGATTTTATAATATTCCTAACCACATTTTGAACACCTAGTTTGGTATGTTGTGGTGCACTCGAACTCAATATTGCATGTAGCGCAAGATATTAAATTACATTAAAAAGATAACGTACAATAAAATTTTAGGGAGTTACCAGTGTGATTAATCATTCATCACTATTATTCTATGATCAAAAAATATTTATGTTGATGTGATGAGAACATATTTTTGGATAGAATGAAGACATAGATTTCATAATTTTTTCCCAATTCTTAGAATTCCAAAAAGTCATGGTGAAATTACATAATTATATGTGTATTATTCAAAATTTCTCATTTTAGTATAAAATTGGGAAAAAATAACCATGTATTTCAATGTATGTCTCCACTATTCATATAAGGGAAATAATACCATTTGTGTGGTAGTCGACCACCATACGATGTCATCACATTTCATTTCTATCAAGGAAGAATTTCCTCTTGACCAACAATTTATGAAATATAATAAATAAGTGGTAAAACCTCATGGTGTACCACTCTCCATTGTGTCTTATCAATATAATAGGTTTACCACAATGTTATGAAGAATCCATCTACCCATAATGAATACAAATACATGATTTATTACTTCTTATATCCCTAAAATTTATGTTCAATATAAGAGAACCATTGAACCCCTTTAGGATATATTGTCACCATGTTTAATTATTTGACATAGATGATTGGATAAAAACCTACACATTGTGTTGTTTTCATGTAATGATTGTTTCCATTATAGAATTCAAATATAACCTTCTGAAGCTCTGAATGGTAAGATGTTTAAAACTCAAATATGTTGGGATGAAGATGGAGAGAAGAAGCAGTGAGAACCTGATATTATACAATAGATGGTATAGAAGTATCAACCCACACAGTTTCATATGAATTATTTTAAATCCCAATATAAAATCTATTTATAGAATAATCAATGACAAATATAGTTTTAACTAATAGATATGATGCTCTTTCATATTTCACTATGGAGGAAATACATGAGGTCTTGAAAGGATTGAAATATTGTTCCTATATATATAATCAACTTTCAAAACCTTCACCACTTTATTGTTGTTTCTTATCGACTTACACTCCCACCAAACCAATCTCATGTATATGATATGTTCTATGAATCCGTCTTAATGGAGTGCATACCAGAACCATCACATATACTTAATGAATAACTATCGTCTTTGGAGATTTATATTTTATATGATATTTTTATAATGATTATCATAGAGATAATTTTATATGAAAGAATAAAACTCACCTAGTCAAGGAATGGTTGTAGAACCAGAATGATGAGGTGGAAAAAAGGGGACAATAAGCGGGAATGAAACAGAAGTACCATCATCGGTTTTATTATATGTAATGAAATTTTGATGTTTAAATTTTTTAATGGGGGAGAATGGAATAAATAAAATATTTATAAATGAAATTATCTATTTAATGAATAAATTACTTCTTAAGAAATTGTGTTTTATAAAGAACATGCACTATATTTCATTTATAATTTTGGACCTTTATAAAACCACCCTAAATTTGTCTAACGAAATTTAATGGTTATTAATCATTCTAACCATCAATCATATAGTTATTATATATTATCTATTAGGATGAGTATATGTCAAGGGTTATTATAAGATCAAATTACCATGAATTGAAGAGGTTATTAACATGATCAGAAGTGTCCAACCATATGTATCCCATTTATCAGACTTTTAGAGGGAGAGGGCATCACTGGGATTTTACCTTAACTAATTTTAATTTGAGTTACAATAACTATTATATTGGAGAAACTTTTTATAGATAATTTCAATCTCCTAGATATGAGAAAAAAACACATGTTCATCAAACCATCCATTTATAGTAATACCATCACACACCTTACCCATACAATGGGGTAACTAAGAATTATGTATCCAGACACTACTAGTATAAATTGATATATTTAATTCTTAATTTGATATTGATTACATTTATAAATTTTTATTATGAATTTAAATATAGAAATTATTAATTAATGAGCTTAATTAAGTTTTATTTTGATATGAATAACAAAAAATTGTATTTTTGGGAAATATATATACTTCCAATTAAAACAACCATTTTTATGAAATAAATTTTTTCTAAAATAATTATTTTCATTGAAAAGTAATATTAAATTATATTAATTTAAATATAAATGATAATATAATTTATTTAATTCCCATATAATTTTTAATGGGTTTGAAACAAGTTTTCATTATGAAAATTAATGTTTTCCATTATATAATGATTTTTATTTATATGTGGATATTCATCTATTTAGAAAAAAGATATTATTAATATAAATCTAATTTTTGAAGTTAAAAATATAATCCAACAATTATATTTTCATTATTTTACAGGATTGCCAAATTATAAGGTAAAAATTAAATATTGTAAAAATTTAGGGTATGTATTATGAAATTATAATATACCAAAAGAAATCTAATAGAATAATATAAAATGTATCGATGACCAAAAAATTATTTCCAATTTAAAATGAAGTGTTTTTATGTTATTTGATTAATTTTATAAACCTATATTGAATCCTCCAAAACCTTATATATTTGAAGTATTTAAACATATGAACATGACCCACATACTCATCATGGATGGTATTATTTTAAATAACTTAGTTCTCAACATAAAAAAATATTGACAATTTCTCCTATTTTATGTAATCCATAGAAATAATCATGTGAAGGGTTGGGGTTATCATTATTTCATTACATAGAGTCAAAAACGTAACTTTAGAAATTATTAATGAATTCCCCATATTTTATATAAATACCAACCAATCCTCCCTTTACACACCAATAGAAACAATATTGAGCATGAATTTCATCAACATATACCTCGATAAATCCCTCCATAGGTGTTCATAATATCTTATGATTCTCCTCCAAAGAATTTGGAGGCACTATATCAAGCCATGGGATTCTATCCTCTTCTATTATATTCAATGTACCTTCTTTGTATTATTATTTATTATCTCCAATTTTCCATGTTTTATTTTTTTGCACATAACATTCATTTCATTTTGATTCCCAACTAATTTTATACAACCTTTCATTCTCATTAAAACCCTCCATGAACCCTTTTTTATAAATGTTATCTAACTGAAATTATCTTGTTATTTTCCATGAAAACTATTTTTTATGAACACCAATACTCATTTCAGCTCAACAATGTTCACATGGATGTACCTAAAATTCATTTATTGTGGGATTCCATGAATACAACCCACACTACTTAATAATGTTATTAAAATTGATCAAATTGATTCTTATTTTGAATGATTTATGTTGTACATAAATTGATGTACATAATATTAATATGACAGGTGGGCATGGAATTATATGGAACTACAATTCATTGGTTAATTTTTTCATATAATTATTTATCATTTGTGTTGCATGATTTGTTTTCCTAAGAAACAATGTCATGTTTCCTTGATAATTAGCCTTGAATTAATTTTTTTATATCATGATTCATTTTGTTTCCACATTTCTATGATTCCTTTTTCATATCATTTTATATCATAATTTAAGGTTCATATTGATGGTTTTTATCTTTATGGGTCTTCATATTGTCATACTTGACTCACATTTAATTTAGTATATAATAATATTCTTTTATTGTAAATTTACTGATATTTAAACTCACCACATTTGTATGCATTTTCCCTGGTTTTCCCATGTAGTTTTATGGATTATTGTTTTATCTTTAAACTTTTTCCATGATTTACTTTTACATTTGTAATTAGTATCATACCATAATTTTTAATTTTTAATAAAAAATATTATGGTTTACCCATTTAAATAATATGATTCTATTAGTTTAAAATTTGATAATCATTCTATTAAATAAAATTAATTAAAGTGTAAATTGTATAAATTTAAAATAAAAACAATTAATCGTGAAAAAATAACTTGAGAAAAATAACCTTTTTACAAAATAAATATAAATATGAGAAATAATTATATTGGATATTAATACTAATTATATAAATATATTAATTATAAAAAAAATTAAATGTATGTGGATTTCAATGTAATCCAAAACTGAAAATCCAATAAAATACATGATTCGATGAAAAGACTGAAAATTGGTTTTTAATAAAGTCAAATTTTAATTAGTTCTGTAAATGTTGAATGGAGAATTTATAAGTATAAATAATATTTTAACATGAAAATTTTTATTCATTGAATTTCTAGTAGATTAATTAAAAGGTATTTCAAACTACTAGGATACACAGACATGACTTCCAAATCATATAAATTATAACTTTTAAAAAATCCATTTTTATAACTAAAAATCATGATTTATAGAAAAAACAAAAAATTTATTCTTAATATAAGGTTGTCAATATAAATCCATAATCAAATTCAATTTTTTCAAATTAAAACTCATAAATTTATAAATTCAAATTTTTAATAATATCATAAAATATGATGAAAAAGTCATTTGTATTGAAGATAACATTTCTCATATGAACCATTATTATTTTTAGGTCATATGATTATGAAAAATAAATTGGTTTTAAATAATTATTAATATACATAATATTTTATCTTTAACAAATTTTCTTTGAAATAATAATTCATATCGCATAAACGGTTATTTTTTTAGAAAAATACCTAATAATTTTGAATTTTTATTCATGAAAAACAGTACACACAAAATAATATCAAACCCGTTTACTTATTTTATGAGAATAATATATTAAGAACATGTGTTCCTATATTCTCCCCACCCTTTACTAAATAAATTTCAGTCTCTAAATTTTAATTATAAAATATTAAAAAACGTTATTCAATGGTATTAATAATTAATATATAATTTAACAAATATTTTCAAATGAGGTCTTTAACATAATTGCATAGGTTTGAAAATGAATCAAATTTCATCATTTATTATGTTTACTAAAGATTTATTTTCTCTATTTCATCATTTTCCATATATAAAACATCTACTAGATAATTCTACATGTTTCTATGGGTGATTCTTTCAACATTTTTTATATGAAGGTGATTGAATCTTATTTCCATTAATATCTCGATTACTCAAATTTCTATCAGATTCTATCATTATCTTATTCTCTGAGTTTGGGGATTCAACTATATTCATATTATAAATTAGAATTGATGATAGCTAGTTTGGAATAATCGAACGAGTTCTCACTTCATCCATTATCCCATTAGGTTGTTTGTTGGGAAAGTTTACACATTATGCATGTCATCTATTGTAAACATAGTTCCTTCTAGATTTGGCCTTTACGAAAACCCAAAGGGTTAACCTGATTTATGATGATTCTATGATAGTTATCATAAATAACCAAAATACTAACGTTATGATTTCTCACATTTTAAGACTATCATGTTAGACTATAATATTTTCATGTAAACATATATCAAAGTTAGTTTAACCTATACCACTCTTAGTTTAACATATATCATTCATGGTTTAACCAATGTTTTTACAAGTTGGGTTATCTCATATTTATTATCTTATTTCTTAAAATAGAGATTACAAATTACCATTACCATTATTAAAAAATAATAACCCCACTAATCAGTGTAATATATGCTATTAAAATCCTACATATCCATCCCCCAAAAATTAATAATTCCTATAATAATATTCCCAATAATTTATATAATATAATCATATACGATTACAAAAATTAAATCCCATAAATTTTTTAATTCTATAACACATTAAACTATCACAATATTATATATTCATCCAAAAAATAACTGTATATTTAACCCTATAATGTATTAAATTATACATCATAAAGTTTCAAACTATTAAATTTTTATAATAATGCCAAAAACCTCTTTGAAAATCAATAAAAAAATAATGAATCAATTTTTAATCTCATTATTACCAATACTTTATAACTTTCATCATCAACATAAAACCACAAATTATTATCTAATCCTCAATTATATTTTAAACCTAAGGGTAATCCCTCCTTCAATCATGTGATCTGAAAACATTTTACCCCAAAATTAAAACTATATCAAAAATTTATTTTCAATATTATAAAAACTATTTAATATATGGTTTCATATTGTTAGAGTAAAACTATGAAATAAAAATCCTAATGTGTTTCACATAATCCGCATATCATTTAGAAAATACCATAACACCATCAATAAATATCATTAACTATTGAAAATAGTTAAGAAAAATCATAAACTAATTAATCCCATGTCTGTAAAAAAAATGGAAATTTTATCATTTTATATGAGATCTTTATAATCACCAATGAGCCTTCAACATCAGCCAAAAAATATATCATTAATTATATCATCATAATAATATAAAATGTACTGATTTTCTTTATAAACTGCGGAAATGTAAAAAATAAGGTTTAAGATTAGATACACATTATGGGAAATCAAAAAAAATTGGAAATCATGACATAAATATTATCATAGGAATAAGTAAGAAATATGAAGACCTAATCATCGAAAACTAAAAAAAATATTTTATCCATTGAATTAATGAAAAGCATGATATCAGTATCACTGATATTAAACTAATGGAATACATAATCATACAAAAAACATATGGTGAATGCCTTTTTACAATACATTTACATGTTGTTGAGACCGTAGTATTTACATCATATAGAATCGAGAAGGCATGAAAAAAATACAAAAATATGTTTATCTCAAGGGGCCTACAAATCAAAAAAGGGATATAAAATTTGGGGCCCTACCCATCAAATTAATAATTTGAATGAAATCACCATTATAATAAATGAGAATTTTCAAACCATTACATAAAGAACCCCTTCCTGAAAAATTACATAGTTATACATACAATTAAAAATGCATAACTTAATTACTTATCTCTTTGTTAATTGAATGGATAACATGATCATAAATTATCCCATGGAATATGCTGGATAATGAAACAATAAATTTTCAAATTTCTGACTATCAACCATATTGTTGTTTTAATACATTCACCATGATTGGAAAACATGTAACGTTATCATAATTTATATAGAGTTATAATATGGATGATAAAAAAATATATAGTCCACATACCAATAATCATCTCTATTGGAATAGAAATAATTTTCCTCATGAAAATGTAATAGAATTCTTCAGAGGTGAACATTTACCAATCTGAAATACATAACATTTGATGTTCATTCCATATAGGGAAATGAGTATACAACTATGTCAATAAAGGAATAACAAGATCATAATCAATCCAAATAAATAATATGGGTAGTTATAAAATAAATAAATTAATAAGTAAGGAATAATAATAAAATGTTTTATTTTTTAGTTGTGAATATCCCTATAAAGAATCATATAATAAATCAATAAAAGGGTAGAATGTTCCCAAATCAAATGAAATAAATTCCAATAATGATCATAACTCAATGAACAATAGATTAGTTAACAAAAAATATTAACCAATGGGGAAATGAATAAATCAATAGAAACATGAATATGGTAACATTATATATCTAGTAAATCTCAAGAAATAATATGATTATGATAAAAATATATTCAACTGAAATGAATACAAAAAAATATAAATGATGGAGAAAATATATTATCTCTAATATAATCAAAATTTGAGATTAGGAAAACCCTCACAGTTTTTGAGTCTTTCATATTAAAACCCCTTGAAGAATATGGCCTCTAGTTGAACTTAACATACCATGAATAAAATATAATTCCCCAATTGGAATTTATTTTTAGTAGGTTCACCTACCTCCGGACCCTTCTGTCTATATACACCACCTGTATGAAATTAGGTACATAATACCAATCATGCCTCAAAAAGATGAATTTAAAATAAAAAACTAAACATTTCCTAAATTGGACAATAAAACATTACGATTATATATTGTTAACATATATATCTTAATAACATATTTTATAACCCTATTTATATCCATTTACATTTTTACTCTTCATAAGTAATCATTCTCTGCATGAATTCTTCCAATTTTCCACATTATGTGTTTAGAGTTTTGATAATTTATACTAGTTTAATAATAATAATGTCTTTTTTATTTAATATTTCTATGTTAATAATTAGTAGTTCATTAATGATACTATTGAGGTTGATATGTGTTTTTTTATGATGGTACAAATTTTTTTCAGGAGTGTTTTATTCATTATCTTTGAAGATGGAATGGATATCAGACATGTTTTAGTGAATCTTTCTAATCTAAGCGTGTTTTATTAATGGATGAAAAAAATATTTGTATTAAATCTCATAATAAAATATATTTTTTTAATTTTCTCAATTATATGATTTTATTCCAGTACATATGTTACCTTTTTCATTCATAATACAAATTCATAGTATATTTCACGACGGTTGTTAAACCAACCCATACATGAATGTACCATGATTCATTAAATTATTGTGTAATTATTTTAATGTAATATCATAATAAAACAATAATAATGATCTTATTTAGTTTCTATTAGTGTTATATATCATAATTAAATTGAATTAGATGATGAATTATTAGATATGAAAATATTACACAATTTTAATTAAAGATTATCCTCTATGTAGGCTTATTTTAAATTATTTAATCAATGATGAATGTTTTTTGGTCATATCATTAATATATTAAAAAAATTATCATGAAAATATAGTGATATTATAAAAAAAATATTCCCTCATTAAATCCATTCTAGGATCTATCAATTTTATCTGGTAATAAAAATTGAATATTGTTTCTCATGATGAGGTTAATCCTCACATATGCACGAATGACAATTTAATTTTTCATAATCGATGAGGTAGATGATAATATAATGATAATAATATTAATATATTAACATTTATGCATATAAATAATAATAATAAATTTAACTTTTTTTGGGAATAATAAATGTTAAAGAAAATAAATAAGAAAAATGAAAAGTAGTTGATAATATTAACATTAGGGGAAACAATTTTCCATGGAAGTATACTTTGAAATGAGATCCCTATGATAAAAAATGGTAACCTGGATATTTATAATGGTAGATATAATTATAAGATTATAAATGTGTAATTTTTTGAATGGTAAATTTTAATGCAAGGTTATTCATTAATTGGGGGAGATGTTAATCTTTTATAAGGTAGGAGAAGGGTAGTTTTTTTGGTGTAACCCTTACATTATCAAAAATTTAGTTTTGATATACCATTTTAAAAGGGAAACAATCGATAAAGGAGTTGTTATTGTATGTGTTTCTTGAAAATAAACTCAACAACTCTTTTTTATACAACTTTTAGTGTTTTATATATTTGTTTTTTAATTTTTATCTTTTATCATTGTTTAATTTTACATTGGTAACTAATTTCTAATCATTGTAATTATTGTTTGAGAAAATCATAATGATTAAAAACATAATTTTTTTATAAATTTAATAAAATATTTCAAAATAATTTATTAAAATAAAATACCAATATATTTAAATAGTCAGTTATAAAATATAAAATGTTAATCATTGAAAAAATATTTTAAAAAATATTTTTTTTATGATTTAAATTCTTAAATAAGATAAAATTATCATGGATATTGATTATAATGGAATAAATTTATTTATTAAAAAACATTACTATTTTACGTGCTTTCTTGGAAATACAAAACCACTTCTCCAAAGAAAATAATTTATTCAATGAAAAGTCTAAAAAATTTACATTATTATGGTATCATTTTAATTAGTTCTAATAATGTTGGACATTGAATTAATAAGTTCAAGGAATATTTTAAAATTATTATTTTTCATTTCATAAATTATATTTTGGTTACATAAATGGGTTTTTAAACCTCTAGGATATGCCAACATAATGTGAAATTTATAAAAAATATAACTTCCAAAAACATTGAATTTTTCTACTTAAAACCAATAATTGTGAATAAAAATAAAAAATATCTTCATAAGAGAATTTTATAATTATAATTCCAAAAATGAATTATTTTTTTCTCAAATTCAATCCATTAAATTTATATATTCTATTTTTTCATAAAATTATAAAATATAATGAAAAATAATATTGATTAGAAAATGAAAATTTCAAATATTTTATGTTATTATCTTCATTTATTTTTTACTTTTAAAAGAATTGTTAAAAAGTTATTAATATCAAACATAATTTGTCTTTAGTCATATGATTCCTAAAATAGAAATTTGTGCCTCATAAAAATGTATTTATTTACAAAAATACTTTTTGAAAAAAATAAATTACCTAACTAGTAATTTCAGGTCAACAAATTGAGTGTAACTAATATTAAATGTGTAATGACCCAGAACCCTGTAGACCAGATATAGGGTCTTGATTTATTACATTGGACTATATAAAAGTTAAAATAATGCAATGGAGAAAAATTAGTAGTTTTGAAAATATAGATACATAAATTCATTTTGCATTTCAAATAGTAATATAATACACCATAGTAACTCAGTTGGAAAAAACCCTATTATCATAGATTATACCTACATTTCAATCATAGTATACAACTTTTAATGAAATGGAAAAATAAATAATAAGAATGGGGTGAGCTAAGATGATTAATAATGGTAACATTATAGTGGAATCAATCATTAATAAACACAAACAATACTGAAAGTCGAATAATTAAAAACACATCCCAATTACTTATAATAATGAGCATAATATAAACGGAATAAAATATGATCAAATATTTCTATATAAATAATAACATAAATATGAAATATTAAAATTGAAACTATTATAGTTAAATAAAAACATGTATTATCAATAACAAATCTCATAATGAAGTAATTAATAATGTGTGACATCATAAACATACCCTTAAGGCTGCATACAAGACACCATACATAATTAGGTAAAACATTAGCCAATACACACACTAGTTTGTCTCTTGAGGCCTAAGGGTGCATCATATTAGACCCCTTCTGTCATTTACAAAGTCCAATTCATTCCACTTATGAAAGGAGTGAAACAGAGTCAACATATACATTAATATTTAAACTTTCATGTGGAATGTCAATTACATTCCCCAAACAATAAATATAATCATAAAAAATCTGGTGTAGTATGATGGATGGTATTAAATTATAACATCCACAAGTACACTAATTATATACAGTTCAATAAAATATTTCATTTGGTATCATAAGAGGTAAACCCAAATTAAGAAAAAGATCCAATAAATGGTGTTGACATAGAGGAAAATACTCTAATAAAATCATTTAGAAATTCTGGCGTGATATACAACTTTACATTGAAACCATTTATTTGAAGATATGTAAAATTATGAAGAAAAAGTTTTATTTTAATGTAACTTTGTATTTTTGTAATGTATTCATCAATACATTATGGTGGAATGAATGTTGAAAAATCTTCTCATACCATATAAGTTAAAAAACACAGACCTTTTATATTTAGAAAATGAATCACATAAAAAAGTATTTTTGAAAGGAAGAGTATGGGTTAACACAATAATTAGATTATGTTTATTAGTTTTAAATCCACCTAAAACAATATTAAAAAATCATAGGGCATAATATTTCATAATAAATATAGTAGAAGATTAATACGAAAAATAGAAATTTGTGTTAATAATTCCCTTACCACTTTGTAATCAGTAAAACCATATACCCACTAAAATTAATGATAATAAAATTAAAAATTGAATTTAATGGATACAATTAGATTGCTAATATTTTTTATTAAATAGATTTATGTTCACCAAAAATGATAAATAATAGTTAAATAAATAATATATCTCAAAAAAGTAAAAGTGAGATGAGAAACAGATTCCCTAATGTCTGAAAGATTTATACAATTACACTTAATATACAAGATAATAAAATTATATTAATTAGTTAATTATATCATAAAATATAAAATATATTTTTTATTTTTAATAATTTTGTAAAGTTTATTATAATTATTTCAATGTTTAATTCCATTGTTCTGGCAATGTTCATTTCATTGTTTTAGTGAATTTTCCCTTGATTATAAATATAAGAGAACATTTCAAATCTGAATAAATTTTATAGATATGAAAATATTTTTTCTTAATAAACTTCCATAAGTTTAAATGTTATCATATATCATTTGGTTATACGTTATGATAATGATTCAGCAGATGAAATCTTGATTAAAATGCCTTAATTTATTTGGGCGGTTTTTACAACCATCAATATCTAATATCCTTTTATTTAATATTATTTATATATATTGTTTCTAGAACATGATATAAATTATAATATATATATATATATATATTAAAATCTTATTTACCCATAATAATTGTTTTATGACCGTCCTTGAAATAGATAATAGAAAATTTGAAGTCATCGTCCATGATGGTGGTGAATCGTCACATCATAGATGATGGTTTCATTTTTAAAATAAAATTATAGGAGAATGGATTATATGTCAGATAACACATTATAAATATAATATTCTAGTATATATATATATGATACTATAGTTACCATTAATATTTCTATATTGTAGGTTATGTGAGGATTATAGAATAAAATAAATTAAAATGGAAAGAATGAGGATTTTACCTCTAGAATGTTGTCAATTTTGGAACGTCCTTAAAAAATTTGATTTGGTATTTCGTAAGACCATCAGGTCTTTGATGTGGTGAAGTGGAATTAGAAGGTAATTTGGAATAATATATAAAATAATTAAATCTTAGAATGTTTGATGAGAAGGGGTGATGATTAGCGGTATTTATAGGGGAGTAGAGGGATGTTTTTGATGTTTTTACTCATTTATTTGTTATATTGGCTCCAGACTATCAATTGTGTTGATTCTTAAGTCTATTTATTTTAAATAGTGAATTCTATTTCTAACTAGTGGGTTCTTACACCAAAAATGTCTCAAATAATCATATGTTTTACATATAATGTTAAATAATATAAATTATCATATTTCCATATTTATCAATAATTCCACTATTTTAGAAAATTCCAAAAAATTATACCTAAATATTTTTTTAAGTGTAGATTTTGAAAATAGGGTAAAATTTATGATTTTTTTTTCCTTATATGAAAATTTTAAATTTTCAAGAAAATAACGATTTATTAATAAAATAACGATTCTAAAATCATAACCGATTTTACGATTCAATGAAAAATTAATTAGGATTTCATAAAATTATATTAATATTATATTGAAAAAAATATTATTTTTTGATCTATTTTATGAAAACAAACATTATTTCAAATAAATATATTAATTTTAAAATATGAAATAAACATTTACATTTTGAAAAAATACCAACACTTAATTTATCATTTTAAAACAAATATTTACATATTTAGTGATAAAAACATGACATATTTTCATTTATGTGATACATAACTATTCCTTATACTTTCATAGTTGATTTTATTATTTAAATGGATATATTACTATTCCTAACATTCATATTAATATTCCAATAGTCATGTTAATATTTAATTTTATTTCATGGTTCGTTTAATCTTGTTGTGGGCTACACAAGCTATCGAATTAATTGAATTTATTTAAAAATATGCATACCGTAAAATATTGGGGTGTTATATTGTTCCATCCTTTGATAAATTTAATCATCAAATTTTTCATGAGTGTTAACTTCTAAATAGACAAGGGTGGATCTTCTTCATAGTATCCTCAATTTACCATGTTGCTTCTTCATTTTTATGTTTTATCTGATGATCTTTTACCAAATGAGTAATTGGATTTCTAAATAATTTGTCTATTTTGTCAAGAATCTAGATAAGATATATTTACTATGAAAATTCATGTTCTATTCCAATTTTTTCATAGCTGATTACATGTGTTTTTTCCTGCATGCACTTACTTAAAAAAGATATGTGGATCAAATCATGATCTTTTGAAATTATAAGTGGCATCTCCGAACGATTATCCATAGCTTAAATTATTCTGATAATTTACAAAAGTAAAATATAACTAGGTATTATTTTCTACTTTCTAACCAAAACATATGACACAATTCCATTGAGATAGTTTTATAAATATATAATCTTCCACTTTAAACAGAAGATCATTTCTATGGTTGTCATCATAAATTTTTTCCTTCTTTGAGCTAATTTTTATATAATCCTGAATAGTCTTTAACTTTTTCATTGCCTCATAAATATACTGAAAATGCCCGAGAGCCCGGTGAAACCTGCTCCCATAAAATTAAATATGAAAATGTTTAAACAGTATAAACCATTCAGGGAAGGGGAGCTTTACACAGTCTTTTATACATAGTACCAATTCTATCATTGCACACAAGATCATAGAAATACTCAGGAAGAACAAAGGACCAACTAGACCTCACCTTCAGAATTTCCCTTTTTGAGAGTGCATCCGCCAAATTCATTTGATTCCCTGAACACATGAGAGACTTCAAGGGTATGTTGTTCATCCATATTTAAAGAACCAGTCCAAGCAGGAAGCATCCTCCATGGTACATTCCTGGACCGCTATTTGAGGATCTGCACAGCAACAGAAGAGTCTGATTCAATCCAAATCTTCCTCCAACCATAACGAGTAGCATACCTGATTGCCTTTACCATAGCCCAGAGCTCCGCCTTAAGAGCGTAGCTATTGCCAATTTAATTAAAGAAACATCCCTTTACAAATCTGCGAGATGTCCTGAAGATGCCTTCACATCCAGCAGGACCCGGTGTGCCAGAACTAACTCCATCAACATTCACCTTTAAGTAATCATTGATTGGAGGGATCCATCTAATATATTTCATCACCTTAGGCTTCCTCGCCCTGTCACTCACACCAAGAGCTCTCAATAATATAAAATCAGATATATTATTGTTGATAGAGCATGACTACTTCACCGAAGCAAGTTTAATGCTTCGGTGAATCGCCATCATCCCCTCCTTGAAGGAGGGCCTTCCACCATTGAAAAAAATGTTATTCCGGGCTTTCCAAATATAAGATATGATAGAAACAACAGCAACAATGAGCAAGGAGTGACCCTTCTCACTGTTCTCTTCATGCATAACAGAATTGAGCAAGGAGCCAACAATGTTAAAGCCAAAGTGAGAATGACAAATATCCATGAAATACCTCCAGAACCGAGCAGCAAAGGAGCAGTTGATAAAGATGTGATCAATAGATTCATCAACATTTAGACAGAAAAAGTATACCGGGGCCAGATTAAATCCTTTTCTTTGAAGGGAAGATTGGATTCGCATCCTGTTTTTCCAGATGCGCCAAATAAGAAGGGCATTAGCTGGAAGGATGAAAGCCTTCCTAACCCCCATCACCCAAGCAAGAATTGATTCCACATTCCCACACATCATGTCATATGACAGCCGGTTGGAGAACAATCCATTAATATCAGGTTCCCAAATCAGAGTGTCTTGATCCATATATTCATAAGAAGAGAAATAAATCTTCATATTAGGAGGAAGAACTCCTTGAGCTATTGCATTTCCCTACAGATCAAAGACAATGATGTTTCTCAAAGATAATGGTATTTAGTTGTATTCTTAATAGGACAGGATAACCACTTTGTTGTCTAGAAATTCAATTGGGAACTGGGACAAACCAGCCATTTATAAAGTACCATAAGATCATTATAAATGCTCCTAATAGATGGCCAGAGAGAGGATCTCAGATATATCCTCTTCCTCCTATGTAACCATTCAGTAAATATTCTAGAAAGAAATTCCAGGGAGAAGTCAGACCTGCAATGAGTATCCATGTGATTTTTTTGAGAAAAGAATCATTAAAAATCCTGACATCCTTAACTCCCATTCCACCACTTGAGAGAGGCTTGATACAGTCCATCCATTTCACAGTAATCAGTTTTTTTGTTGAGTAGAGCTAGTCCAGATAAAATTTCTGATCATGCCATCTAGTTCCTTAATCAAAGAAGTAGGCCACTTGTATAGTGAAAAGGAAAACACAAACATTGAGGTGATGACTGAATTCAGAAGGAAGATCCTACCATCCTGAGACATTGATTTCCCTTTCCAACTAGCCAATTGATTGATGATTTTAAGAGAGATGCATTCTAAGTGAACCCTCTTCATCGTTCCCCAAAACATGGTCAGTCCAAGATATGTAAAGTTTAATTCACACCTTTTAACACCAAGCCTATTAGCCACTCTGTTTTGATTTCCTGCTCGAACCCCTTCACCATAGATTACAAAAGATTTACTCCAGCTTATAACCTGACCTGAAACATTCTCATCGTGATTGAAAATAGTCTTAATAGAGGTGATAGTTTTCCTATCAGCTTAAGAGAAGAGAAGATTATTGCCAGCATAAAAAAGGTGCAAAGGAGTGAAGAAATTCCCCCCTTACATCATTCTCTGAAAAATACCTGAATTAACAAGGTCATTAATACAAATGATCAAATAATCCTCAGCCATGGAAAACAATAATCCAGATAAAGGATCACCCTGCCTTACACCCCTGGAGCACTCAAAGAAACCCCTTGGTGATCCATTGATCAAGATAGATAATCTAGCACTTTCCAAAATGAGATTAACCAAGCCAATAAATTTACATGAGAAACCATGCATATTCAAAATAGTGAAGATAAAGTCCCACATAATAGTATCAAAGGCCTTTGATATATCCACCTTGAGTGCCATATTTCCATTCATGAATTTAGCTCTCATTATATTGACACATTCTGATGCAGTGAAGAGACAATTCAGTATATTTCTGCCAGGTAAAAAACCAAATTGGTTAAGGGAAATGAGAGACCTAGTAATACCACCAAGTATTGTTTCCATGATTTTGCTGATAACTTTAGGGATAGAATTACCAAAGTCAACTGGTATGAAGTCTTTTATATCAAAGTAATTTTCCTTATTGGGTATCAGAGCAATAAAATTTGAATTCATTAGAAAAGGCATATAGGAGTGATAAAAGAACCCCCTTACTTCTTCTGTCACTTAATTATGAATGATATCCCAGTAGAACATGAAAAATTTATTGGAGAAACCATCAGGTCCAGCCACACTATCCAGATTCCAAAAAAATAGAGCATCATGAATTTCCTTTGGGGTAGGGATGTCCGTAAGTTTTTTATTCTGCAAACCATCCAAGCTTGATTCAATACATCTTAAAACTCTACCTGAATTATCCCCCCCCCCATAATCAGAATAGAGATTTTCAAAATAGTGTGTCACAGAGTCAACAATATCATCTTCAGAAGTATACAAGATATCACCAATTCTTAAAGCCTTGAGATTCCTTCTTACTTTTTTCTCCCTGTGCATGCAGTGAAATAACCGAGAATTCCTATCACCTTCTTTCATCCATCTTGCTCTGAACTGATTCCTAGCTAGGTTTTCCTTATGATTTAACAAGTTATCAAGCCTTGAGACTGCCTGTACTTCTTGTGCAGAAATAGTATCTTGGGTCATATTTCCTTGTTAACAATCATACAGGTGTGAATCAACCTCTTTGATATCTTGATCAAGTGTAGAGAAAGATTTTTTACTCCATTCCCTTATTCAAGCCTTAACAATTTTCAATTTTCTAACCAGAATATACAACGCACTGCCTTGGACAGACTCCTTCCATGCCTCCAAAATAGTCTCTCTACATCCAGGAACCATTATCCAATCATTGTTAAACTTAAAGGGTAGGGGTGCTGACCTTAAAGTATTCACACAAATATCAATTAAAATCGGATGATGATCAGAATGTAATCTAGACAAAGTGATTCCAGATACTTCCATTTCATCACCTTGCTCATCAGTTTGCAACAAGAATCTATCTAGTTTACTAGATTTCATTCCATTGTGAGTTAATCTATTCCAGGTATAATCAGCACCTAGAATTCGAATTTCAATCAATCTACATTGATCAATACATGTGGAGAAGTCCTTGTCTTAAGCACGGAAGAAGTTACTCCCAGTTTACTCCTCTGGCCTATAAAATGTGTTGAAATCACCAAGAATGATCTTTCTTTTATTCATGTTCTCAGAAATACTCAAAATGTTATTCCATAAACTTCTTCTCCTAATATACTAGATAAAAGCATAAACAGAAGTTACACAAAATGAACCTAACTGAAAAGGAAAGTTAGAGAAACAAATTTTTGATCATTTAGGGAGGATTCAATAGTCACGGTGTTATGATTTAACACCCATAAAGCTTCTGTATCAGAATCATATTGATTTGAATCAACAAAAGAGTATCCTAAATTTGACCAATTGAAAGACAACCAATTGGAAAACATCATTCTTGGCTCAGCTATGCCAATCAACATTGGATTACTGTTCAAGAAGATATGCTTCAGGGCCTTGACCATAGGGGAATTACCCAGACCCTGGCAGTTCAAAAAGAGGGATTTCCTTGATGATAAGTATGTTGTCTAGTCAAGGGACCAGCATAACCAGATATTAAACTTTCCTTTGGTTCTTCCATACTATCATCTCCTTCGGGGAACCTCCATCATGGGCAACGGAAATTTCATCATCAGACAATGATAAAAACCTATTATCAGATCTGATTGGGTCTGTTAAGGTGGTAGCGAGCTTCCTCCTTGCAACCATTGAGGATTACACTGGGGAGAAAAGCCCAACAGTTTCACTGGTTTCTTGTATTATCATCATCTTAGTCATATCATTACTGATTTTACCCTGATCAGCCTACACAGTCACTTTCTCTTTAAGCACAGTTGTAGCATTAAGTTCAGAGGAAGTCACATCCAGGGTCCTATCAACAGCTTGAGCAATTTCAGAGTTCCCCTCAACCCCCTTTTCCTTCTCGCAATCATCTAAACCTTGTCCTTCCCCATCATTCTTAGGGGGGGTCATTAAAACTATCTTGTTCTAGAAAAGGATCCTCCACAGCCACTACCACTGGTTCTTTGTGAACCTCACCCTGTTCACCATCAAGGGTCTGCATAGTAATCTCAGGATGTTCCAGAGCAGAATCCTCCACAGTCACTGCCACTGGTTCTTTGTGGATTTGATCCTGTTCACCATCAGGGGCCTGCACAGTAACCTCAGGCAGGACCATGTCAACCCCTTTCCCTTTCCTTCTACATTTAAATTAATTATTACCCTTGATGTTGCAAGATGAAAAGAATTTATTTCTGTTACACTCAGGAAGTGTGTGACCAAAAATGTGACAGTGTAAACAGAATTTGGGTTTCCTTTCATATCTAATCTCTAGCGTGATACTATCATCCCTAGTAGTAAAAATGACTTGTTCAACTAGAGTACTAGCCATGTCAACCTCTACCATTATTCTAGCATAACTTCATTCATGTCATTAAAATTCTTGGGTTTTGATATTTCCTTACAATATGTTAATTTTAACCACATATTAACTTGATAATGATTATTTACTTAATCCCTATTTAACAAAAATAAAAAACCCCAAGGGGTTTAATAATACCATAAAACAATACCAATTATATGATATATATGATAGGTAATTGATCGAGTGGGAATAAATTAAAATAGAAATAATGTGAGAATACTTTGAAATAAATTCCACTATAACCAAGGATTATTTCATTATGTTTCCTTTAAACAACCTTTTAAAAAGTCAATGTTTATATTCTTCTATTTCCATGTTAATATTGGTAATGGTTTCACAAAACTCTTTGAATTTTGTTGTTTGTCATTAAATTATTTGAATAAAAAGATATTTTATATATATTTAATAATATTCTAATTCATATTAACTCACTCAATGTACACTCAATGATCTCTATATTTTATTATCCATCGAAGTATATATAATGATAATCTATGAGTTTCATCAGATTTATAATTATTTATCTCATGGTCTGATAGATCACATAGTCATATAAAAAATCATACTACACAATATTTATCATTATTGAATTATATTATTTCCCTACTCCATATTAAATAAAAATTATTTTATATTTCCACATCATATAATTATTCCACATTATAATAACCCAATATAGGTTGTTGAATAATCATTTATTTAATATTGGGTTTCATAACTTCACTATATTTTCCCATGACTTTTTTCCATCATGTATATGAATTTTGGAACCCATTTATTCCTCATAATGAATAATGTTTCAAGATTATTTCTTCTAAAATCATCTAATAATGTTTTCAAATTTTTGGGATATTAATGGATTGAATAGTCCTAGTCATTGAAAAAATTTATCCATTATTGATGATTCATGTCAATCTCCTTCTGTGTGAATGTTTTAGTTAAACGTTTATTATTAGTGTATATGGAAAAATTTTCCCCATAATGATAATTCTTAAAAACTATATATTAAATGATTTCCAATTTAAAATCTACATCATGAGTTAGATATTTTTTCAAAATTTACAATGAATTTTCTTGTAGGATAAGCAATATTTTTTTCCATTTTTAATGAGTGAAAAACCCAATCCTTTCATTTAAGAATCAATGAATATTATAAATCCATTTAAACATGTGGGTAATTAGAGTTAAGGTAAATTGACTAGACTCTAATTAAACACCATGAAGCTCCCTTCACATTTATCTATCAAGAAAAATATTTCTTCTTTATGTGGTACCATGGTTAGTTGTAACAACCCGATATTTTATGATAAGTATTGTTTTTAATTTATTTGATGTCAGGGGTTTTATGCTACAACAATATTATCTTGTGCTATATGCCACACTGTATTAGCTTGAAGTATACACAACAATACTCTGAGATTGTGTTACACACAATTTCAAGTACGTTTTATAATAGTCATTCTACGCAACATTGAGTGTATATATATATATATATATATATTCAATGTATAAATGAAATATGGTTGGATTCTGTTATACGAAACAATGAAGGATTCTTTCACAACACGCAACCCTTACTTGGCTTTAATTACACCCAATCACGACTTTCCTCGATAGCATGTGTTGTACGCAATATCAGGTTTCACAAAACAATTCTATATGGTTATAATATTATTACGAACTAGCCTTTATGAATAGTATTAACTAAATTTTGAATGTTATAACATTATTATTTCATCTTACACATTTTTTAGAACATGGTATGTGAACAAAATAATTTTTTCGGGTAAAATAAGTATTTTTCAAAAAATGCATTTTTTCCGCCTTCTGATGGAGAACCCACTGTAAATCTAGTTTTTGACATTTTTATAAGTTCAATTTTAAAAAATAAACTTCTTCTTTTGAATCAGGATATAAAAATTTACATTGGATAATGTTTTGATATTTTTCTGATAACTTTCATATTTTAATGAATAGTAAAAACACGCTATATTTTAATTAAAAACTACTTTTTTCATCATAATAATTTATATGGTTAAATTATATTATTGAATGGTTATAAAGTATAAATATAATATATTTTTACCATTTAATATAATGTATGTACTTAGCATTTATTTTACCTTGAATTCGTAGGTTAAATCAACTCAATCTTTTGCAATGTTTTAAACAAAACCCCGTTTTCTTTCGACAAAAAGATTATTTTTAATTTAATTTATGCAACTTTTTGTGTATTGAATTTCGAAAAATGGATTCCATATTAGGAATCAGTGGGTCCAAATTATGTTAATAGGCTACTTTTTATTTTTGGGCATTATGAATATAAACTACGGTAAATTTTATTTACTATAGTTAAAGGTAAATAGGGTAATTAAGGGTAAATATAAGATTATAAAATTACCCTAACACCTGACAAAATTCTATTGGATGACTGAAAGTCGACCCATATCACCTAAGGGTCGGATTAGATTCATTTTATGGAATTTTGACCATGAAAATAACTTAATTATTATTAAAACCAAAGACAGTGACAACATGTCACTCTCTTAAATCTTATAAGTATAATAATTTTAATTTAGTGATAAAAATCACAAAACTTCGAACATGAATAGTCTCCAAAACTCTAATAAAATTATCTAAAACATGATAATTTATTTAGATTTTTTAGGGATTAAATAATTTTTATTAATGGTGATACATTAATGATGCATAAATTATTTATTAAGTGAAAAATCAGTAATATAGTTTTTATTGAAATAATAATACCCAATAAAAGGCCCAAAAACCTGACAAAAACTTATTTTTAGTGTATATATATACCATAATCATCTAATTACCTAATATATAACCATTTGGAGTCTTATAAAAGTGATTATGACACTTATATTATTTTAGTTTAAATGATGCCAAAGTTGTCACCTTCATAATTTAATAAATACAACAATTTAAATATTGTGATTTTAAGATGATAAATTCGATTAAAAGTACTATTGTCAAGTTAAATATATTTATCTTCATCATAGGATTTTATGTTTAATTTTTATGCAAAAAATAAGTATATTAAATAATTATACAAAAAATGATGTAGTAATTATTTTATTAAGAGATAAACTAAATAAATGATTTTAAAAATAATAAAATAAATATTATATGAACTATTTAATGTTCTCCACCAATTTTCTAGATACATATGACCTTTATGAATCTATTAAAGCTTTTAGTTCGAACATATATTCTGAATATATTTTATTTAAATTCAAATAAATGAATAGTGTCAAAATTGACACTATTGTTATTTTATAAAAATAATATATTATACTGTTTTTTAAAAATCACAAAAATATTTAAATATTATAAATTTAAATTTATATGGTAGGAAATGTTATAAAGAATATAATTATGGATAATTCACAACAAATAAGCAATTATTTGTCATAATTTAAAATTTATAATGTTATTACCACAAATAAAATTAAATTGTTTAAGTAAGGATAAATCATGTTGATAATGTTTAAAATAATTTTCTAACATGTATAAATTTTATTGGTTGATGAGATTACAACCCTATATCACCTTATATTCTAATATTAGTCATTTTTGGAGGTTTTTATGTGGGGTTAGATTTATTATAAATTAATATTTTTAATATTTCCAAAGGTGCCCCTCTCCTCCCTTATAAAAGGGCACCTCCTCCCTCTCTTCCTCGCACCAATTTGAGACTTTAAGATCGGCCAAACCCTGCCCATTTCCCTTCTCAACTTCCCTAGAAACATCCTAGAGGTCCTGGTCTTCTTCAAAGACCAATTTTAGTTCCCTAAGAGTTGGTTTCAAAGAGGCGCTTCAAAGAAGAGGTAATGTCTGTTACCGATTCTTTCAACTCTATTTCTTCTTCCACTTCTTCTTTTTTTTAGTGGTTTCATTATTAGGTAATAAAATTAGTATCAATCATATACTGATATGTTATTATAAGTATGAAACAACCATATTTCACCATCTATCCATCCAACGGAAAACGAAATCACCGCGCGTGCGTACGTACAGAATACTGTCTCCATGCCGTAGTGTAATCTATTTTCCACCACCACCTTACTTAGATGGGAATAATGGTGAAAGTAATGAATATATACGATTATTTTAAATTGATATTGATTCTTTAATATTATACATACACTTTAATACAATTCAACGATCATGGGAATGATATCATTGCTCGTGTGTACGTACGGACTACCGTCTCCACGACGCGATGAGATTCACTCTCCATGTTAACCATTCATGAATGATTATAATGTATATATAATGAATAATAATGAAATATATTACATAATAATGATAATGTATATATATATATATATGTATGTATGTCATTTACTTAATTCCATTCAATTCAAAAGAGAAACGAAAACATCATTCATGCGTACGTACGGCCTACCGTCTCCATGAACGGTGTATTTGATTCATTTTTATAGATCTATAATATATATGTATATGATGAATATATATTATATATATGTCATTTTTTACATTCTGGAATTATGTAATTCAGGATATAAGTAATAATATCAAGAACGTCAAGTCGACACACATACGATAAATGAAATGATTTTATCCAAAACGCTTCTTTAACATTGAATTTACAAAATAACGGGCAATATAAAGTCATAAGTGAAACATATATGATATCATATCAATTAATATGATTCTGTAATAAGTCAATGAAATTATTTAAATAATTATACAGGAGGTTCGGATACGTACGAAGCATATCGGACCTAAGGTAAGGGATAATTTTGCAAATCTCATTTTTATCCGAGATTGCTTATTCGTAAGTATTTACTGGTGTTATTGAAATCTTCCATGTCCATTATTTATAAAAGCGTATTCATGTATGTTTAGTGTCATTTTTACCAATTCTTGACCTTTAATACATGGTAGGTAAGGAATCTTTCTTTTGTTTACGTTACGAGGTACTTTTTGACTTTTCAGGCAAAAGTAGGAGAAGAATGTTTTTTTAACTTATACGACACGAACGGATTCTTACGGTTTTATAAACCCTTATTTTCGTGAAGGTTCCTCCAAAATATTTCATGATTATTTTAAACAAAACCATTTTCATTTAAAATTTCATGACATTTTGTGAAAATAAAATGATTTTGAAGAAAAAAGGATATTTTCCTCAAGAATTCATTTCATGTGTTTTATCAAAACCAATTTCATCTAAGATGACATTATTTCACATGTGTATGTTTCAAGTATCATGTCTCTATTATTTACATGGTTTCACTTTCCTAATTATGAAATGATATCCATTCCTTTTATATGGATTATGTGATGATGGGATTACGTTTATGAAACCCATTTTATTCATTGGGTTATTATGAATGATGTATGTTTATTTTGTGGAACAAGTAAGAATGATTTCATTATGAGATGGGTGGGACCTATATCTCCCTCTAATTAATTGGGTAAAGATTTATATCTAATGAGATAGACATGGCTGGAACGGCAAGTTAAACCGGTTTTGTAATACAGGACTGGAATGAGGAGTGAACTCGATTCAGAAAGGGACTTTGTCCACTAAGATGGTCTTGGCAGCAATGCCTTGGCTACTATGGAAATCATATCATGTGGTTAATGGTTTCCAAAATTACATGTTTTATTCCCATGCTATTTTATCATTCTTAATTTTTCTTTATGATCTATGCCTTATGTACTTCCATGTTTTATGTCATTGATCAAGCTTTTGATGTTTAAACATTAGGTTCATGTTTTTAAGTTCAAATGTATATGGTATGTTTTATTTTATCCATGCCTGCCCTTACTGAGCATTTGAGCTCACCCTTTTTATGTTTTCTTTTCCCTAGGATATAAAGAAAGGTTTTAGGTAAGAAAAAAAGGGGAAGGTCTTAATGGGAGATGTTAAAGATCTTTCGCCACGATTAGAATATTACGTTCCAAGTTTCCAAAGACACTAAACTATTACTGTCCTTGTGTGTCTATTTTTGTTATGTATTAAGTATTACACTAATGTAATGTAATGTCCATGTACGTCAAGCTTTGGGTCTCTACATTTGGTATCAGAGGAAAGGATTAGTTATCCTTTGGAAACTAGGATCCGAAAGCGTTAGTGAGATCCCTAGAGATATTTCTAAGGTATGTCTAGGGATGTCCCTAAGGTTAAGTATAAGTATAGGTTATAGTCCTAGAATTATGGCAACGATATTAGATTAAACATAAGATGTTAGATATTGAACTTACCCCCCTTTATTATGATTTTTTCCTCTCACATTATTCTTTTTGGGATTTAGAAAATGGCTGGAAACAGGAAGATTCACGATAATGGAGGATATGAAGAACAACGGAATGATATTCTTCTTGAGAAACCAAATTAAATGGGATTTGGAAGTCCAAACATCATTATTATTCTGAATCAGAAATCTCATAATATGATCAATAAACTCAAATTTTGTAAGTTTCCTGACTCGGCTAATAAGATAAAGATGGAGTTTCATGATGATCATAGAGGAACGAAAGTTCAATTTCCCCTATGTAAATCAAGTGTGAAGATGCATCAAGTAGAATGTTTCAATGGAACTGGAAGATGATTTGGGTGTGGAAAAGAAGGTTATAAATCTAGTAAGTGCAGAAGAAAAGGTTCATTAACACCATGTATGCGGATAATGGTATTGCTACGACATCAATAATGGTTAAATGTTTTAAATGTGGAATATATGAGCATTATGCAAACCAATTCCCTAAGGGAAAATCTCATGAAGAGAATTAGTACGGTCGTATGGGTAGTATTTATGTTGATGATGATGCAAAGACTACAAATGATATGTGAGTTGAAAGAATTGTTGAAGCTTGGTCAATGGTTTAAGAAGGTAGTGGAATGATTACATGTTTATCAAGTGTAATGTTGTATCATAAACTCATGGTAATATGGAATAAAGAGACATCTAAGGATTGTTACACTATTTTATTTCCTATGTTTTGAAAGTGTATGACTAATGGTACTAGTAACCATGAATGTTTATTCAGATATTTTTGCAAAGTAGATTATATGCGCATAACGAAGGGATTAGGAGAAAATTAAATGTTTGATAGTATTCATGAGCTCATGACTGATATAAGGAGAAGGTTATATCATGGTTTGAGTATATAGAATTTTTGGATTTTGGTATGTGGAAAGAGTTAACTTTTGACAGCAATCATGTTTTCACTAAGATTCAATGGGTATTCATTTTTCAAGAGAATACATGATTAAGGCGTTCGAATGATTGGAATGTGACCAACAAGACATATCTTATGATATATGGGGATCAACGATGGTATTAACATGCTTGTTATATGAAATCTCTGGTAATCGTTTTCACTATAATATGAGAGTGGACTGCCGTATTATGGATAAGCCGAAATATTGGAATGGATTATGTTGGACATAAGCTAGTATTGTTTAAGGATAAAAGTTTTTTTTCAATATTATTTATGGGTTGTTATAGTAATGTAGTTTTAGAAAAAGAACAACTTGCAGGATGGGCGATAGCCCATCGCGTCGGACCAGGCTGTGCGAATCGAACCCACAACCGAAGTGTGACTGGCCTTTATCTCCTACCACTAGCCTACAGGAAGTCCCTGGTTAGTAGAAACTAGTTTTATTTTATTAAGCGGTATGATGTATGAAGTATAAGTTCATTTTTGGAACCATATACGATTAAGCTAACCATAAGATGGACTTATAACTTTTGCTAACCTTTTGTTTGAAACAGATGGAATGACCTATCATTCTATCACATGATATGATAACACATCACGAATAACAAATTCAAATTCATTTCTTTAAGGGATGAAGTGGAAATTGATCAATTCACGAACAACAGTGAGATTGTACCAAAATCATGTAATTATTTCTTTTAATTCATCAAATTTAGGGAAATGATCTTGAAATCCAAAAATCTTGTCCTAGATCCCTTATATCCGATGAATCATATGGTTCCTTAGATCATCACAAATCTATAGCTTTGTGATTATTGGCTTTTTCATAGCCATGTTCTCTACCACTCTCCATCAGAACTAGATGGTTAGATTTTTCTTCCATATCCATATTTTCACCTATGTTCTTCTATATGGAAACCCAATGATGAGTTACTTTGGGTAATTGTTTCATTTCATACTTTAGTTTTAAAAATTAAGTTTTAGTATTCCTTTTTACAATGTGGGTTTCTATGAATAGTAAACGATTTATAACCCCGACGAATTTCGAGGGTGAAATTCATTTTGAGGGGGGTAGAATGTAACAACCCGATATTTTATGAAAAGTATTCTTTTTAATTTATTTGATGTCATGTGTTTTATGCTACAACAATATTATCTTGTGCTATATGCCACACTATTATAGCTTGAAGTATACACAACACTATTCTTAGATTGTGTTACACACAATTTCAAGTTCGTTTTATAATAGTCATTCTACGCATCATTGAGTGTATATATATATATATATATTCAATGTATAAATGAAATATGGTTGGATTCTGTTATACGAATCAACGAAGGATTCTTTCACAACATGCAACCCTGACTTGGCTTACATTACACCCAATCACGACTTTCCTCGATAACGTGTGTTGTACGCAATATCAGGTTTCACTAAACAATGATATATGGATATAATATTATTAAGACCCAGCCTTTATGAATATTATTAACTAAATTTTAAATGTTATAACATTATTATTTCGTATTACACATTTTCTAGAACATGGTATGTGAACAAATTAATTTTTCAGGTAAAATAAGTATTTTTCAAAAAATGCATTTTTGCCGCCTTTTGGTGGCGCACCCACTTTAAATCTAGTTTTGAAATGGTTATAAGTTCAATTTTAAAAAATAAACCTCTTATTTTTAATAAGGATATAAAAATTTACATTGGATAAAGTTTTGATATTTTTCTGATAACTTTCATATTTTAATGAATAGTAAAAACACGCTATATTTTAATTAAAAAAAACTTTTTTCATCGTAATAATTTATATGGTTAAATTATAATATTAAATGGTTATAAAGTATAAATATAATATATTTTTACCATTTAATATAATTTATGTAATTATCATTGATTTTACCATGAATTCATAGGTTAAATCAATTCAATCTTTTGCAATGTTTTAAACGAAATCCCGTTTTCTTTCGACAACGAGATTAATTTTAATTTAATTTCTGCAAATTTTTTGTATTGAATTTCAAAAAATGGATTCAATATTTGTAATAAGTGGTTCCAAATTATGTTAATAGTCTACTTTTTATTTTTGGGCATTATGAATAGTAACTACGGTAAATTTTATTTACCATAGTTAAAGGTAAATCGGGTAATTAAGGATAAATATAATATTATAAAATTACCCTAACACCTGAAAAAATTATATTGGATGACTAAAAGTCGACCCATATCACCTAAGGGTCGGATTAGATTTATTTTATGGACTTTTGACCATGAAAATAATTTAATTATTATTAAAACCAAAGAAAGTGACAACATGTCACTTTCTTAAATCTTATAAGTATAATAATTTTAATTTAGTGATAAACATCGTAAAACATCAAACATGAATAGTATCCAGAAATCTAATAAAATTATCTACATCATGATAATTTATTTAGATTTTTTAGGGATTATATAATTATCATTAATGGTGATACATTAATGATGCAGAAATTATTTATTAAGTGAAAATTCAGTAATATAATTTTTATTGAAATAATAATACCCATTAAAAGGCCCACAAACCTGAACAAAACTTATTTTTAGTGTATATCTATACCATAATCATCTAAGTACCTAATATATAACCGTTTGGAGTCTTATAAAAGTGATTATGACAGTTATATTATTTTATTTTAAATTATGCCAAAGCTGTCACCTTCATAATTTAATAAATATAACAATTTAAATATTGTGATTTTAAGATTATAAATTTGATTAAAAGTATTATTGTGAAAGTTAATATATTTTTCTTCATCATAGGATTTTATTTTTAATTTTTATGCAACAAATAAGTATGTTAAATAATTATACAAAAAATGATGTAATAATTATTTTATTATGAGATAAACCAAATAAATGGTATTAAAAATAATAAAATAAATATTATATGAACTATTTAATGTTATCCACTAATGTTTTTGATACATATGACCTTTTATGAATATATTAATGCATTTAGTTCGAACAAAGATTCTAAATATATTTTATTTAAATTCAAATAAATGAATAGTGTCAAAATTGACACTATTGTTATGTTATAAAAATAATATATTATAAAATTGTTTAAAAATCACAAAAATATTTACAAATTAAAAATTTAAATTTATATGGTAGAAAATGTTCTAAAGTGTCCAATTATGTATAATTAATAACAAATAAGTAATTATTTTATATAATTTAAAATTTAGAATATTATTACCACAAATAAAATTAAATTGATTTAGTAAGGATAAATCGAGTTGATAATGTTTTAAATAATTTCCTAACATGTATAAATTATATTGGTTGATGAGATTACAACCCTATCTCATCTTATATTCTAATATGAGTCATTTTTGGAGGTTTTTAAGTGGGGTTAGATTTATTATAAATTTATATTTTTAAGATTTCCAAAGGTGCCCCTCTCCTCCCTTATAAAAGGGCACCTCCTCCCTCTCTTCCTCACACCAATTTGAGCCTTTATGCTCGGCCAAACCCTGCCCATTTCCCTTCTCAACTTCCCTAGAAACATCATAGAGGTCCTGTTCTTCTTCAATGACCAATTTTAATGCCCTAAGAGTAGGTTTCTATGAGGCGCTTCAAAGAAGAGGTAATGTCCGTTACCGATTCTTTCAACTCTATTTCTTCTTCCACTTCTTCTATTTTTAGTTGTTTCACTATGAGGTAATAACATCAGTATCAATAAAATACGGATATGTTATTATAAGTATTAACCAACCATATTTCACCATCTATCCATCCAACGGAAAACGAAATCACCGTGCGTGCGTACGTACGGAATACCATCTCCACGTGGTGGTGTAATCTATTTTCCACCACCACCTTACATGGATGGGTATAAGGGTGAAAGTAATGAATATATATGATTATTGTAAAGTTTATTGATTCTGTAATATTATACATACACTTTAATACAATTCCACGATCTTGGGAATGCTATCATTGCTCGTCCGTACGTACGGACTACCGTCTCCACGACGCGATGAGATTCACTCTCCTTGTTAACCATTCTTGAATGATTATAATGTATATATAATGAATAATAATGAAATATATGACATAATAATTATACTGGATTTATTTATATATATATATATGTATGTCATTTACATAATTCCATTCAATTCAAAAGGGAAATGAAAACAGCGTTCATGCGTACGTACGGCCTACCGTCTCCATGAACGTTGTATTTCATTACTTTTTATAGATCTATAATACATATGTATATGATGAATATATATTATATATAAGTCATGTTTTACATTCTGGAATTATGTAAATCAGGATATAAGTAATAATATCAAGAACGACAAGTCGAAACACACACAATAAATGAAATGATTTTACCCAAAACGCTGCTTTAACATGGAATTTAAAAAAGAACGGGTAATATAAAGTCATAACTGAAACATATATGATATCATAACAATGAATATGATTCTGTAATAAGTTAATGACATTATTTAAATCATTATACAGGAGGTTCAGATACGTACAAAGCATATCGGACCTAAGGTAAGGGATAATTTTTCCAATCTAATTTTTATCTGAGATTGCTTATTCATAAGTATTTACTGGTGTTATTGAAATCGTCCATGTCCATGTTTTGTAAAAGTGTTTTCATGTATGTTTAATGTAATTTTTACCCATTCTTTACTTTTACTACATGGTATGTAAGGAATATTTCTTTTGTTTACGTTACGAGGTACTTTTTGACTTTTCCGGCAAAAGTACGAGAAGAATGTTTTTTTTAACTTATACGGCACGAACGGATTTTTACGGTTTTATAAAGCCTTATTTTCGTGAAGAAACCTCCAAAATATTTCATGACTATTTTCAAAAAAACCCTTTTCTTTTAAAATTTCATGACATTTTGTGAAAAGAAAATGAATTTGAAGAAAAAAGGATATTTTCCTCAAGAATTCATTTCAAGTTTTTATCAAAACCATTTTCATCTAAGATGACATTATTTCACATGTATATGTTTCAAGTATCATGTCTCTAAGATTTACATGGTTTCACTTCCCTAATTATGAAATGATATCCATTCATTTTATATGGATTATGTGATGATGGGAATATGTTTATGAAACCCATTTTATTCGTTGGGTTATTATGAATGATGTATGTTTATTTAGTGGCACAAGTAAGAATGATTTCATTATGAGATGGGTGGGACCTATATCTCCCTCCAATGCATTGGGTAAAGATTTATATCTCATGAGATAGATATGGATAGAATGGCAAGTTAAACCGGTTCAGTAATACAGGATTGGAATGAGGAGTGAACTCGATTCAGAAAGGGACTTTGTCCACTAAGATGGTCTTGGCAGCAATGCCTTGGCTACTATGGAAATCATATCATGTGGTTAATGGTTGCCAAAATTACATGTTTTCTTCCAATGCTATTTTATCATTCTTAATGTTTCTTTATGATCTATTCCTTACGTACTTCCATTTTTTATGTCATTGATTAAGCTTTTGATGGTTTAAACATTAGGTTCATGTTTTTAAGTTCAAATGTATATGGTATGTTTTATTTTATCCATGCCTACCCTCAATGAGAATTTGAGCTCACCCTATTTATGTTTTCTTTTCCCCAGGATATAAAGAAAGGTTTTAGGTAAGAAAAAAAGTGGAAGATCTTTATGGGAGATGTTTAAGATCTTTTACCACGATTAGAAGATTACGTTCCAAGTTTCCAAAGAGGCTAAACTATTACAGTCCTTGTGTGTCTATTTTTGTTATGTATTAATTATTCCGCTAATGTAATGTAATGTCCATGTACGTGAAGTTTGGGTCTCTACATTTGATATCAGAGGAAAGGATTGGTTAACCTTTGGAAACTAGGATGCGAATGCATTAGTGAGATCCCTAGAGATATTTCTAAGGTATGTCTAGGGATGTCCCTATGGTTAAGTATAAGTATAGGATATAGTCCAATAATTATGGTAACGATATTAGATTAAACCTAAGATGTTAGATATTGAAGTTACTCTCCCATTATTATGATTCTTTCCTCTCACATTATTCTTTTTGGGTTTTAGAAAATGGCTGGAAACAGGAAGATTCACGATAATAGAGGATATGCTGGACAATGGAATGATATTCTTCTTGAGAAACCAAATGAAATGGGATTTGGAATTTCAAACATCATTATTATGCAGAATCAACAATCTCATAATATGATCAACAAACTCAAATTTGGTAAGTTTCCTGACTCAGCTAATAAGAGAAAGATGGAGTTTCATGATGATAATAGAGGAACGAAAGTTCAATTTCCCCTATGTAAATCATGTGGGAAGAGGCATCAAAGAAAATGTTTCAATGGAACTGGAAGATTCTTTGGGTGTGGAAAAGAAGGACATAAATCCAGTAAGTTCAAAGGAAAAGGTTCAGTTAACACCATGGATGAGGATAATGGTATTGCTACGACATCAACAATGGTTAAATGTTTTAAATGTGGAATGTACGAGCATTATTCAAACCAATGCCCTAAGGGAAAGTCTTGTGAAGAGAATCAGTACGGTCATATGGGTAGTGTTTATATTGATGATGATGAAGAGACTACAAATGATATGTGAGTTGAAAGAGTTGTTAAAGCTCAGTCAATGGTTTAAGAAGGTAGTGGAATGATTATATGTTTATCAAGTGTAATGTTGTATCAGTAAACTCATGGTACTATGGAATAAAGAGACATCTAAGGATTGTTACACTGTTGTCTTTCCTAAGTTTTGAAAGTGTATGATTAATGGTACTAGAAACCATGAATGGTTATTCAGATATTTTTGGAAAGTAGATGATATGCGCATAACGAAGGGATAAAGAGAAAATTAAATGTTTGATAGTATTCATGAGCTCATGACTGATATAAGGAGAAGATTATATCATGGTTTGAGTATATAGAATATTTGGATTTTGGTATGTGGAACGAGTTAACTTTTGACAGTATTCATGTTTTCACTATGATTCAATGGGTATTCATTTGTCAAGAGAATACATGATTAAGGCGTTCGAATGATTGGAATGTGATAAACAAGACATATATTATGATATATGGGGATCAACGATGGTATTAACATGCTTTTTATATGAAATCTCTGGTAATCTTTTTCACTATAATATAAGAGTGGACTGCCATATTATGGATAAGCGGAAATATTGGAATGGATTATGTTGGACATAAGTTAGTATTGTTTAAGGATAGAAGATTTTTTCGATATTATTTATGGGATGTTATAGTAATGTAGTTTTAAAAAAAAGAACAACTTGCAGGATGGGCGATAGCCCATTGCGTCGGACAAGGTTGTGGGAATCGAACCCAAAACCGAAGTGTGGCTGGCCTTTATCACCTACCACTGGCCTACAAGAAGTCCCTGGTTAGTAAAAACTAGTTTTATTTTATTAAGCGGTATGATGTATGAAGTATAAGTTCATTTTTGGAACCATATACGATTTATCTAACCATAAGATGAACTTATAACATTTTCTAACCTTTTGTTTGAAACAGATGGAATGACCTATCATTCTATCACATGATATGCTAACACATCACGAATAACAAATTCAACTTCATTTCTTTAACGGATGAAGTGGAAATTTTTCAATTCACGAACAACAGTGAGATTGTACCGAAATCATGTAAGTATTTATTTTAATTCATCAAATTTAGGGAAATGATCTTGAAAACCAAAAATGTTGTCCTAGTTCCCTTATTTCTGATGAATCATATGGTACCTTAGATCATCACAAATCTATAGCTTTGTGATGGTTGGCTTTTTCATAGCCATATTCTCTACCACTCTCCATCAGAACTTCATGGCTAGATTTTTCTTCAATATCCATATTTTCACCTATGTTCTCCTATATGGAAACCCAATGATGAGTTACTTTGGGTAATCATTGCATTTCATCCTTTAGTTTTTAAAATTAAGTTTTATTATTCCTTTTTACGATGTGGGTTTCTATGAATAGTAAATGATTTATAACCCCGACGAATTTCGAGGGCGAAATTCATTTTAAGGGGGGTAGAATGTAACAACCCAATATTTTATGAAAAGTATTCTTTTTAATTTATTTGATGTCATTTGTTTTATGCTACACCAAGATTATCTTGTGCTATATGCCACACAGTATTAGCTTGAAGTATACACAACACTATTCTTATATTGTGTTACACACAATTTCAAGTTCGTTTTATAATAGTCATTCTACGCAATATTGAGTGTATATATATATATTAAATATATAAATGAAATATGGTTGGATTATGTCATACTAATCAACGAAGGATTATTTCACAACACGTAACCCTGAATTGTCTTGCATTACACCCAATCACAACTTTCCTCGATAGCGTGTGTTGTACGCAATATCAGGTTTCACTAAACAATGATATATGGTTATAATATTATTATGAACTAGCCTTTATGAATAGTATTAACTAAATTTTAAATGTTATAACATTATTATTTCATCTTACGCATTTTCTAGAACATGGTATGTGAACAAAATATATTTTTCGGGTAAAATAAGTATTTTTCAAAAAATGAATTTTTGCCGCCTTTTGATGGCGCCCCCACTTTAAATCTAGTTTTTGACATGTTTATAAGTTCAATTTTAAAAAATAAATTTCTTATTTTGAATCAGGATATACAAATTTACATTGGATAAAGTTTTGATATTTTTATGATAACTTTCATATTTTAATGAATAGTAAAAACATGATATATTTTAATTAAAAACAACTTTTTCATCATAATAATTTATATGGTTAAATTATAATATTGAATGGTTATAAAGTATAAATAGAATATATTTTTACCATTTAATATAATTTATGTAATTATCATTGATTTTACCTTGAATTCGTAGGTTAAATCAATTCAATCTTTTGCAATGTTTTAAACAAAAACCCGTTTTCTTTCGACGACGAGATTAATTTTAATTTAATTTCTGCAAATTTTGTGTATTGAATTTCGAAAAATGGATTCCATATTTGGAATCAATGGTTCCAAATTATGTTAATAGTCTACTTTTTATTTTTAAGCATTATGAATAGTAACTACGGTAAATTTTATTTACCATAGTTAAAGGTAAATCAGATAATTAAGGGTAAATATAAGATTATAAAATTACCCTAACACCTACCAAAATTCTATTGGATGACTAAAAGTCGACCCATATCACCTAGGGGTTGGATTATATTTATTTTATGGACTTTTGACAATGAAAATAATTTAATTATTATTAAAACCAAAGAAAGTGACAACATGTCACTCTCTTAAATCTTGTAAGTATAATAATTTTAATTTACTGATAAACATCGTAAAACATCGAACATGAATAGTATACAGAAAGGTAATAAAATTATCTACATCATGATAATTTATTTAGATTTTTTAGGGATTATATAATTATCATTAATGGTGATACATTAATGATGCAAAAAGTATTTATTAAGTAAAAAATCAGTAATATAGTTTTTATTGAAATAATAATACCCATTAAAAGGCCCACAAACCTGAAAAAAACTTATTTTTAGTGTATATCTATACCACAATCATGTAATTACCTAATATATAACCGTTTAGAGTCTTATAAAAGTGATTATGACACTTATATTATTTTATTTTTAATGATGTCAAAGCTGTCACCTTCATAATTTAATAAATATAACAATTTAAATATTGTGATTTTAAGATGATAATTTCGATTACAAGTATTATAGTGAAAGTTAATATATTTATATTCATCATAGTATTTTAGTTTTAATTTTTATGCAACAAATAAGTATATTAAATAATTATAAAAAAAAGATGTAGTAATTATTTTATTAAGAGATAAACCAAATAAATGGTTTTAAAAATAATAAAATAAATAATATATGAACTATTTTATGTTCTCCAATAATTTTTTAGATACATATGACATTTTATGAATCTATTAAAGCTTTTAGTTCGAACATATCATTTGAATATATTTTATTTAAATTCAAATTAATGAATAGTGTCAAAATTGACACTATTGTTATTTTATAAAAATAATATATTATAAAATTGTTTAAAAATCACAAAAATATTCACAAATTATAAATTTAAATTTATATGGCAGAAAATGTTTTAAAGTATCCAATTATGTATAATTAACAACAAATAAGTAATTATTTGTTATAATTTAAAATTTAGAATATTATTACCACAAATAAAATTAAATTGATTTAGTAAGGATAAATTGAGTTGATAATGTTTAAAATAATTTCCTAACATGTCTAAATTTTATTGGATGATGATATTAAAACCCTACCTAATCTTATATTCGAATATGAGTCATTTTTGGAGGTTTTTAAGTGGGGTTAGATTTATTATAAATTAATATTTTTAAGATTTCCAAAGGTCCCCCTCTCCTCCCTTATAAAAGGGCACCTCCTCCCTCTCTTCCTCACACCAATTTGTGCCTTTAAGCTCAGCCAAACCCTGCCCATTTCCCTTCTCAACTTCTCCAGAAATATCATAGAGGTCTTGGTCTTCTTAAAAGACCAATTTTAGTGCCCTAAGTGTAGGTTTCAAAGAGTCGCTTCAAAGAAGAGGTAATGTCCATTACCGATTATTTCAACTCTATTTCTTCTTCCACTTCTTCTTTTTTTAGTTGTTTCATTATAAGGTAATAAAATAGTTATCAATAAAATACTGATATGTTATTATAAGTATGAAAAAACCATATTTCACCATCTATCCATCCAACGGAAAATGAAATCACCGCGCGTGCGTACGTACGGAATACCGTCTCCACGTCGTGGTGTAATCTATTTTCCACAACCACCTTACATGGATGGGTATAAGGGTGAAAGTAATGAATATATATGATTATTGTAAATTGATATAGATTCTGTAATATTATACATACACATTAATACAATCCCACGATCTTTGGAATGCTATCATTGCTCGTGCGTACGTACAGACTACTGTCTCCACGACGCGATGAGATTCACTCTCCATGTTAACCATTCATGAATGATTATAATGTATATATAATAAATAATAATGAAATATATGACATAATAATGATACTGGATATATATATATATATATATATATATGTATGTATGTCATTTACTTAATTCCATTCAATTCAAATGGGAAACGAAAACAATGGTCATGCGTACGTACGGCCTACCGTCTCCATGAACGGTGTATTTCATTACTTTTTATAGACCTATAATATATATGTATATGATGAATATATATTATATCTAAGTCATGTTTTATATTCTGGAATTATGTAAACCAGGATATAAGTAATAATATCAAGAACGAAAAGTCGAAACACACACGATAAATGAAATGATTTTAACCAAAATGCTACTTTAACATGGAATTTACAAAAGAACGGATAATATAAAGTCATAACTGAAACATATATGATATCATAACAATGAATATGATTCTGTAATAAGTCAATGACATTATTTATATCATTATACAGGAGGTTCGGATATGTACGAAGCATATCGGACCTAAGGTAAGGGATTATTTTGCCAATCTCATTTTTATCCGAGATTTCTTATTCGTAAGTATTTACTGGTGTTACTGAAATCGTATATGTCCATGTTTTATAAAATTGTTTTCATGTATGTTTAAAGTCCTTTTTACCCATTCTTGACTTTTACTACATGGTATGTAAGGAATCTTTCTTTTTTTTACGTTATGAGGTACTTTTTAACTTTTCCGGCAAAAGTACGAGAAGAATGTTTTTTTAACTTATATGGCACGAACGGATTTTTACGGTTTTATAAAGCCTTTTTTTCGTTATGAATCCTCCAAAATATTTCATGACTATTTTCAACAAAACCCTTTTCATTTAAAATTTCATGACATTTTGTGAAAAGAAAAGGAATTTGAAGAAAAAAGGATATTTTCCTCAAGAATTCATTTCAAGATTTTATCAAAACCATTTTCATCTAAGATGACATTATTTCACAAGTGTATGTTTCAAGTATCATGTCTCTATGATTTACATGTTTTCACTTTCCTAATTATGAAATGATATCCATTCCTTTTATATGGATTATGTGATGATGAGATTATGTTTATGAAACCCATTTTATTCGTTGGGTTATTATGAATGATGTATGTTTATTTTGTGGCACAAGTATGAATGATTTCATTATGAGATGGGTGGGACCTATATCTCCCTCCAATGAATTGGGTAAATATTTATATCTCATGAGATAGACATGGCTGGAACGGCAAGTTAAACTGGTTCAGTAATTCAGGACGGGAACTAGGAGTGAACTCGATTCAGAAAGGGACTTTGTCCACTAAGATGGTCTTGGCAGCAATGCCTTGGCTACTATAGAAATCATATAATGTGCTTAATGGTTTCCACAATTACATGTTTTATTCCCATTCTATTTTATCATTCTTAAAGTTTCTTTATGATCTATTCCTTACGTACTTCCATGTTTTATGTCATTGTTGAAGATTTTGATGTTTGAACATTATGTTCATGTTTTTAAGTTCAAATGTATATGGTATGTTTTATTTTATCCATGCTAACCCTTACTGAGGATTTGAGCTCATCCTTTTTATGTTTTCTTTTCCCCAGGATATAAAGAAAGGTTTTAGGTAAGAAAAAAGGGGAAGATCTTTATGGGAGATGTTGAAGATCTTTCACCACGATTAGAAGATTATGTTTCAAGTTTCCAAAGACACTAAACTATTACGGTCCTTGTGTGTCTGTTTTTGTTATGTATTAAGTATTCCACTAAATTAAGGTAATGTCCATGTACGTCAAGCTTTAGGTCTCTACATTAGTGGATTTGGAAAAGATGATAAATTTCTCCCAAAAAATTGACAATGCATAAATATTGGAAGGAGAAAATGGATCTCCATTATATATTTCTGCTTAATACATATACAAATCACTTGATTTTTTGAAGGGTCTACATATTTTCCTTTTCTTATAATAATATTTCCTAATAATTTAACTTAGTCTATCCAGAAGTCACATTTACTTTAGTTTTCATACGACTTCCCCACTAAATAATTATTGACTATAATATGAAAATCAAATTAAATCTCCAAAATACTTTTAGAATAAGTGAAAATATTATCTTCATTTGCCACTAAATTTTTTTAAGGTACTCTTAAATGACTATATTCATCATGTTCTGAATTATTTCTAGAGAATTGGTTTGTCTTAATAGAATCACTATTAAACCTTTTTCTATATATTTAATTAATTGTTGTTGTGGTAATATACTAATGTTCCCATTCAATTGATGATATTATATTATAAGTTACCCCGTATAGAAGTATTGATCCCGACATAGTAGATTGACTAATTCTGTAATCTATTATTAATGATACATATTCTTTATTATGATCTTATTAAGCACATGATAATCAATATAGAGACACATTATTACATCCATATTATAGAAAAAAAATGTATTGTGTAAACAGTTATAGAAAATACAGGGAATATAAAACAAATTTCCAAGTTATCATGTATTTTCATCTTCAAATCATCTTGATCAATTGGGAAAATTCTGTAATGACTCATTTATATAAGAAGAGACCCAATTACAAGTTATATAGGGACAACCATCTTTATAAAGAGAAAGGACATAAAACTCATTAAGATATAAATATGTATACTCACTTATAATTTTCCTATAATTAGGTATACTAATTTTCTATTATATTAATTATTTGATCTAGATATTCTTACTCATAAAGAAATAATATTCATACTTTATAAATAGTTTCCAAAGGAAATTCGATATTAACTATACAATTATGTAGAATTATTCAATAATTTTGGATTTTGGAATTGACTTCCCTATATAAAATAAGGTATACCAATCCATTCCCTGTATAACATCAAACTCTAGCAGATGGAGAATAACTTAATTTTATAAGAATTTTATTCCCATAAGTGTTAATGGGTGGTGAGTTATATACACGAGATTTAAATATTGAACCACTTCATTTTTCCATTGATAACTCAACCAATATTTTTTTAGTTAGTAGTAAAATATATTTATAAAAATCTCATATTATAAATGAATTCAGAGAACAATAAATAAACAATATATCATTTTCAACAATATAGATGAAATGATCATTTTTTCTCAGTTGGATTAAATCTGAAATGGGTATATTGTTGTAACCACCTTGTTTTAATGTTTTATTTTTTTTCAATTGCTGTATATTTTAGGATTAGTGTTGTTAAGAGTTGGATTGTTTAACTTCATATCTATTCTAGAGAATAAAGTAATGTTGCAAAAACAAATCATGATAAAATCCCAAGGATCATGATATTTATTAATGGATATATTACCATAAATATGTTTTCCTAGAATTATATTAGATTACTCAATTGTTCTAAAAATTACAATGAGATATGGTTGTGTAAAAATATGATACTCAATCCCCAATTGAATCATATTATATTCACATAACTAGAGTGACATAATAATATATGAATCTATAAATCATGAGATCATTTATAATATGTATGGATGTGTTATCTATGAAGGTACATGTCATTAAATAACAAATATATTATATGTAATTGGATCATTCCACTTAATCTTCTTATAATATGATTAAATATATTATTTTATGAGGATTAGAAATTAAAAGAAGAATATGGTTCGTGAATGTTTTTATCCTAGCTGTTTTAGTAAAATAAAACATAATTATTTTATAAAACACCCTATTACACAATAATTAATCTACATTTTGGGATAAAATAATATATATACAAAAATATAATCTTATAATGTAATATTTCATATAATGGTTATTTAAATTTAAGGAATTTATATAAAACTGATGACTAAGAAAATGTAATATGGTTTGGCAGTTTTTTGGAAGACCATTAACTATCTATATGAATTTATATAGTGGATATATACATGGAAAAAATAATTGGATCAGTTTTAGGAAGATTTAGTTCAATTTATTTGATGAATTTGAAATTGCAATGTATGGGTGTTGATGTAAAGATAATATCATGAATAATAATAGATATATAAATAGGGGAAGTTATTATGAATAAGGAAAAAAATTACATGCTGTAGATGTCGTTGAATATCATTATTTGATAAATAAATTGTGGATGGATTGAATTAAGTGATATATTTAGTTTTTAAGAGAATATTTATTTCATATATAAGTGGATATCATGACTTATTGGACACAAAATGATGAAATACACCCAATTGAATTCGGTGATATATCTTATATTATTATCTTTGTGAGAATGAACTAAGTGTAGAAATTATCTCTTTGTGTAACCATCATGGAATGTTGGGAGTGGAGGAGTGGAATATTAGTTTTACCATGGATGGGTATGGAACTTATACTAATTATTACAATAAAAAATTACTAGAGTAGTGATTATTTATGTTATCAAAATACTGTTGATATTTACCCCTTGGATGTATCCAGGAGTGATTTATCACAGTGAAAATCATTGTGTTCAAGATTTTACAATTCACTAATTTTTTGTTCATGTATTTTATTATTATTATGTATAAATGTCATTGAAAATGTGAGGACAAGTTCCAATAAAAAGAGATATAAGAAGAAATTTAATGACCCCTTATTTCACCCCTCAATATTTATGTGTATATTGGGATCTCATGATATAGTAAGTTGTATTAAAGACATAGGTTATTTTTGTTGAATTTATTATTTGAATTTTTATAAATGAAAAACATATTGAATGTAAATAGAGAACAAATCTTTGATGGCTTCTATTTTGAGATGTGGTTGAATAGAATGAGATCTCATTTATGATCACATCTGATTAATGTTTACTTGTTAAAAATTAATTGATTTTTAGTATATTATCCTATCAAAATGTAAATTTCAGAAGTATATCAGAAATTATTTAATGGTGATGTAAAGGATAATAATTCTTAGTCTAGATAATTTTATACTCACATATAAATGAATATAATGGGTTCTACTATAACCAAGGGTATTTGTTTCATGATTGAAAATATTTATAAAAGTTGTAATTAAGTGATAGTGGAAATTCATCATGATCATCATAACAAATTTTATTATTTAAATATGAGTTTAACAAAGAATTTCAATAGTTTCTTAAATCGTCTTATAAATATTGTAGTAACTATTTAGGTACAATTTCAGGAGATGAATTATATTAATATATTGAAAAATATCAAAATGATATTACCAAAAATTTACAATACAATGGCGCTAATACTTGATGAATGAAAAATTGGGGAATTATCTCTTAGTGATTCATATATAGAAGTCATCACATATAAAATGGGAGTGACAAATAATTGTAATTTATAACTTGTGACAAAATAAATGAAATTTTATGATATAATTAATCATGAGATATAGAATATTTAAATTAATAATATGATCGTGCTGATTTATTGTCTCTTATTTCATGATCATTTATGCGAGGAAAAATAATATTCAATGATAATATATATTTATCTTATTTGGTTATGGAATGGTTAGAGAGATTGAAGCTAGGTGACAAAAAATATATTACAGATATGATGGTGTGATTTAATTTACTCAAATACCATGAAATACGATCTTTTTTAGAAGGAAATTAAACATAGGAATTAAAGTGGAATGGAGTTTTACAGTAATATGCTAACATTCAAAGAGGAAGATAATGTTGTGGAAGATACTTTATTATAAGTTAAAAATTTGTTTATCTCAGAAATAGAAGATTTATTGATGGCTATAGTGGAAAAATATGTTGTTGAAGATGATGGTCAACTAATTGATTTTATTCATATCAAATTTGAATTATAAGTAGCCCTTGACAATCATGAACAATAAATAAAGGAAAACTAGAATATTGGGGGGGGGGGGTTACGAAATGAATCTCCAAGTTATGTTTCTTCAGTTGAATAAGAAGTTAATTGAATAATGAATTTTTTTAAGAACATGAAAATGATTATATAAAACATTAATTAAATGTTCAATAGAATTTTTATATTGTGAAACGGACTAAGATCATTGATGATTTTTATACTTCCAAAAATCAGAAAACTAATATGATTGATATAGTTTAAGATGAAGTTATATCTTCAAGACAGATCCAAGAATAATAAATAAAATCAAATAAACCTTAGAATAAACTATAGTTTCAAAAAATTTCTCAGATTATTAGTTAAACTAATGGTAATATTGATGCACATTAACATTTAATGAAGTCTAGATCACTAAAGGAATCAATTTCATGGGTATGAGTGGGAATTAATATGATGATAACACATCAAAAAAATGACTAAAAATGTTATGTGAAAATATAATTAAAATAAAGTAAAAAGTTCCCAATTGTTGATATCTTATCCACATTCAAGGTGTTATTCAAAAATAGGTTACATGTGTAGAGAGATCGTGAAAAAGATATTTTATTTAATTTAGTGCCAATATTTTAGCAACTTATGGAACATAATTCCTTATAATAATTAACATAGAAGTTATTTTAGAGAAATATAAATTTTAATTCATCCATTGAGATAAAAGTATTCATTATCTCAAAATATAAGTCCATTTAATGTATTTTATTTCAATTTCTCTAACTGTCGGTTTAAATATATTATATGTAGGATAATAAAAGAATTTTTTTTCATTAAAATACATATACGAATTGAGGTAATCTTATACATTTGAATTCCATTAAGAAATATATTTTACCCATGGGAGAAATATTAATATGACTTGATTTCTTATTTTTAATAATATGAGGTAAAATCCTATTCTACTAAAAATAATGTAATATTTTGGAAGGAGATGAATATATAGATAATAGAGAAAGAAATGCTTCATGAAATTAAATTAAAATATATTAAATGTATATTAATTTTGACTATTCATAGTGGTTTATCATCCCACATAATGATTAAAATGAATCTTCTAAAAATGCCAAATGGAGGGTCTATGGAATAATTCAATTTGAAAATGATATGTCAATAATGATTAAATGAATTTTTAAAACCTATATTCCTATATAATAAATGATTAATATTAATATTCACAATATTAATGGTCTCTAACATTATTGTTTAGTGTGATTCAGTTATATAACTCATGATTGAAAAAAAATTCAACTTTAGGGGATTTTATATCAATGGAAATATGAAAAATCTATTTTTAAATGATGTATAATTAATGTGAATTAAATATAGGTGGAAAAAATGTGAATACTTATCTCCTTTACAAGGACATTTACCCAACTAGTAGAAGCTCTTAATTGGAATCCAAAAGACCTAGGATCAAACCCGGGTTGTGGAGAATTTCTAGGTTACTATAGTAGTTACTCTACGAGGTACTATGCGGTAATGTAGCATCCAGAACTATTCATGTGAGTTGGGCCTTTGGGCCAATTTTTTGGGCCTATGAATCTCAGGGCCTCCGGGCCACCAAATGCCTTTGGGGAACTATACCTTTGAGCCACCAAGGGAAATTAGGATATATGGATTTTGGGCCACCCGTGGTTTTATTATTACATGGTTTTCTGGCCATAGAGACTAAGATGTTGCTCAAGAAGACCACATAGGAGAAGGAAGAGAAGGGGATTAAGAGAATAGTAGAAACCACTGAGAATAGGTATCTAAATTAGAAGAATTACGGTGTATGGAAACTACCATTAGTACAAGGAACCATGAATCTCTATATGTTTAAATTCTAGATGATCATCCATGTATGGATGGGAGATAGGCATCTTTAAGATTCACATGCTAGGGGGGGTTGTTTCACGGGTGATAGGTCATGGTCTTTAAAAGGTCACATATTGGGAATTGTTCATCCAGGACTTCTGGTCACTTATGGTCATTGTGCCTTGGGTATATGGGTCATGTATGAGTTCCCCATTAAATATTAAAAGCGGGATTATCCAACATAACAATAGATATCTAAGGCCATCGATCTTTCATAGTAGAATACTTATCTCCTTATTATGGAAGAGAACATCAGTGTGTGTCATCGGAGGCCTAATCACAATAATTAATATACTATGAATAATTCATCAAGGATGAATTATAATGTCTCTATTCCTTCATTGAAGTTGAATATAGAAAATATATTATATTCATGACTATGGAGAAGGATATAGATGGACCCTCTGTCAAAAAAAAGCATGGATCACATTTTCTAAATAAATTTCACAATTATTTGTGTGGTTTATCAAATAAACCCATAAATCATGGCGAGATATAATTCTTTTATTCTTTTTATGACTATAAAATGAAGGGAAGTGGTATTTTTGTGGTAGAAGAGAAATTTTTTTAATTAACCAAATATTCTAAATACGGGGAGAGTAAAACTAGAAAAATAATGAATATTCTATTATCAGATAAAAGAAATGAATAAACATTTATTGTAGATAAAAATTATTCCTAGAAATAGGGTATAAATCATGAGGTTTTTCCAATAGAAACTCCTAATCAAAATGAATTTTTAGAGGGTAAATCACATTGAGAATAATATAGACATAACTATTTTGAATGAATTTTGTGTCTCCTTCTACTATTGAAGAAAATATATGCATCTGTATATATATAATCAATATAAATAATTACTTAATATTCAATAATATAAAATTATAAATTCAATTTTTCAAGGTAGCGGACCCTCATTGAAGCATCCCACAGTATTCGATAATAATTTATTCATTATAAATAATGAGTTAAATTAGGGAATGTATTTTGATTCCAACTATTGAGGGATTTTTATGAATACTCATCATAGAGTAAGTCTTATAAATGATTCAAAAAAGGATGAAAAGTAGTTAAAATCATTTTTGTGAATGTTTTTTAATGTAAAGATACTTATTTTATATGAATTTATACCATTTAAAAAGTATTTAATGAATAAGAATATATAAAAGATGGTTTATGGGAAAAAATCACAAAATGTGGATTATTTTTATGTAGAATCGTAGAAAATCCATAATGATGAATGGAGTAGACCTGTGAAACAAAAAAAATTAGAATATTTGAAGATGATATAAAAATTTCATTAGAGAAAAATAAAATCAAACATAGATCTAAATAATGGGATGAATAAATAATACTTCTCTATTATCATATGTGGAACCGATGTCATTAGAAAAAGAAACAAATAATGAATAATGGGTAAAATCCATGAAAGATGAACAAGAAAAGATAGAGAAGAATAAATAATAGGAGTTTAAATATAGACATATAAATCACATTGTGATTGAAATTAAGTTGATACATAAAAAATATGAAAAATATATATGAGTGGTCTAAAATATGATGAGATTGGTATTAAAATGGTATGCTCAAATTGATAGACATGACACATAGGAAACATCGACCCTAATGGATAGAATTAAATTAATTAAAAATTTCTTGCAATTGTTTTTTTAAATAAAATTTAACTTTTATAAAATGGATTTTATGGTCACATAATTCAATATATTTTTGAGGGAATAAATTTATATGAAACAACTCGATAGATTTATTATTATAAACAATGTTTTAGGGGTTAATAAATAGAAAAATATGTTGTATGTCCAGAAGCATGAAGCCCATGCTTTGTATGAATGGATGTAAACATATTTGAGAAAGATAAATTTCAATATAGGATTGGTTGATCATAATATCTATGTTTAAGTTAAATTTTATGAGAATTTTAGGGGGATGTTATATGTGCATAATAGAATTTTAGGTAAATAGAAGTATAATTTTTTGGATATTATTTTATAATTTTCGTGTATGAAATTTTATAATTTATTGATTGGAGAGTTTAGTTCATTTCATGGGATATAAGTAAATAAAAATAAAAAATCATCAGATTTGAAATATATCGGATATTTATTAAAGAAGTTATAAATATAAAATTGAAAAGACGTTTCAACACTTACAATGGTTGGAATGAAAAATCCAAATCAGGAGGCCAACAATGGAGTGGAGCTAAAATTTTATAGATTAATTATTATATGTTTAATTTATCTTATATAAATAAGACCTCATATATTTTATAATTCATGTCATGAAATACGATTACAGTTTTATCCTATTGAAGAATATCTCTTGTCTATAAATTGTATGATGAGGTATATACAGGGAATATTGAATTATAGTTTTTTTCATGGATAGAAAAGATCATGATTTAATGAATTATTAAGATTCAATTTTGGTTAATGATGTGGTAGATAAAAAATATATATGTTTTTAATCAATCATTTATTGAATAAGATATGTTATATTGATAATAAAGAAGTGACATAGAGAATCCATGAGCATAACAGAGGTAGAATATATTTTATTTTCCAAGGATTGTACATAGGTGATATGGATGAAGTATAAATTTAAAGATCATAGTGAATAGGGGTGATGACCAGTGTCAAAACATGTGCGTCTTCAAGATAACAATGAACTATAAACGTCACACTCACATGGAACATATTGATATATATTACTAGCTTATAACAAAAAATGTGTTGTAAAACATTATTAAATTTGAGTTTTTTGGAACTTATTTACATGCGTCAAACGTATTTATGAATCAGTTGATTGTAATTGCGTTCATGAAGCACTAGTTGAATCTTATAGTTTATGTAATTTCCTCAAACAATGAATTTTATAACCACCTATCCATTTTACACAATGATTTACTTTAATTTTTCCTAGTCTTTCGTGTATTTCTCTCTTACTGAGTGTTAAAATATAAGGGAAAGACAATCCTTTTGTAATTAGAATCAGAATGAAGGATTCATCTTAAAATATGAATATTATTTTATAAATTTATATATTTTCATGTTTTACATATTAATTTGTAACTAATTTAGGATTATATAATTTTTAACCACACCATGTTCAGTAATGAATGGTGAAGAGTATATTTAATACTAGAATGTGATCAGATTTATCAAAAGAGAGATACTTTGAATTTTATTTCTAAATAGAGAGAATTACATGGAGATTCATACTACCGGGAGAGCATATATAGGTGGCTAGTATCATTTTTGTAATAGTAAAAAATCTAAAGGTAGAGGTTTTATATCAATAGGGTTGTAATTTTTGATTTATTGTCAATTGGATTCAATTTGAAAGTTAGATATTTTTATAGGCATGGGGTTATAATGTTATATATTTTTTTATCATGTGTAGTATATTTAATGTTTTCTATTATATGGATTTGGATGGTGTAAAGTCATATAAATTATAGAGAAGGGTGTAAATTGATTTGAATAAATCATGGAAAAGCACAAGAATCCTTTAATGATGCTGTAATGATGGATTTGTTATATATTTTAATTTATTTCATGTGATGTGTTTTTAGGAGACGAATGGTGTGAAGTAAAAACATTATAGATATTGATGTAATTTTATAAGATAAAATTATGGTACACACATAAATATCATGTCATTAATTTATGGATATATCAAAATAAATCTGTATTTTTGGAACTATATTAGATTGCTCTACTATTTCATTATGCATCCATTTTATTCTCATGATACAGTAGCCACATATAAGATACAAACAAGTGTAGCTATAGATTAATATTTGAATTTCTATTTATATTCATTTTATAAAAAAATTCATATCATCTAGTTCTTCTGTAATATTAAAAGTGATGTGCATCATGGGATTTATCAAAAATTATAATGGATGTTTTTTCATGAAGGTACAAAACACACCACAGAAAATGTATATTATTTAATTGGATAAAACCATAATAAAATTACCAAACAGTGATTAAAAGGACTCTACCTTAGTGATTAGACCCTAAAATAGGTAATATAGTGATTATAGTTTTTCTCAGAGATGTTTTAGAAACACCAATAATGATTACATCATGAATCACACTATCACACCATAATGCATCTGGTAGATAGAGAAAACTAAAATAGAAACAAACATATTGAACCATAATATAATATGGTGTTTTATTATTATAACGATTTTTACATTACAAAAATTGACATAATATAAAAATTAATTTACACTCATTAAAAAAATAATAATGCCATGAGAGGACCGTATAGGTGTACTATATTTAGAAACTGGAAATCATAAATAACTTGTTCATAAAACATCTACACAATCTCCCACGTATTTCATCATCACTATAATTTCTTTTAATATAGAATACGTAATACCCTTTTTCATGACCTTGGGAAAATTAACATATTAAAGGGTGAGATCAAATTCTCAGTAAGTGTATACAAGGGAAATATCAATAATATAATAATCATAAGACAGAAGAACATAACATTTTAAAGTCTTATCCTACATATGAAAGTTCTTGAAAACATGTCATGGGATAAAAGACATAAGAATTAATGTACATAATTCCAAAATTCATAACATAAGACATTTTGTTTTGTTTCATAAACATAAGCATATAAAAACTATTCATATTAGTTAAATCTCATTTCCAAGACCACCATAGCGGACAAAGTCCTTTAATGAACCGGGATTGCTTGTTGTTCCAAACCTGTATTGCTAAACCATATTTAATTTAGATTCCAGTCATGTATTTATAATGAGATATAAATCATAACACAATTATTTAGAGGGAGATATATATCCCACCCATCTCATAATGGAATCATTCATACGTGTTTCAGAAAAACATAAATCATATCATAACCCATTTAACAAAATTGGTTTCTTAAGAATCATTCAATCACAATCCATATAAAATAAATTATGTTCATAAATAGTATTCCATCATAAGAACAACTCAAATCATAGTTATAATAGGGATATACACATAACCATATTCAAAGAATGTCATCTAAGATGAAAAATAATTTTGAAAAAACACATGAAATTAATTCTTGATGAGAATGTCCTTTCTTCATCAAGAACATTTTATTTTCTCAAAACGACATGATGATTTAAAAGAAATAAATTTAATTAAAAATACACATGAAATGTTGTGAAGAAATCTTCATTGAAATAATTTGTTATGAGAACCTAAGAATCTTTTCATTCCTTACAAGATAAAATCATTCTCCTTGTACTTTGGTGGAAATATAAAAAAATATCTCAAAAAAAATAACGACCAAAGATTAATTTAATATCATTTAATAAACAATCACCAAATTGGTTAATTCACTTTAAATTTTTTTATAAGAATATAAATAAAATGGAATATTTATGAAACATGGATGTGGATGATAAGTGTACCCCTGTAAATACTTACAGATAAACAATCTCAGATAAAAATGAGATTGCAAAATTATACCTTACCTTTTACATTCCATTAGAAGAAGGGGTTTTAACCTACTATATAATGGTTAATTTATGTTAATAAATTATACCAGAACCATATACATATTTATTATATCATATATGATCCAATTATATCTTTTTGTTAATAGTGTTTCAATATTTCCATTATTTTGGGGGTTAACTTCTTCGTTTTCCCATTACTACTTTGTCATGTAAGTCATGTTTGTTAGGTTTATGAAGTATTTTATTCATGTCCAGAATTAAATTAAGTTCATAATTATTATTTTTACTCATTATTAATTCTTGAATTGTTAATGTGCTGGATGAAAGTCACCACATCGTGGAGACGGTAGGCTGTATGTAAGCATGAGTGATGATATCATTCCCTTTGATGGATTAATGGTATGGAATTGGATTGAATAATAATTATAAAAAACTATTATAACATTATATTTATTATTTAAATTCATTATAATCATCATTATACCCATAAAAATAAATTATTGTCAAATGACATATTACACCACGCCCTGGAGATTGTAAGTCGTACGTACACACACATTGTGACATTGTTATTCATATGATGATTAAATAGAGGAATAAGGTATTACCATAAATATAATAACATATAATTGTGTATATGATATGATATTTATTACTTTAGTATGGAAACAACATAATAATATGAGGTATATGGAGAAAACAATTTTGAAGAAGTTGATTAAAAAAATTACCTCTTTTTCGAGTATCATCATTTGATTTTAACAAAAGGTCTATTTAGGATGGATTTAATCCCAAAGTGTGGCCTCTAATATGATTTAAGGGTATTTGGGAGAGGAAATGGGAAGGGCTTGTCTGGGAAAAGTGATGTAGAGGTGTGGAAAAAAGATAAAGATATGTTCTATTTTATAAGAGAGGGGAGGGCCACATTTGAAAATACCAAAATTATTAAATTAATATTAATTATTTTTTAATTTAATATGCTTACAAATTGGATTATTTTATAGATAAGATGATTACTAGTTAAAATCCTCCCAACGAATAAAATTTATACATGTTTTGATTTTTATTTCAAACCTTATCATTTAGATATTATCCTTTTTTAATCAATTTAATTTTAATTATGGTAATAATATTCCTAATATTAAATGGTTATAAATATTTAATTATTGTTTATCAATTATCCTTAAATTAATAATTTATGAAATTTTATAGCTTATAATTTTCACTTTGTAATGTTTTAATATTTTGTGATTTTTAAATATTTTTTTAAAATGTTATTTTTTTTAAAATGTTATTTTTATAAAATGTCAACATTGTAAATTTTGACACTATTCATTTATATGAATATAAATAAAATCCACGCATAAGTTAAATTTGAAATAAATATTGAAAATACTAATAACATGTAATAGTCACATATTAAAATTTTGAAGAACCTTGATTAATTCCAATTATTTTTTTTTAATTTTAAAACCATTTATTAGATATTCCTAATAATAAAATAATTTCTGAATAACCATTCTGCCATCATTAATGGAAATTATTTTATCTCTAAAAATTATAAATAAATTTATATTATGTGGGTAATAATTTTATATTTCCAACGTCTATATATAATTTATATTATCTATTGGTTATCCATATTTTAAAATTACTATACTTATATAAATGAGATTGTGAAATTTTGTAACATTCTTTTGTTTTTATATTTTTCATGTCATATTCACAAGAATGTGAACATTAAGTGATTAAATTTCAAAAAATAGATGATAAGGGTCTCATTTAGTCATCCAATAGAATTTTTACTGGTTTTAATGTAACTTTAAAATGTTAATTTTACTCTTAATTATCAGATTTACCTTAAACCATGGTAATGAACATAATTAATATTGTTACTATTCAAATTGACCAAAAATAAAAGTATCATATTAACATAATTTGGACCTTCTAATTCAAAATATGGTGTCTATTTTTAAAAATTTAAAACACAGAAGTTTTAGTAATTAATTTAAAATCAATCCTGTTTTCGGAATGAGAGAACAGGTTTTTAAAATTGAAAAAAATGAAAAAGGTCGAAATGATTTTACATATTAATTCAATGTAAGATTAATGGTAATGATATACATTATATTGATTGATAAAAATATATTATATTTAAAATTTAATACCACTAAATGTTATAATTTAAAAATATAAATTATTTTAATGAAAAAGTTGTCTTAACTTAATATTAAGTGTATTTTTACTATTCATCAAATTAAGAATGTTATAATAAAAAAAATCAGAAATTCATCCAATGTAAAATTTTTATATACCGCATTACAAGAAAATTTTTAAGTTGTCATATAAAAATTATTAATGTGTCAAAATCTATATTTTAATGGAGTTCTCCTTTCAATGGCATAGAATTTCCCTTTTAAAAAATTATTAGTTTTTATTAGAGATAGGGTTTATTCACAACCCATGATTAAAATTTCAATTGGGTTAATATAAAAATATTTTATATAACATATATATCACATTAATTTCATTAAAAATAATAATTCACTCTAAAAATACAAATATATAATTTATATTTTTCTTAAACAATTTATAGACAATGAATTCACAATGAATTAACATAAGTTGGTTATAATTATTCTCGTTAAACTAATGGCTAGGATGTAATGGTATTTTTCAAAAAAAGGGAATCTCACATTTCTTTTAATCTCGCGATTTTATTCAATTCAATCTACTAATGAATTAAAAATCATTTAAGGAAAATACTTCATAAAAGCATCTAGGTTTTACATTCTACGCCCCTTAAACTAAATTTCTCCGTATAAATTCATCACATCGAAAACAAGATATGAGTATACCTCTAGATCATCGTGATCTAAATTCCACATGTAACTTCATCAAATTGGTGGTTCCTCCATAAAACATTAACTAATTTAGTGGTCTTGTTTCATAGAACATTTTCGCTACGATCTGGATTGTCTATCGATTGTTTTTCATATTAAAGATCTAGATCCAGTGGTCTGACTTCTGAGTTTAGTAAATGTGATAGATCAAGTATGTACTTTCTTAGTAGAGATACATTGAACACATCATGAAATTGAGATAGATTCGGTGGAATCAACAATCGGTTAGCTACGATACCAACATGATAAAAAATCTTAAAAGGAGAGTTATACATAGGGATCAACTTTTCCATAATCCCAAATCTCATTACTCTCTTTAAGGGAGACATTCATAGAAATAGCTTATTCTAATCATCAAACACTAGGTATTTACTTAGGTTGTCGACAATACATTCTTTGTTGACTCTGAGCTACTTTTATGAGTTGTTGAGTAGATATGACCTTCTCTTCCATTTCATCAATAAGATCAGGACCTAATAGCTTTCTTTCCCCAACCTCATCTCAGCAAGATTGAGTACTTCACTTCTTTCCATATAGTTTTTCATAAGTATCCATCTGAATACTGGATTAAAATGTATTGTAGTATTAAAATTCCCCAAAATGTAGGGGTTGATCCCAACCACCTTTTAAATTCATAGTGAAAGCTCTCAACATGTCTTTTAGAGTTTGAATTGTCCTCTCAGACTAACTGTTTGTCTGAGGATGATAAATAGTGATAAATCGTAACTCTGTATCCATAGAATGCACAAGACTTCACTATAACTTCATTGTAAACCTCTTAACCCGATCAAATATTATATAAAATGGTACTCCACGTAATCATACCACTTCATTTACATATAACCTGGAATGATTACAAATAGAGAAATCCTATCTAATAGAAATGAAGTGTGATGAATTGGTAAGGTAATCAACTATTAACTAGATAAAATTATTGCCTTTGATATTTTTGGAATTCTGATTAAAAATTCAATAGTGATGTTTTCCAAATTCCATTCTAGTATGGGTAATGGTTGTAACACCCCCTTAGACTTATTTCTCTCAGATTTAACATACTGACAAACCAAGCATCCAGAGATATATTCAGTGACATATCTTATCATTCCAAACCACCAGAAATACTCGATCAGTTCCCAATACATCTTTTTCTTCTAGGAATAATAGATAATGATGAACAATGAGCCTCATGTAATATTTCATTCTTTATATTTTGAATGGGAAGAATACAAACCCAGTTCCTGAACCTTATTATTTCATCACAATCAAGGATGAATTTAGGAATATTTATCACCTTCTTTTTTAGCTCTACATATTTCTTCTTCCTCTCCTTAATATTTACGTGTATTTATAGTTGGAAATTAATTTTAGGAAGATAAGATTTACCCCATTCCTTTAAAATTACAAGATCCATCCATTGAAAATACCTAAATATTAGATATCTTCTGATCCTCATCATGGATTGGCTATAATGGTCTTATCAACTCAAATCATCGTCAACCTGGTTCGATTTCCCAGGGTGGTAATGTATTGAGAATTAGTAATATTTAATCAACTCTAACCATCTTATTTGGTTCATATTCAACTCCTTTTATGTTGAAATATACATTAAACTTTCATGATCTTTATAAATATCACACCATTCACCATAAAGATTATGCCTCCATATTTTTTATCCAATGATTACTGCAGATAACTCCAAATCAAGTGTTGGGTAATTTTTCTCATGGATTTTCATCTGGTGTGAGACATAAGATATTAGCACATATTTTTTTATGATAGCACATCCTGACAATCATTTTTTTTTATTTTCAAAAAGCCGGTTTGAGGGTAGCTGGTTCCCTGCAGCCCGGTTTGAGGAGAACAAGAAACCACATCCATATTCCAACGATTACAGCGGGATTACAGCGGGATAACAAAATCCAAATTCACACATCAGGGCGACCACGTGTCCCCCCTCGAGACGCGAGCCCAGCATGCCACTCAGACACCTCGAAACACGTCACTACGTACTGACACCTCGGTCGAACCGTCGCCTCGAAACGTGCCTCCAAGTCGCCGGCGAGACACGCCGGACCGACTATCGATTCACCACCGGCAAACCAACCATCGTCGTTCACCGGCGACCGCCGACGTCTCCACCAGCCACCGTCTACACTGGCGAGCTTCGTCGCAGTCAACGAAATCACCATCGGGGAAATCACCCGAATCACCGCGATAACAGAGACGAGGCCTACATCCATCACCCCCATCTCGCAGAACAGAATAGATCGCAGAACCATCGCGATAAAACAACAAAACACACATAAAATCAAAATGAACAGGAAAACAGGAGAACGTCCCTACCTCCATAGTAGTCTTAACGGCGGAACGCAACCAGCCGATTCATCTCCAAAACAGCAGCCCAAAGCCACCAAAAACCTAGATCCAGAACCAAAATCCATAGCCACCAACCAGGAAACCCGTGAAGACCGCATCAGTGAGGTGGGTGTATTATATAATCATTAAAAATCATTCATAAGACATTCATAATATCCATGAATACAAAGAAAACATCAGATTTCAATTATAATTTTTGGTCTCGGATAATTTTCAATAACTTCTATTTTTTATGGATCCACAGATATCTCATCACTTGAGATTATGTTAAACAAAAATGAAACTTTGTGGAGCCAAATTTGACACTTGTTAAATTTTGAATAAAACTTCTCTTCTCTCAAGGTCTTCAATACAATTCTCAAGTGGTATTCAGGTTGTTCCTTTATCTTTGAATATAAAATAATATCATCTATAAAGACTACAAAAAGCAATCCATGATAGTATATAAAGACTCTATTAATCAGATCCATGAAGATATAGGTGGCATTAGTAATACCCAAAAGCATTGCTACAAATTCATAGTGTACATACCTTTTACTGTATGCCTTCTTTGTTATATCATCTTTCTTGACCCTTAAGTGTTGATATCCTGAATAAAGATCAACCTTGTAAGAGTATTAAGCTCCAGGCAGTTGGTCTAATAAGTGATAAATGTGGTAAATTTGGTTTTTTTTTTATAGTTATTTTTTCATGTTATCGATAATAAATGAAGAGTCTCATTGATCCATATTTCTCATTAAAAATAGAGAATATGTGCGCCCCTAGGTGATGCACTAGCGTGTATGAATCCCTTATCTATATTCTCTTGGTGTTGTTTCTTTAATTCATCCAAATCAATTGGATATATTCTATAAGGTGTCTTCGAAACAGGAATGGCAAACGATATGAGTTATATTGATAAGATAACTTCATGATTTGGTGGAAGAACTAGAAATTCCCCTGAAAGTCATTATCAAACCCCCATTATGTATGTGTATTTTTAATCCTGAGTTTCTCCCCAACCATTTGAGAAAAATAATCTTCATTTATATGAATCAAGACCAATAGGATTGATGAAATTTGTACTGGAAGAATATATCCATCATTGCATAAATATATGATCATAGACTAATCTTGAATGTGAATTCTGACATCCCTTCATTGTAAATTGATATGAGATAAATATTGAGAAAGATAATTCATGCCATGAATAACATTAAATTCCACTATTGGATGGATCAAACGATTTGAAGGAAGCAATTTCCCAAAAAATTCAACTGGAGATGAATTATAAACTTTTGATGAATCTGTAGTTCCCTTAGGATGAATCACAACTACCTAAATATATAATTTTTGAGGTAATATGGAGATACCCATAGAAAATTATACAAATATAAAAGAGTGGTTGGATTCCAAATCAAATAAAAAATATCTAATTTAGAGTGGATGGTAATTGTACCTTTCACCACTTCATTATTGTACTCTACATAGGAGATAGTGATTTCATGTGACTTTCCATTGTCTTTGTCCTTATAATTTTTTGATGTCGATGTTCATCAAAAACCCAAGTATTAAGGAATTTATTGGCATAATGCCCCATTTACATGCACTTTGTGCATTTAATTATAGGTATTTCATTTTGTGTAGTCATTTCATTATTCGTATCATTAGATATCTTTTTCACACCACTTTGGAATTCCACTTCCCGATGACCGTATTTTCCAAAAAAAAATACTAGTCCCTTAAAGAAAATGTCCTCCGTGTTTATTTCTACATGTTGAGCATAAGGGAAAACTCATATTCCTTTAACTTTTCTCTTTATATTTTCCATTGAATTCCATTTTTCTCTTCTTATCAAATCCATAATACTGGTGGGTTAATTAAATCTTTATCTCAACCTTGAGAGCACATAAGATGATTTACTCATAGCCATTAAATTCCCTCATTGACAATCCCCTTTGGAGACTTGGTTTTAAGCCACAACAATATTGATCAATTTGAATATCAGGTTGGATAATAATTCCAAAAGCATACCTTGAAAGTCTTCTAAAATTTTATTTGTAGGTACTGACGGATTCATCATCCTTTTGCTTAAGTTCAAGGATCTCGTTATCCATATTTTTTTGAAGAAAAAGAGGAATGTACTTACTAAAAAATAAGTTCTTGAACTCATCCAATTCCATGGACTCATTTTCATATCATTGCCTCATATTCTTGATAAGATTCCACCATTCACCTGCTTTACTTTACAAATAATAGGCTTTTAAGAATACTTTATCATGTTCATAACATTATAGAAATGAATATATCCTCTCAGTGGTATTGATCTATTGTTAATCCACTCGTAGATAAAAAAGACACACTGAATGAAGGTGGAAGCTACCTTATGAAGGACTCAAAAGAATTTTTTTCCCTCAATTGCTCGTTTTGAAGTCTTGTATGATTCATAGCTTGAGAATGTTGTCTAAGAACGGATAAATTTTTTTGAATTCCATCTCCCATAAAGTGATTATTCTCATGGTGACAATCGTTGCATTTCCTATCACATTAATTATTAATTTGGTTCCTTCAGGTTCCATCCATTCACTAAAACCAAGAAGTATAGTTTGAGAAACACTAATCATAATGGGAAAACAACATAATCAAGAATAAAATTTCAATTTAGGACACAATATATTTTATCCCAGGTTATTCGTGGTCATTTATAAAACACTAGGATTGCATCCAATACTTAGAAATATTCTTAGGGTTCTTACTTAGGATTTCTCATCTTAGTTTCCAAAGGATAACCATACATTTCCTCTGATACAAACTCAAAGGACCCATAATTTACATACATTGTTATGTTTTCAAAATTTAACTACATTCATTGAAACATACAATAAATCGATGACATGACCATATAGGTATAGTGTCTTTAGAAATAAGGAAACATAATCAATTGTTTCATAAAACATATACATTTTCTCCAACTTATTTCATCATAAGTAGGAGCATTTTGGAAATAACTTACTTAATACCCTTCTTCATGACCTGTGGAAAATAATAATATGAAACGGTGAGCTCAAATTCTCATTAAGGGCATAAAAGGGATATATCAATCATATCATAATCATAATACATATGAACAAGAAATTTTAAAATATTATTCTGCATTCAAAGTATCGTGATAACATGTCTTGTGATAAAAGTCCATAAGAATTAATGGACATAATCCCAAAAGTAATTACATAAGACATGATGTTTTTTTCATACACATAAGCATAAAAAATCATTTCATGTTAGTCAAGTCTCATTTATAAGACTATTATAGCAATCAAGTTCCATTGCTGTATTAGGTTTACTTTTTGTTCCATCCCTGTATTACTAAACTAGATTTACATTACATTACATTCATGTATATATAATGAGATATAAATCATTACACAATGCATTTGAGGTTGATATAAGTACCACCCATCCTATAATTAAATCATTCTTACGTGTTCCACAAAAACATAATCATAGCATAACCCACAGAATGATATGGGTTTCTTAAAAATCATTCCATCATAATCCATATAAAAAAACAGAATTCACAAATAGTATTCCATCATAAAAAACTCAAATCATAGTAATAATAGGGATATAAACATAACCATATTTAAATAATGTCATCTTAGATAGAAAATAATTTTTATAAAACACATAAAATTAATTTTTGAGGAAAATATCCATTATTCTTCAAAAATATTTTTTTTAAAATGGTACACAATTTTAAAAGAAAAGAATTTAATTGAAAATAATTGTGAAATATTTTAAAGGAATATTCCTAGAAATAATGTGATATGAATGTGTAAGAATCCATTCATACTATATAAGTTAAAAATTCATTCTCCTAATACTTTTACTGGAAAATTAAAAAACGACCTCAAATTGAATAATGAAAAAAGTATCCTTTCATACCATTTTATAATATTTAAAAAAATGATAAAATTGACTATAAATTTTATTATAAGAATACTAATATTATTACATACTGAGGAAACATGGATGGGATGATAAATGTTCCCTGGTAAATACTTACATTTGTAAAATCTTAGATAAAAATGAGATTTCAAAATTATCCCTTGCGTCATACTTTTCATTATTCGAGGGTGTGTTAACATCCTATATATTGGTTAATGTATGTTATTAAATTATACCCAAAACATATAAAAATTTAGGAAATCATATGTGATCCTATGATATCATTTTTTTAATTGTGTTTCTATATTTCCATTATTTCAGGTGTAAGCTACTTCGTTTTCCCATTCTTGTTTTTCCATGTAAGTCATGATTGTTATGATTATGATATATTTTATTCATGTACAGAATGAAATTAAGTTCGTAATTTTTCTTTTTTACTCGTCATAAAAAATTTATAATAATACCTGACTTGTTAACATGGAGAATGAATCTCCCTGCGTCCTGGAGACGGTAGGCGGTATGTACACACAAACGACGATATCATTCACTTTGATGGTTAAATAGTATGTAATTGGACGGTATATTAATTATACTGAATAATTATCTTTTTATATTCATTATTAACACACATTTTAATAATCATTATACCAATCTAGATAATGTATTATTGAATAACAGATTACACCATGGCCTGGAGACAGTAAGTCATACGTGCAAACAAATGGAGATATTTTTATTCATAAGATGGATAAAATGAGGAATATGGTTGTAAAATAATTTTAATAACATCAAATAAAGTATAATATACTTTATTTATTACATTAGTATGGAAACAACATAATATGATGAAGTATAGGAATGAATTGTTTTTGAAAGAGGTGATAAAACAATTACCTGTTTTTTGAGTGTCACCATTTGATTTGCACAAAAGGTCTGCATAGGATGGGTTTATGCCCAATGTGTGGACACTAGGATGATGTGATAGAATTTGGGAGAGGAAATGGGCAGGTTTTTTACTATAAATAATGAATTATAAGAGTTATTCAAAGATAAGTATTCATGCCCTTTTATAAGAGAGGGGAGAAGAACCTTTGTTAATGCCAACACTATTAAATTAACAAAAATTAATTTCTAAATTCAAATGCCTCCAAAGTAGATTATTTCAAAAATAACATTAGTGTGGGTATGAAGCCTCTCATCCAATAAAAATTAGACGTGTATTGATTTTATTTTAAACCATATCATTTTGATTTATCTTATTTAATCTATTTAATTTTAATTGTGGTAATAATATTCTAATTATTAAATGGTTATAAAAATTTACTTATGTGTTTCAAATTTTAAATAAATGGATAATTTAATTAATATTAGACCTTATATTTTACAATTTTAATTTTTAATTATTTCTCTGATTTTTAGATAATATAATAATATTTTATTTTTATAAATTATCAATTGTATTAGTTTGTACACTATTTATTTATTTGACTTTAAATAAAATCAAAAAAGAATATAAATTCAACAAAAATGAATTTACAACTAATGTGTCATAATAATCTAGAAAATTTGTAGAGAACCTTAATTAATTCAAATTATATATCTATTTATATTAGTAAACCCATTTATATTATATTTTTTATTAATAAAATAATTTATGACTCACCATTATGTCATCATTAATGGTAATTATTGAATCTCTAAGAATTATAAATAAATATCTATGATGTGTGTAATTATTTTATAATTAAAAATACTACTTATAGTCTATATAATCTATGGGTTATACATATATTAATATTAATATAATTTTATAAAATGAGATTGTGACATTCTGTCACATTCATTTGCTCTTATTATATTTATGTCATATTCAAACAAACATGGCCATTAATTAATTCCATTTTAAAAAATAGAAGATAAGTGTTGAATTTTTTCATCTGATATGATTTTTATAGATGTTATGTTAATTTTATAATATTATTTTTGCATTTAATTTCCTGATTTATCTTCAACCATGGTAATAAAAATAATTACTAGAGATACTAATCATAAGGCCAAAAAATAAGTGTTATATAAACATAATTTCGACAGACATATTCAAAATATGGATTTAATTTTTAAAAAATCAAAACATAGAAGTTACAGTAATTAATATAAAATCAATCTCATTGTCATAATGATAGAATGAGTTTTTAAAAGTTAAAACATTATGAATGGTTGAAATATTTTTACAAATGAATTCAATGTAAAATTAAAGATAATGAAAAAAATTGTATTAAATGAAAAAATATATTCTATTCATAATTTAAAACCATTAATTATTATAATTTACCAACATAAATTATTTCAGTGAAAATAGTTGTTTCACATAAAATTTAGTGTATTTTTACTCTTCATAAAAACTTTATTGTTATGAATAAATATCAAAAATTCATCGAAAGTAAATTTATATATCTCACATTAAAAGAAAATGATTATGTTGTCATATAAAAATTATTAACATGTCAAAATATTAATATAAAATGGGTTCTCCATTCAAAGGCATAAAATTACCCTTTAAAAAAATATAAGTTATTATACAATAAATAGAGCTTATTCAAACCCTATTATTAAAATATATATTTGATGTATATAAAAACAATTTATATAATATATATATCCCATTAATTTCATTACCAATAGTAATTCCCTCAAAAATAAAAATATGTAATTTATATTTTTCAAAAATAATTGATTTCCAATGAATTCACAATGAATTTTCATAAGTTAGTTATACTTATTCACGCTAACCTAATGACTATGATATAATGGTAATTTTATATATAGGTAATCTCACTGATATTTTAAACTCACAATTATGTGGAATTAATTCTACTAATGAATTAAAAAATATTTAAGGAAAATATTTCATAAAAACATCTCAGTGTTGCAATTACTTTTAAAATCTTGAGATTTCAGTAAAATTTATGACTTATAACTATGAATAGGGTTTAGTGGTTTTTGGGATGACTATTTACTAACCATATAAATTTCTACTATAGAGATTAACTTATAAATAATATAATGGATTGATTTGAGTAATATGATGTTCATTGTAGATAAAAAAATTAATATAAATTTGAGAAAATATATCTTTAATTACAAAAGACATGTCTTGTAATAAGAGACCTTGAATTGGGGGAAGAGATCTAAAAGAATATTAAAAGAATAAATAGGTTACAGATTTCATTAAAAATATGGAATTGATATGTTATTTGTGTATGTATTAAATTACATTAAATTTATGTCCTTTATGTGATGGTTTTCTTATCATATTATTGAATATCAAAAAAGCTGTAATTATAAAACCATGGAAATCCCCCAGTGAATTTTTTGTTATAAATTTGTCCATTATATTTTTTTATAAGACCAATTTTTTGACATTATCTCTTTGTGTGACCCTCTAGGATTTTATTGAGTTGAATATATGAATAGGATATGGACCTTGAATATGTATTTATCTTGCCCTAAATATTATAATAACAAAAAAATGGAATAATGATTAATTACAAGGACAAAAAATTATTTATTTATGTTCCGTGGATGTATCCAAGTGGATTTTAACCAAGTAATCAATCATAGTTCCTGTGAAATTACTATTATATGTTTGGTTTTTATTATTTTTTTTATCATTATGAATTAACCATGGTTTATTTTCAAACATGGTGGAAATTTCAAATCAAACTAGAGTAAATAATAAATTCCCTAATACTATAATTCACCCAAACCCGCAAAGACTCTATTATGGGACTTGAGGTCAATGAGATTAAATTCTTAAATGTAAAATACTTATACCTATTACCAATCGAATTTCATGGATTGTCATGGTGGTTATGATATGATAAAATGTTCCATGGTTCCTCGACGTTAGAGGTTTTTATTTACGATTATTATTAACGATCATTCGCATAATGAATTGTATTGTATAGTGAATTTGATAATTTCATGTGAAACATTAGATATTGTGTTATGGGATAAGTACACCATTTTTATCTTTGATTATATTTATTATCTTATTAATGTCCTTTAAATATTCTTGATCTATATTCTCTTCTTCTCAAAACATGAATAATTTATCATTTTTTATTCATTTGACGTAGCTTACATGGTATTTGTTCCCAAACTATCTTCATGTGGGTAATTGATTACCTTCTTCCACTGTCAGGTTTATTAGTTGAACATCAAGAGTAGACCTACATTATTCTTTTCTTATCTCCAATCCCATGAGATGATTAAGATTCGCCAATCTCTAGCTCTAAAAAAAGTGTACGTAAAACAATTTACTTATAGCGATCAAATTCACAAATTGCTAAATATTTTGATTGAATTTTTACATGAATCTAATGAAATGATAAAAAGTTAATTCATGGTCATTGAAAAATATAAAGGTGTATTGTAATATTCTTGTGATGTTTTCTTCATATGACTTAATTGGTTCAACCTCCATTTCCTTGAGTCCAAGCAATTCAATCTTCATTTTAATATATTAATTACAAGAAAAATATTCATTAAAAATATTTCCTTGAATATATTACACTTCTTTGAGCAAATATATTACTTATTATTGATATTTTTTATAAGTTTTCACTACTGGTTGAATTAATTATTTACGTGATAAATATAAAATATCACATTCTCTTTCTAAGAGCATTAGAATATGGATGATTTTATTTAAATATAATTTATCCATTACTCCATGATTAAATAATTGTAATATGAACTAAATTAGTGTCTTCATTTTTGTATAAATGTTACACCCCGCGATTTTATAATATATTTATCTTTAAATCAATTGTATTTTTTTGATATACTCTTCAACTTCCAACACTAATATTAAAATGAGCCATGATATATTATAACATCAAAATTAATTTGACAGATATAAAGAGGATTCAACACATTATGGTGTATATATATATATATTTATTACTCAAATAAATCATTTTTATTAATTCATAATAAATAATTACCCAACAGTTAGTAAAGTCATTTTAAGATTAAAAAAAATATTTATTCTTAAAAATATTATTTCATTTTGTGCATGGAAAATATAATTGACTTCTTCCAAATTTATAATATTACTTTTTAGAATATAATATCATATTTTAAATCATAATTTCAATATTATCCTAAGTTGAAATTATCGGCTTTTCCTGAAAATATTTATTTTTAACTGAATAGTGAGAGTACCGATTTTTAAAACTGTCATTTCCATTAATTCAATAAAGTAATTTAATTGTCTCACTATTATTTTTAAATTCCATATAAAAGTGACTTAAGTTCCAATTAAATATAAATAATTTTTTATTATATTTTAATCGATATTATACTATATATTTATATAAGTTATTTTAGGCTTAAAAACTCATTTTTAATTTTTATCATCATGTTCTATGCTTTTATGTTAAAATTAATTTTTATCTCTCATAGAAATTGATTCATGAAAATTATATTTCATATTTTTTATCATGAGTTTTAAATTAGTTAAATAGTCTGTTTATTTGCGGTCATTATGAATAGTTAAATTGGTAAATATTTGTGACACTGATAACAATAAAATAAAAAAAATGGTCAAAAATAAGAGATATATTCTCAAAATAAACCAAAAAATTTCCATTATTTCATTCATATAGTTTAATAATACAATATTTATCCTATATTATAATGAGTGGAATTTTGGTTCCATTTATATCTCATATTTTTTTATTTTATGTTATGAATATTAAAAAATGTCAATATTTTAATTTCTTAAATATATTTTCATTGGGATAAAAAGAATTTATGATCAGCTATAGATGTTTATTTTTTATATTGATATATTATTTTAATTTTTGTAATTTGATTTTATTATTTAGAGATGATATAATTACATTAAAATCATACACAATGATGATTTGAAGCTAATGCAAGCAACAAAAAAATCATGGAAAATGTTTCTAGAGAAATAAATTAAATTTTTTTTTCAGTGAATTATTTTATAAAATTATTTAAATATAAAAATATAAATTATTATATATGGTAAATGAGTTAATATTATAATTCCATTACTTTCGTTATTTTTTTGATGTAACGTTAAATGAAATGTTAATAAATTGAATTTAACAATATTTTATGTCAAGTTTTATTTAATAAAATTATTAAAGAAATTTAAATAATTTGAAAGATGATTTTTGGGATGGGATAAGGTCAAAAATTTCATCTATAGACCATTTTTGAGAAATTTTTTACCTTAATGGTTATTTTATAATCATTTAATAGTGAAAACATTGTTTCCATAATTAATATTAAATTTTGATAACAAAGTGGATAAACCAAATGATTATTTTTAAAAATTCCTCATAAACCTATCAAAATATAATTTTTTAAAGACATTTAAAAATTATCATGTACTATATTATATGTTTTATATACATGGTTCTACATTCCCATTAAAAATAATTTATGGTTTTTAAATATTTTATGTAATTCCACTTGTATCATTTGCTTCAGAATAAAATAACACCATTTATTATCCACAGTAATCACCACCATGATCCATTTATCTCAGTAAATCACAAAAAAAAATTATAAATATATTTGAAACGATCTAGAGGTTTTTCTATCATAAAATAGAAAATCCATATGGCCCTTGAGAAGAGATCCAAAGGATCTCTAAAAAATAAAAATTTAAGATATCTCTTCCAATTTAATTTTTTATTTTACCTCAATCAATTAAATCATAACCATTCAAATAGAGTAAGATATGTATATCCCACCTTTTACTATATATTTATTTTTACTGAGTAACATTTTTTAAGATCATTTCTATCAAATGGGAATTGAATGTATCGCTCGTGTGTACATATAGAATACCCCCTCCACATAGCGATATGAATTATTTTCCATAACCTTAATTCATGGATAGTTTAGATGATGGGTTTAATAGTTATTTATAATATTTATGACATAATTTTGATACTATGATTAAGATAAATTATGAAATTTCTTACCTTTCAATCTGTTGGAAATGATAATGTTTCTCATGCATACATGCAGACTACCACCTCCTTGAAGAGATGTGATTTTTTTTCATTTCTGATTCAAATAAATAGTAATAAGGATATATTTAATTAATATATAATAATTTTACGATGGGAAATTTTTTCTATAATGTTATTCTTTTATTTATAATTATTTCATTCCATACATCGAAATGGTGGAAACATCGCTCATGTGTATGTGCGAATTACCATCTCCCTGAAGTGATGTAAATAATTTGTCATCAAAAATTTATATGAATAGTTATAAATGATTATATTTTGAATAAAATTTATAATTATTAATATTATGTATATCATGAATATGATTTAACCATGTTCAATATAAATGTACATGAATTTATGAATTGATAAATACATGAAAAATGATACAAATATCATGATAGTATAATAAATAATTGTTAATAAGCATGCGATAATGTGTTACAAGTAAATAATAAATGGAACGATATGTCTGAATATTTTTCTAGAATTTATTTATAGGAAATCTCTATTTATTATACTATATATTTAAATGTGTATGATGGAAGACAAAACTTGAGGTAGGATTCTTCATCTCAATATAATATTGTTGAAACTTATTTTATGTTACACACCTATTTATATTAGAAGGAATATACACAAAAAAATTTAAATTATATATCATGAATAATTATTAATTTTTTGGTATATGAAGTTAAAATAGAAATTATTTCACCCAATGTTATTTGATTAAATAGTTACCAATGTTGTAAGGGTTTATCATCTCACATTATTTTCTCCGAAAGATGTGTTATGTTACAGAACTGTCTTCTTTTATGAGATGTGCCAACATTCCATTCAATTTTTTTTATCATTAATACCCTTATTTTAATTTTAATTAAATTTTTATTTTATTTTATTTATTTAAGGAATGTTATGATTAAAAATTTACCAAAGTGTTAATGGGTTTATGTTATAATATTATTTCTTTTCAGGATTTTTGTGCTAAATATACATTAAGGGAAATTGTATGAATATTATTCTTTAATACCTATATATTTTCATATTCATTAAGTATTTAAATATTTTTTATATATTAATTCCATTTCCATCTCTTTGGTTGGTAAAATGATCGATAGTTTTTTTAAATATAACATAAACTTATTTACTCTTTGCGAATGAATGTTCTCTTCTATGATAATACACTTGATTTTTTTATGAATGTTCATACCTATATATGATAATTTTTTAAAAGTAAATTTTCACCAACTAAAATTTACGTTAAAATGACAAGAAAAAAAATATTTTTAGATAAATATTTTTATTATCATTTTGTTTTTGGAATTTTAGAGAAGTGTGAAAGGAATGTTTTCCTTTAACTTATATGGAATTATCATATTTTACCACCATCATGACCATTCATTGTGTTAAAAATTCCTTTAAAATATTTCATGGTTATTTTATATGATAATTATTTTCTCAATATTTTTTGTAATTTATGGTAAAATGTTATCAAAATAGAAATATAGTTTACAATGTTTTAAAAGGAAGGATAAAATTATATATTAAATGTAATTTTTATCCATTTAAACATCCTTTATGATTATTATGCTTCACGGGAAATATGATCATATGATATCAGCTAATTTAATTATCTATATGGGTTATGGTAATTATTATTTAATTAATAATTCTATGAAACTTAATATTTCCCACATGTTAGTTATGTTATGATGAAAAATTTATGAAACTCGTTTCTTTTTCATGGGATATGATAAGATGAAATGATGTAATGTTTACTAAAATAATTTCTTTTTTACAGGTTATGCTATGATAAAATGATGGATTGTTTTTTAATATCATTTCTGTTCCATCGATTATAATATAATGGGTTGATGAATGTTTAATGGACTTGTGGAACACATTTGTTTGTTTTCATTATTTGATGAGTGAGACTGTTATAACCCTATAATGAATTGGGTAATGTATTATATCTGATGAGAAATTTTTTGGGAAATGGTTTGATGAGATTGATCCACTATAGAAGATAGGTACAGATTCCTGATTCACTATGATATGAGAAATGACTGGTGATGTTTGATCTGGTATGGTGTGGGAAAAATGTGGTTATGTTTAATATGTAATGATATGTGAAAAAATATGACATTCATAATCTAATATGATATGATGGTCTATAAATTTATCAATTTCTAATATTATATGGTTTCTATACATATTATGATTCTACACACCTATAAAATGATGACTTTCTTATGATTTTATCTCATGTGTATGGATTTTTTTTAATGAATCCACAATATTGTGAAATAAAAATGATTTATTCCATGACTCAGTATTATGATATATTAATTTTTGGGTATGATTATCCATTAATAATGAAATTTTATAGTACTTTTATGCTAGGATTTTCTTTCGAAAGATAACTGATTGATCTATCGTGGTTTTAGCCTTATTGGGAATTTGAGCTATAACGACCCATACTTTACATACATTGTTAATACTTCAAAATTGAAGCACACTTATTACAACATATGACAAAACCACAAAGGACCGTATAGGTATAGTGTCTTTAGAAACTGGGAAACATAAACAACTGGTTCATAAATCTTCTATAGTGCCTCCCATTTATTTCATCATATCTAGGGTCCCTTTTAGCATATTCTACTTAATATCCATCTTCCTGACCTGGGGAAAGGAAAACATACAAAAAAGGGTGAGCTCAAATGCTCAGCAAGGGCAAATAAAGGAAATAAAAATCATATCATATCATTTTGAAAATCATAACCTGCAAAAGAGATCATAATATCTTAACATGGAATAAATCATAGAAGTGAAAATGAGATACCCATAATCATAACATAAGACTTGAAACTTTGTGGCATGCACACATAATCATGGAAAATCATTTCTTGTTAGTCATGACTCGTTTCCAAGACTATCTTAGCGGACAAAGTCCATTTCTGAACCGAGTTCACTCCTCGTTTCAGTCCTGTATCACTGAACCGAAATAACCTTCCTTTCCAGCCATGTCTATCTCATGAGATATAATATCTTTACCCAATGCATTGGAGGGAGATATAGGTCCCACCCATCTCATAATGATACCATTCTTATGTGTGCCACAAAATCATAAATCATACATCATTTCATAACCCATGTAATAAAAAAAATGGGTTTCTTAAACATCATGACATCATAAAACAATTCCTATAAGATAAAAGAATTCATAAAAATATTTCCATCACAACATAATCAAATCAATGTAATAATAGAGATAAAAAAATAACCCATTATTATCTTAGATGGAAAATATTTTTGATAAAACACTTGAACTCCATTTTTGGGGAAAATATCCTTTCTTCTTCAAAAACATTTTTCCTTTCTTAACATGTCATACAACTTTAAACTAAAAGAATTTGATTAAAAATAAACATGAAAACGTGTAAAGGAAGCTTCTTGGAAATAATGTTTTAAAAATCCATTCATGCCGTATAAGTTAAAAAAACATTTTTCGTACTTTTGTCGGAAAAATCAAAAAGTACCGCGTACGAAATACGACAAAAGATTCCTTTCATATATTTTACTAAAAACTCACCGAAGGGTAAAATTGGATTTAAACAATTGTATGTGGATGGAAATAATATTACATATTGAGGAAACATGGATGTGGATGATAAAATACAACCCAGTAAATTTCAAAGTATAAACAATCTCAGATAAAAATGAGATTGTGATATTTCCCTTAACTTAGGTCTGATTTGCTTTGTACGTGTCCGAAGCTCCTGTATAATGGTTTAAATAATGTTATTGACTTATTCCAGAATCATACATATTGATATGATATCATATATGGTCATATTCTTAGCTTCTTATTAGTAATATTTCATTGTTACTTGTTACTCGGGTCTTTATTACCTTTTGTTTTAATGCGTGTTTTGCCGAATAAATTCTTATTATTCTTTTAAGGTTATAGATACCTTATATCCAGAATGGTATTAGTGTAACATATATCATATTTATTCATTCAATTCATTTATATAATTACTATGTAATGATGATCTTGTAGAACGAGTCGCATCACATCGTGGAGACGGTATTCCGTACGTACGCACGAGCGATGATATTCTTCACATGATCGTGGAATTGTATTTAAGTGTATTTATACTATTTCAGTATCAATATCACTTTACAATAATCATATATAGTTACTCATTACACCATTATACCCCTCCTTTTAAGGTGATGGTGGAAAATAGATTACACCACGGCGTGGAGACGGTATTCTGTACGTACGCACGCGCGGTGATTTCATTTTTCCTTAGGATGGATAGAAGGTGAATTAGGTTTGTTTCATATTTATAATAACATATCAGTATTTAATTAATACTGATGTTATTACTTTATCATGAAACAACTAAAGAAGAAGAAGTTGAAGAAGAAAGAAATTGAAAAGATCGGTAATGGATATTACCTCTTCTTTGAAACGCCTCTTTGAATCCTCCACTTAGGGAACTAAGATTGGTCTTTGAAGAATACCAGGACCTCTAGGATTATTCTAGGGAAGTGGAGAATGGATTTTGGCAGGGGTTGGCCGAGCTTGAGGGCTCAAATTGGTGTGAGGATGAGGGGGAAGAGGTGCCCTTTTATAAGGGAGGAGAGGTGCACCTTAGGAATATCTCAAAATATTATTTTATATTAAAGTCAAAATCGGTTTATAATGGTTCTAAAGGGTCTTATTTTTAAGTTAAAGTGGGGATGGGTCGAAATCCTATCAACCAATAGTATTTAGACAAGTTTAGGTTATTATTTTAACCTTATCAATTAGATTTAACTATAAGTTAAATAATTTAACTTTTACCGTGTCTTTTTGTTTTCTTACACTATATGGTTAATACACTTACTATAACATGCCAAAAGAACCCCAAGTTGTTTATTATTAATATATATAATTCTATATAAGTCATTTGGCCGAACCTTAGACTTTTAGGTATAAAATAACAATTAATAATATAATATTTGATTTAAAAACTATTTTGTGTCAATTTTGAAACTATTTGATATATGATTTTTGTGAAAGTCATAACAGAATTATATGTTCACACCAAGTTGATTAAATCAACACTAATATATCATAGTATCCTAGAAAATTTGTGGAATTCATAAAAAGTCTCAAATTACATTTATTTGGGCATTTATAACATCAATTATGTTAACATTTCCTTAAAAGGGTAATTACTGCATCATCGTTGTGTCATAAATAAATAAATTTATTTAAAGTCTAAAAATTATAAATAAAATATCATTATGTAGGACATATTTTTAGCTTTCTAATTAATATTTATAATGGAATTTATCTTATGTATAAACCCATATTAAAAATGTTTTACTTATTAAACTTTGATTTTAACTATTTTAACTATTCATTAAATAAAATAATATTAAATGTCATAATCTAATCCAAGTGGACCTAAATGGTCATATCATATTCATAAGGTTGTTTTTGGTCGAATTACACTAATCCAATAGAATTAGGACATGTGTTAGGGTAATAGTAATATCATATTTACCCTTAGTTACCCTATTTACTATTAACCGTGGTAAAAAAAAGTAAAAAGTTACTATTCACCAAAAAATTATTTTTATCTCATTGAACCACATTTTACATACTAATATCAACCGTGTCTGTCGGATTTTCGAAATTCCATTCACAGAAGAGGTAAAATTAAGTTTTATGCAAAATTCAGTTTTTAACCTACCACTTAGTGGTTTCACTATTCATCAAAAATTGGAAGTTTTCAGAAAAATACCAAAATTTCACCCTAGGCTAATTTCGGTATTCCTAATCCAAAAATGAAGTCCATTTTGAAAGATAAAATTTCAAAAAGTGGTTATTACTATTCATAACGGCTATTTTAAATAATATTTTAATAGCATATCATCGTTTAGTGAAACTCGGTATTGCGTACAACACAAGCTATCGAGGAAGGTCACGATTGCGTGTAAAGTAAGCCAAGCTAGTGTGTAGTGAAAGATTCCTTTGATGATATATATATAACATAATAACAAAATATTACTCATAAAAATCTTGGGTGTTACATTCTACCCCCCTTAAAAAGAATTTCACCCTCGAAATTCGTCACATTGTAACAAACAGATGAGGATACTTCTCCCTCATCATATCCTCAAGCTCCCATGTAGCTTCGTCAAGTTGGTGGTTCCTCCATAAAACATTCACCAATCGAGTGGTCTTGTTTCGTAGAAATTTTTTGCTACGATCCAGAATCTCTATCGGTTGTTCTTCATAAGAAAGATCTTGCTCCAGCGGTACAACTTCTGAGCTGAGTACATGTGAAGGATTAGGTATGTACTTTCTCAGGAGAGATACATGGAACACATCGTGAACTTGAGAGAGATTCGGTGGAAGCGCCAATCGGTAAGCTACCTTTCCAACACGATCCAGTATTTCGAAAGGACCGATATATCTAGGGCTCAACTTCCCATTCTTTCCAAATCTCATAACCCTCTTCGAGGGAGATATTCGTAAGAACACTTTATCAGCCACTTCAAACTCTAGGTCTTTTCTTCGGTTGTCGGCATAACTTTTCTGTCGACTCTGAGCTGCTCTTATGTTTTATTGAATAGATCTGACATTTTCTGCCATTTCATCAACGAGATCAGGTACTAATAGCTTTCTTTCCCCAACTTCATCCGAGCAAGTTGGAGTCCTGCATTTCTTTCCATAGAGAGCTTCATAAGGAGCCATCTGAATATTGGAGTGAAAGCTATTATTATAAGAAACTTCCAACAAAGGTAGGTGTTGATCCCAACCTCCTTTAAAATCCATAGAGCAAGCTCTCAACATATCTTCTAGGGTTTGAATTGTTCTCTCAGACTGACCATCTGTCTGAGGATGATAAGCAGTGCTGAAACTCAACTCTGTATCCAGAGTATGCTGAAGACTTCGCCAGAACTTCGAGGTAAATCTCGGATCCCGATCAGATATAATAGAAAGTGGTACTCCATGCAATCTTACCACTTCGTTTACATATATCCTGGCAAGCTGAGCTAGAGAGAAATCCTCTCTAATAGCAATGAAGTGTGCAGACTTTGTAAGACGATCAACTATGACCCAGATAGCATTATTGCCTTTTGATGTTTTAGGAAGTCCCGTGACAAAGTCCATAGTGATGTTTTCCCATTTCCATTCGGGTATGGGTAAGGGTTGTAACACCCCCTTAGACTTCTGTCTCTCACCTTTAACTTGTTGACAAACCAAGCATCGAGAGACATATTCAGCAACATCTCTTTTCATGCCATCCCACCAGAAGTACTCTTTCAGGTCCCTATACATCTTCGTGCTTCCAGGATTAATAGAGAATGAAGAACTATGAGCCTCATCCAGCAGCTCCTTCTTTAATTCGGGGATGGGAGGAACACAACCCCGATTCCTGAACTTTATTATCCCATCACAATCAAGGTTGAATTCAGGAACATTTCTCACCTTCTTTTGTAACTCGACATCTTCTTTCTGTGCCTCTTTAATCTTCACATGTATAGATGTTTGAACATTCATTTGAGAAAGATAAGATTTTTCCCCTTCCATTATAATTCCAAGATCCATCCTTTGTAAATCCATAAATATTGGATCTTTTTTTATCCTCATCATGGATAAACTAGCATGGTCTTGTCGACTTAATGCATCTTCCACCTTGTTTCACTACTATAAATAAGCCCATTAGCGACCGCCATTGGCGGTCGCTGTTGCCTCGTCGCTAGAGGCCTTGAGCGACCGCGGCGCGGTCGCTGAAGGCCCTCTGCCGGGCCCCTATAGCGACCGCCTATGGCGGTCTCTATTATAAAAAAAAAATATAATTTTTTTTTATTGAATTGAATATAAATATATATATATATATGTGTAAAAATATTCATATATATACTATTAAATACAATATTTTAAATATATATATATATATATATAATATTTTAAATGTTTTAATATATATTTAATATATATTTAATATATATATAATATCAAATCATTGTGCTATAATAATTTAAAAACTTCGATTCAAGAAATAATCTCATTTCAGGTCGTTCGGAGCACGTTTGCTCCGAATCGGACCGCCGCACGCCGTTTTGGTGTTTAACGGCGCCGGAAACGGGTTTCCGGCCGCCGCGGTCACACGCCACCTCCGAATGAGGTGCCTTCTGGCCGACCATTGCATAATTCACGCCCCGGATGTTGTCGTACAGTTTCGTGGCATTCGGAGGTCGTTCGGGTGGTTTTGACCCCCCAACGCGCCATTTCTGCGCGCGCCGCGCTGCTGAAAACGACACAATCGGACGTGCCGAGCGCACCGCACGTCCGATGGACGTGCGGCCTCCTCCTGCATCTCAGGAATAATATTTCTATCGTTCCCGTGCGGTTTCAGGTCGTTCGGAGCACGTTTGCTCCGAATCGGACCGCCGCACGCCGTTTTGGTGTTTAACGGCGCCGGAAACGCGTTTTCGGCCGCCGCGGTCACACGGAACCTCCGAATGAGGTGTCGTCTGGCCTACCATTTCAAAATTCACGCCCCTGATGTTGTCGTACGGTTTCGTGGCATTCGGAGGTCGTTCGGGTGGTTTTGACCCCCCAACGCGCCATTTCAGCGCGCGCCGCGCTGCTGAAAACGACACAATCGAACGTGCCGCGCGCACCGCACGTCCGATGGACGTGCCGCATCCTCCTGAATCTCAGAAATAATATTTCTATCGTTCCCGTGCGGTTTCAGGTCGTTCGGAGCACGTTTTCTCCGAATCGGACCGCCGCACGCCGTTTTGGTGTTTAACGGCGCCGGAAACGCGTTTCCGACCGCCGCGGTCACACGGCACCTCCGAATGAGGTGCCGTCTGGCCGACCATTTCACAATTCACGCCCCGGATGTTGTTGTACGGTTTCGTGGCATTCGGAGGTCGTTCGGGTGGTTTTGACCCCCCAACGCGCCATTTCAGCGCGCGCCGCGCTGCTGAAAACGACACAATCGGGGGGCTGTACGGGGGTGACGGGGGGCTGTACGGGGGTGGCGGGGGGCTGTACGGGGGTGCGGGGGGTTGTACGGGGGTGTCGGGGGGCTGTACGGGGGTGGCGGGGGGCTGTACGGGGGTGGCGGGGGGCTGTATGGGGGTGGCGGGGGGCTGTACGGGGGTGGCGGGGGCCTGTACGGGGGTGGCGGGGGGCTGTACGGGGGTGCGTGGGCAGTACGGGGGTGACGGGGGGATGTACGGGGGTGGCATGGGGGCTGTACGGGGGTGCGGGGGGCTGTACGGGGGTGCAGGGGGTTGTACGGGGGTGTCGGGGGGCTGTACGGGGGTGTCGGGGGGCTGTACGGGGGTGGCGGGGGGCTGTACGGGGGTGGCGGGGGGCTGTACGGGGGTGGCGGGGGGGGCTGTACGGGGGTGCGGGGGGCTGTACGGGGGTGCGGGGGGCTGTACGGGGGTGCGGGGGGGGGGGGGGCTGTACGGGGGTGCGGGGGGCCGTTACGGTGGTGGCGGGGGGCTGTACGGGGGTGGCGGGGGGCAGTACGGGGGTGCGGGGGGCTGTACGGGGGTGGCGGGGGGCTGTACGGGGGTGGCGGGGGCCTGTACGGGGGTGGTGGGGGCTGTACGGGGGTGCGGGTGGCAGTACAGGGGTGCGGGGGGCTGTACGGGGGTGCGGGGGGGGGGGGGGGGGGGGGGGGTTTACGGGGGTGGCGGGGGCAGTACGGGGGTGCGGGGGGCTGTACGGGGGTGGCGGGGGGCTGTACGGGGGTGGCGGGGGCCTGTACGGTGGTGGCGGGGGCCTGTACGGGGGTGGTGGGGGGCCGTACGGGGGTGCGGGGGGCCGTACGGTGGTGGCGAGGGGCTGTACGGGGGTGGCGGGGGGCAGTACGGGGGGTGCGGGTGGCTGTACGGGGGTGCGGGGGGGCTGTACGGGGGTGAGGGGGGCAGTACGGGGGTGCGGGGGGCTGTACGGGGGTGCGGGGGGCTGTACGGGGGTGCGGGGGGCAGTACGGGGGTGCGGGGGGCTGTACGGGGGTGCGGGGGGGCTGTACGGGGGTGCGGGGGGCAGTACGGGGGTGCGGGGGGCTGTACGGTGGTGCGGGGGGCTGTACGGGGGTGCGGGGGGCTGTACGGGGGTGCGTGGGGCCGTACGGTGGTGGCGGGGGGCTGTACGGGGGTGGCGGGGGGCAGTACGGGGGTGCGGGGGGGCGGTACGGGGGTGCGGGGGGCGGTACGGGGGTGCCGGGGGGCTGTACGGGAGTGGCGGGGGCCTGTACGGGGGTGCGGGGGCCTGTACGGGGGTGCGGGGGGCCGTACGGTGGTGGCGGGGGGCTGTACGGGGGTGGCGGGGGCTGTACGGGGGTGGCGGGGGCCTGTACGGGGGTGGCGGGGGGCTGTACGGGGGTGCGGGGGGCAGTACGGGGGTGGGGGGGGCTGTACGGGGGTGCGGGGGGGGGGGGGGGGGGGGGGCTGTACGGGGGTGCGGGGGGCTGTACGGGGGTGCGGGGGGCCGTACGGTGGTGGCGGGGGGCTGTACGGGGGTGGCGGGGGGCTGTACGGGGGTGCGGGGGGCAGTACGGGGGTGACGGGGGGCTGTACGGGGGTGGCGGGGGGCTGTACGGGGGTGCGGGGGGATGTACGGGGGTGTCGGGGGGCTGTACGGGGGTGGCGGGGGGCTGTACGGGGGTGGCGGGGGCTGTACGGGGGTGGCGGGGGGCTGTACGGGGGTGGCGGGGGCCTGTACGGGGGTGGCGGGGGGCTATACGGGGGTGCGGGGGGCAGTACGGGGGTGCGGGGGGCTGTACGGGGGTGCAGGGGGGGGGGGCTGTACGGGGGTGCGGGGGGCCGTACGGTGGTGGCGGGGGGCTGTACGGGGGTGGCGGGGGGCTGTACGGGGGTGCGGGGGCCTGTACGGGGGTGGCGGGGGGCTGTACGGGGGTGCGGGGGGCAGTACGGGGGTGCGGGGGGCTGTACGGGGGTGCGGGGGGGGGGGGGGGGGGGGGGGCTGTACGGGGGTGCGGGGGGCCATACGGTGGTGGCGGGGGGCTGTACGGGGGTGGCGGGGGGCAGTACGGGGGTGCGGGGGGCGGTACGGGGGTGCGGGGGGCCGTACGGTGGTGGCGGGGTGCTGTACGGGGGTGGCGGGGGGCAGTACGGGGGTGCGGGGGGCTGTAAGGGGGTCCGGGGGGGCTGTACGGGGGTGCGGGGGGCTGTACGGGGGTGCGGGGGGGCTGTACGGGGGTGCGGGGGGCTGTACGGGGGTGGCGGGGGCCTGTACGGGGGTGGCGGGGGGCAGTACGGGGGTGCGGGGGGCTGTACGGGGGTGCGGGGGGCCGTACGGTGGTGGCGGGGGGCTGTACGGGGGTGGCGGGGGGCAGTACGGGGGTGCGGGGGGCTGTACGGGGGTGCGGGGGGGCTGTACGGGGGTGCAGGGGGCTGTATGGGGGTGCGGGGGGGGGGGGGGGGGCTGTACGGGGGTGCGGGGGGCTGTACGGGGGTGACGGGGGCCTGTACGGGGGTGGCAGGGGGCAGTACGGGGGTGCGGGGGGTTCTCCGGGGGTGCAAAGGCCATCCCATTGATTACAAAAGTGAAAAATAAAAGTGATAACATCTAATTAATACATATTTCTTTCATCGATACCATACAGAAATTTATAAAAAATATATTAATAATACATAATCTATAATATCATATTTATTGATCTGTTGGAATTAGTTCGACTTTTTCAAATGTAGAATCATTCAAGATTATCTGATCAAAAACTCAATATGTGTATAAAATATTTAAAAGACCACCATGGATGGTAATAATGCATTACTTAAATGAATAAATACAGTACATCAATGTCAACCCTACTAGTAAAAACAAAAAACATATCTCGTGAATATATGGTGCATCACGCGTTGCCATCACTGCTACCTCCTTCTGGTGGGCCAGGTGCCTACAACAAATAAACATTATAAATATTTTAATAACAAAAATAATTTAAATTAAATAAATAAATACAGTATATACCTGCGTCGTATGATCCCCTGTACCATCAGCTCGACGCACATATTCCCGCAGTGCTCTAACCTCAGCTGTCAATTGCGCATTTGTCTCCTCGGAAGCGCGCAGCCGTGCCTCAAAATCTGACATCTGCTGTGTCATATGAGCAACAGCAGGACCGACAACCGCAGTGCGTGACACTACAGAACGAGGAATCCCTGCTCCATAGGTCAAACTATAGCCATGCCCGTCCCGACCAATAATGCGATGAAAGATCTCATCCCGTCGCATGGGAAGCTGTCGCTGGTCCTCTGGCAGATGTTCTAACTCAGCTTCAAATTGATCCTGTGAAATATTTAAATATATATAAATATATATATGTTAATATATAGATTTATGTAATTATTGGTAAGTACAGACACTTACTATCAATGCTGCAACCTCTGGATCATTGCGATCACGAGTCCTTATCCACACCGACATTTTATCAGTTGCTGCACCTTGCCCTCGCAACTGTATATTAAAAGAATATAAACACAAAACCATATTAATTAATAAATTAAAAAGTGAATAATATATACCTCATGTCGGATCTGAGACACGTGACGAGTCCCGATCCTGTGAGCTGGTCCCTGCAATGCTCGATTCTCCGAATGGCGTGTTGACACCTCCTACATTCAATTCATTCAAATTTCAAACAAATCACATATTCTTGAAAATATATATACAGCAAAATAATTAATATACAAACCGCAACACCCTCAGTAGACCAATATGCAACCAAGTCACGCCACTGAGCCGGGAGGACACCTCTCGGGACTTTTTCTAAAATGTCAGGGGCACCCACATTTGGTACCCAGTGGTCCCTCTTCACTTTGCCTTTATAATCTTTCCACAGCTTACAGCATTTTCTCATACACACGGGCCCAAACTCTTCAGGGCATACTTTCAAATTTTGCTATAATGAAAATAATCAAACATATTAGTATTATTTATAAATAGAAAATAAAGTAAAATTATTTTCTTACCTGAACCTCCCTCCATAGACGATCTAATGTGTCCTGAGGGATAGAAGCCCAATCAAGCGTGGTCAATGGAAATCGATGTGGGTCACGTATGATATGACCCAGCTGACGAATAAATGCCGGGGCATTCGGTCCCACGGGATGAAATAACTCATCAAATGAAACATCTATCGTCGTGTCGGAATTCCATGCTAATATGCCACGACCAGGGCCTCTCCTGCGAGAGGAAGAAGCAGCCGAGTCTGATCCTGTTGAAAACAATTATATATATAAATTGACAAATGTTATATATAGATATATATATGTTAATTACATAAATAATATAGAGAATGACTGTCAAACATACCTCGACCCTGAGACGTAGATGCCTCAGATGGATGATGTGGATTTTCTGCCTCTTCCCCTGACATGTCTGCAATCATACAAAATATCAGTAATGAGTCCAAAGTGTTTAAAAGATAAATTGGATTGTTCTTAATAAATCAAACTTGTACAACTGTTAATCAAACAAAAAATGGATTGAATAATTAGTAGTGAATGAATTTTAAAAAAATGAGAAAGTTAATCAACCTAAATATTTATGACTGAATTAACTTACAAAAGTGAGGATTAAAACTTATAAGGATTTATAAAATGATTAGATAATTTATGATATCCTAGGACATTCTACTGAACAGCGGGAAAACAATTATACCTTTCATTAAGCATGCAAATCGACCGTTTCTCCTTCAACAGCCGCTCTGACCCAATAAATATATTCTTCACGTTGAACTACGGTATGTTGATCAAGTTGTTGGTAAACAAACGGAACAGTCTCGGGTTCATCTTCTTCAAATAAAAACACTCCTCGCCGAGACATTTTGACAACAACTTGCCAACTTGGATCCGAAGGCAAAGTAACGAAGAATACTTGTTCCGCTTGTGATGTCAAGATGAAAGTTTCATTCTCAACTCGTTCATTATTTCTGTATAACATATAGTTAAAATTCACCAATGAAAACTGATATTGATCGACTTTACATCCACGCACTGGATCAACCCAATTACACTTTAACAATATGTACTTCAAACCGTGTGTGTATACAACTTCAATGATGTCTATCAATTGACCATAGTAATAACCAGAATCGACAAAGGGACAACCGATGCCACAGTTTTGTGTTGCTCGTTTGTCGTCAACATCTTTAATGCGAAATCGAAAACCATTAGCATCAATAGCTTTATAACGACGAGCCGTTATAGATGGACCCTCAGCCAGTTGGATAAATACTTCAGGTAGCGTGGGGTCCCCTAACTCCCTCAGCTTACGAACCTACATAATTTATAAAAATCAATACTAATATATGCAGAAAGAATTAGTTTAATACTTCACTCATAATGAAAATCAATTTATACATACATAATCCTTGAACCAATCATGAAATGCCGCATAATGAGATTGTTGAATTTGCAACTCAGTCGCACGATGCATCTCTTCTTTTATCTCATTAATGTGTTTCCTGCAAATGATTACGCGATGTTTAAAAGATCAACTTATGCAAAGAAAACATGTAAAAGTTATACAAGCACATTGATAAGATACTTACTGCATTAATGGTGCAACTGATGGAGTATTGAACAAGATATATCGATGTGCTTGTATCCACTCGATGTTGTCCATATCAAATGTTGTTCCTTCTCCAACTGGACCATCATGAATCCGAGAGGGCTTATCTAATTTTGTTTCAACATCCGTAAGATATTCTGCACAAAAGGTAGTACACTCATCCATCAAATAACCATTGGCTATTGATGCCTCTGGACAAGCTCTGTTGCGTACAAATCTTTTCAATGTACTCAAATACCGTTCAATAGGATACATCCACCTGAATTGCACTGGACCAGCAGCCATTAATTCATCAGTTAGGTGCACTGTCAAGTGGACCATAACATCGAAAAATGAGGGGGGGAAAAGTTTCTCAAAGTGACAAAGCGTAAGTACAATTCGGTCCTGCAAACTTTTTAAATCACTCATTCCTTTATTTCTTAAACAAAGCTGTCTAAAAAAATTACTCATCTCAATCAAGGGCTGAACAACATTGGGGGATAAACAATCACAAATTGCGATTGGAATCAACTGCTGAAGTAATATGTGATTGTCATGACTTTTCAACCCTTGCAATGTCTTGCTCGTCAGATTCACACACTTTGAAATATTAGAAGAGTAACCATCAGGCACCTTGACCATCTTCAAAATGGAAAGAAATGTCTCTTTCTCCTCTGTAGTCATCGAATACTGTGCAGCAGGCATATATGCCTTGTTTCCCTCAGCTAACTGTAAATGCAACTGTTTCCTTAAACCCATTTCTTCCAAATCACGGCGTGCATTAACATGGTCCTTTGACTTTCCACTGACACCTAAAATGGTCCACAATATGTTATCAAAAACATTTTTTTCAATGTGCATGACATCCAAATTATGCCTCAACATGTTAGTTTTCCAATACGGAAGACTATAAAAAATACTTTTCTTTTTCCAATTGTGACTGCGCTGCCTACCCGCAGCACGAATATTACGTACTGGAGGAGCCACCAAATCCTGAATTTCATATACCGTGCGGATGTTTTCTTCCTCAATCTGCGATAACATTTCGACTCCTGTCATGATCTTTGGTGCTGGGCTGAACTCTCTAGAACCATCAAATGCCACTCTGTCCTTTCTAAACCTATGCTGGGGAGGGAGAAAACACATGTGACCCATGTATGCCCATTTTTTGGAATGTTTAAGCCATACAGATTTTTTACTTTTATTGCAACAAGGGCAAGCAAATTCCCCTTTCGTACTCCAGCCTGATAAATTTGCATAAGCTGGGAAGTCATTGATTGTCCACAATAAAGCTGCATGCAGTTTGAACATTTCATTCGTTTCGCAGTCATAAGTCATCACACCATCGCCCCAAAATTCATTCAACTCATCAATCAATGGCTGAAGGTAAACATCAATCTTATCCCCCAGACTTTTAGGTCCATCAATAAGAGTGGAAAGTAATATAAATTGTTGCTTCATACAAAGCCACGGAGGAAGATTATATGGAACCAACACCACGGGCCATGTGCTATGAGTTTCACCAACCATAGACTTGAATGGATTGAAACCATCTGCTGCCAATCCCAATCGGACATTACGAACATCTTTAGCAAAGTCGGGATGTCTCTTATCAAAATCCTTCCATGCATGAGAGTCTGCCGGGTGGGTTAACATGTCACTTTCATGAACTCTTTCTGCATGCCATCTCATTAAATTAGAAACTTTAGATGACATAAAAAATCTTTTCAACCTCGGTTTAAGGGGATAGTAACGCATTTGCTTTACGGCAATCGGTTTCCCCTGTATCGAAATCTGACTTTGATGAGTCTTATTTCCCCTGTTCTCTTTCCACCTGGAAGCGCCACAAACCATACAGATATCCAAATGAGCAGTTTCATTTCTAAACAACATACAGTTGTTTGCACATGCATCTATAGTCTTATATGTAAAACCTAAGTTCTCTGTCAACTTACGAGCATAGTAATACGACTCAGGAATCTTAGCGTCGACAGGAAGAACTTTTTTCAATAAAACCAAAAGCATGTCGAATGATGTGTCTGACCAATTATTCAAAGTCTTCAAATGCAACAACTCCACGATAAACGACAGTTTATTGTAAGAAGTACATACAGGATATAATTCTGTTTTCGCATCATCAAGTACTTCATAAAACCTCCTCGAATCACGATCTGCACCAGAGCGAAGATTTATCTCACCGGTCTCATGATTCTGGATGTCAATGACTTCAGGATAAAACCCACGTACCATTTCAGTAAGAATTTCATGCATTGGATCAGTCATCCTTGCATCAACATCCATCTGAGCTGCATCTGTATTTTGACAACGAACATATTCTTCTCCACGACGAGTCCAACTCTTATAATTTTTCAGAAATCCATTAAAGAAAAGGTGCTCCCTCACAGTATCTCGTGTGAATTGATATCTGTTAGCACATTTTCTACATGGACAACTAATATAGTCACTTTCAAATCCTCTCGTGAAGTCAATAAACTGCATAATGCCATTGAAATATTCTCTAGACGTTCGATTTGGAAGATCAATCCAACTCTTATCCATAATAATATCTGTATAACAAACATTTACACAATACTTATTACATTTACATTTTTCAAATCAACTATATTCAAAATAAATATTAACCATTTGTTTATGAACCATTGATAAAATAATATTGTAACTGAAAGCTCATGTTACCTGATTGAGCTACAAACCTGAAAGGGAGGGGAGCCGAAGGCGGTGCTGCGAGGGAGAGGAGGCAGCGAGGGGGAGCCGGAGCCAAAGGCGGTGCGGCAAGGGAGGGGATGGGCGGCGGCATCGGCGGGGAGCTGGAGGAGAGGAGGCGGTGAGGGGACGGGGGACGGGCAGCGAGGGGGGGGGGTGTCCGGGGTCGGGGGGGGGGGGGGGCAGTCCGAGGTGCGGGGAGGGGTGTCCGGGGTGTCGGGGGCCTGTCAGGGGTGCGAGCAGGGGTGTTCGGGGTGCGGGGGTGTCCGGGGTGCGGGGGAGGGGGGGCTATCTGGGGTGCAGGGGGGCTGTCGGGGGTGCAGGGTGGGGTGTCCGGGGTGCGGGGGGCCTTTCCGGGGTGCGGGGGGGCTGTCCGGGTTCGGAGGGGGGGTGTCTGAGTGCGGGGGGGGGGGGGGGGGGGGGCTGTCCGGGGTGCGGGGGGGCTGTCCGGGTTCGGAGGGGGGTGTCCGAGTGTAGGGGGGGGGGGGGGCTTTCCGGGGTGCAGGGAGGCGTCCGGGGTGCGGGGGGCGGTCCGGAGTGCGCGGGGGGGGGGGGGGGGGGGGCTGTCCGGTGTGCGGGGAGGCGTCCGGGGTGCGGGGGGAGGTCCGGAGTGCGCGGGGGGGTGCTGTCCGGGGTGCGGGGAGGCGTCCAGGGTGCGGGGGGCGGTCCGGAGTGCGCGCCGGGGGCTGTCCGGGGTGCGGGTGCCGTCCGGGGTGGGGGGGGGAGGGCCGAGAGGCCGGAGGACGGCGGCCGGAGGCCCGAGGGCAGAGGGCGGCGGCCGGAGGACGGATGGCAGGCGGCGGGGGAGGCCGGGCGGCGGGGGAGGCCGGGCGGCGGGGGAGGCCGGGCGGCGGGGGAGGGGAGGGCGGCGCGAGGGAGGGCGGCGAGGGAGGGAGTTAGGGCGAGGGAGATGAGGGAGATCGAGGGCGGGGGGGGGGGGGGGGGGGGCGCAGAAACCCCCCGAATTTTTTTAGGCAGGTTAGCGACCGCCATTGGCGGTCGCTAATGGTGAGTTATAGCGACCGCCAATGGAGGTGCCCGAGTCTGGGGGGCTCCAATGCCCCCTTTTCTAGTAGTGTTTGCTTATCCAAGGTGGTAATGGATTGAGCAGTCATAATCCTTAATTAGCTCCAACCATCTTCTTGGACGCATATTCAGCTCCTTTTCTGTGAAAATATACTTTAAACTTTTATGATCAGTATAAATATCACACCTTTCACCATAAAGGTAATGCCTCCAAATCTTTAATGCAAAGATTACCATAGCTAACTCCAAATCATGTGTTGGGTAATTTTGCTCATTGATTTTCAACTATCGTGAGGCATAAGCTATCACCATATCATTTTGCATAAGAACACACCCTAATCGCTTCTTGGATGCATCACTATAGATCACAAACCTTTCTCCACTACAAGGCAGTGTGAGCACAGGTGCACTGGATAACCTTCTTTTCATCTCCTTGAAATTCTCTTCACATTCCTCTGTCCAAACAAACTTAACTCCTTTCCGAGTCAACTTGGTGAGTGGATTAGATAATCGTGAAAAATCTTTTACAAAACGTCGATAATATCCAGCCAAACCAAGAAAACTTCGGATCTCAGTTACTATTATTGGTCTCGACCATCTTTCGATAACCTCTGTTTTTGCTGGATCCACAGATATACCCTCTTTTGAGATTATGTGACCCAAAAATGAAACTTTTTGAAGCCAAAATTCACACTTGGTAAATTTGGCATAAAGCTTCTCCTTTCTCAGGGTCTTCAATATAATTCTCAAGTGATCTTCATGCTCCTCCTTGCTCTTTGAATAGACAAGAATATCGTCTATAAAGACTACCACAAATTGATAAAGATAGTCTCTAAAGACTCTATTCATTAGATCCATGAAGATAGCAGGGGCATTAGTAAGACCAAATGGCATCACTATAAAGTCATAGTGTCCATACCTTGTACGGAAAGCCGTCTTTGGTATATCCTCCCTTTTGACCCTTAATTGATGATAACCTGAACGAAGATCAATCTTGGAATAGTATTGAGCTCCGTGTAGTTGGTCAAATAAGTCATCAATGCATGGGAGAGGATATTTGTTCTTGATAGTGATCTAGTTAAGTTCTCGATAATCAATGCCGAGTCTCATTGATCCATCTTTCATCATAACAAATATAACAAGTGCTCCCCAAGGTGACGCACTAGGGCGTATGAATCCCTTATCAATATTCTCTTGGAGTTGCTTCTTCAATTCCTGCAACTCAATTGGGGCCATTCTATAAGGTGTCTTTGAAATAGGCAAAGCACCCGGTACGAGTTCTATTGAAAACTCAACTTCACGATTTGGTGGAGACCCAGTAATTCATCTGGAAATACATCATCAAACTCCCGTACGATGGGAATATTCTTAATCATGAGTTTCTCACCAACCATTTGAGATAAATAACCTTCATTTAGTGGAATCAATACCCATAAAATGGAGGAAATTTCCACTGGATGGTTATGTTCATCCTTGAATTAATAGACGATCATAGATTGATCTGGAATATGAAATGTGACTTCCCTTCTTTGGAAATTGATATGAGCTCCATATAAAGAAAGCCAATCCATGCCAAGAATCACATCGAATTCCACTAAAGGAAGGATCACAAGATTTTCAGGAAGCACTTTCCCACAAACGTCAATTGGAGAAGAATTATAAACTTTTGATGTGATTGATGTGCCATTAGGTGTTGTCACGGCTAACTCAACATCTAATTGTTGAGGTAATATGGTGATACCCTTAGAAAATTCTTCAGAAATAAAAGAGTGGGTGGATCCAGAATCAAATAAAACATTTTCTACTTTAGAGTGGATGGTAAGTGTACCTTTCACCACTTCGTTATCGTACTCCACGTCGCTGATAGAAATTGCATGTGACATTCCTTTGTCTTTAGCCTTAATAGTTTGTTGACGTCGATCATCATCATCAACCCTTGGATTTGGGAATTGATTGGCATAATGCCCCATCTCCTTTCACTTGAAACATTGATGTGTAGTAGGTTCATTCTGTGTATCCCTTACTTTGTTTGCATCATTAGACATCTTCTTCCCATTATCGCGGCATTCAAATGCCCGATGGCCTTCCTTTCCACATTTGAAACATTTACTTGTCCCTTTAAGACAACTCCCTCCATGTTTCTTTCCACACTTTGAGCATAAGGGAAAGCTCATCTTCTTTTCAGTATGCTCTTTATATTTTCCTTTGAATTCCATTTTCATCTTCTTATCAAACCCATATGACTGATGGGTTACTTCAATCTCCATCTCGACTTTGAGAGCACATCGAACGATTTCCTCGTAGCTATTGAAGTCCCTTATGGCTAACGCCCTTCGAAGACTTGCTTTTAAGCCACTAAAGAATCGATAGATCTTACTCTCAGGTTGGATAATAATACCAGAAGCATACCTTGCAAGTCTTATAAAATTTTCTTCATAGGTACCAACAGATTCATCATCCCATTTCTTTAGTTCAAGAAACTCTTTCTCCATCTTTGTTCGGAGAATACGAGGGAAGTACTTATTGAAAAATATGTTCTTGAACCCGTCCCATTCCATGGACTCAATTTCATCCCTTTACCTCGTATTCTTAATAAGATTCCACCATTGATCAGCATCTCCTTCCAAACGATACACTGCTAGGATGACTTTATCATGTTCAGAACATTGAAGAACTGAAAATATCTTTTCAGTAGTACTAATCCTTTGTTCAGCAACTAATGGATCAGTAGACCCGCTGAAAGAAGGTGGACGCCGCATCATGAAGGATTCAACAGAATGTTGCTCCTTCCTTTGCTCGTTTGGAAGTCCTGTATGATTCATAGCTTGAGAAAGTTGTGTGAGCATGGCTACAAGATTTTTCATTCTAGCTCCCATATCGTTTGGTTGCTCAGGGGGACAATCATTGCATTGCCCATCGCATTCCGCATTAACACGGTTCCTTCGGGTTCCAGCCATTGACTAAAACCAAGAAGAATAGTGTGAGAAACAATAATTATAATAGGAAAACCACATAATTCAAGAATAAAATTTTCACGCTTAAGGTCTTATCCTAGGTTATTCATGGACATTTCTAAAACACTAATATTGTGTTCTATGCTTATACTTATCCTTAGGGCTCTTACTAAGGCTTTCACATCCTAGTTTCCAAAGGTTGACTATACCTTTCCTCTGATACCAACTATAACGACCCATACTTTACATACATTGTTAATACTTCAAAATTGAAGCACACTTATCACAACATATGACAAAACCACAAAGGACCGTATAGGTATAGTGTCTTTAGAAACTGGGAAACATAAACAACTGGTTCATAACTCTTCTACAGTGTCTCCCATTTATTTCATCATATCTAGGGTCCCTTTTAGCATATTCTAATTAATATCCATCTTCCTGACCTGGGGAAAAGAAAACATACAAAAAAGGGTGAGCTCAAATGCTCAACAAGGGAAAATAAAGGAAATAAAAATCATATCATATCTTTTTGAAAATCATAACCCGCAAAAGAGATCATAATATCTTAACGTGGAATAAATCATAGAAGTGAAAATGAGATCCCCATAATCATAACATAAAACTTGAAACTTTGTGGCATGCACACATAATCATGGAAAATCATTTCTTGTTAGTCATGACTCATTTCCAAGACTATCTTAGCGGACAAAGTCCATTTTTGAACCGAGTTCACTCCTCGTTTCAGTCCTGTATCACTGAACTGAAATAACCTTCCGTTCCAGCCATGTCTATCTCATGAGATATAAAATCTTTATCCAATGCATTGGAGGGAGATATAGGTCCCACCCATCTCATAATGATACCTTTCTTATGTGTGCCACAAAATCATAAATCATACATCATTTCATAACCCATGTAATAAAAAAATGGGATTCTTAAACATCATGACATCATAAAACAATTCATATAAGATAAAAGAATTCATAAAAATATTTCCATCACAACATAATCAAATCAACGTAATAATAGAGATAAAAACAGAACCCTTTATTATCTTAGATGGAAAATAATTTTAATAAAGCACTTGAACTCCATTCTTGAGGAAAATATCCTTTCTTCTTCAAAAACATTTTTCCTTTCTTAACATGTCATACAATATTAAACTAAAAGAAGTTGATTAAAAATAAACTTGAAAACTTTTAAAGGAAGCTTCTTGGAAATAATGTTTTAAAAATCCATTCATGCCGTATAAGTTAAAAAAACATTCTTCATACTTTTGTCGGAAAAGTCAAAAAGTACCTCGTACGAAAAACGACAAAATATTCCTTTCATATATTTTACTAAAAACTCACCGAAGGGTAAAATTGGATTTAAACAATTTTAGGTGGATGGAAATAATATTACATATTGAGGAAACATGGATTTGGATGATATAATACACCCCAGTAAATTTCAAAGTATAAACAATCTCGGAGAAAAATGAGATTGTGATACTCCCCTTACTTTAGGTCCGATTTGCTTTGTACGTGTCCGAAGCTCCTGTATAATGGTTTAAATAATGTTATTGACTTATTCCAGAATCATACATATTGATATGATATCATATATGGTCATATTCTTAGCTTCTTATTAGTAATATTTCATTGTTACTTGTTACTCGGGTCATTATTGCCTTTTGTTCTTATGCGTGTTTTTCCGAATAAATTCTTATTCTTATTTTAAGGTTATAGATACCTTATATCCAGAATGGTATTAGTGTAACATATATCATATTTATTCATTCAATTCATTTATATAATTACTATGTAATGATGATCATGTAGAACGAGTCGCATCACATCGTGGAGACGGTATTCCGTACGTACGCACGAGCGATGATATTGTTCCCATGATCGTGGAATTATATTTAAGTGTATTTATACTATTTCAGTATCAATATCAATTTATAATAATCATATATAGTTACTCATTACACCATTATACCCATCCTTTTAAGGTGATGGTGGAAAATAGATTACACCACGGCGTGGAGACGGTATTCCGTACGTACGCACGCGCGGTGATTTCATTTTTCCGTAGGATGGATAGAAGGTGAATTAGGGTTGTTTAATATTTATAATAACATATCAGTTTGTAAGTAATATTGATGTTATTACTTTATCATGAAACAACTAAAGAAGAAGAAGTTGAAGAAGAAAGAAATTGAAAAGATCGGTAATGGATATTACCTCTTCTTTGGAACGCCTCTTTGAATCCTCCACTTAGGGAACTAAGATTGGTCTTTGAAGAAGACCAGGACCTCTAAGATTATTCTAGGGAAGTGGAGAATGTATTTTGGCAGGGGTTGGCCGAGCTCGAGTGCTCAAATTGGTGTGAGGAGGAGGGGGAGGAGGTGCCCTTTTATAAGGGAGGAGAGGGGCACCTTAGGAATATCTCAAAATATTATTTTATATTAAAGTCAAATTCGGTTTATAATGGTTCCAAAGGGTCTTATTTCGAAGGTAAAGTGGGGATGGGTCTAAATCCTATCAACCAATAGGATTTAGAAAAGTTTAGGTTATTATTTTAACCTTATCAATTAGATTTAACTCTAAGTTAAATAATTTAACTTTTACCGTGTCTTTTTGTTTTATTACACTATATGGTTAATATACTTACTATAACATACCAAACGAACCCCAAGTTGTTTATTATTAATATATATATCCTAATATAAGTCATTTGGCCGAGCCTTAGATTTTTAGGAATAAAATAACAATTAATAATATAATATTTGATTTAAAAACTATTTTGTGTCAATTTTGACACTATTTGATATATGATTTTTGTGAAAGTCATAACAGAATTATATGTTCAAACCAAGTTGATTAAATCAACACTAATATATCATAGTAACCTAGAAAATTAGTGGAATTCATAAAAAGTCTCAAATTACATTTATTTGGTCATTTAAAACATCAATTAAGTTAACATTTCCTTAAAAGGGTAATTACTGCATCATCGTTGTGTCATAAATAAATTAATTTATTTAAAGACTAAAAATTATAAATAAAATATCATTATGTAGGAAATATTTTTAGCTTTCTAATGAATATTTATAATCGAATTTATCATATGTATAAACCCATATTACAAATGTTTTAGTTATTAAAATTTGATTTTAACTATTATAACTATTCATTAAATAAAATAATATTAAATGTCATAATCTAATCCAAGTGGACCTAAATGGTCATATTATATTCATAAGGATGTTTTTGGTCGAACTACACTTATCCAATATAATTAAGACATGTGTTAAGGTAATATTAATATCATATTTACCCTTAGTTACCCTATTTACTATTAACCGTGGTAAAAAAAAGTAAACAGTTACTATTCACGAAAAAAATATTTTTATCTCATTGAACCACATTTTACATACTGATATCAACCTTGTCTGTCGGATTTTTAAAATTCCATTCACAGAAGCGGTAAAATTAAGTTTTATGCAAAATTCAGTTTTTAACCTACCACTTAGTGGTTTCACTATTCATCAAAAATATGAAGTTTTCAGAAAAATACCAAAATTTCACCCTAGGCTAATTTCGGTATTCCGAATCCAAAAATGAAGTCCATTTTGAAAGATAAAATTTTAAAAAGTGGTTATTACTATTCATAACGACTATTTTAAATAATATTTTAATAGCATATCGTCGTTTAGTGAAGCTCGGTATTGCGTACAACGCAAGCTATCGAGGAAGGTCGCGATTGCATGTAAAGTAAGCCAAGCTAGTGTGTAGTGAAAGATTTCTTTGATGATATATATATATAACATAAAAAAAATATTACTCATAAAAATCTCGGGTGTTACATGAGCTCACCCCTTATTATATTTTATTTCCCCCCATGTTATTAAAATGGATACTAATTCTGATGAGTCTATAATAGTTAAATTTTTACATAGGGATGTTTGATATATTTAAAATTATACATAAATAATATGTTTATGTATCTAGTCTCCAAGTACACAAAGCCTTTATGTTTATCGGGCATGTTTATTTGGGAGATATAATGAATATTGATCGAAAAGAAGTCATATCTTGGTATGTTATTCATGGCTCTCTGTTATTATTTTTAGAGATGGGTTTAGTATTTTGGATATTTGGATTAGAAAATTTATCGAAAACCATGAGGATAATTCCGATTGTAGGATATAATTTGGAAGTATTAGTAAATTTTGAATTATGTGGTTTTCCTAGGAATTTCATCATGTAAGGATACTGGAAATGAGATGTATTTGTATTACATAAGCATATAGATGTAATAACTATACAATGGGAATATTAAGTATTATGATGTGAATTTTCAGTTCATGATAAGTGAAAATATGACTGTAGACATGGCTAGACCTTCTTGAGGGATATTATATGGTTCATTTATATATACTTTATGATCCAATATAATGACTGATAGAATTGATCCTATGAAAATGTATGATATTCTGTAGTGAAATCGGATGAAACAAAATTTTAAGGGGTTGATAATTCTATGGTTCATCACAAGGGTAAAGGAATATATACCCATTTTGATGTTTTATGTGGTGGGAGATTAACATGATTATTGATTTTTGGGAGACTTTTATAGAAATACAACCCTTGGGATTAGTATGTGTTTTATTTAAATTATTATTTGAGTAATAATGATTTAATTTTTTTAGACATCATTATAATGTTATTGATAACCTATATGGTTAATATGTTCTTTAATGTTGTTGTAATTATGGTGAATTTTTTAAAAATGGATTTTACAGTTTTGGGAGAATATTTTTATTGTATATATTACCATGGGATTCAAAAGTTATTTAGTAAGTGATTAATGTTAATTTTCAATAACTTCCATATATTGGGAAAATTATAGAATCAAGAGTAACATAATTTTTGAATAAATATTTATTTAATTTTTAGAATAATATATGATATTATTGTGGTTTTTTTATAATTCATGTTATTTTAGGAAATTATTTTCATATTTTAAGAAAATAGATTATAATGGAGTTCATTTTTTATAGAACATTATGAACTACAATATGATTTCTATGGAAAAATATTTAAGTTGATATTGTAAACCAAATGTGATCAATTATGTCAAATTTTTTTATTTTGAATTTGGTGAGATATATTTTAAAGAAGTCTAAGGGTTAACAATTTATGAAATATTTTATGTTTTTATTTAGGTATTATTTTTGAGGGTTTAGAGTTCAGTGTGTTATTTCATCTTATTAATATTTATCCACATTGGATAGCTTTTTCATACCATTTTTGTTTTGGAAAATATAAAGAGTGTGAATAAATGAGTGGTTATTCTTTTATGAATCATGGGATCCATTAATTGTTTATTTTGGTAACTCTATATTGAAAATTTCATCATGAATATTCATTTTTTCAAGAAATATATGACATATATGTTAACATGTGATTATTAACAATTAAAGGATGCAATTGTTTTTACAAAAGGGAAGGAAATGATGTAAGCATGTTTTTTCATATGGTAAAAGACTTCCTTCACTAAAGTAATATGAAGATAAATCTATCGATTATTACGGGGAATGTTTCACTCAATTATCAAGGAATGTATTTGTAAACCAATGATTATAATAATGATTAATACTTGGTTTTAGAAACACATAACTTAGAAGTAATACAATCTCAATGTGGTGACATAAACTATAATCATCATGAGAGAATGAAGAACATATTTTATTACTATGTCATGATATACTAATTCTAGTACGATATGAATAATAATTAATTAAGGGAATTTATTTATTTTTGGTATAATGAATCTTCAAAATATTTTATAAAAAAATTATTTTTTAAATAAAATGTAAATGTGTGATAGATTCTTGGATATGAAAAAATGATCATAAAATGAACCATGATATATTATAACCTATCACTTTAATTGACATTCATTAATCGTATTACCAAAACTATGATATATATATCTGTGTGTGTGTGTGTGTGTGTGTGTTTTACTTAAATAAAATTCATTTAATAATTTATAAGAAATAATTAATCCATATTATTTAATGTCATTATATTTTTCAGAATTTCCGTTTTCATGAAAAATGTTTTTTATTACAATTTTGCATGGATATTATACTTAATTTCCACCAACATAAAAAAATTTATTTGAGGAAGTTAATATAATTCTTTAAATCATAATTTCAATATAATCATATGGTGTGTTTTCATTATTTTTTGAGAATTCATTTTTATGCGAATGGTAAAAAAAAATATTTTTAAAACCATCATTTCATCACATTAAATAAAGTAATTTAAAATTATAATTTTTTTATAAAATTTTATCACAATGTCACCAAAGAATAATTAAATAGAAAATAATTTAATTAATTATATAAATATAAATATAATACTTGATTTTTCTAGAAGTTTATTTTTGGGATTAAAAAAAAATTCTATAACAATTATTTTTCATTTTGTTTTATGAATTTATATTAAAATTTAATTCAACCAATTTTATAAAATGGATCATTTAAAAATTATTACATATTTTTAGTAATTAATTTGAAATTTATAAAATATGTCTATTTTATTTTTTTCTTTATTAGTAGTAACCATGAAAAATATTCGTTACATTGGTCAGGTTAAAAGGGGAAAACGAGGTTAAAACTATGAGATAAGGTCTCAATATCAACCCAAATGATGAAATTGTTTCATTTAATTAGATTAATTCAAAAATATGAATCCAAAATTTGGTTATATTCCATTTTTATGTCATTTTTCATTGATAAAGGCATTTATATTATTTTAATTTAAGAATATTGAAAAATGACACTATCTTTCCTTTAATAGATCTATTATCATTTCATTTGGATAAAAATATTAAATGATTAATTAGAAATGCTTATAATCGATAATAATAAACTATATTTATGATTTTAGTTTTTTATGAAAGAATTACCTTACATTCTTACAGAATGATGAAACAATATGTTTGCAAGTAGTGGAAAAGTAAAGGTATATGATTTGAGAAACAAAAAAATCAATATTCTTTGGGTTAATTGTGATATTACATGAATTTTGTGGTTAATTATAAATTTTAATTGATGATAATTTTGTTTATATTATAATTATTATTTTTCTCAATATCTTTGAAATAAAATTAAATGAATAGTCCGAAAATGACTTTAATGATATTTCATGTTAAATAATATTTTATTAAATTGTTGAAAAATCATAATATTCAAGAAATATTATTTGGGGATATAATATGGTAAAATAATGTCATAAATTTTCATATTTGATCTAATTTTTACCTTATAAGTAAAATTATAAACTTTTAATGTTGAAAAGTTGATTCCACTGTTAATGTTGGATTTGGTTAATAAAGGGGTTAACCAAAAAAATAAAGGTTTAAAATCCACAAAAAACGGTCAAAATTTTATCAGTTGAAGGTATTTAAACATAAAACTATAATGGATTCTATATTGTGGAAACTTGGTTCCATTTTTACCAATAAATTAAATTATTATATTTTAATATTTTAATACTTAATTTTTATTCACTTCCGTCAGTATGAAAGGAAACTTCCACTTATATATTATTCACACCACCATGAGGTAAATATCAAATAAAAACCATAAAACTAAATTTTATAAGTATGTATACATTTTTATGCTTATATTCACAAAACAATACCACCCCTAGGGTCCTTGAGAAGTGATCCATATGAGGTCTCTCAAAGGGGAGGTAATTTTTCTTAACAATCTCTTTCACATTACATCATCTTTTAACTCCTTCATTATTATGCCAACCCTTTCAGTATAATTTGACCATTAAATCCATATTACAAATATTTTATTATGTTGATGGAGTAACCTTTATCCATATATTTTCCATCAAATGATAAATTAAATTATCTCTTGTGCGTACGTGTGTTACACAACCTCTCTATAGAGATATGAATACATTTCCATAATCATATTTTATGGTTGAGTATTATGATAGATTTAATGTTAATATATAATATTTATGACATAGTTATGAAAATTTAAAAATAATATCTTATCTTCCATCTTACCATTCCATATTTTGAAAAATGATAACGTCGCTCATGTGTACATGTGGAATACCACCACTATGACGAGATGTTATTATTTATTCATTTTCTCTTTAAATGGAAAGTAATAAGTACATATTTAAATATATATATGAAATTTATTATATTTAAATAATTCTATAAATGTGATTTATAATTTACTAGTCTTTCATTCCATCAAGAAAAAAAGTGGTACATCACTCTTCTTTACGTATAGATTTCCGTCTCCAGGAAGTGATGTAATTCATTATTCATCACTAGTTTATATAAATAGTTATAAAAGTTCTTATAAATATTAAATATCATAATTTTAAAATTATTTAAGTTCTGAATATGATTAAACATAAACCATTTAGAATAAAAAAACTTCTAAATTGAAACAGGCATGAATAACAAAATAGTTATCAACCAGACCAGTAATTTTGATAAATAATTTTTTAATAAATGGGAGATATGATGTTATTTGTAAATAATATATTTGAGTATATATCTGAATATAGTTTTTTAATTGATATATAATAAATATATATTCATTATATAGGATTTTTTAATTCATATGAAGTAAGACAACACTTGAGGTAAGGTTTTTGTGTCCCAATATTGTACCATTTATGACAAGTTTGATATTATACAGTTATTTAATTTTTTGTGGTGTATACAACAAACTGTTGGAATATTATATAATTTAAATTTCCTAATTCCATGAATTTCAAGTTAGAAGTCATATTATTTCATCAAAGTGTATTTTATTTTGAAATTATGAAAGTGGTAAGGGTTTATAGACTCAAATTATCATCATTGGGACCTATATTATACAATACACATATTTTTTATCATGTGTACTGTCACGACCCACCTTCACCGAAAAGAGGGAAGGGACAATAGATTTCCAAGCCCTTCCTTCTTTACGTTGAAGGAGAGATAATGACCCCCCAGTCCTGCCTCCAGTAGGCCCCGGAGTGGTGACTAGAACCACAGGTATAACATTTTAACAATATGGGAGGAATTACACTTTTATTGTTAACTAAGATTGGGAGAAAGAATGAGTCAACACCAAACACCACCCAGTAGAAAAATCAAGGTAAAAAAACAAACTACATGCATGTTTTAATAATAAAACTGAACAATGTACACGAACTCCAAAGTACAAGCCAACAGGAAAAGAAAAGGAGAAGTTGAAAACAACACCGACCAACAGAAACTCGAATGTCCAGACTAGTAAGGCCCCACACAGCCTCCGAAGTCCTCCTAGAAACTTGAAAGTAAACGTAGGGTGAGAATACAAAGTATACTCAGTAAGAAAAACCTATAGCTCTCGTGCACAAGTGGGGAGACGTACTAATGTCCCGTGAGAAGCAGAAAAAATGACATCTATCCAGGAATCTATCAATCCCACCTCACCGGCCACACTCACCAAATAACATGAGCGGTGAGGTAATAGTAATGAAAAAAACATTTGGGTACCCTGCACCACCATTTCCCGCACTAGCTAGATGCTCCTCCCTAACGGTAAACATCCTGAAGCTACCACACTCTTCCTTCCCACACACACCTGGGCCTCACAACCACGCATCCATGCTCGCACACACACCTAGGACTCACAACCATCCATCCCTGCCCGCACACACCTGGGCCTCACAACCACACGTCCCTGCCCACACACACCTGGGCCTGATCCTGAAGACACCTGGGAAAACAACATTAACCAAAACCCATTCCTGAAAACACATGGGCCTCATCACAAAGATTCTTGGGAAAAAACATGCATGAATATTCTTGGACTAACAACACGCCAAATGATACCTACCCGAAGAATCTTGGGTGTTAGGTTGGCTCCAGCCATCACAGCCGAGGGAAGAGGGAGAAAGAAGGAGATCAACTAGGGGGAAACACCCTTCCCCATGAAATGGGGTGTCCGACACTAAGTGCCTAACGCAGGTGTGGTGTGACTAAATGCAAAACATACAGTTACATATATATACCAACACACAAAGCCCAACCTATGGCTCCTCAAACAGATACAAGGAGGTGCACAAAAACTGCTGCCTCAGAAAACAAGAACACAACAAATAGTTCCCAGTTTCCCTATTCAAGTTATCATTCATAAAGGTTTAGTATGATTTAATCCCTTCACTACTGGGCAACTAAAACGCACAATAATAGATGAAACAACCATAAGGAATAAAGGATAACCATCGGGTAAATTAAGCATTCACACTCGGTTCTCTTGTGAAGTCACAACAATTAGAGATTAAGTGAGATCCCTCCAAGTATTGGAGAAAATACAAACCCCGAGACACAGCCCCATGTCCCCAAAACCAGGAGCCAACGGTTTCTCAACAACAGAGGATTCAACCATAATTCGTGATATAAATAGAGTAAGCACACAACCTTAGATTCACAACTAGTGAAAGTATAACAATAGGGGATCCCATCCCCACCCATATCACCCCAGAAATCTAAGCCCCAATCCAAGAAACCATAAAGTCACCCGTAATCGACCCCTAAAGGAAAAATAACCAAACCACTACCACCAACACAAGGCAGGCCCATACAGGTATTTTCAGATTTAAAATATTTAACACACTCAATGGTTTCAATTCCATAGTGCTCTAACTGGGGTTATCATAGAAAATTGTTAATCCTGGTGCCATCAATTTACTTAACTGAGTATACATAATTAACCAATTACATGTGACAGTTATGTAAATATCCAGGGACACTGAGGTTCATTAGTGTGCAGAGAAAGGCCACCAATGACCCTGATTTTTAGTCAATAGGCCCGTACAATTCACATCACATCAACATAAAAGAGAACAATAAAACATCGATCACATCCCCTCTTTTTTTCTTTAAAGGTCCATTCATTATATTCATTATGTTCGGTTTCATCAATTCCCCTGAGACAAAAGCATTCCCACCCTAAATGATACACAAAAACGAGAGACGAAGAAGAAAAACCATACCTGATTGATCAAGGATCGACGTTTAAGTCCTCGCGTGGAAACTGGAAAACAGGAGTAACAGGAACTCCACGGAACGCGATCAAGGAAAACATTGCAGGGGTACTTGTTTGAAGGAAGGGTATTCCGAGCATAGAGTGATAGAGAAAAAGAAACATAGGGAAAAGAGAAGACTTTAGGTTAATAAGTTGAGATACAGTGTCCATGGGATCGTTAAGATATGGAGAAATACTCCAAACTGTGGAATAAGTGGGAGCGTGGGTTGACCACGTGGCTGGGCTATCCCTACACATCCAAATAAAAAAGTCCCTGCCTTTCGGGGCGGTTAAAACCGACAAACACCTCCTTATGCCCTGCAGGCGTTTCTGAAAACACAGTTATAGGCATACCAAAAACACATGATTATTCATTTAAGGAGGGTACCTCACCAATCATTTAATTAATTGTCATTAATGGGCTTTAAAACAGGTTAAAGGAGTGAAAACATGACTTACACCCCAAAACGCACAACAGGAGGCACCACTGAAAAACCCGTGGAGGTCACCAGTAGGCTCGGTCTACCGGTAGAACAAGCTAACGGTTGGCCGAGGCTACCGGTAGGATGGGGCTACCAGTATGTCGGGCCACCTGTAGTCCGAGCTACCAGTAGGCCGCGCTATCGGTAGATCGACGCCACCGATAGCCGAGCTACCGGTCGGAGGAACTACCAGTAGGCGGAGGTACCGGTAGGTGGAGCTAACGGTAGGCCGAGGCCACTGGTAGCCAATATACGGGTAGGCCGAGGCCACCGGGTGGCTGAGGCCGCCGGTAGGCCGGCGATACCGGTTGGCCAAGGCCTCTGTTAGGAGTCTTAGATTCACCGAGAAGCTGGGATGGACATCCAGACCACCCAGAACACCCCAAACATCATATTTTCACCATGTAATGGACTCCAAAACCCCCGTCCATTACATAAGATTCTTATCAAACTATTCTTGTCCCCGAGAAGATAAGAACAACCCAAAAATGAGAAAAGTGGGGTCCAAACAACCACCCTCTAAAGATACTTGTCAGGGGTAAACCCTTGAGTTGTTCGAAAGCAGGAACAGAACCCCCGCCCCCCTTACATCCAGGAATACTCCTCCAAGAGTTATCTACCACAAACATTCACAAGAAGCACAAGGATCACACTGTCCAACACCTGAGTCAAGGAGTCCCTTCCTACATGTCAGGATATTATCCGCATTGGGTGGCACTGACTCGCCCGCATGGGTTTAATCGCATCCACATTAATGAGCCTTGATTAGCAGTCTGGTTTTCCCATCATCGCACAATCAGTGTTCAAACAAGCAGAACAAGCATTTCATATATTAAAGAACAAGGTGAAACATCTCAAAAAACTCAGAACAAAAACAAAAAAAGAAAGTCAAAATAGCTCTGGGTACTGAATGCGTAACTTGGCCTCCCGCTCCCAAGTGCTCTCTTCCAGGCCACCATGCCTCCACAACACACGAACCAAGGGGATGGATCATCCACAAAGCACTTTATCTTTATGATCCTCGATCTTGATTGGTCGTTCTATGAAGGTCGCATCGTCTTCAACATCTAACTCTCCCCAATCGATGACGTGGGAGTTGTTGTGTAGATATCAACGAAGCTGGGAGACATTTAAGACGTTGTGAACATTCTCTAACAGAGGTGGAAACGCCAGCTGATACACCACCTCACCAACTCATTCCAACACCTCGAAATGTCCGATAAAGCTGGGGGAGAGCTTACACCCCTTCCCAAACCTTCGCTACCCACGTCGAGGTGAAACCTTCAAGAACACATGATTCCCAACCTCGAACTCCAGGGGCCTCCTTCTACGATTGGAATATGACTTCTGCCGGTCCAGGGCTGCCTTCAACCTATCACGCATATGTTGAACCTTCTCAGTGGTTCCCTGCACCACTACTGGCCCAAAAACATCTGCATCCCAAATCTCGGTCCAGAAAATGGGTGAATGACATGGCCTTCCATACAAGGCCTCAAACGGTGTCATACCAATAGTGGATTGGAAGCTATTGTTATAAGAAAAATCCACCAGAGGAATGTGTCGTAACCATGATCCCCCAAAATCAAGAACACATACCTACATCATGTCTTCCGACATCTGGATTGTTCATTCTGTTCGCCCATCTGTCTGAGGGTGGAAAGCAGTGCTAAGGTGTAGCTTAGTGCCTAAGGCATTCTGCAATCCCCTACAGACTCATGAGGTAAACCCCATGTCTCGATCAGAGACAATAGATCTCAGAATCCCATGCAACCTCACCACCTCATCGACGTACCTATGGAATAAGGTGCTCACTAGGCTTGACTCCTTAATCTCCAAGAATTGTGCTGATTTTGTTAGCTGATCCACCACTACCCAGATGGCATCATAGCCTCCCTAAGCCCTGGGTAGCCCTGTGACGAAGTCCATCGAGATGTCATCCCACATCCACCCGGGAACATCTAACGACTGTAACACCCCTCCAGGAAAATAGTGTTCAGCCTTCACTTGTTGACACACGAGGCACTAAGCCACAAACTCTGCCACCGCCTGCTTAACCCCGGGCCACCAAAACTGTCCCCTCATGAGTTGGTACATATTTGAGACCCCAGGCTGTACCGCTAATGCCGACCCATGGAACTCATGGGAAACACATTTACGCATCATCTCTGGAACAAAAATACTACCACGGAAAAGCATCTGATGCTGACCATCCTCCAACTATCCCTCAGGAGCAATTACCTGATAAACATGATCCCACATCACTTCCACCTCCAATTCCCCCCACTGAGACTCTTCCACCTGCACCACTAAGGAGGAAAATATAGTCATCTAAAAAAACAACCTCTTCCATCTTCCACCCTTGCATCTAAATGCAAGGCCGCCACCTCTTCCATCGCTCTCCAAGCATCTGCAGATTCCTAAACTACTTCTTTCTGTGATTTCTTACTGAGGGAATCATCCGCAACATTTCCCTTTCCCTCAGTATAAGAGATCTTGAAGTCGTAATATTGGAGGAACTCAACCCATCTCCGCTACCGCAAGTTCATATCTCACAGGGAAAAGATATAACGCCATCTCTTGTGATCTGAGAAGACCAAAAAGTGCTATCCGATGAGATAATGCCGCCACAACATCAATGTGAACACCACGACCGCAAGCTCTAGATTGTGGGTGGCATAGTAATGTTCATGAGGACGTAACTACCTAGACCCATAAGAGATCACTCCTAGCTGCTGCATCAGCACACATCCCAACCCAAGGCTGAAGCATCACAGAAAACTTCAAACAACACCCCTTCCTCTGGTAATCTGATCACTGGAGGACTAACCAGATTCTACATTAGGTAGCCAAAAGCTGCCTCGAACTGGTCACTCCACACGAAGGCCTGGTCCTTCCTAGTCAAAGCTATCAACGGAGCTAAAAATAGAGAGAATTCGGGCAAAAACCTCTGGTAATAGCCTGCCAAACCTAGGAAAATTTGAACTTCTACCACATTCTTGGGTGCTGCCCATGAAACGACTGCCTCAACCTTCGACGGGTCTACTGCTATTCCCTTCTGAGACACTACGTGTCCATGGAAATGTACCTCTCACGTTATGAACTTGCACTTAGATAGTTTCCCATAAATATAGTGGTGTCGAAGGAATCCTAAAACTGCCCTAAGATGCTCAACATTCTCTTCCTCTGATCTTGAGTAGATAAGGATGTCATTGATGAACACCACAACGAACTAGTCTAGAAACTCTCGTAAGATAGAGTTCATGAGGTTCATGAATGTAACTGGTGCGTTTGTAATGCCAAACAGCATGACCACGAACTCAAAGTGGCCATATCTGCACCTAAAAGTTGTCTTCGAGATATAACATTCCTTCACTCTCAACTGGTGGTATCCAGACCACCGATCAATCATAGAGAACCAACCTGCTCTCCTCAGCTGGTTGAAAAGATCGTCTATCCTCGGGAGGGGGTAACGATTCTTGATAGTCACCTGATTCAACCTCTGGTAGTCTATGCACAGTCTTAGACTACCATCTTCCTTCTTTACGAACAAAACTAGTGCACCCCACGGTGACACGTTGGGTCAAACAGAACCCATATTCATCAGATCGTCAATCTAAATCCGCAAATCCCGTAACACAGAAGGTGTCATCTGATAAAGATCCATCATGATCGGGTGGGCGCCAATCTAGAAGTCTATTCCAAACTCAACATCACGTTGAGGGGGTAGAGTCACAACTTCATCGGGAAAGACACCAGGGAATTCTCTTACGACTTCTGGGACATCCATCATTCCTGCATCCGTCGACTCTACTGACATCCTGTCCAGCATAGAAAGGAGTGGCTCCAAGTTTCGACTCCCCTCCTGATAACTCCACTCCACAAAAGAAACCACATGCCGTCCATCCTCGTTGGAGAATACAATCCTTATCTGATAGAAATCGATGATGGAATGTACAGAGAATAACCAGTCGAGGCCTGGAATGACATCGTGTTGCTGCATCTGCAATGAATGAAGGTCTCTACTGGACTGATGCAGTCCCAACATCAGTCTACATCCCCAGAAAATGTATGATATGTTGGTCTGACCCCCCAACTGGTGTCCTCAACATTAGGGTCACAAAAAGTCTCTCGGAATCCAGACCCAGAGCATGGGCTAATTCGGGCGTAATGAAGGAGTGCGAAGCTCCAGAATCAAACAAGGAAGAAACAAGAGTGCTAAACAAACTGATCCTACCTCGAATGACCTCTGGTCCTGCCGGATCTACTAAATCTGTGGCATGAAACTATCCACGCCCAACTCCTCTGTCTCACTGTTGTCAACCACCTCCCCGAACACGCCCTGGTCGAGGTCCCTAAGGAGCACCCTGGTGCCAGTCTCCTCCTGCAAGGTCGTCCCGCGGAGGGCCAGGGGCCTGCTGCTGCTGCTGGAATGGCCTTGCCGGCAATGGATGCTACTGAGGTGTGTGCTGAAACTGCCCACCTCCACCATGTGTGGCTCAAGTCGGACACCTGCCCTGGATGTGCCCAAAAACTCCACAAGAAAAACACTTCGGTCCTGGCCCTGTGAGAAAAGGGAGAGGGCAGAAGCTCAGGACTAGAACTGATGCAGCCTAAACCCTGCTTGTCGAAACATGAAAGGCCATGTCGTTGGAGACCTGCTGCTGACCGCCTTCCCCTTGGATGAACTCAACTGGTTCCCTTCTCGTTGTGTTCTTCCCTTCGAGAGCATCCTCTCTACTATCTCGGCCTTCTTCTTTACTGCTAGGTATGTCAGAAGTGTGAAGGGAGTGACCACGTACTGAAGAGAAGGACAGAGTGCCTCCTCTAACCGTCATGCCCGAGACTCCTCATCCTGAAAGAGATCCAGGGAAAAGCGCAAGAGATATTTGAAATTGATCCCCAGCTCCCTAGCTGACATGATTCCCTGTTGAAGGGAGAGATACTCCTATCTCTTATCAACCTTTTCCATAGAGGAGAGGAACTCAACACGAAATTCCTTCTCGAAACTGGCCCATGAAACCTCTGCCACTGTCTTCTCTCCCAGGAATAGTGTCCACCACTGATGCGCTGCTCATCTCAGCTAATTGATGGCCAATGGATCCCAGTACTCCCTCAGAGAACGGATTAAACAGAAGGTGATGGATACCTCCTTGAGCCATCCCTCCGTTACTGAGTCAGAAAAACTTCCCTTGTACTTCTCGAGGGTTTGTCGCTAGAAGAAGCGCAAAGTACTCTTCCATAAGTCATCCTCCTCATCTCGGTCAACCCTCTACTGGTCAATGTCCTTGATCCTATAGGCCTCAACCTCTCGGGTTGCTCGTGGATAACATCTGGGTTCCATAGCAGCAAGGTAAACAAAGAATTCCTAATCCCGAGTAGCAATGGAATTATTATTATTATTATTAAATTGTTCTCCCCAAGGTGCCCCAAATAAATTAAAAACACAAATAGTATGATGCATGTACCTTCCCTAGGGTCTCTAACCTACAATAAATGTAGTCTAACTTGGTCGTTTGATAGGCTCAGAGTCCTTGCATCGGATCATAGGGGGCCCTAAAATCCCGTGTCCTAGCCGATCCTCCCTGACCTATTTCACGGACTAAGATCACCTAACATTGTTGCCCTACCATCCCATGCAATCCACACTGTGCCTAACTCTAGAATCCATCCTATCCCTCAACCTCGCCTTTGATACCATTATGTCACGACCCGCCTTAACCGAAAAGAGGGAAGGGACAACAGATTGCCAATCCCTTCTTTCTTTAAGATGAAGGAGAGATAATGACCCCTGAGTCCCGCCTCCAGTAGGCCCCGGAGTGGCGACTAGCACCAAGGGAATCACATTTTCACAAAATGGTAGGCATTACCCTTTTTTTTGTTAGCCATGATTGGGAGAAATAATGAGTCAACACAAAACACAACCTAGTAGAAAATTCAAGGTAAAAAAAACAAACTACATGCATGTTTTAATAATAAGACTGAACAATGTACAAGAACTCCATAGTACAAACCAACAGGAAAAGAAAAGTTGAAGCAGAAAACGACACCGACCAATAGTAACTCCAACGTCCAGACTAGTAAGGTCCCGCACAGCCTCCAAAGTCCTCCTGGAAACCTGACTGTAAATGTAGGGTGAGCATACAAAGTATACTCAGTAGGAAAAACCTATAGCTCTCATGGACAAGTGGGGAGACATACTCATGTCCCATGAGAAGCAGAAAAAAAACATCTATCAAAGAATCGATCCATCCCACCTCACCGGCCACACTCACCAAATAACACAACCAGTAAGGTAATAGTAAAGAACAAAACATTTGGTTACACCGCACCACCATTTCCCCTACTAGCTAGTTGCTCCTCCCTAACAGAAAACATCCTGACGCTACCATGATCTTCCTGCCCGCACACACCTGGGCCTCACAACCACACATCCCTGACCGTACACACACTTAGGCCTCACAACCATCCATCCCTTCCCACACACTCCTGGGCCTCACAACCACACGTCCCTGCCTTCACACACCTGGGCCACATCCCGAAGACACCTGGGAAAACAACCATAACCCGAACTCCTACCCGAAAACTCCTCGGCCTCCTCCCAAATATTCTTGGGAAAAAAACCTTCCCAAATAGTCTTGGGCTAACAACACGCCAAAAAAAACCTACCCGAAGAATCTTGGGTGTAAGGTCGCCTCCAGCCATCACAATCGAGGGAAGAGGGAGCAGGAAGGAGAGAAACTAGGGGGAAACACCCTTCCCCATGAAATGGGGTGTCCGACACTAAGTGCCCAACACAGTTGGGGTGTAACAAAACACCAAACATATAGTTACATATATATACCAACACACAGAGACCAAGCTATGGCTCCTCAAACAGATACATGCAGGTGCACAAGAACTGCTGCCTTAGAAAACAGGCACACAACAAATAGTTCCCAGTTTCCCTATTCATGTTATCATTCATAATGGTTTAGTATGAGTTAATCCCTTCACTACTGGGAAACTAACAGGAACAATCACAGATGAAACAACCATAAGGAATAAAGGAAAACCATTGAGTAAATTAAGCATTCACATCCGGTTCTCTTGCGGGGTCACAAAAACTAGGGATTAAGTGAGATCCCTCGAAGTACTGGAGACAAAAACACCCCGAGACACAGCCCGATGTCGCCAAAACCCAGAGCCAATGGTTTCTGAACAACAGAGGATTCCACCCCAATTCGTGATATAAATAGAGTAACCACACCGCCTCAGACTCACAACCAACAAAAGTTTAACAATAGGGGATCACATCCCCACCCATATCACCCCAGAAATCTAAGCCCCCATCCAAGAAACCATAAAGTCACCCGCAATAGGCCCTTGAAGGGAAAAAAATCAAACCACTACCAGCAACACAAGGTAGGTCCATGCATGTAGTTTTAGATTTAAAAGATTTAATACACTCCATGGTTTCAATTCAACTGTGCTTTAACTGTGGTTATCACAAAAAATGGTTAATCCTGGTGCCATCAATTTACTTAACCGAGTATACGTAATTAACCAATTCCATTTTATGGTTATTTAAATATCCAGGGACACTGAGGTTCATTATTTCGCAGAGAAAGACCACCAATTGCCAGGATTTTCAGTAAACAATAGGCCCATACAATTCACATCACATCAATATAAAAGAGAACAACAGGAGATCGATCACACCCCCCTTTTTCTTTAAAGGTCCATTAATTATCTTCATTATGTTCGGTTTCATAAATTTCTTCAGAGAAAAATGCATTCCCACCCCACATGATACACAGAAAGGAGAGGGGAAGGAGAAAAAACCTACCTGATTGATCAAGGATCGATGTTTAAGTCCTCGCGTGAAAACTGGAAAAAAGGAGTAGCAGAAACTCCACGGAACGCGATCAAGGAAAACATCGCGGGGGTACTCGTTCGGAGGAAGGGTATTCCGAGCGCAGGGTGATGGAGAAAAATAAACGTAGGGAGAAGAGGAGACTTTAGGTTAATAAGCTCAGATACAGCGTCCCCGGGACGGTTAAGATATAGATAACAAGTAAAAACCAGGGAATAAGCAGGATGGTGGGTTGACCACACGGCTGGGCCATCCCCACAAGTCCAAATAAAAAGGTCTCTTCCCTTCGAGGCGGTTAAAACCGACGCACACCTCCTTATTCCCTATAGGCATTTCTGAAAATGTGGTTAGAGGCATGACCAAAACGCCTGATTTTTCATTTAAGGAGGGTACCTCACCAATCATTTAAATAATCATCATTAATGGGATTTGAAATAGGTTAAAGGAGTCAAAACATGGTTTACACTACAAAACGTGCAATAGGAGGCGCCATTGAAAAACCCGTGGAGGTCACCGGTAGGCTGGGGCTACCTGTAAGCTGAGGCCAACGGTAGCTGAGCTATGGGTATGTCGAGCTACCGGTAGGCTAAGGCCACCGGTAGCCGAGATACCGGTAGGCCGAGGCCACTGGTAGGCCGAGGCTATCGGTAGGTCAAGGCCTCCGTTGGGAGTCTTAGCTTCACTGAGAAGCTGGGATGGCCCTCCAGACCACCCAGAACACCCCAAACATCAGATTTTCACCATGTAATAGACTCCAAAACACCGGGCCATTACATGTATCCACTTATTAATTGATATTTTTCATCAATCATTTTTTTATGATCATGTAATTAAAACATTCATTAGATTTTATTTCATTCATGGGGGTTATGATTTGAATGTTACCTAATTAGTAAGGGATTTATGTTACAATCTACATTATTATTATTATTCTCAATGAAAAATTTTCATCGAGGGAAATTATATGGATATTGTTCTTTATATTTCATATATATTCATATTATTTAGATATTTCTAAATTTTTTCATTATTATTATAAATTTTCACTTTTGTAAAATAAAATGATCCATAATTTTTTTTAATAAAAGCTAGCCTTATTTCCTTTTTGGTCGAATACCTTTTTATTCTATGTCTATAATCATGGAAACAATTATAAAATGTTATACATGTACATAAAATATTTGAAAAAGGTATTTTTATAAACCATTTAATTTATTTTCAAATTAATAATAAGGAATATTTTAAAATAAATTTTTATTTCATAAAATCCATATTTTACTTTTTTTTCAGAATTGTGAAAGGGTTGTTTTCTTTACAACTATATGACATAAATTAATTTTCATTCCATAATTGAAATTATTTTATTCAATCATTATTTTTTATGTTTCAATGGTTATATTAAAAGATAATTATTCTCTTCGTATTCTTTGAATTTTTAGTTAGTATCTTTTAGATGTAGTTGATAGATTCTATTTTTTTTGATGAAATGTTCAAATGTTCTTTTGTTAGTTGTTTCAATATTTTTCAACATCCTATAAGGATTTTTATTCTTCACTTGGGATATGATTGCATTGACCTAAACATTTACCAATAGAATTTACATTCTTATAAATATATTATATTTTCTAAAACACATACATATCATAGAAATCCAAAAAAAAGCATTGCCCAAATTAATGAAATAGGTAATATTTATTGAAATTAAGAAACCATTACCCATGGATTAGTAACATGAACTTTGGAATAGTAATGTGATAATTATAATTAATAATTTGACCAATAGATTAGTAACATCACTTATGAATGTATAAATAAAATTTATGTATCATATAAATGAAAATATTATAAATTTACAACTTATTATAAATAAATAAATATTTTAGAAATGATAAATTATGTGTTTATATTTTTGTAAGAAAAAAGTATTTAATTATAATTTTATAGTTAATATAATGAATCAAAAAAAATAATTTTCATAAAATTTATTCACAAATTAATATTTTGATTTTTTATAATTATAAGATAAATTTATGATGCCACAGTTAGTTTTCTAGTGTGTTATAAAATCAGTTATAAATTTAAAAATGGTATTTTTAGAATAAATTATGATTTTAATTAATAATGTAATTAATTTTATTCTGAAAATTATTTTTCTTAAAAGGGAGTTATATTTTTAATTTTACACATTGAATAATGGTTAGGGTTGATTTTTTGTATTTCTCTAAGATAGTGTAATTTTCTGGTGATTAGTGATTTATGATAATTTATGGTATATATACATTATTAGTTATATAAAATATAATTTTTGAAATTACTGATGAAATATCCCTAATATCGGAATCCCAATAAATATTTTAATATATTTAGTGATAATTCTCAAATTATAAAATGCATTGTTCTAATATAATAATCTACCAGATAATATAATGGGAAAACACTCCTCTCCCCCCTGTAAATACCACCCCTCAAAAACTATTCTCTACACAACTATCAAGAGTGGATACTGGTACAAATTATTTTTCAACCTCTTACCAAGACCCATATCAACTACCATTAGGTCATGGTTTCAATAGAATACCAAACTAATGTTTCTTAAATAGGTTGTCAAAGAGGAAACTTCTAGGGGTAAAATCCTATTTCTTTTTCTTTTGATTTATTTTAATTCATTTTTCTTTTCTTAATCTACCCTCATCGACCATATCCAAATATTAAGGATAACTCAATTATCTTATATATAATTGTATTATATCATGTTAATGGATAATATATCATCAATCTCCAATCTCTCTCTCTCTCACTTATTCTAAAAATGAAATCGTCGCTTATGCTGTGTAAAATTACCGGCATCATAGATAATGGTTTTTCATATTCCATTAACTCCTTCAAGACTATTTATAAAAATAAAATATTGGTTGGTAAATACTTTATAATTTATTTAATACCAATTTTTATATTTTTTAACCAACTTATATAAAATAAAATAAATAATGGAACAAAACTACTTTGTGATGTTTGAAAAACATCCAAAACAATCTAAATGATTATAAATAAAATTGTATCTAATGATTCATCATCATAAAAGTTAATCAAATTTATGTATATATATATCCATTTAAACCAATATATGTTCATTTATAATATATAATATCAATTCTGGAATATTATTCCAATTCTACTTAAACTTCCCGAATCATATTCTAGTAAACCGATCATGAAAACTAAGAAAATGAACACCCCTGAATGATGAAATTGAACTATAAATCCATTAAAAAGGACATAAATGAACATAATAAAACTAAAATATTTAAAATATAAGTATGAGAGGGTATTTATTTCTCAATTACTGAATTTTGTTTGATTATATATAATATTAAAGAAAAAAAACATTCAGACATAATGTAAGTGGATTTTCAAACCCACTCTCTTTCTACAGGGTCTCCCTATTTATCTACATTTTTAGTATGAATGTTCCTTAAATGTTCCATAAATATCATTTCTTTAAAATTTCCTTATATTTGTTTGGTATATAGATGTATCTAACAATATTTTATGGAAATATTATGGATTTTTTCAAAAGAACTCTTATTTCTAAAAATCACACATTTCGCTTATTAAAGGCAGAGCATTAAACCTCAAGTACTCGAGGATAATCAACACAATCGGCCACACAAACTAATGAAATAAGGGAAGGATTATTCCATCATTCTATAGAATTAGAGTATGTAAATGATGTCGTACAAGGTATACTACTATTCAATCAATAATGGAAAAATTATTATTTGATCCTGGTTCTATTCATTCATTTAGTGTATGTGTGAAGATTCATCCAATGAATTTCATGATACTACCCTTCAATATATTTGATTCTATAATTGAAATGGATTAGATCCCATTATATAGAGCACATGTCACATGTCTGGAAAAGGAATTATCTTTTCAAATTCTGAACCATCCCATACTCCTCTTTTAATTCATGGATGATCCTAAATTTTCTATGATGAATCATTCAATTATGTGGGTGTTAATTCCTTGTAAAGATCCTATATCAATAAAATGGTTTAATAAATAGAAGGTATCAACCTAGAAAAAATTCCCATTGTGAAGGAATATAATGATGTATTTATAATAGTGTTTCCACACTTCCTCTAGAAAATGAGATAGAGTTCTCAATAGAACTCATATCGGGTCTACTCTTATCACTATATTTCCCCATATGATGGACCCTATCAAACAAGAGGAGTTAAATCAGAAGCTACATGATTACATAGACAAAGTGTCCATACGCTAATGTAAATCGCATTAGAGTTCACATGTTCTCTTTTTTCAAGAAGAAAGATGGATCAATGCGGTGGTGTATCAGTTATCGGGAACTCAAAAATATCACGATTAAGAAAATGTATCCTATTCCATGTATTTTTTATTGTTCGATCAGTTATGAGGGTCACATTACATCAGAAAGGCTGATCATTATTTGGGATATCATCAGTTAAAGGTGATGAATGAATATATTCACCAGACTAACATCTGAACAAGGTAAGGGACCATGAGTTTTTACTAATTCCCATAATACTTACTAATTCCCTATATAAAATCATGGTTTTGAGGAATAGAATATTTAGAAAATACCTTGATAAATTAATTGTTGTATTTATCGATGATATTTTCATTTACTCTAATAGAAAGGTGGATCATGGAGAAAGGATTGGGATGGGGACATTAAGAAAGGTTTAAGTTTAAACCACGTTCAAAAAGTGTGTTTTTTCATGTAGATAGTCGCAATCTTGGGACACATGATCACGAGAGAGGAAATTTCTATAGGCCCCTCAAAAACAAATGTGACTGAGGAATGGACCAGACCCACTAGTTTCATGTAAATATATATCTTCGTTGGATTATATGGATTCTATATATGTTTTTTGAGAAATTTATCATGATTTCCTATGATTCTATCAGAGATAAAAAGTAAAGGGGTCAATTATTTGTAGACACAAAAATGTGAGGATTGATTCAATGAGCTAAAGAAGAGGTTTATCACTGCACCTATTCTCACATTATCGATAAGTGGATAAATGTTTTTGATATACAGTTATGGTTCAAATAAAGGATCAAATTGTGTGATCCAGCATAATGAAAAAGTTATAGCCTGTTTCTAATGGCAGAAGATGTTCCATGAGACAAAAACAATAAAACATGATTAGGATTTTGCAGCTATGATTTTTACATGAAAATTGGTTGGCACTACCTCTATAGTGAGAAGTGAAAGAGATAAAAAATCACAAGATCATAATGTATATATTCACACAAAATTATATCAATATAAATAAAAAGAGATGTTTAGTGTTATTCAATGAATAAGATTTATCTATACACTATCACCTTGGGAAGCCGAATAGGGTAGTTGATGCTCTTATCATAAAATAACTTGCCACTCTATCCCTGTTGTGGACTGATAAAGACCCTATATTCATTGATATGAAAATAATTGATTTCAAAATTATAAAGGTAGGGAATACATCATATCTTGCAAAATTATTTCCCAAATTTCTATCCAATATAAGACTAAGGAGGCACAAAAAAATGATCTTGAGTTACAAAAAATAGTGAATACAATAAATTAAGGGAAGACGCAAGAGTTTCATATCGATGTGGATGGTGTGACTTGGTTCAGAATGAGGGTTTGTGTGCCTTAATCACATGTGATAAAGAAGGATATATTGGATAATACATATTGTTCAACATTATCTCTACATCATGAGAGTATGAAGATGTACAGTGATCTTCGAGAACACTTTGGTTGGGATAACATGAAGAATAAGATTGTGGAATATATATAATAACCCTATTTTTTATTACACACTTAAACATGATTTATTACAAAAAATATTCACTTGATAAAAAACAGAATATTTAGAGGTATAGTTATTTTGGGGCTTATTAACATTACATAATGACTTAAAACATGAAAACAAAACATCTTTATTGAAAACATCCTTTACACGACCCCTACATTCCCTCGTACTTAGCATTGCATGAGATAACATGAGGGCATGCATAAGAAAAGGGTGATCTATATATACTAGTAAGGGAGTAAAAAAGGAATACCATTAAGATTACAATACATGTTAGGAAATAGGCATATCAACGGAGAATAAGAGAAACATGAACTTAAAGGCATGATACAGCCGGATTATCATAACAGAGAAATGTGGAAACAACATTTAACATGGAATTAGCATGATCCAAGGCACATTGCACATGGAGCATGATTAAACCATCATTAAAATGTATTATTAAGATTTAGTCCTAATTTCAATTTAACTAAAACGGGTAAACTCTCATTGCACGTGATGTTCCATGATACAAATCTTCACCCAAAGCATTGGAGCACTATCTGGGCGCACACTCTTAAACATTTCATTTCATGCATAATTGTGCCACAAGGATCAAACAACATGGAATCATTCATCATAATTTACTCTATGATAAAGTGTTGTGCAAAACATACTTGAAGATTTATAATCAATAAGTAAATTTCCATAAATGTGAATACCATTCATTGAGAAATGGGCATGGTATTCAATACACAATGACATTAGCTTGGAAAAGCGCAGTGCAATTTCGGCATCGTAAAGACATGATATTAGGATTAATTAAAATTTATAATGAGAGAGATAGGGGTGTATCATCATCTATAAATGAAATGGATAGTAAGGGGGTTATATAGATATATGTACCAATATATATATATATAATGGAATTTAGATTCATAATGAAATAGATTTTCTTGAATGTAAATGAGGAGAGAAAATTTTCTTACTGAATTTCAGTATAGTAACGGGTGTAAATGGGACATATTAATGAGAGTGAAAGATGTATCTCATCATTTCAAACACAAGTAGTGTAATATAAGGGTGGTGCGAAATGATACCCAAACATTTTTAATTGAATGTTAAAGGGTATTACATCATAAAGAACCTTGGATAAAAATAAGAAAGGAAGTAATCTGTTACTTGGAAGTGTGATCCCAAAGGATTGAGAGAGGCTTGAGAGAGCATTATTCGGAGCTAGGGGAACCTTGGGAGGATTCTAGAGAGAGGGGGAAGAATATGGAAGAACTAAAAAGGCTTTGAGTGAAGAGGTAGTGTGATATTGGGTGTGTTTATATAGGGAAAGGGATGGAATTATTTATTATTTAGGTTTGGGGCACCACACATTAAACTAATCAAAACCACAAACCATCCCATGGTTTTTGCCAATGGTTTTTTCCAAAGGGGTGTGGAAAACATTATTTTATATGTCCAAAGACATAAATTTATAAAATATTATCCTTGCTTATATGATGTGAGTCACACTCTCAAGGAAATCAATTTAAAAGATTAAAATGTTTTATAACTCTTGGAGGGTCCACTAAAGTATTGAAAAATAAATAAAAAAACCCAAAATCACATTATTTTAATTTTGAAAAATATATTCGCTGAAAAAAAATGTTTATATTATTTTATTCCATCACTTTTGGGTCGTTATGATGTCATAAAACACATTATATATTTAAACGGTACTTAATTTTTACCCAAAAATTTGACTGTCTGAGAAAATTTTGAAAAACTCACCATTAGATAATTTCGATGACCTGATTCCAAAAATAATACTCATTTTATCATAATTATTTTCTAAATATGTGAATTTTTACTTTTAAAATAAAAATAGTAATTTATTGATAATTAACGGGTTTTGATAAAAATAGCTTTTAAACCTTAATAAAAATTACATTTGTGTTCATAAAAATTTTATAATCATTTATATTTAATAAAACATAATTCAGTAATAATATTCCATTAAAATATTATTTAATTAAAACACCAATTAAATCATCAAAATATATTTATTAACTGAATATTAACTAAAAGTTTATTTGTGATTAAAAAAAATATTTTAAAAATAACAATAATAAAATGAATGTATATCCTTTGTTCTATACAAAAATAATTCACATAACAATAGTGCTAGGTCATTGTTACATAACCCCTTATAATACCCACATGCGACCGAAGGGTATGGTGTGAGATGGTGACAGACTCTTGGGGTGGCTCAGATAACATCGCTCGAGTGGTAATCTCTATCAACACCCACTTCTACCATAGGCTGTTACGCTCGAGCTTAACATGTTGAAGCTCGGCTTGGCTTGGTAATGAGAGAATCCCAATGACACCACCTCCTATTTGTGCTCTGATAAATGGGATTCATTGGGATCAATTCTACTGGATGATACCATCGCTTCCTTTGTCTGAGTAAATTGGATTTGTTAAAGCCCTATATTTATACTAATAATGTGATCACAGTTTAACGACTATATTAGCAATAGTGACAATTATTAATGGTATTTTGAAATCAGAAAACATAATACTAGTGAGGTGCATATAATAAGACATTTAATTAGATCAAGGGAGATTTTCATTAATGAATTTTTCGGTTATTACATTATATCTCAATGCGCAAGATATGTCATCATGTTAATGTAGAATGACAAAATTTGAATGGGATGATGAAACCATTAAATATATCAATGTGGATATGGGAGAATGCAACTATATAATTTTTCCCTAATCACCCGAAGACAATATAAAGAAACAATGCAATATGGGTTGTGGTGGAATGACTCACTAAGACTGCCCACTTTATCAATATCGCTGAATATCTATCAATTGAACTACATGAAAAGATGTATGTTAAGGAAGTGGTGAGGCTACATGTAGTTTCACTTTCAATCGTCTTTGATCAGGATCCAAGCTTCACATCTAAATTCTGGAAGATCTTTCAACAATTATTGTGTACGGAATTGAATTTTAGCGTGGCATATCACCCCCAATCTGATAGCCAATCTATACAAAAAATTCATACACTAGAATAGATGGTAAGATCAATTTCAATGGATTTCAAAGGTGATTGGGATCAACCTCTCCCATTGGTTGAGTTCTCTTATAATAATAACATCAACTCGAATATTCATATGGATCCATATAATGAATTGTATATAATGAAATCTTGAACTCCAAACCTTTGGGACGATGTTGGAGAAAACAAGTTACTTATACCCATTCTCATGTATGTAATGATAGGTAAGGTTCAACCAATCCAGCAACATATCATATATTATTAGATTTGAAAAAATATCTATGATGAAAATCGTTAATGGGACATAGAGTTTGGTGTTGGGGATAAGGTATTCCTTAGAGTATCACCATTGAAGATATTCATGCTGTTTGGAAAAAATGTGATGATTAACATAAGGTACATTGGCCTATTTTAGATCCTTAATCATAGAGGATAAGTGGACTATTAGATTTAACTTCCACCAAGTGTGGAAGAAATTCATGATGTGTTCCACATATCACTTCTTGGTAAGTATATACCTCACCCATCACATATACTAAATATATACGTGGTATAACTAGAGAATGACCACTCATTTTATGAGAAGCTGGAAAAGATTTTTGACCAGAGAGATAAGGATATATGTAAGAAGAAAAACATCCATGTCAAAGTGGTGTGGAGGAACAATAATTATTAATAAGTGACTAAGACACCATATTAGGTGATGAATGAGAAGTATCCTAACCTATTTGTGGATAACAAAATTTCAAGGGATAAATTTCAAAAGGGGTAAGACTGTAATTACCCAGCATTTTATCACTAAAATTTCCCTTATTATAAGTATTTTATATGGTACAACTCATATCCATATCACAAAAATCCCAATAAAACACTACACTTATAAAAGAACTATGTAATAATTATAAAAATAGAAGAACCTATAAGGATAGAATAATATCCTTACATTTGGAATAGTATTGTCACCATTAGAAATAGTAAATTTGAAATTAGAATAGTAAACTGAACAAAAATATTATAAATAAAATTTGTGTATCTTATAATTGAAAATATGATATATTTATATCATTGTGTAAGTAAATAAGTATTTTATAATTGAGAAATCTAGAGTTGGAATTTTTGTATAACATAAATAGCTAATTACATATTTAAATTAATATAATGTTTTAAAAGAATATGTATTTTCAAAAAATGTATTCATAACATATTATTTTGATTTCATTTTATTGGAATATAATTTTGTGAGACATTAATTTTTTTTAAATGTGTTATAAAATTAGGTATAATTTTCAAATTTATTTTTTTCAAATAAATGATGAATTTAATTAAAGAATAAAATTTTCATATTTAAAAAATTATTTTCCAAAAAAGGAATTATTTTTTTTGAATTCTACAAGTTGAAAAATTGTTAGCTTTAATTTTTTGTATTTTTCTAAAATAGTGGAATTTTTGCTTTATAGTGAAATATAATAATTTACATTATATATACATTATACATTAAATAAACTATTCATTGAGTCATTTATGATTTAATAAACAAATTAATAAACTCAAAATCCTTATTTTAATATATATATTTTTGGGAAATTATCAATCTATTCAATGTCTTAGAACAAAATAATATACTAATGAATAAAATAATGGGAAAACACACCTCTCATCCCCTATAAATACCACCCCTCACCCCCTCCTCTCCTCAGACATTCAACAATATGATTCATGACTAAATTATTCCCAAAAATCATCCCATTCCCATTTACCACATCTGGGGTGTTGTTATCTAAAAAAAGATAATACATAGGTTCCTAGAAGAGGTTCTCAAATAGGATAATTTAAGAGGTAAAATCCTCTTTCTTTTTCTTTTCCTTTTAATTTCTTTTTATTTTCTTATATTATCCTCACACACTATACAAATATTGTTGATAACTCCAATATATTTTAAATACTTTAATTTTTTTCATGTTATTGTAATATCCATCATCAAAATACTTTCTCTCCCCCTCTTTTTTTCTAAAACTGAAATCACCAACTATGATGTGTCAATTTACCGACATCGTGAATGATACATTTTCATTTTCTATTAACGCCATCAATGATTTTCATAAAAACACTATAATGGTTGGTAAATACTATAAAAATTATTTTATAACTATTTTTATATTCTGGAAATATATTATTTACACAATAATAAATAATGGAACAAAACTATGTTTTTGATAATCGTGTAACGACTAAAAAATATAAATAAATATCATTAATCTTATATATAACGAGTTGTACCATTTTACCAAATGATATATATATATATATACAATTAAACCTCTGGATGTTTATTAATAATATATAATATCAATTCTCTAATATAATACCAATTCTAATTAAACTTCCATTCTCATCTTCAAGTGAACCGATCATGAATACCAAGAAAATGAACACTCCTGAACGATTAAGTCATACTCTATAACAACTCAAAAAGGATATTAATGAAGTAAATACAAATAAAATAAATAAAATACATGTATAAGATATTTTTTGTTTTTAATTATTTAATTTAATTTTATTATTCACGATATTAATGAAAAGAATGTGTTTTGAAACAAGGTATGGGGATCCTCGAACCCAACACTTTTTCCTGGGGGTTTTCCTCTTTAAATACATTTTTTGTATGGTTGTTCTTTTAATGTTCCTTAAATATAATTTCATTTTTCATCTCGTATCATTTTTAGGATATACATTCTTCAAACTTGATTTTATGAGAAATAATTTTTTTTCCAAAATAACTCATCAACATAAAAAACACATCTTACACTTCTCTTAAGATTGTTTCTTCTTCAACCAATATTGACACCAAGAAACATAGTCCATTCTTGTTTAGGGAAATACAAGGTTTATTAATGTATTCCTTATGAAATTAAAAATATTACATTCCATGTATTATTTTATATCCAAGATTTATATACATTCTATGTGGCATGCATGATAATTTAAATGTCAAAATGTGACATGTGCGCCGAGAATTATACAGTGCATGAAAATGGTATGATGTGGTGGGTTTTATAAGAAATAAATAGTGATCGAATTCATTGTGTAATGTGATGAATCTCATTATATAAAGTAAAATATGCATGGACATAAATTTATATTTTTTCAAAACTGTGTGTGGTAGTTGATTACTATGACATGATTTTTAATTTTTATGGATTTCCACATTCCATGCCTTTATCTAATTCTTACTCTTATGATTATAATGAATATATTATAATATTGATTATTCTCTCTTCATGTTATATTGATCCATGTTCTAATCTATCCTCGTACTGTGGTTTTTTTATACCACATTCCTTGATGTATATTCTTAGGTGAATGTTTCAACAAAGGAGAACACAAGGGACACTAAGAAGCTAGAAAATATGAAATTAAATAAATGATTATGATATATTTTTTAAATCTTATGTATGGTCCTAATTTTCAAATGACACTAAACTGTTGGATCCTAATTTATTTGTTATTTTATGTTTTTTATATTTAAAATGGTTTAATATTTAAATAAGAAAAATTAGGTTCTCTACATGACATTATGATATCATTCACTTTATTTCTATGGATTCCTTATAATGATGATTATTTAAGGTTAAATTTATGAGATAAACTTCTTTCTTAGATGTTAATTAATTTATGATAAACTCATTATGAAAATGGTTTCTTTTCCATAGGCCATATTATGATGAAAATATGGAATTTTTTAACCACAAATTTTTTTTGAATGGGTTATTCTATGATGAAATGAAGGAATATTTATGAATTTTTTTTTCTTACATAGGTTTTTGTAAGATGATTTGATGAATGATTTATGATCTTGTCGAACACATATTAATGGCTTTGTTTTTTCTGATAGTTTTTTTTGTTATACCCCTCATAATTATTGGAAAAATTCTTATATCACAATAGAAAATTATTGGAAATGTATTTATTTTATTTATCTACTTTGGGAAATAGTTAAGGATTATTGATCCACCATGATATCGAAAATAGGTGGTGATCCATGATCCTCTATAATATGGGATAAATGTGGTGATTTATGATCCATTGGGATATGGGAAACGTGTGGTGGTGCCTAGTATACTATGATATTTTCGTCTTGGTAGTGAAACATGACCCATTTGATATGGTGTTTATGCTCATGATTGTTCTGAAATCTTATGGATTTTTTTCTTTTGATTTGAAATCATGAGTTAAGATTTATTTTATTTATAAATCACAAACATTGTGTAATAATATTGTTTTTATCATCAACCCACATTATGATATATGAATTATTGGGTATAATTATCTTTTGATAATAGCATTTTTTTTCTTACCCTCATACTACATATATTATTTCATATGATAAGTGATTTATATCAACTATATTTAACATTACTTATTATATGAGCTCAATAATTCTCATGTAATAGATTTTTCCAGGATAAGAAGAAGGTTTGTAAGTATGATGAGTATATAAGAATAAGGACCTGAAATTAAACATTATGTAATATTTAATTATGTTAATAATTCAACTTGAAGATCTTTTCATGTTTATAGTTTCATATAATTAGGCCATAACTTTTACATTACATCTCAATTGTTACAAAGTAGAAACTTCTACCTAGTATCCATTTTTTCATAAAATAAAAAGTTTTAAAATAAAACAAGAGTTCATTTCATGATAAAAATATTCTTTAATTCTTCATTTCTCATACCCTTTCATATATTCTGTGAAAAACATTTCAAAAACATGGGATTATCATAAAAATCTCAAAAAGGGTTATAAAACAAGGAAAGTAAACATTAGACCACCAATACATTCAAATCAATGAAATCAGGTTTTAAATCTTTAACTTACCTCACAAAATCATAAGACTTATGAAAACAAATGGAAATCATAAATCATAAAGGTAACTTGTGGAATACAAAACATACTTACGTTGTATCATTCACATCTACCAAGGGAGTTACATTTGGAATACCCATCACAGTATATTCCCTAAATCTCTTAGGGTAAACATTAATGATTTCCTATATCACATTACCCAATGCATATGAGAGCTATCTTGAGCTCACCTGCCCAAGGATTATCATGGAACCACCCGTATACATAAAAATTTAACAAGAACCTCAACATAACCACAACACATAAAATAATCCTAAAGAAAAGATAACATTTCAACATTACAATAAAAAGAAATCAGTTTTAGATTTTGTTATAATCAATCCAATTTAAAAGAGACTTTTAAAATGTTTAAAATGAATATTTTGGAGTCAAAGTGTCCCATAACACATTGAAATATTAAAAGGAATTAACATATTAAAACATTAATTTCCATATAAATAAATCCTTATAACCATTTTATAAACATGGACATTAAATAGAATTATTTTCAAAAATAAATCTACAAATGTTTTAAATTGATCTTTTGTGAAAGAGTCTCGTAACACTTGAATAAGAATAATTACAAAATAACATCAAACAAATCTTCTATTTACATGATAATAATGATATTCATTATATTATATTTCAAATTTTAGTATATACACATTATAGAATAATAAAGGTGAACAATATCATGATATTCCTCAATAAAAGGAGATTGAGACATAGTCCATTACCGAGATCATTTTGTAAATAAAATAGATTGATTATGTGTATTCACTATAGGTACACGTATGTAATGTACAAATAAAAGATAGTACATAAAAATTTATTTCTAAAATAATCATATCATGATATGATATAAAAGTATAAGATTAACCCAATTATTAGAAATTTAGTTGAGAAGTTCCCTTACCTTGTGTCCAACTTCACTCGTTCATCATTTAATATCCTGAATAATTAACTATTGTTAATTAATACTTTATTAAGAAAATTTTTAATTTTTATTATTCCATTTATATTACATATTACCATGCTATAAACATTACATAATCATTTACGTTAATAACTATCGTTTTGTCAATATTTGGTACTTGACTCAAAAATGAACTTCTTATATTTAATAGTTGTCCATGTGGTAAAAAGTACATTATATCTAGAATTATATTCATGAATTAGGTATAATATATATCATATATATACAATATATAAATATATATATTTATGTATTTATAATAGTAGATAACATTTTGACATAAGAAATGAAATGCACCGTTCATGGAGACGGTAAGTCATACGTACGCATGAACGCTACTTTCATTTCTATTTAGATTTTAATAAAAATGATAAATTAATGATAAATAAGTATAATATAATTCCATTATAATATCATATATAATTTCAGTAATTCCATATTTTATACGTTTCACGTATGGCATGAAAGAGTCATATCACTTTGAGGGGACGGTAGTCCGCACTTCTTCAAATGAAATTATCATATTTACCCACTATGGAAACCATAAATGTATGCTATAAATGAAAGACACATTAGAATAGAGGAAATATAAATATAATAAATATCACATATAAATACAATTAAATCCTAATTTCCCCCATGAGATGAGGTAGGAGATAATTGAACAATCATTGTTTCGTGAGGCATCAGTTCACCATACACAAAAACAGTATGTTCGTATCCATTAGATGGAGGTGTTTGTAGGTGTAGTTTGAATAATTCTAATAAAAATAACCTAGTATATTTATTATACTATTTTTTTCATGTAAACAAAGAATAAGAATATAATTGGGAGTGAATATGTAAAATAAAAAAAAGACAACTTGAGGGAAGACATTACCTTTAAATCGGGTAAATCCCTTTGGGTTGAACCAAAAGGCTTCCTTGAAGTGCCTTATGCCTAAGGTAAGGAATCTTGGAGGAAGAGAGGGAGCTTGATTGATTATTTTTTCAGAGTTTGGTCAATCCAATGGGCTTGATAGGTGTGTGTAATGGGTTAGAGGTGATGGCCTTTTATAAAGGATAGGAGGGGCTCTTTAGAAATGTTTGAAAATATTATTTTATTACAAAATGATTTTAAGTTTCAAAAGGTCCACGAGTAATTTAATTAGAATTTAATGTTCATATAAGTAGAAATAGAATCATACAATAAGAATTTTAATGGTTTTGGATATTTTTTATTCTTTATCTTTCTTATTTAACCCTTCGGTAACTTATTTAACTTTTACCATGACCATTTATATATTCCTACAATATGGTTAGTGTATTTACAATAAAATACCAAGAGACCCAAAATGAACAATGAATGACATTTTTAACATCATATGTGTCATTTGGCCAAATTATAAAATTTTAGGACTATTTTATCATTTAATAAAATATTTATTGATTTAAATACTGTTTTATGTGAATTTCAATACTATTCATATCATGACTTTTTAAGATAATAAAACCAACGTGATTATTTAAAAAAAACAAAATTAATTCAAAGATAACAAGTCATAATAATCTATATAAATCAGTGTAAGGATTAAAAGGTTCAAAATAAATTTATTTTAATATATATAATATCATTTATTTGAAGCCTTTATTAATGATGCATTTACTGCATCAATGTTGTGTCATAAATAAATTTATTTATATAAAGTATTAAAATTATAGATAAAATACCATGATGTAGTTAATATTTTTATCATTCCAAATAATATTTTTAGACTAAGAGATCACTTATATAACTCCATGTAATTTTTTACTAAAGATTCGTGTTTATGATATTTTATATTTTTACTTTAAAAAATGTATTAATGTCATTATCTTACCCAAGCGGCTTTAAAAGGAAAAAATCCTCACCCAAAGATATTCATAGATTTCCATTACACATCCTATAAGGATAGGATAAGTGTTAAGGTAATTTTATACTATTATATTGTTGTTTTTACACTGAAATACACAATTTACTTTTAACCGCGATAAATAAAAAATAAATGTTACTATTCACCGTAAATTATTTTCATCTTATTGAAAAATAGTTTACTTACTGATGACAAACATCTGTGTCTTATTTTTGAAATTCAATTCATAGAATTGGAAAAATTTTGTTTCAATGGAAAACTCAGGTTTTAACTACTATACATTTTTTTCATTATTCATCAAAAATTGAACGTTTTTATAAAAATACAAAAAGTTCACCCAAAGATAATTTTGATATTCTGAATTCTAAAATGATTTCTATTTTACCAAATTCAACAAATATATGTTTCATTAATTAATTTAAAATTAATTTTTGTAGTCAAAACTAGAAAGCGTGTTTTTGAGAAATAATAACTACCAAAAGAGTGACAGTAGTTTACGTCCATTTTCAAAGTAAAATTACTTAAAATGACCAACATTGGATTAAATGGTAAAAATATAATCCAATTAGACATTAAAACCAATAAAAACAACAATCCAACTATAAAAAACTTATATTAAAAGGAAATTTTGAATTAGAATGCAGTATTTTTCAGTCTTAATAAAAATAAACATTATAAGAAAAATACTAAAATTTCATCCAAACTAAATTTTGATGTCTTGATTTTAAATAATAAATTTATTTTTTCACATATAAAATATAAAATTTAAAAAAACTATATTTAAAAAGGGTTCTCTATAAATAAGTTAAATTGACCATTTAAAGAATTATAGAGTATTTCATACTTAAAATTGAATCCATTCTTATTTTAAAAATCTAAAATTTATTCGATAAATGTGAAGACATTTGAAAAACATGTATTATAATTTTTTTTATTTTTTTTCATTCCCACCAATAAAACATCTTTGTGTTAACTACCATTTAAAATAATATTATATTATCATTTTTCGGTATAACTCAAAGTTGTGTGCTACATAAGATTTCAAAGAAAACCATTTTTGTGTGTTGAGTACGCTACTAGACATATCATCCCATTGAAAGTAAAATTAATATTTTATTCAGAACTATTAATTAATATGAAAATTTCAAATTCTTTATTTACCTACGATGTTACATCCTTCCACCCTTTTGGGAATTGTATCCCCACAATTTTAAAATTGTTCTTGGAAACTTCATTGGATGTCCCACATCAGAAGAAGAGTCAATAAAACTATCACATTAAAATAAATAAAGATAAGTAAAATGGATACCATATATAACCCAAAATATGATTCCATATAGAAAAAAATTTATATGAAATAGAAACTAACCATCATGTTCTGATGGAGAGTGATATAAAACATGAATAAGAGAAATTTAACCACAAGAAAACCACAAATTGTTTATAGGTAAAACGATCTATGACACCCTAGTAGGAAAATTAAACAGCCAATGTTTTTTTGGTTTTTGGATTCCCTTCATAAACTTGGTGAATTTATTTATGAGATTAACTAAGAACATAAAGAAATATACTTAATTTTCTAGTACAGTATCATCCTTTAATATGTTTCAACCAAAAACTCATATTTTCTCCAAATGATGAGTATTCAAGATGACTTGGTCACACTTGAAGCTCTAGAATGAACTTCATGAGAATAACATGATCAACAAAAGATGAACCATATACTTCCCCTATCTATATACTATAACCAAAACCAAAATAGTTAGTTTAAGTTCAGATAATCGACAAAAGGATAATCCATTAAAAAAAGAAATACTACTCTTCACCTCTAAAATTCAAGAAATAATACCCAATGCTAAACAAAGACCATTCAACACACAATTGTCCTTAAAATTCTTCAAAGTACTCCAAACTAATATTGAAATCCAAAAATCAGAAGGATTTTATCACAGAGTTTTCCATGTTAAATCATAACATTTATCTTTAAATAACATAAAGCACTCTTAAAGTCTAATAAATAAAAGAAATTAACTTAATCCCATATTCTCAATGATAGGTTAATCATTATTCACAACTAAAAAAAATCGCTATAAGTCCACAATAAAAACAATGATTATTCAAAAATAAAACATCAACCATTACTACATAAATGAAATCCCATAGTATTATATTTTTCTTAGGCATATAGTGTTTCCACAAAATAGGGAACATCTTCCAAAATAACCTTTATCACTTAATCAGAAAATCATTTTCCTATACTAAGGATATCTATTTGATAAGTCATAGGGTCCCAAAATCAACTTATTCATGATCCATAAAATCATTTAACTAGAAAAAGAATAATTCATAATAAACATGGACTTCACATAGTCTAGTCGTAAGAGATAAATCTGAATCGGACTTTGGTTGTTGGTTCGATTCCAGTAGCTTTGTCTGATGTGACGGGTTGTCACACGGTCTATGTGTTGTCCTTTTTAATAAATTATATAATTTTATGACATTCCAAAAAATGAGATAAATTCCATAAAAATAACCATAACATATTTTAACCACAAATGTTTTCTCATACCTCTCATTTTCATCCCAAAAAGTGATAACCTATAATTTCCTCAAATTCAACGATAATGTAAACCCAAATAGTTCTTCATAAATATATCCACACAAAAAATACTTCCTCAAATATCATTTTCATATAACAAACTGCATAGTTACACATATAAGAGAATATTCGTCCAATGTAATCCCATCAACAAAAGAGAATCAATACTTTTAAATATTTCATCATCCTAAAATCTACCATAACTTTTGAATCCCTTATATGTTGACTTCTTAGTCATTAAACACACATCATAATACATTAATTATGGATTTCCACCTTATTTATTAATACATCATTCCTGTAGTTCAAATACCCTATGATTTATAAAAATGAATCCAAAGAAGCTTCATTCATTATGGATAAGAAAATAAATCATACCTTGAATCCTGATATCATGATCTTCAAGATTTTCCCTTTCTCTTTCAACATGTTTTCATAGTTTAAAAAAGTAAATGTTCGCTCCACTTTGATAATTTCACCTTTCTATAGAATTGGAAAATATGAGATCTTGAAATCATATGAAAAAGATACCATGACCCATAAAATTGTTTTATAAATGAGTAGTTGTTGGATAGCTCAAACAATTTCATGCAGGATATTTCAATACTCAATAAGCTATCAAAATCATTCGAACTAGGTTTTTTCATAATAGTGATGATAAAATCATTGGGAATTGATTAGAAGGTTGTGAAAATTCTCTTTCCTTCCATATTTAAAAATTATCTACTAAAAATAATCAACACATAAACATGAAATGAAATATTTTAACTAAAAAAAGAATCCTCTATAGTATAAAGTAACATAAAAACTTTTTTATTACTATTATCCACCAACCTCCTTATCTCTCCATTGTCTAGGATTTTAAAAAGAATATTTTAACATAACCCTCCAAAATTTTCCCTATGATAATAACCCTCTTGGTTATATGGGATCCTTTACCAACACCTAGATAACACCCTAACCTCTAAATTTAACTAAACCGACCTTAGATACCAACTATAAGTTCCCTAACATATACATTACGTAATATTTAATTAAGTTAATAATTAACAATGAGGATCATCTCAGGTTTAGAGTTTTATATTATTAGGCCATAACTATTAAATTACATCACAATTGTTAAAAAGTAGACACTTCTACTCAGTATCCATTTTTTTCATAAAATAAAAACTCCTAAAATAAAAGAATTGTTTTTTCATGATAAAAATATTCCTGATTTATTCATTTCTCTTACCCTTCCTTGTATTCTATAAAGAACATTAGAAAAACATAGGATGAGAATAAAAATCTCAGTAACGGTTATAAACCATGTAAAGAAAGCATTTGTCCCTCAATAGATACAACTCAATTAAATCATACTTTTCAATATCTATCTTACCTCACGAAATCATAAGATTTTGGAATTATAAATGAAACTAATAAATCATAAAGGTAACTTGTGGAATCCAGAACATACATGCGTGGTAACATTAACAACTACGTAGGGAGTTACATTTTGAATACCCATCCCAATATATTTCCTAAATCTCTTAGGAGAAACATTAATGTTTAGCTCTGTCACATTACCCATTACATTGGAGAGCTATCTTGGGCTCAACCTCCATAGGATTATCATGGAACCACCCCTATACGTAAAAATTTCCCAATAACCATAACATAACCATAACATATAAATCAATCATAAAGGAAATATATCATTTCCACATTACAATTAAAATATTTTGGTTCAAGAGGTTGATATAGTCAATCCATTTTAAAAGAGACATTTAAAACATTTAAAAAGAAGATTTTTCAATCAAAGTATCTCATACCACATTGAAACATTTAATGTAATTAAAATATTAAAACTTTAATGTCAATATAAATAAATCCTTAAAACCATTTTAAAAACATGGTCATTAATGAGAATGATTTTGAAAAATAAATCTACGAATGTTTTAAAATGATGTTTCAGTGATTGAGTCTAGTAACACATGAATAAAAATAATAACATAATAACATCTAACAAATATAATAATATAACGATAATAAAGAGATTCATGATATAAAATGTCAAATGGTAGTATATACACCTTACATTATAATAAATGTGCACATTATCAAGATATGCCTTAATAAAAGGAGATTGAGACGTAGTCCCTTACCGATATCATATTATAAATAAAATAGACCAATTATGTTTATTCACTGTAGGTAAAAATATGTAATGTGAAAATATATTATAGGACATAAAATGTTTTTTCTTATATAATCATATCATAATATAATTTAAATGTAGAAGATTAACCCAATCAGTGGAAATTGGGATAAGAAGTTCCCTACCTCATGTCTGAATTGACTCATTCATTCCTTAATATACTAAATATTGAACTAAAGTTAATTTATAAATTCATAAAAACCCTTTTCAAGTTTATTATTCCTTTTATATTACTTATTACCATTTTATAATAATTACATAATTATTTATGTTAATAACATTCATTTTGTTGATATTTGGTACTTCTGTCAAAAATGAACTTCTTATAATTAAAAGTTGTCCATGTGGTAAAAATTTTATTAACTCAAGAATTATTTTCACAAATTAGATATCATATATATCATATATATATCTATTATATATTTGTATTTATAAAAGTACATAACAATTTGAGATAAGAATTGAAATGCACCGTTCATGGAGACGGTAATTCGTACATACGCATGAACACTACTTTCATTTCTATTTCATATTTAATGGCATGAAAATGAAATGATACATAGGTATATTTTAATTACAGTATAATATCATATATAATTTCAGTAACTTCACCCTTTACACATTCCACGTATGGAATGAACGAGTCATATCACTTTGAGGGGGCGGTAATCTGCACTTCCTTAAATGAAATTATCATATTTATCCATTATGGAAACCATAATGATATGATATAAATGAAAAATATAGAAGAATATAAGAATATAGGAAATATATATATAATATATATCACATATAAATATAGTTCCATCATAATGACCACCACAAGAGGCGGAAGGAGATAATCAAACAATCATCATTTTCTGAGGCAGTAGTTCGCCATACACAGAAACAGTATGTTCATATCCATTAGATGGAGGTGTGTTTAAGTGTAGTTTGAATAATTCTCATAAAAACAAGATATTATATTTAGGATAGTATTGTTGTTATGTTAACAAATAATAAGAAGATCACAAGGATTTAAGGATTAAAATAAAAGAAGAAAACTTGTGGGAAGACGTTTCCTTTAAATCATGTAACTCCCTTTACATTGAACCAAAAGTCATCCTTGATGCTCCTTGTTCCTAAAGTAACGTTTATAGGGGAAATAGAGGGATCGTTTGAGATTATTTGGGAAGAGTTTGGATTATCCAAGGGGCTTGATAGGTGTGTTTAATGGGTTATAGGTGATGGCCTTTTATTAGGGATAAGAGCGGTTATCTATGAATGTTTGAAAATATATTTTTGTTACAAAATGATTTTCAATTTCAAAATGTACAGAACATATTTAATAATAAGATAAGGTTCATATAAATCGAAATAAAATCATACAATAATAATTTTACAGGTTTAGGATATTTTTTTATTCCTTATCTTTCTTATTTTACCTGTTTTTAACTTATTTAACATTTTCCATGTCCTCTTATATATTAATACTATATGGTTAATAAATTTACAATAAAATGACAAGAGACCCAAAATGGATCAATAATGACATTCTTGACATCATATTTTTAATTTGGATGAATTTTATATTTTTAGGACTATTTTATCATTTAATAATATATTAACTGATTTAAAAACTCTTTTATGTGAATTTTTATACTATTCATATAATGACTTTTTTAAAAAATAGAACCAACTTGATTCTTTAGAAAAAACATTATTAAATCAAATAAAATAAGTCATAATAATCTATAAAATTATTGGATGGCATAAAAATGTTAAAAATAAATTTATTTTAATATTTAAAATATTATTTATTTCAATCCATTATTAATTAAGAAATTACAACATCACCGTTGTTTGATAATTAAATTTAATTATTTAATGTCTAAAAATTATAAATAAAATACCATGATGTAAGAAATAAGTTTATATGTTAGAATAATATTTTTTGTTAAATAGACCACTTATATAACCCCATATAAAAATAGTTTTAGAAAAAACATTCATGTTTATGATATTTTCTATTTTTAATTCAAAAAAGGTTATTAATGCAATTATCTTTCCCAAGTGGATTTAAAAGGCCAAAAGTCCCACCCAAAGATTTTCCTGGTCTTCCATTACCCATCTTATAATGTTAGGAAAACTTTTAAGGTAATTTTATATTGTTATAATTTTATTTTTACCATGAATTACCCAATTTACCTTTAACCGCGATAAATAAAAATCAAAAGTTATTATTCACAAAAACAATTGTTCATCTTGTTGAACCACATTTTACATACTGATGACAACCATGCATGTCGGATTTTTAAAATTTAATTCACAGAAGAGGTAACATTTAGTGTAAAGGAAAAATTCAGTTTCTTACTTCTATGTAGTGTTTTTTCACTATTCAAAAAAAAGAATGTTTTTAGAAAAATACCAAAAATACACCCAAAGATAATTTTTATATTATGAAATAAAAAATGATGTCTTTTATAGCAAATTCATAAAATATAAGTTTTATTAATTAATTTAATATTAATTTCGGTTTTCAAAACTAGAAATCACATTTTTAAGAAATAATAACTATAAAAAGATTGACACTTTTTAAGTCCAATTTCTAAGTGAAATTACTTCCAATGACCAACATGGGATTTAATGGTAAAAATATAATCCAATTACACTTTAAAAACAATAACAAGAAAAATATAAACATATAAAAAATAATATTAAAAGGTATTTTTGTATTAAATTTTATTATTTTTCTCCATTCCTAAAAAATGAACATTATCAGAAAAATACTGAAATTTCAGCCAAAGTAAATTTTTATGTCCTGATTCAAAAGAAGAATTTTTTTTGGTCAAATAGAACAAATAATTGTTACAAAAAAAATATTTAAAAAGTGGTCTCCATCAATAGGTGGTAAATTGGACTTTTAATGAATATTGGAGTATTTTATTCTTAAAATTTGATCCATTATTATTTTAAGCCTCTAAAATTTATTGGATAAATGTAAAGAAATTTAACAGACATGTATAATCAGATTTTAGTTATTTCTGGTCATTCTTGCCAATACAATGAGAAGGTGTTAACTACCATTTAAAAAAAATATTATATTACTATTTTTCGGTATAAATCAAAGTTGTGTGCAACATAAGATTTCAATGAAAATCTTTGTTGCGCGTTGAGTACGCTATCAAACATAGAATCCCCTTGAAAGTAAAATTAATATTTTATTCTCAAATATTAATATATATGAAAATATTATATTCTTTATTTACCTAGGATGTTACTTCCTCCCCCCCCCCCTTCTGGGAATTGCATCCTCGTAATTTTAAAATTGGGCATGGAAACTTCATTGGAATTCCTACATCAGAAAAAGAGTCAATAAAACTATCAATTTAAAATAAATAAATAGAAGTATAGAGGTCACCCGAGATAACCCATAATAGGATTACATGTAGGAAAACATGGATAGGGATGATAAACTAACCATTAAGTTTAGATGGAGAGTGATAGAAAACATGATCAGGATAAAGTTAACTATCAAAAAACAACAAACTTATGATAGGTTAAACAATCATTGATTCCCCAGTAGAAAAATGAAATGGAAAATGTTTTCTTAGGTCTCCTTTGATAAATTTGGAGAATTTATTTATGAGATTGACTAATAACAAAAAGAAATATAATTAATTCTCACGTATAGTATCATCCTTTAATATGTTTCTACTAAAAAATCATCTTTTCTACAAATGATGAGTATTCAATGTGACTTGGTCACACCTGTTGCGCTAGAATCATCTTCAGGAGAATAACATGATCCAAAAAAGATAAACCATATATTTCCCCAATCAATAGACATTAAACAAAACGAAAATTGTTAGTTAAAGTTCAGATAATCCCCCAATGTATAATCCTTTATAAAAATAAATACTATTATTAATCTCCAAAATTCAGCAAACAATACCCAAAGTTCAATAAAGACCATTTAATAATCAATTTTACTTAAAATTATTCAAATTAATCCAAACTAAGATTGAAACCCAAAACTCATAAGGATTTTATCATGTAGACATCCCAGGTAAATTATAACATTTTACTCCAAATAACATGAACTACTCTTTTTGCCTCATACTGAAAATTAATTTACCTAATCACATAGTATCTAAGATAGGATTATCATTTCCATAACTAAACTAAATCTCTATAAGTCCACAATAAAAACATGGATTCTTCCAAAATAAAATTTCAACAATTACTCCACAAATAAAATCCCATAGAATTCTATTTTGCTTAGGCATATAATGTTTCCCCAAAAGATAGAATGTCTTCTAAAATAACCTTTATCACTTAATCAAAAAATAATATTCCTATACTAAGGATATCCATTTGATAATTCATAAGTTCCCAAAATAAACATATTCACGATCAATAAAATCATTTAACTAAATAAATAATAAGGCATATTAACCAGGGACTTCACATTGTCTAGTGGTAGGCGATAAATCACAATCACACCTTGGTTGTGGGTTCGATTCCCACTTCTTTTTCTGATGTGATGGGTTGTCACACGGTCTATGTGATTTTCTATTTAAAAAATTATATAATTTTATGACATTCCAAAAAATGAGATAAATTCCTCAAAAATAACCATAATATATTACAACCACAAATGTTATCTTATACCTCTCAATTCCATCCCAAAAATCAATAACCTGTAATTTCCTCAAATTCAAGGATCATCTAAACCCAAATGGTTCTTTATTACTATATCCTAAAAAAATAATCCATCGTCAAATATCATTTTCATATAACCAACTGTAGGATTACACATATGAGAGAAAATTATTCCAATCTACCATAATCACCAAAAGATCATTAATACTTTTAAACATTTCATCATCCTATAATCTACCATAACTCATGAATCCCTAATATGCTGACTTCTTAGACATTTAGTTCCCTTCATAATACATTAATTATGAATTTCCACGATATTTCTTAATAAATCATTCCTTAATATCGAATATCCTATAATTTATAACTATCAATACAAATATGTTTCATTATTTATGGATAAGAAAATAAATCATACGTTAAATCCTGATATCATGATCTTCAAGATGTTCCCATTATCTTTCATCATGCTGTCATATTTTCAAAAAGTAAATGTTCGCTCCACTTTTGTAATTCCTATTTTTGATAGACTTGGAAAATTTGTGATCTTGAAATCATATGAAAAAGATACCATGACCCATAAAAATATTTCATAAATGAGTAGGTGTTGGATTGCTCAAACAATTTCATGCAGGTGATTTGAATACTCAAGAAGCTATCAAAATCATTTGAACAAGATTTTTTCATAATAGTGATGATCAAATTGTTGGGGAGGGATAAGAAGATTTATGAAAAATATCTTTCCTTCCATCATGAAAAATGATCTGGGGAAAAAAATCAACACTTAAACATGAAAAATAATATTATAACTAAAAAATGAATCCTCTATAGGATAAAGATAACTTTAAAATGTTTATATTACTCTAATCCAGGAACCTTCTTATCTCTCCACAATTTAGGTTTTTACCCCAAAAACTATTTTACCATGACCCTTAAAAATATTCCATATGATAATAACCCTCTTTGTCATATGGGATTCTTTACCTACACCCAGATAACACCCAAACCTCTAAGGTTAACCAAACTGGCCTCTGATACCAACTATAATGACCCGACCATAAACATTATGTAATTTTAAATTAAGTTAATAATTTTTATTGATGATATTTTTAGGTTTATATTTTTAGAGAATGAGGCCATAACTATTACATTTCATCTCAACTATTAAAATTTAGACACTTCTACTCAGTATACATTTTTTTCATAAAAAACACTTAAAAGAAAAAAAGAGTTCTATTATTGAAAAAAATCCTCTTAAATTATTCCTTTATCTTACCCATTAATATATACTATGAAAAACATTTCAAAAACATTGGATGAGTATAAAAATCACAGTAAGGGTTATAAAAAAAAGGAAATAAAACATTATTCCATCAATACAAACAAATCAATGAAATTGTACATTTTAATCTTTAACATACAACACAAAATCATTTGATTTATGAATAACATATAGAAATAATAAATAATAAAGGTAACTTATGACATCCATAATATACATAAATTTTGTCTTTTGTAGCTACATAGGGAGTTACATTTGGAATACCCATCACAGTATATTTCCGGAATCTCTTAGGAGAAACATGAACGTTTACCTCTATCACGTTACCCAATGCATTGTAGAGATATCTCGGGCTTACCTTCCCTAGGTTTATCATTGAACCACCAAAATACAAAAAAATTTCCCAATAACCATAACATAACCATAACAAATAAAGTATTCATAAAGGAAATTATACATTTATACATTACAATCAAAAGTTATCAGTTCAATATATTGACAAAATCAATCTAATTTAAAAGAGTCATTTCAAACATTTGAAAATAATAATTTTGAATCCAAGTGTCACATAACACTTTTAAAATTTTAATGGAATTATCATTTAAAAAATTAACGTCTATATAAATAAATCCACAAAATCATTGTAAATACATGGACATTAATGAGAATGATTTTGAAAAATGAATCACCAAAAGATTTAAAATGTTATTTTTGTGAAAGAGTATCATAACACTTGAATGAAAATAATTATAGAATAAAATCCAAAAAATATAATAATATCCTGAGAATAATAATATTCATGATATAATTTTTCAAAGTATAGTATATGCACCTTATAGGATAAAAAAGGAGCACAATATCAAGACATGCCTCAAAGAAAGGAGATTGAGACGTAGTCCCTTACCCAGATCATTTTTTCAATAAAATAGATCGATTATGGGTATTCAAAATAGGTACACATATGTAATGTACAAATGAAATATAGGATATAAAAATTTATTTCTTACATAATCATAGCATGATATAATTTAAAAGTGGATGATTAACCCAATGAATTGAAATTGGGTTAAGAAGTTCCCATACCTCATGTCTGACATGACTCATTCTTTCTTTAATCACTTGAATAATAAACTAATGTTAATTTCAACTTTCTTAGGAACCCTTTTCAAGTTTATTATTCCTTTTATATTAGTTATTACCAAATTATAAACATTACATAATCATTAATGTTAATAATGGTCATTTTGACGATATTTGGTACTTGAGTCAAAAATGAACTTCTTATAATTAAAAGTTGTCCATGTGGTAAAAATTACATTATATCCAGAATGAAATTCATCAATTATATAACATATATATCTTATATATCCGTTATATATATATATATGTATTTATAATAGTACATAACATTTGGAGATAAGAAATGAAATTCACCTTTCATGGAGACTGTAAGTTGTACATATGCATGAACACTACTTTCATTTCTATTTAATATTTAATGGAATAAAAACATAATGATAAATAGGTATATTATAATTTCACTATAATATAATATATAATTTCAGTAATTCCATACTTTAGACATTCCACGTATGGCATGAACGAGTCATATAACTTTGAGGGGGCGGTAGTCTGCTCTTCCTCAAATGAAAATATCGTATTTACCCATTATGGAAACCATAATAGAATCCAATAAATGAAAAATACAGAAGCATAAAGACAATATAAATATAATATATATCACATATAAAAATAGTTCCATCATAATGGCCACTATGAGAGGTAGTAGGTGATAATCAAACAATCATTGTATCATGAGGCAGCAGTTCGCCGTACACAGAAACAATATGTTCTTATCCATTAGATGGATGTGTGTGTAAGTGTTGTTTTAATATCTATCATGAAAAAATCCTAGTATATAGAAGATACTGTTTTTTATGTAAACAATGAATAATAATATCATAGATAGTGATGATGTAAAATAAAAGAATAGAACTTGAGGGAAGACGTCACCTTTAAATCGAGAAACTCCCTTTGGTTTGAACCAAAACAATTCCTTTAAATGACTTATCCCTAGGGTAAGGCTTCTAGGAGGAAGAAAGGGATCTTGGGAGATTATTTGGGTAGAGTTTGGATGATCTAAAGCGTTGGATATGTGTGTTTAATGGGTTATAGGTGAGGGACTTTTATAAGGGATACGAGGGGCTCTTTATGAAAGATTGAAATTTTTATTTTATTACAAAATGATTTTCCGTTTAAAAGTTCCAAAACTTATTTAATTCAATGATAAGGTGAACATAAGTATAAATATAATCATCCAATAATAATTTTAAAGGTTTGTATATTTTTTAATCCTTATCTTTTTTATTTAACCCTTTGTTAACTTATTTATCTTTTACCATGTCCTCTTATATCTTCATAATATATGGGTACTATATTTACAATAAAATGCCAAGAGATCCAAAATAGTTCATTAATACCATTTTTAACATCATATATGTCATTTGACCAAGACTTCCATCACTCGTCTCCATGTCGGAATTGGAGTGATGGATACACAGGGGTTTTGGTCCATGTTGTTCGGCAGACATGGATTTTTCTTTTAGTGATTAATTTCCATGAGGTTTCCCAGTCCAGGTTTCTTTTTTCATATTGGATCCTAAGGGGCTTTTGATCCTATCTTGTTTAGTTTATCTTGCAATGTATTTCATGATCTTAGGATATTCGGTCGATTTTTTGAGTGATTGTTGTGTTTCGGGGGCGATGTTGGTCAAAGAAGAGACATTTATAATAGCGGGTTTGGAGGTGCTTATCGTCCTGTGGTGTCTGATGATATGTTCTTTCGAAGATGACATTGGTGCTTTAGTGATGATGATGTTAGACTCCGGTGGCCTTCATCATAGGTCTGGTAGTCGAAGGGTGAAGTCGGCCGGTGTGAGGATAGTTCAGCTATCAACAGGCGATGACGATTATGATGTTTGGAGTGTACGAAAGAAATGTGACATGAATGACGGTGATGTGTTTGGTGGATACGACGATGATGTTGACTGCGAGATTCATGGGATGTATACCAGGTGGCGATTACTTTTTCATTTGATTTTGAATTTTGAATTTGGTGTTGTCGCGAGGTTGATCTATGCTTTTATTTTGAAATGGTTTGAAGCTTGTAATTTTAATTTTGAAATCACCTAGTGAATGTTTTTGTAAGGTTCTCACATTTCCTTAAAGTGGATCTTTCAATAAAATAAAAAATGGATTTGATGGATGATGGTAAATAAAAATCAATAATTACTATTCATAAAAAATTATTTTCATCTTATTTAACCAAATATTAATTACTGACGACAACCATGTTTGTTATATTTTTGAAATTAAATTTACAAAAGCGGTAAAAATTAATTTAAATGAAAAAGTCAGTTTTTAACTACTATGTATTGTTTTTTCACTATTCATAAAAAAATGAACATTTTCAGAAAAATACTAAAAATTCACCCAAACCTATTTTTGATAATCAAAATTTAAAAATGATGAATATTTTACCAAATTCAAACATATAATTTTAATTTATAAATTTAAAATAAATTTCTGTTGTCAAAACTATAAAATGAGTTTTTAAGAAATAATAACTATCAAAATATTGACACCTATTTATGACCAATTTCAAGGTAAAATTACTTCCAATGACGAAAATTTGATTACATGGTAAAAATATAATCAAACTAAAAATGAAAACCAATAAAAAGAACAATCTATCTACATTAATAAATTAGATTAAAAGGCAGTTTTGAATTAAAATGCAGTATTTTTAACTATTCATACAAAATGACCATTATCAGAAAAATACCCAAATCTCATCCCAAGTAAATTTTGATTTCCTGATTCAAAAAAATAATTTTATTTTGTCAAATAGAACATATAAAATTTAAAAAAACTATATTTAAAAAGGGTTCACCATCAAAAGGCGGAAAAATTATATTTTAAATATTATTAGAGTATTTCATGCTTAAAATTGGATAAATTCTTATTTTAAGCCTCTTGAATTTATTGGATAAATATAAAGACATTTAACTAACATCTATAATCATATTTTATTTAGTTCAGTTCATTCTCGACAACACAATGACAAGGTGTTAACTACCATTTCAAATAAAATTATATTATTAATTTTCGTTATAACTCAATGTTGTGTGCAACATAAGATTTCAAAGAAACCCGTTTTTGCGTGTAGAGTATTCTATTAGACGTAGCATCCTCTTGAATGTATGTTTAATATTTAATTCATAAATATTAATAAATATGAAAATCTCATATTCTTTATTTAGCTGGGTTGTTACAATAGGGGGACCTTATATAAAGAAATAAATATTAACTAATGAAGATTTTACTTAACTATGATTTTTATATATCATGTCTCCTTGTATATCAATCATTTTATGGTTACATGGAATTTTTATTAGGAAGATCTATTAAGTACTTATCAAAAAGATATATTATCTATATATGTAATGTAAAGACCTGAAAATTTCAAAAAAAAAATTTCTTAATTTCTTTTGAATTTTACGAGCACGCAGTTTCTGACGACTCCTAATTCCGAGGGCCGGCGTTCCTGGAATCAATTTCCGACGTTTACCACGGGTACATTCAGTGAGCGAACGAGCGGGTTTTTTCTATCTTTTGAACAGATGCTCGGAATTGAAATCTGAGGGTACCGATGAACTCGCAGCACTGGTATTTTCTTAAGAGGACTTTTACCATAGATGTGTTTTCATGGGAGAAGAAGTTAAATTTTAGGGTTTAAATAAGAAGTAAATAAAATTATGTGTACAATTTTATTTTATTATCCTTGGAAGTTAAACTCTCCCATGGGAAGTTGTTGGTGGGGCCCACAACCGCCAAACTTCCCATGTGTGGTTATGTGGGAGGTGGGGCCCACACGAGCCCAACTATTCATCTCCCATAACCCCCTTAAACCCCCCCCATAAGTCTCTTAAACCCCCCTTATTTATTTTGTTAACTCCTCTTAAATGTGAGACCACTCATCTCCTCCACTCTCCCTCTTTAACACCTGCCAACCCATTAATTTAATAAATTCTACCACTTCAATTAATTTGATTAAGTGTTTTGAATTATGAAATTTAAATTGCTTGTGTTAATAAAATAATAGCATTAGTCTATTATTTTACATTAGCACATGTTGGGCTGGGAGAAATTGGTGGGAGCACTTTGGTAAAAAGGAGAAGGAAGTTACTCTTTCGAAGAACATGATCCTCCCATGAAGAACATCATCTCTTCGACCAAGAACGTCGTCACCACAAATAGTGACGACATGACTTTCCTTCTTCTCTCTACTACTAGTGTGGAGACATCGTTCCATCCTTGGACGCATGACAACATCATCTACAAAACCTCACCCCGCGATGCCATCTTCCGCGATGCCTAACGTACGACGTCAATTTTTTGAGGTAGGGGTTTAAATTGAGAATGTTAATATTCCCATGATTGTTTCCTTTTAAAACAAAGAACGCGGATCAACTCATTATTAAGTTGATCCGTGAGTGTTTTTATTTGCGGGTTGGGAATATTTGTTTGTGGGGGAAACGTTGGGAATAAAGTTCAATTTTAATTGATTAAAATTGTACCTTTTTGTAATTAAACATCATTGTTGTCCGACCTATTGCTTCTGACTAATGCGGAGGGCGTGAGCTGAACAGACACAGCCCAAACACACTCTACAGATTATTTGTTGATGTGCGGATTGATGGGCGATGATGAAATAGGACCGCAACGGCGTTTGGAAGCCCTCGCAGTGAAGAACGGATCCCGGGAGAGCTGCAGGCACAGACGGCGGGCAAATCGGAACACCAGAGGGCATCCAGAGGTCCGTGGAAGGCACGGCCAGCACGCCGCGCCGGCACGGCGCCGTCGGTGACCGGTGAGGGGGGCCAGAGCCATCTGGCCGCCTGGAGTCAGTGGCACCCCGGCACGCCGCCAATGTCAATTAGCGGTGAGGGGCAGCGCCCCCCGCTCCGCGGGGCAACGCTCGGCCACTTGGCCGAGCCGCAACAGGCCGCCAGGCTGGGCCGTGCCCTCTCGGGCCAGACCCAGACCCGAGTCGGGTCAACCCGATTTGGGCCGACCCCGGGGGTATTGGGCCGGGTCGGACCGGGCCCAAACCCCCTATTTTCGGACCATTTTTAGTTAAACAGACTTAACTTAAGCTTCTGACCTCCAATCGACACACCGTCATTTGCGTAGGTATGCTTGGATTGAGACGGTCGTTTAGGTATATTACAATCAAGGTTTCGATGAACATTGGGTACGGTCGGATTGGTTCAAACATGAAACCAACCAGTCCCTCGGATCAGAAATGCTTATAACATGAGCTACGGACGTTCGATTGACGTTCCGTAAACTTTGTTGGATTAATCTTGATGAGACGGTTCTTTTGGCATAATTCACCCAAGGTTTGGATGCAGTTGGAGTACGGTTGGGTTGGTTTACCTTAGAAACCAATAGGGCCCCTGGAACGGAAAATCCAATAACTTTCAGACTGGACGTTCGTTTGACGAACCGTCAGCATCGTTGGTAATCTCATTGAGAAACAGTCCATTTGAGTATACCCTATGAGAGTTCAGGATATAGTTGAGATACGGTCGGGTTGGTTCGTACACGAAACCAACCGGGGCCCCGGGACTAAAAGGATAATAACTCACATACCGGGAGTCCGATTGACGCACCGTCTATTGCGTTGAGACCCCAATGATGAGGAGGTTCTTTGAGATATTTCTTTGTGGGACTTTGTGATATTTGGATTATCGGCCAGTAGCTCGTGGAGCGGATCCTCCTAGAGATGAGCGTACAGAGTACAAATACCATGTAGCTGGCTAAGACATGTTGACTGCTTGTCCAATACGAGTCAAAGTGACTTGACTAACCCCCTGGGGAGCACTAATATGTTTGGGTGGCAGAGCCACGGTGGGGAGCACTACTGTGTTTGGGTGGCAGACCCACGGTACTCGATAGGAGAAGTACATCTGTAGGCTGTGAGGGGGAGCACTACTGTGTGAGGTGGTAGACCCATGGCGGGGAGCACTACATTGTGAGGTGGCAGACCCGTGGTACTCGACAGGAGGAGTACCTCAACAGTCTATGGTTAGTGAGAGGCACCTTGGAGTCGTGATAGGACTACTGTGCTTGACAGAGGAGGAGTTCTCCAGCAGCCATGTTTTCATCATCGTGAATTTAAATCCTGGTTTGAGCTGAGTCAATGAGCTTTGTGATTTCCTCATAATTGATATGGGTTACTTGATAACGTAGGTATATGTATGGGCATATACCTAAGTAGTGGTTATCCGTTTATTTCATATCTGTGTGATACCTCACGATTGAGATGGGTTACTTGATAACTTAGGTATATGTATGGGCTTATACCTGAGTAAGGGTTTTCTGTTGAGATCCTTCTTTCTGGTTATCCGTGTTGGATTTAGTAATACTTTGAGGGTCTTGGGGTCCCTACTGAGTATCATTATACACACCCATGCACGTGCTATACCTGCACCTCTTTGTGTTGGACGCAGACAATGAACAACGCTGACTGAGATCGAGTGTAGGAGGATTGGACGGTACCCAGTGGTCGACCTCACGACAAGTCAGTACCGGAGGTGGAACTCAAAACGAGTCAGTACCTGGAGGTAGACTTCACGAATACATGGTACACGGAGGAGGTTGGCGGGCGAGAGCATTGAGGAGGCTATCTATACCCACCCTTCAGGTAGGATCTGAGGTGGACGACCCAGGAGCAGCTTCTATCTTCCAGATGGCTGTCTTTTCTATTGTAATTTCGTTCAGTTGTAGATGTACTTCTCAGTTGGGTTTGTATTATTTCCATTCTACTTTTCAGAACTTTATTTTGTACTTAGTGTATTACGTCTGGTTGTACTCTAGTTGGATGTGTTTATGTTTTATAAAGGCAATTCCTTCCCAGATATCAGGATTTACACCTTTGGTGCTAGTCGCAAACCCCTGGCCTATCGAAGGTGGGCTTGTGGTAGTCACAGCACGGGCCCTGAGGACGGGTCGTGAAAAATTGGTATCAGAGGAGACGGTTCTACTGCAGAACTAAGGACTCTAATAATTTCGTCTATGTGAAGCAATAGTGTTAAGGGTACTGAGTGTGGTTTTCAGTTTAGGGAGTCCAGTGTTGGTGCGGGTGGCCGACGTATCCATACACCAGGACCCTGACTACTGATTCCCGACTAAGTGCATGAAAACACAGATTTCATGTGTGTTTTCAAAAGTTTCTTTAAGTCAGCACAAACTAGGTCATCTCAAAAGGTATAACCTTTTGACAGTGTCACATCTATTTCTTTCAGGATGCCTCTCTATGGACTACCAGTTAGAGCCCCGAGAGTTCTACGTACAGACAGTCCACCGAGCGATGAGGCCTCAGTACAGGGCCCTCATCTAGTTCAGGCACCAGTGGAGGCAACAGCGCTACTACCACCTGTTGGGCCACCGATGCCACCAGCCCCAGCAACAGGGGATGCACGCCGCTTGAGCGCGCTGCATGAGTTCCAGCGCAAGAGGCCACCCAGGTTCTTGGGAGAGACTGAACCACATGCGGTTGAGGAATGGCTAGAGGCTGTGGTGAGAGTCTTCAGGCTAGTAGGGACGCCAGCAGACCTTATGGTGATCCTTGCTGCCACCCTCCTTCAAGAAGCTGTAGGTAGATGGAGGAGCCTGATGCCCAAGATGCATGACATGGAGACACTTCTGTGGGAAGACTTTGATCTCTTGTTCTGGACAGAGTTTGTACCATCCACCCTTCGAGCGGTGCGTATACAGGAGCTACTGCAACTTCAGTAGGGTAGCATGACGGTGGCACAGTACTCAGCGAGGTTCAACGACCTCTCGTGCTACTCTATAGACATGGTACATGACCCGTTCTTTAGGGCCCAGACCTTCAAGCAGTGTCTTAGGCGAGAGATTAGAGCTTCAGTAGTTCCCCACAGCATCCCGACACAGACGGGGGTGTTGGAGTGAGCCTTTTCAGTGGAGAGTTTCCTTGCTGAGGAGTCTCCAGCAACAAGACCCACCACTATCCGGCATGCAGCAGAGTCTTCTGTAGCTGGCAGTAGACAGATGACGCATATGTCCAAGAGGAAAAGACCTACAGATGGTTGACCGCACGCCTCAGGGTCGGTAGCGCAAGACGTCGAGGGTGGAGACAGAGCCAGACCTACCAGGCTTTGTTACTCATGCGGCGAATAGGGTCACATGGATCGTGAATGTCTGACCCGCTGTGCATATGATCAGCTGATAGATGAAGAACCTCCCATGAAGAGGCAGAGGTTCTATCGAGGCAGACCGAAATGAGCAGGAGGCAGAGGCAGAGGAGCTGGCCGTGCAGATGGAGGTGGACGACGCTTCGAGGTGTTTCCACCACCACCACCCGGAGGACCACCCCGACTGCAAAGAACATGTGGATATGGGAGATCTCAGCTTCAAGTAGCTGAAGCATATGACTACAGAGCTCCGGAAGCATTTGGACAGGGGCGGGCCTAGGCATGGAGTCCCTTGTTCTTGGTGTTTTTAGTTTCCATGTCGTCGCTGTTGTAATTGTATGTGTCTGTGTACTTTGAGCTGCAGTAATAAAAGACACCTTTCATTGTGACGATTACTTTCTTGTCCACTCTGTAAGGTTAATACTAAGAGGTTCTGGTTTAAAACCGTTGACTTGATCCTCACTTTCGAAATACCTACCGGAGGAGACCCAGTGACCAAACGCTTCTACCGATAGTGTGACTCGACCCTTGTAGGTGAGAGTATCTGTTGGATCTCTTGGTAGTAGCATAGAGGCCTTATGACGTCGTCCATGGCATGACATACTACCGTTCATGTCAGGATTGACTGTATTAGGCAAAGAACATCGTTCATCCTAGGGATGAGACCAGATTTCACTTTTCGGAAGAGGAGAAATCTCAACAGCTCTTTGGTGGAACGTAGATGAATAAGGGTGGAGATGAGTGCTTAAAATTGAGTAGTCTCACCCATTTTTTGTTGAGCAAACGGTTTACAGATCTCTCCATCTCAATAGTCTCAGGAGTGTTTTCTCAGAAAAGGACATGAACCTGAGATAGTGGCAATGGCTTGAGTTCCTCGAAGACTATGACTTCGAGATAGTTAAAACTCCTGGAGTGGGGGACATTGTAGAAGATTCTCTTAGTAGGATATTAGGCATTCAATTGTTAGGAGTGACAAGACGATAGCTGTCAGCGTTTCAGATATCCTTTGTGGATAGTGATGGAGTCAGCACATGTAAAACTAGAGATGGTTCAGGCTACGACGGAGAAGGTGCAGATCATCCAGGAGTGGATGAAGACTGCACAGAGTATACTAAAGTCATATGCTTATAGGAGACGAGGCCACTGGAGTTTTAGGGTGACGACCATGTCTTTATACAGGTCTCACCTCGATAAGGTCTACGGAGATGTGGCTGAGGCGACAAGTAATCTCCGAGGTTCAACAGGCCTTTACAGGTCCTCGGCATGGTAGGTGATGTGGCTTACCATCTATTCCATCAACCTCAGTTGCACCGGGTGCATGACGTCATTCACGTATCTCAATTGAGGAGATGTTTGCATAACCCATCCATCATCATCGACCACAGAGAGTTGTACATCGATGAAGGGGAGACTTATATAGGGTTCCAGTAGAGGTTGAGGATCGAAATGAACGGGTCATATGGGGATGGTCGATTCTTCTTATGTGCTTTATTTGGAAGCACAAGAACCTCCAGGAGAGCACATGGGAGCAGGAGGCTCAGATGCGTGCTCTGTACCTCATATAGTTTCTCTAGTTTGTGATGTAGCTTTACAGGGACATAAATCCCTAAGGTGGGAGTAATGTAAAGACCCTAAAATTTCAAGGAAAGTTTTTTCATAATTTCCTTGGAATTTTACAAGCGCGGAGTTTCTGACGGCACCGGATTCCGAGGCCCGGTGTGCCCGGAATCAATTTCCGAAATTTAGCTCCCGTACGTTCAGTGAACGAACGAGTGGGTGTTTCATATCTTTTGAACCGGTGCTCAGAATTGAAATCTGAGGGTATTAATGAACTCGCAGCCCTGGTAATTGCATAAGAGGACTTTTACCGTAGATGCGTTTGTACGGGAGAAGAAGTTAAATTTTGGGGTTTAAATAAGAAGTAAATAAAATTGTTTGTACAATTTTATTTTATTATCCTTAGAAGTTAAAATCTCCCATGGGAAGTTGTTGGTGGGGCCCACAACCACCCAACTTCCCATGTGTGGTTATGTGGGAGGTGGGTCCCACATGAGCCCAACTATTCATCTCCCATAACCCCCTTAAAACCCCCCATAACTCTCTTAAACCCCCATTCTTTATTTTGTTAATTCCTTTTAAATGTGAGACCACCCATCTCCTCCATTCTCCCTCTTTAATACTTTCCAACCCATTAATATAATAAATTCAACCATTTCAATTAATTTGATTAAGTGTTTTGAATTTTGAAATTTAAATTGCTTGTGTTAATAAAATAATAGCATTAGTCTATTATTTAACTTTAGCACATGTTGGGTTGGGAGAAATTGGTGTGAGCACTTTGGTAAAAAGGAGAAGGAAGTTCCTCTTTCAAAGAACATCATCCTCCCGCGAAGAACTTCATCACTTCGATGAAGAACGCAGTCACCACAATGAGCGACGACGTGCCTTTCCTTCTTCTCTCTGCAACTAGCGTGGAGACGCCGTTCCCTCCTTGGATGCACGCCAACGTCATCTACGAAACTTCACCCTGCGACGCCCGACGTACGATGTCATTTTTTTGAGGTTGGGGTTTAAATTGAGAATGTTAATATTCCCATGATTGTTTCCTTTTAAAACAAAGAATGCGAATCAACTCATTATTAAGTTGATCCATGAATGTTTTAATTTTCGGGATGGAAATATTTGTTTGCGGGGGAAAATGTTGGGAATTAAGTTCAATTTTAATTGATTAAAATCGTACTTTGTTGTCATTAAACATCATTGTTGTCCGACCTATTGCTACCGACTAACGCGGAGTGTGCGAGCTGAACAAACACGGCCCGACGACCCTCCTCAGATTCTTTGTGGATGTGCGGATTGATGTTCGACGATGAAACAGGACCGCAATGGCATTTGGAAGCCGTCGCGGTAATGAACGGGTCCCGGGAGAGCCGCAGGAACAGACATCGGGCAAATCGGACCACCGGAGCGCGTCCGGTGGTTCGCGGAAGGCATTGTCGCCGCGTCGGCGCGGCGCGCCGGTACCTGTGACCGGCGGCGGCAGCCAGAGCCGTCCGGCCACCTGGAGGCGGCGACGCCCCAGTGTGCCGCCGATGTCAATTAGCGGCGAGGGGCAGTGCCCCCCGCTCCGCCGCGCAACGCTCGGCCCGCGTGGCTGAGCTGCAACCGGCCGCTGGGCCAGGCCACCAACGCCGGGCCGGGCCGTGCTGGTTGGGCCGGGCCACGCCAGCCAGGCTCGGTCGTTCCCTATCGGGCCGGACCCAGACTCGAGTCAGGTCGTCCTAGTTCGGGCCAACCGAGGGGGTATTGGGCCGGGTCGGACCGGGCCCAAACCCCCTATTTTTGGACTCTTTTCGGTTAAACGGACTTAACTTGAGCTTCGGACCTCTGATCGACGCACCGTCAATTGAATAGGTATCCTTGTATCGATACAGTCGTTTCAGTATGTCAGACACAATGTTTCGTCGAACATTGGGTATGGCCGGATTGGTTCGAACCTGAAACCAACCGGACCCTCGGAGCGGAAACACATATAACTTGAGCTCCGGACGTCTAATTGATGTTCTGTCGACTTTGTTGGATTCCTCTTCATGAGACGGTTCTTTTGGAATACTTCACCTGAGGTTTGGATGCAGTTAGAGTACAGTGGGGTTGGTTTTATCTTAGAAACCCACCGGGCCCCTAGAACGGAAAAGCCAATAACTTTTAGACCGGACGTTCATTTGACGAACCATCGGCGACATTGGTAATATCATCGAGAAACTGTCTCTTTTAGTACACCCTATGAGTGTTTGGGGTATAGTTGAGATACGGTCGGGTTGGTTCGTACATGAAACCAACCGGGCCCCCGGGACAAAAAGGCTAATAACCCACAGACCGGGCGTCTGATTGACGCACCATCTGCTTCGTTGAGACCCCTATGAAGAGGCGGTTATTTGAGATATTTCTTCATGGGACTTTGTGATTCTTGGAGTATCAACCAGTAGCTCGTGGAGCAGATCCTTCTGGAGATGAGCGTACGGAGTATGAAGACCTTGTAGTTGGCTGAGACCTGTTGACTGCTTGTCCGATACGAGTCGGAGTGACTTAACTAGCCCAGTGAGGAGCACTACTGTGTTTGGGTGGAAAACTCGAGGTAATCGATAGGAGGAGTAACTCTGTAGGCTATGATGGGGAGCACTACTGTGTGATGTGGCAAACCCATATCGGGAGAACTACTTTGTGAGGTGGCAGACCTGCGGTACTCGAAAGGAGGAGTACCTCAGCAGTCTAAGGTTAGTGAGTGGCACCACGAAGTTGTGACTGGACTACTGTGCTCGACAAAAGAGGAGTTCTACAACATCCGTTTTTTCGTCATTGTGAATTTAAATCCTAAATTGAGCTGAGTCAATGACCTTTGTGATTTCCTTATGATTGAGATGGTTTACTTGATAACTTAGGTATATGTATGGGAATATACCTAAGTAGTGGTTATCCATTGATTTCATATCTGTGTGAAACCTTGTGATTGAGATGGGTTAATTGATAACTTAGGTATAAGTATGGGCTTATATGGGAGTAAGGGTTATCTGTTGAGATCCTACTTTGTGGTTATCCTTGTTGGATTTAGTGAGACCTTGAGGGTCTCGGGGTCCCTACTGAGTATCGTTATACTCACCCATACATGGGCTATGCCCGCTCCTCGTTGTGTTGGATGTAGAGGACAGACAACACTGACTGAGATAGAGTGTACGAGGACTGGACGGTACCCGAAGGTGGACCTCACGACGAATCAGTACCATAGGTGGACCTCACGATGAGTCAGTACCCGGAGGTGGACTTCACGACGAGACGATACATAGAATAGGTTGGCGGGAGAGAGCGTTGAGGAGGCTATATGTACCTACCCTTCAGGTAGGATTCAAGTTGGACGACCTAGGAGGTGCTTCTATCTTCTAGCTACTTGTCTTTTCTATTGTACATTCGTTCAGTTGTAGTTGTACTTCTCAGTTGGGTTTGTATTCTGTCCCATTTACTTTTCATCACTTTCTTTTGTACTTATTGTATTACTTCCTCTTGTACTCTAGTTGGATTTGTTTATGTTTTATAAAGGAAATGCCTTCAGAGATATCGGGATTTACACCTTTGGTGCTAGTCGCCAGCCCCTGGCCTATGGAAGGCGGGCTTGGGGTTGTCACGGCACGGGCCCCGAGGACGGGTTGTGGTATGTAATTCTTGGGTTTCAATAATAAATTAATCCATATCAATTGGATCCTTCAACAAATAAGTGAGGCAATGTGTACAGTTTTAGTTGTTATTCAAATATTGATTAAATTTGGAATGTACAAACATAAGGTGTTTTACTCCCACACCGACTATCTTAGGAATCTCATTCTGGGAATCATTACATTTTTCATCATATCTATTATTGGAAATATTTATCCAATTTTCACACATTTACTAAAATAAATTTTATTTAGGGATGGTAATTCTCGAATAAATATGTATATAACTAGAAAATTATGCACTTATAATGGCAAACTCATAAATTTGTTGTACATCCTAATTTATTAATTTTTAAATCTCAAACATTGTTGTTTATGGTGTATTACAAATAATATTTACTAAAATAATTTCCAAAAATATTAATTCCCTAATTTGATTCCAAATATAAATATTGGAATCCTATACATATAATATTACACCATGTTTATGATAAAATCCAAAAAATTTATAGGTAATAATCTTGAGGTTCAGTTTTAGGGGGAGAATAAATATATAATAAAAATTTTAAATGAACTTTGAATTATTTTATTTATATAATTGAAATGATCTACTCGAGAAAAAATAATACAATCACAATATGAAATACCCATGGTATATACCTAAAACAATATTTGAGCTAAAAATCATTATAATGGGATAAAACAGAATATACGTGGTGTGAGATATCATATGAGTTTTTAAACAAAACATGGAATTATAAACAAATATGTGTCATAAACCATAACATATTAAAATGGATTGAGAGATAAGTTATCCTAGTATAATGGTCATCATTATAATCAAAATTATGAGAAAAAACTTAATAAATTTGATAAAAACATGGGGTAGGAATTTCCTCTAAGACACCATAACATAATATTCTAGGTTAATTTAGTGTTCTATATAGTATCACATTACTTGTAAGAATTACACAACTGATTGGAGTGGATTTATAATCATTTTTTCCACCCATAAAACCATAATATATCATCCAAACATGTGTCTCATTTGAATGAAATACACATATGAGATGAAGTTTAAATAAACCTATGAAGAATAAACGGGTTTGATAATGACACAGAATGTCTTCATCAAATGGAGAATAATGTAGATACAATAAATAAGAGGATAAAATATCTTATTAGAGTCTTATATATTATTATCAACATAACAAATATATATCTGGATAGGGGTAAATGAATAGATTTTTATGAATCAACCTAAACTGAGTTGATGAGAGGATAAATAAAACAGAAACGTTTCCTTTATAAACATCATGGGGTTTGAAATTATGAAAAACAAATTAGGGAATATTAATTCCATGTATATTCCTAAATAATGACAAAAGTAATCCTAAATATCATAAATTCATAATACTATAAATATATAAAGATTAATAGAGATAGATTTAGAGTTATAGAGAACATAATCATAATAATGAAATTGAGTATGAGATATTGCTTACCTCGGGTCTTGAATCACTACATAATACCCTATAAGATCTTTAATATTCAATTTAATTTTATTAATTACTTGATTCATAAAATATTTCATATTAATTTCATCTATTATAATGAAATTATTATCTTATTTTTTCATGTATTAAAATAATATTATTTATATTGAATATTTTATGGTTTTATGATTGATGATTTCAATTTTTCTTTAATTTAATTATCATTATTAATGTTTACTATCCAAATGATCAATAATTTATAAATTATTAATGGAATAATGTTAATTTAATTATATATGATATGGAGTTTAACAGTTTACTAGATTTTTATAATTGAGAGAATATTCCTCTGTATGTTTTTTACACTCTTAATCAAATAATGATAAATTATATTTAATAATATTATTATAAATTATTTTTTATCATTCTAGAATACTAAAAATAACATAATTTGATAATTAATGTTAAAATAAATAAATTATAATTAATTTAAAATCCTTCATGATATTAATGAGTGAAAATAAAACATCATCTATCACATAGTGTAAAACTAGCATATGCGAATATTTCATTTAAGGGAGCTTAAAAAAAAGTAGACAACAAATAAAAACAAAAACAATAGAGTATAATTATAAAACTATTACAAATTTATGATAGAGTCTACTTATATTATATGAAATAGTTAAAGGGTAATTGAAAAGAAATTCCATGGGTTTTTAAACCCTTCATGAAATGAGTAAGCTCATTTGGATTGAGTATAAAGCCATTATAGCATAAAATATTATATAAAAATTTTCCTTGTGAGTGTGGATAAATGATTTCAAATAATTTTATGGGTAAATATTTTTAAATATAAGATGTTTTTATAGTGAAGATAAAGGTGTGGAGAAAATGTGTTTTTATAGAAAAGGGTGATGGCTGTCTTTGAACAAAATATTGATTAATTTATTATTCAAGATTAAAATTTTGAATATTGTTGATTTTTAGGACTATTAATTGTCTATGATATAAATATTTATGAGTATTTTAACATTAAAATCACCAAAACTAAAGTACATATGTTAAAATATTTTTTATAGAATATAATCAAGAATAGTATTTTATTAGAATTAAAATATCACTTAATCTTTTAAAATCAATATATTGGTTTGAAAATTAAGTTTATTATTTTTAAAAAAAATATTTTATTCAATAATTAAATATTAATACATGTATTTTTTATAAAATAATTAATAATTTTAAATTTATAATGTTTCCCTAAAAATTATGGTATGTGATGAAATTGTAATTTCCACTATTCATGTTAAAATTAAATATTTCTAGAAAAATTACCCTAAAAGAATTTTAACCTGATAATTCCAAAAATGGGACTAATTTTCCAAAATTATAATTTTTTTTAATTTTAATTTAAAAAATATTATTTGCAGTTGATTCCTTTCAAGAAGACTAAGACATATTGGGACATCATTTTTTAGTTGTATTATTTATTTTTTTGTTTAATTTTTCTAGTGCTGATCATATAGATTACATTTATCATTTAGTTATAGTTTTATTGAATGAAATAAAATAATTTCTACCTTATTAATAGTTTTGTATGATAATATTACTACGTAACATTGATATTTTTTAGAATTGGCATTCATGAAAATTATGGATGACAAATTCCTTCATGGAGGAGTTTGAGGAAATCCAATGTCAAATTTCATGGACTAGTCACCCACTATGAGATATTAATGTGTAAGGTCTACAGAATTATCAATATCTTATAATTTACATTGTTCACTAATTAATAATGGAAATAATGGAAAATGGTTAACATTTTTTTTCATTCCAATTATCTAAAAATAGTGTTTCATGTTATATTATATCTTGGTTTCACGTGGATAATTATCATTAAGAATGAAGGACCACATAGAATTTCAGATTCCTTTCATTACATTATTATTCTATAAAATATTAATAATTAAATAATTTTAGGAATTAGATCATAGTGTATTGGGAGAGATACTATCCAATAATGATTTATATAACATTTTGATCCCCTTTAGTGTATTGAAATAAAGTATCTAATTATGGCATATTAAAAAATCTCAAGTAAAAATGATCGTTGAAATGACTGACTAAAAATTAAATTTTTGTTTGAAAAAACATTAAATGAAAACTGAGAAACCACATAAGTTCAACAAGGAAGACAAACCTCATAAAAAAATGCAAAATCATTGAAACAGAACATAATCTTATTAGAGAGTTAATCCCTAAATAAATATCAGGAGAGAGTGTGAACCTGTGTATATGGAAAGTCATTAATAATGGCCTCAAATCAATTGGCCATCTTATCCAAAGTTTTAATGTACTCCTCCTTAATTATAATCCTTTCATTGAACTACCTATCATAATAAGGTCATGTTTGTTGATCCCGACAGATTGATCACCATTTTTAACCACACAAAGTGTCGTTGCCATTATCTAGTTAGCATCATCTTATGTAGCACTGAATGTAAGAAACTCCTCCACCATTTTTTTATCTGAATGAATAAATAGTCCCAAGGATTTCATGTTAGTAACCTTATCCACAATATTTTTTTCCACACAGGTCTCACTAAAATCGGGCTTCACTGCTTTGGGTTTTCCTTTCATATTAACAAGATAAGAAGGCATGCACTCAAAATCCTTGGATTTAAATTTTTACCTCAACTAGTCTCTATTGTCTTCGGAAGGTAAGAGTAGTCATTGCACCTTTTTTATTCCCTTTATACAAGATGAATCTTCATGAGTTCGAGTTATATATTTGTCCATTATTATTCCTTATATTTTATGGGCATATACAATGTTTCCCTCTAGTATTGTCCTATAAAAATTAGATTGTGTATTCCTGGAGAGACTATTTCCCACATGTTGTATATTCCTCAATACCATTCTCTCGGAATTGAGCCAACACTTATATCACCAATCCTTCAAATAAGTTATTGGTTTTGATATCCTCTTGAGTCTATCATTATCTTGCAACCCACTGGCCCACCATCTTAGTTGGAGTACCCTCCTTTTAGTCATTCTATGTAAATTCAAATCCAATTTGAGTTTTTTTGGAGGATACAAGAACCTTGTTAGATATAATTTCCTATATTTCCTACTAATACATTCAATCAGTTTTAAGAACTACCTCCGGATGAGGTGAAAGCACCCTATTGGTCATGGATTTATCACCGCAAGTCCCATAATCCATCGGTATATGAATAAAAATCTTCTAATACTTCATGAAATAGAACAAATCTCTCTTCAAGAAGGAAAAGGTGTCCCAAAACTACAGATTAGTTGATGTTCATTTCTGTTTGTGCATAAAAGATTTAGGAATCATGGAATCACCTCACACCTAAGACACTGTGACATCATTACCTCTCGTAGAAACATCCTCACAATTGGTTTTGTACCTGAAACTAGACTCCTGGTTCCCCAATTTCCTACATAGCTTGCAAGGATCCTCCCATTATTCAAAGAGCAGAAGTTTTTTGCACCATAATTAGTTACCAACCCTAACCCACACCCACTCCACTAGTGTCTTGGAAACATCGACCTCGACACATAGTAATGGTTTAACTAGATGTATGGAGGATAATGTTCTATAATTGAAACACAAAAATATTCCTACCGTATTCCATGACATTCAAATTATTGAAGGGTTTTGGAAAGGCAAGTGGAATCTGGGAACTCTTTGTAATACATTCAAAATTAGTATGATATATCAACATCAATTAATATAATGTAATTTCATTGTTATTTGAAGAATACAGGGAATAAAATGAATTTTATAGGTTAATATAAGAAGAAACATTCCTTAGATAAGGAAATGACCAAAAAATTGGATTTTAAATTGGTACCTAGAAGTGTTGTTACAAAAATGTTAGATTTAGGTAGAAATTTATTTTTATAGTAATATTCCAAATTTCGTATAAGCATAAGAATTAAAATCACACAAAAAAAATTCTTCAGTTATCAACAATTCTGTTACTCATTGAGAAAAATTCAATTTACTCTTCAACTCATTAGAATATGACAAAAACCAATTCAATATGGAATAACCAAATCCATTATCTCCATGATTATTATATTTATAAAATGAATCAATATTTCATAATTGCTAAAAAAAGAAATTTTATTGGATCTTATTACATTAATGTTTTTTCATGACCTAAATTATCATATTAATTAAATAACATACATTTAATACTTGTGAAACATGATGAAAAAAATTTAGATGGTATTTTTATTTCACCACAACATTCCTACCTAATCATGACATGATTCCACTTTTCTATAATTTTTTTACAAAAATTCCATTGGGTGTAGTGGAATCAACGAACATATTATATTACTCTTTCATGGTGGCTTCTACCATCATTACTACATTAATGACTTCTATAAATGATGCCTGACTAAATAGATGAAACATAAACATGATTCTATGAAGAATACCTCTATTAAAAAATAATAAATATAAAGATCATCCATCAATAACATTTAAAAATACCATACCTACTAAAACAATAGTTTTTTACACCATTGCCGTATAGTCAACCTGAAGAATATATATAAAATTTATCTTCATTAGAACATTAATATCCCTAAAATAATATTAATGGATAAAAAATGACAAAATTATTCTCATGATTGATCCATATTTTAATCATTATACACATTTGACTTTCTATGTTTTCTACTAGGAAAAGTGATCATGAATGTGGTGAACTTTATCCTAGAGTTCTATAGAATTTATAAAATATAAAAAATTAGTTTAATATACTCAAGTCACTCATTTTATATTAGATTATCTAAAACACAATGGAAGATAAAATGAATAGATTAATGGAATTTATGAATGAAATGTATTTATTGATATGGGCAATGATAAATACAAATTTCCATAACATAGAAAATACAAATAATGATTTCTATGTAAATTGGATTAAAAAAGAATTATCTTCTAAAAAATAATTTTTCATTTTTTATTTAATATTCACATGGACACATATTTGAGGTATAAATATATAAAAAACAATGAAATCAAATCATATCAAATTTATGTAAATATATATTATATTATTTAAAATAATACCAACTCTATCATAAATAATTCATAATAAAATATCAATAATAAAATTATAATTCTTATAATTCATATAATTATTAATAAAAATATATATTATAATATTCAAAGTAAAAAAATATTTAAATTAATAATAAAAAATAAATAGTAAAATTTCCAACAAAAATAAATATATTTTTATAAATCATTATTTAGCCACATAGTCTACATGATCATCCGTCAGAATCCACAATTGTTTGTAACTATTAAGAATAATTGCACGATCCCCTAGAATAATCTATACACAATACACCACAAATTTTAAACCATATAATATCCTTCTATTATCAATCCAAAATATCAAAATTCTTAAATTAAGTAAGTACTAATTCTACAAATAAAAAATAAAAATCATATATATATTATAATCAGAACTCAAAAATCAAAAGATAGTTACAAAAATACCATTGTAACACAAGGATTTTGAAGAATGATTTATTCCATACACTTCGTTATGAAACTATAACACCCCAAGACATTAAATTTTTTTAATTTAATAATAAAATTTATTTTTTTCTATCTTTATTTATACGCAACACCATGTTAATATTATGTTATACGAAAAACGAGATTATCTTGAACTCAAGACCGATTTTCCACCTTCTAATCTTACAAATATTTCAAAACTATGTTTTGGGAATTTTATAAATCATATTTTTGAAAATAAACCCCATTTTTAATTCAGAGTGTCAAAATTAGCTTAGGAATAATTTTTGGTATTTTTCTTAGAAATTTCATTTTTTATGAATAAAAACAAATAATACATTTAAATTAAAAATATCCTTTTCATTTAAATAATAATTACTGTCAAATTATATTTCAAATTTAATTTTAAATTTAGAATATATAAATTATACATATATTAGTTTAACTAAGGTAATTGGATTTTTTTTTGAAATTAGATATAAAATTATATTTTACTTTTGAATGATTAATTTTAAAAACCCACTTTCTCAAAATATTTTTAGGATTACTGTTAATCATAATTTTCCCACTTGTATGATTTTAATTTTGAAAAAAAGGACATACAATATTGTAATAATTATAATTTTTTTACAAGATCAAAATAATTTTTGGCCAAAAACACTTGTGATATTGATTAAAATAAATTACAGTGATTATGGTTAAATAATGTTTAACAAACGACTAAACCCTGATATTAAGTTCCCAAATTACTAATACACTTGTCAAAAACCCATTGGCTTACAATATTTTCACCCAATAAATTGTAAAAAATATATGGATTATTGGGATATTATTAAATTTAATTTATCTATATAAAATGTTATTTAAGGAAAAAAACATTTTGTACCTTTAATACTTATAAAACATTGAGATATTTGAAAAATATCATATTTTCGGATATAAATATATTTTTCAAAGATAAATGTGTAAATTGTACCCTGATAAATTATCATCAATTTTTAGAGAATATTAAATACAAAAAATGTATAAGATACACCAACTTAGTGATTACTTAGTTAATAATTAATAAAAATTAATAATACTATAAATATTAAAAGTGAAATATATTGATTTATTTATCATATTTAATTATTTTTCATATGAATATATCTTGTTACCAAACTGTAAAATTAATATATTTGAATTCCAATATCATTTTTATATTTAAAATTAAATTAAATAAAAAATGTCAAAATTGATATTATTGTTATTTTACAATAAATGATATTTTATTAAATGATTTAAAATTAATAAAAGATATATATTAGGCCAAGTGACTTGTATGTGAATATGTATATTTATATATTAAATATTTTCAATTAAGGTACCAATTTATCTTTTATATTTAATATATTGATCTATATATTGTAAAAATGTTTCTAACACGGCCCGAGTTTAAGAAGTGTTTCAACACGCCACATGTGCTTGTTTTAAAATTAATATCCAAAACACATGCGAATTTTATGTTATAAATTAGATACTATATTAATAATTCACAGGTCCTTATTTTATAAAAAGTTTCACTATATTTTAGTTTTAATGGATAAATTACAATGGTTATAAAACTAGATACTTTAATAAAAAATGATAACATTGTAGAATCTTATATTTTAAGGAACAAAACTATTAAAATGCTCTTATTTTTGTTTTTTATAAGTTTTTATAGACTATTATTCTCATTTAATCCATTGTTTTTTCATTTTTGAGGCACATTAGGTAAGGTATAACTCCCATTAATGAATTCCTTTTGAAATTTACAAGAGTTCGACCCCCTCCACTATAAAAATATAGGCACTCTAACGCCTCCTCACACTGCTCAAGACCAATTGGATCATCCAAAATCTACCCAAATAGTTACCAAGAATACCTTCCATCAACTTATAATCATATCCTTTAGTATAAATACATCTAAGTATTCCATTTATTACATACCAAAAGGAGTTAACATGTTAAGAGGTAACGACTTCCCTCAAGATCTTTTAATTTATTTGGTTATACACCCCTTCATTTCATATTAGTCCTTGATTTTATAAAAAACTAGAATAATAATTATAATATGATTTTTTAATGATATAGGGTTGACCTAAACATACACAAAAATCCATCTAATGGGTAATGGCCATACTATTTCTGTGTACGATGTACTAACACCTCACAAAATGATGATTGTTCATTTTTTTTCTTTTAACAACATTCATGGTTGGCAATTATGATACAAAATATAATTATATAGGGTATTGATGATATTTATAATGTGTTAATTCTTATTTAATTAATTTATAAATAAAAACTGTATACTTTCCATTTTGTGTAAACACAATAACATCGTTTGTTGAAGTGTGGACTATCGCCCCTCAAAGTGACATGAATCATTCAAACAATATATGGAACTTATAAAGGATTGTTTTAATAAAACTATGTAATATATATCACATAGATATTATAATAGAATTATAATATTTATATTTATCATTTACATTCTTTATTTTAAATATTAAAAAGAAATGAAAGCAATGTTCACGCGTACGTACGAACTACTGTCTCCATAAAGCGTGCATTTATTTTCTTATCTCCAAACAATATAGATTATTCTAAAAACATGTATATATATATACTAAATTATTATGATATTAACATAATTTTTAACATTTGTGACTTTATTAAATCCTGAACTATTTAATAGAAACAACAAACGAAAATTCCAAACATTCTTTCGAAAACTAGGCAATTAACACACAAAATAGTGAAAAAAAAGAATGATTTTTGAAAAAAAAGAAGATATTATAATAAGATGATATATGATATTATAATAATTATTATTTTAATGATATATGTTAGTAAAATATTTTAAACCACAATACGGTATGATAAATATCCCACAAAAAGGAAAGTTATGGTAAGATATTTATTCTAAATTTACATTCCATTAAGACTTTTTTATTATTATGCACCATATAACATTTATATAGTGTATATAATGACCTTTTACAGGTCAAATGATCAATTACCTTATTTTCATGATGTTATATATTTTATTTATTTCTGTTTATTTCTGAAGATTTTGACTTAAATGATTCAAATTGGTGTGGGACACTTTGGATGTTTAATGATTATTTTCCTCAAGAATATATTTGTTGATCACCTTTGCCATCTCACATTATTTCGATTGTAAAATTTATCTTGAAAAATAAATCTATTTAAATATCCACATTATTGGGTGATGGATATTATCATTTCCTAAACAGTGTATCATTTTACCGATAGTGTTAACTTGGACATCTGTTTGATTAATTATGATTTATTTATAAATCAGTATCTTTTATTCAATACAGATATTTGATAAGGGGTATTATTTATTTATTAAATCCATTATTATATATTAATAATTCTTTGGATTGGTATGACATTGGTGGGGGACTCTTATAGATATCCCCTCGATATATCGGTAGTCTCATGAGATGAAATAGTTGTCCATAATATGTGGGATTTTACTCGATATCTAAACTATCATTTTACTAGTATTGATGGTATTAGTTCCATGTACATAAGAATCATCCAGTCCAATAATTAATAATTTCCCTCATTTAGTTTTAGTTATTACTAATCGATGATATTTTTCATCAATATATCAATGGATACATTTTATTTTCAGTTCATTGATTAAATTTCTATTGTTATAAGATATTTACCTTTCCATGTTAATTTTTTCATATTGATTCATTATTTCTTCAACATTACATACCCTTATAGTGAAATCAATATCACCCTTATTATGTTTTCATTCCCCATTTTATGAATAAGGAATATTTTCATAATTTATCAATGATGTAGTTTAGTTTATTTTATCACATATCATGTTTTTATTTTCTATTTCCCTCTATATTATGGGATTCATGTATGTAATATTTCATTCCACGAAATCTAAAATTTCTAGGTCCTTCAAGATTGGATTTCATGTAATCAAACCAATTTAATATAATAATGCCCTGACTCTAGGATTCCGGGGATGGGGCATTACAGTTGGTATCTAGGGAAGTTTCAAATTATCATTGGAAACTAGATTTAGAGAACTTAGATTAGGGACAACAACCTGAAGATATACATATAGGTTAATTATAGAAGAACATCCTAGAATTTTTGTAAATTAGAGATTATTTGGGTACTTCGAGAAACATAACCCTATCTGGATACAACAAGTTGATGTTGTTCTAGAACGGATGTACATAAGAGTAAAAACATCGACTTGTTGTTCCGAGTTTTACTTAGTGTACCCCGGGACACGATAATGGGCCTTACTAAGAACTTCATTTGACACACCTATGGGATATTCTAAATATTGCTCTCATTTTAATTACATACCATTATGAATTATTTTAATGTAATGATTTTCCCAAAGTAAAGAATTTTTATGATTATAGGATTAACAATGAACAAATTTATGTTAATTACTATAAAATATTTATAATTATATATTATGTTATGATTTAATCCATTATATTCCATTATTTAGAAATGGAACCCTAGATAATAATGAGAACAATAGAAATTCATATGATCTAATGATAAAGAAGTAAAATATTTTTTATGGTCCTAAGTGATCATTTCAAAGGGAAGTTTTGTCTAAAGTATTCTATTCATACGAGGAAATAATATCATGTGATAAAAAGATATGTAATGAATTATCCATTTTCTATGGACCTGAATAGAATAAAGAGGACAACAGGATGGCGTATAAAAACATGGATGGAGGGAATAAGGAAATGAAGTACTTACCCACATGTGATAACTATGAAAATAACCACCCTGGTACTTTCATAAAAGGAATGGGAGTTTACTACAATTATAGAATGAAAGGCCAACAATCTTGAGATTTCAAGGGTAAGAAAAATGTTTCGAACATAAAATTCTTTGACTGCAAGGATTTGTGACACTGCGAAAATAAATTTCTCAAGATTGAAAGGAATATGTCTCAACTGATTCTATTGGATAATAGTCAAGTTATACTAATGATTCAGAAGAAGGGGAATAATTAATAACCAATTAATGAATTATGTCATTTGTATATTTATTTTTACAATGTACAAGTTATAAGAATTATGGAATATATTTTGATTTTACTGTATTAAATATTCATTATGGATTTTTGACCATATGTTAAATGGTACTGAGAAAATTTATTTAGTAGAACGTTTAAACTTTTGTAAAATATATTATTAGGGGAAATAGAACCCTTAATATGTTCATGATGTTGATATATTTATGAACAAATGATTGATTTAGATATATTTTTTCTACCTTTGAACTGATTAATGACTTTTCAATAAGTGGTCGATGGTATCATTGATGGAGTTTGCATCATTTCTAGATTTAAGGAATATAACAATAAACTATGTTCTATTTAATGAATAAGAAGAATGAATGTTTTTAGTAAGGTTTTATAGTAATTAAATTTATTACTACATTCACATTTCTGGAATGTGATTCTTAAAATCCACATAATGTTATTTGATAATGTTATTTTGAAAATTTGGTGAACATTCTTGCTATGTGTTGGGTAATGTTATTTTGTAAAAGTTAATCATTTATAAAGTTGTTTTATATGATCATTGGATGAGATTTAGCAGGTTAATGTATTACATAACCATATGATGCATCACGTGGTAAATGTTGAAGTATAAATTGTTTAATTTATAACAAAATTATTAGATTTTTCTTATAGGAATGTGCCAAGTAAGTATTTCTACATTTATTCCTTGAGAGTGAATGAATTCCTCAACTCCAGAAAAAAATATTGAAACCAAAAAAGATTTATGGCCTTGTAATTGTAAACTTTAATTTATTCATGTTCTCTGGGACTCTCCACCAGAACCTCATTTTTATATTTTTCTTCTATCTCCATTTATCCATTTCGCATATATGTTCTCATACTAGAGAACCTAGTTATATGTCTATTTTACTATTTTATCTATAAAATTAAGAAGATTTATTATTAAACTTATTTATGATGAGGTTTTTTCAACAATATTTTATTTACAAATAACAATCCCCTGATTACTAATATCTTGTTTAAATTATGATTACCATATTAAAATAATGTGGTGATAATGTAACACCCTAAGAAATTACAATGTTTTAATTTTAGAATAAAATTTATTTTGTTTCTATCATTATTTATATGAAATAACATGTTATGCTTATGCTATACAAAACACATGATTAGTATGGACACAAGAGCGGGTTATTCTACCTTTTAATAGCAAAACTAATTTGAAACTACATTTGTACAATTATAGAAATATTATTTTTCAAAATAAACAATAATTTTGAAATCAAAATTTCAAAATTATCTTCGGGATATTTTTTGGTATTTTTCTAAAAAATGACATTTTTTGATAAATAGTAAAAAATAATGTATTTAAAATAAAAATGGCCATTTCTTTTAAATAGTAATTATTTTTAAATTACATAAAAATTTTGTTTTTAAAGTTAAAATATATCAACTATAAATATATTAATAAAATTTTATTAATGGTAATCATTTTTATATTGACATCATAAATAAAAGCTTGTTAAACTTTTGAACGTTTTTTACTTTAAAAATATCCATTCTCGCAATGTTTGTGGGTTAGAGTTAATATTACTTTTCTGGAATCAATGATATGAATTTTGAAAAATGGATATAAATACTTTTAATCAATATAAAATTTTTGGTCTAATAATGAAAAGTATATTTTTCAAAAAATATATTCGTGAAAGGTATTAAAATTAATTACGGTGATAAAGGTAAAATTAGGATTAAGAAGAGACTAAACCCTAACCTTGAGTTCCAAATGACCTAAATTATTATCAAAAAACCATTGGATGCAAATATATTGAATCCAACCCCTATTGTTTCAAATTTTATACATTTTTTGGATTTTATTAAATGGAAGTTCCTTTTATAAAAGTTCAAGTAAGGAAAAAGCCAAAAAGAAAAGTTTACTTACCTTTAATATTTATAAGACATTGATATATGTAAAAAAATCACATGTATGGTTATTCATATATTTTTTAAAGATAATTTTTTTAACTTTATAAATAAAATTTATCATTAATTTTTAGTGATGATGTAGTTCCATAAAATTCTTAACAGACGCCAACATAGTGATTATTTAGTTAATAATTAACTAAAATAAATGATACTATAAATATTAAAAGTGATGTAGATTGGTTTACATATTATATTTAATTTTTTATAAATATTAATATATCATGTCACATAATTATAAATTAACATATTTTAATTACAATATTTTTTTATATTTTATAATTAAATTAATAATGTCGAAAATGATATTATTGTTATTTTATGATAAATGATATTTTATAAAAATGATTTAAAATTAATAACAGTCCTATATTATTATATTTAATTTTTAAGTGTTAAAAAACATTAAATATGGTATATTAATTGAACAATTATTCAATTATAGTTAACCTACTGACATATATATTGTAAAAATATTTTTAATATGGTTCGGGTTTAAGTAGTGTTTTAGCGAGTCACATGCGCTTTTTTTAAAATTAATTTCCAAAAACATGGTATTTTTATTTTATAAATTATATATTATATTAATAATTCAGTTTCTATTTATTTTATAATACATTTCACTTTATTTTAGACTTAAAGGTAAAATTAAAGAGGTTAGAAAACTAGATTCTTTATTAAAAAATGATAAAAATCGTGAATCATAGAAGTTATTAAATTTTTTTAATATGTATTTATTTTTGTGTGGTGGATGTTTTTATAGAACATTATTCCACTTAAATCCATTATATTTACATTTTTTGGCGCATTAGGTAAGTTAGACATCCAATTAATGAATACTTTTCAGTATTTACAAGAGTGCCACTCCCGCTCCACTATAAAAGGAATGAAATCTACCCCTTCCCCACACCTCTCAAGACACATTGGATCTTCCATAATCCATAAAAATAGCCTCTCAAAATACCTACCATTGATATAGAAGCCCCAATTTTGTGATGAAATCCTTATATGGAAGCCCTTTTTTACAAATATAATGGAGTTACCCAATTACCAGGTAACATCTTCTTCCAGGATCTTTTAATTTATTTGTTTCTCCACCCCATAATTTCTTATTATTCATTTATTTTATTACAAAACAATTATCCTCAATATACTAGGATGTTTTTATGATATGGTTTATTCCTACACATGCGCACAAATTCATCTAATGGTTAAGGAATATATTGTTTCTGTGTACGATTAACAACTGCATCACGAAATGATAAATATTCATTTTTTTGTCCATTAACAACATTCATGGTTGTCCATTACGATGGAAATGTATTTATATATGATATAAATTATAATTATATTTTATTTATTCTTATATACTTATTTTATAAAACACAACCTTATACATTCTATTTTGTGTCAATACAAAAACATCAATTGTGGAAGTGTGGACTACCGCCCTCTCAAAGTGATGCGATCGATTAACACTATACATGGAACTTATAAATAATTGTTTTATTAAACCTATGTAGAATATATGACACATATATGATACTATAATTATAATATAAATTCATATCATTTACTTTCATTCTTTTAAATATGATAATGAAATGAAAGTAGTGCTTATTTTATGAATTACCTACCATCTCCATGAATGGTGCATTTCATTTATTATATAAAAACATTATATATTAGTATAAATACATATATATATATATAATTAATATATATTATATTAAAATCATGGTTTAAATTCAGTATTTTATGTAATAATTTTCTATTTAATATGATCAACAATTGACAAGTCAAAACCTACGCATGAAAACCATGAAATTAACACCAAAAATAGTGAAAATAATGAATGGTTGTAAATAAAAGAGTAATAATATATTATAAAAACTATATATGTGATAATATATACATGATTATGTTTATTATAAAAGTGATTTAAATATTTTTAATCAACTGTATAAGAGGATTAAGAAAACACAACAAAAAGAAGGTTATTATAAGGGATTTCCTATAAATTTACATTCCATTGAGACTTATCTATCGTCATGCACCACTTCACTTTTATATGGTGTATATACAAACATTTTTCATATTATATCATTAATCCCGCTATTTTAATGATATTATAAGTTTTACATAATTTAATTACTTAATGGATGTTATGATTTAAATGTCTCAAAGTTCTATGAGACACTTTTGAATGTTTAAAAATTATTTTCCTCAAGAATGTGTTTAATGATAACCTTTAAAATATCACCTTATTTTGATTATTATATTTATCTAGAAACAAAAAAAAATTATTTAAATATCCAAATTATTGTGTTATATATATTATTATTTACTAAACAATATGTCATTTTATAGAGAGTGTTTTGTTTGAAAGTGGTCTGATTAACAATGGAATTATTTATAAATCAGCATCTTTTATTCAAAACAGATATTTGATAAGGAATATTATTTATTGATTAAATCCATTTTTATATATGGGGAATCCTTTTGAAAGAAATCGCATTGGTGGGTCCTGATTATGTATATCCCCTCAATGCATCAGTAGTTTCATGAGATGATGTAGTTGGTCAAAATAGATTGTTTTTTTACATGATTTATAAACTATCTTCTAAAAGGTATTGAAATTAATGGTTCCATGTATCTAAGAAACATGGATTCCAATAATTAATAATTTACCTTATTTGGTTTTTTTATTATTCATCCTTAATATTTTTCATTGGCATATCTATAGAAACATTTACTTTTAAGTTCATTGATTAAATGGAATGTGTTATTAGTTATTTACACTACCATGTCAATTTATTTCTATTGATTCGTTATTGCTTCCACATTACATTCCCTTACTAAGAATTTTATCTCACCCTAATTATGTTTCATTTCACCATGTTATGAAGAATAAATAATTGAATAAGTGTTTAGGGATTAAGTTTATTTTATTTTATTATGTATCATGTTTTGGTTTTTAATTTCCCAATATATTAGGGATATAATGTATGTAATATATCTTTCCAAGATTTCTATACTGATTATTCCCCCTAGATTTGTTTCCTTATAATCATTCAAATGTAATATTCCAATGGAACGGATCCAGGATTCTTTGGTCAGGGCATTATAGTTGGCATCGTGGTGAGTTTAGTAGCGACCTTAGAAACTAGATTTAAAAAACATAGATTATGTAGAAAAACCATTTGATAGACGTTGAGAATAATTATATAAGAACATAATAATTTTTTTAAACTAGATGTTATGTTGGTATTACCAGAAATAAACCCCTATATGAATACTATATATGGATGCGGCTCTATAACGGATATAACCAAGAGTAAAAACTCTTACAAGGTGTGGTGGGACTGACTCAGTGTAACAAAACTAGAAAAGGGGCTATTTCCATGGCACAAAACTGTGTTAATAGGAACCCAAACCGTGGCCATAGGCTATGGCCATAGTTTTGTCCAACCATGGTCGTTATCACCATGGCAGTAGGACCCGAACTATTGCCACATTTTGAATACTCTGGGAACATGCCACCATATTTTCCACCATGACGATTGACCTAGAGCCACTGTATAAACTGTGTATGTAGGTGGCTATTGGAATGATTTTAACCATGGAAATAACCTCAGAAAATTGTGGCAATGGGCTAAATCAAAAATGTCCCCAGTGGATTTCGATCATTGCACCTCCACTTTGCAATCCAGTGCACATACCACTACACTGCGCCACAATTCATATATATATATATATTATGATATATAAAATAATAAAAACTATGGTAATAGCCTCAAAACTGTGGCATTAGGGATTCCCGCCAATTTTTTTGGTGGGTCTTTTTGTTCCCATGTAACTGTGGGAACCTTATATCCCCAGTTTTGGGGAACCATGGCTATTGGGTGTCGAAAAAATTGGCATATAGCCCCGGTTTTGAAAACCGTGTCCATATGACACAAGACTATGGAAATATAAATGGAATATTTCCACGGTACTAAAAACCGTGTCTATAGCCCATGGAAAATATGCCTATATCCATGGTTTTAAAACCATGGGTATAGCCATATATAGCCACGATTTTAAAACTCGAGCTATAGGTCCATGGAAGTAGCTCCATTTTGCAATTGTGTTACCCGGTACATGAAAATGGGCCTTACTATACACCTAGTTTGAAACCCCTAGGAATATTCTTAGTATAGTTCACATTTTCATTACCTACATTGATGAAGGATTTTTAAGTATTATTTACCAAAGTAACCAATGATTATGATTCTAGGATTCATGACACATAATTGTTTTTTGCGTGCTATAACATATTTTGAATTATACATTATGTTATGATTTGATCCAATATATTTCATTTTATAGAAACCATTCCTAGAATAAGGAATGAGAACTAAACCAATTCATGTGATCCAATGATTTTTAGGATAATAACTTTTAGGGTCTAAACCCAAAATTTTGAAGGGAAGTAGTGTCTTAAGTTTTCTTTTCATAAACGAAAATAATATCACGTGATTATTATGTAGGTAAATAATTATCCATGTTATATGGATTGGAAGGGATGTACGAGGAAAAGTGGATGACATACAAAAAGATGGATGAAGGGGGGAAGGGAAGGACATACTTTCCCACATTCGATAATTGTGCAAATAAACTCCATGGAACTTGTTTGTTTGAATGTGATTTTTCTACAATTGTGGAAAGAAAGGATACCATTCTTTTGACTGAAATGTTAAGAAAAACGTTTCCAATGTTCAATACATTGAGTTCAAGGATATGGGACTCAATCCAAATAAATATCTCTAGTGATAAAAAATATATCCCAACTGATGATATTGGATAATGGTCAATTTATGAAACTTATTTAGATGAAGTTGGATGATTTATATGCATATTAATGAATTATTTCATTCTAATATTTTATCAGTGATTTATTGGTAATAAAAATTATGGAATATAATATCATTGTACTGTAGTACTTTTTCATTAAGTATTTGAGATCATATGTTGAATGGTACAAAGAAAAGTTATCCAATATAAAAGATAAATTTTAAAAAAATTATTATTGGAAATAAAACCATTAATATGTTTTTTATGTTGATATAATGATGAATGAGTTTTTGATTTTATATGTGTTGAGTACATTGAAACATATTAATAAATTTTTAATAAGTATTCTATGATATCATTGATGGAGTTTACATATTTTTGGAGTTATGGAATATATCCAATAATCGATGTACTATTTAAGGAATGAGAATAATGCACGTTCTCAATAAGGTTTTATGGTAATTCATGTTATTACTATATTCACATTCTTATTTTTTGATGATTAAAATCCGCTTCATGTTACATGATAAGTTTATTTTGTAAATTTGTTGAACATTATTCAAATGTGTATGATCACAATCTTTTTTAATAGATAACCATTTATAAATTGGTTTTATCTGATCATTGGATGATATTTAAGAGGTTAATGTATTACTTCACCATAAGTTGCATCATGTTCTAATTGATGAGGTAGAAATAATTAAAGGAATAACCAAAGGATAATATTTTTATTATAAAAACATGACAATGTTTTTATATTTACTTATATTATTAGAGAGTGAAAGAGTTCCTCAACTCTAGAAAAAAATTGTCCTGAAAAAAAAAATATTTCCTAGGACATTGATTTCTTATAAATCTTATGGCCTCAAAGATCATCATGGATTTATGGCCTTGTGATTGTTATCTTTATTTTAACCATGTTCTCTATCACATCCAATCAGAACATGATTGTTGGATTTTTCTTTCGTATTAATTTTTCCATTTCCCACCAATGTTCTCCTACAAGGTTTCATAGTTTTGAGACCATTATAATTTATTTTCATTAAAATTAAGAATATGTGTTATTAACCATATTTTTGATGATGGTTTTCAACAGTAGTTTATTTTCAAATATCAATCCGCTGATTACAAATAACAAGTTTTAATTGAGAGGACTCTATTTAATTAAGCTGGGGAAAAGGTATCACCCTAAGACATTACAATGCTTTAATTTTATAATAAAATTTATTTTGTTTATTTATTTATTTATACATAACACCATGTTACGATTATTATATACAATACATGGGATTACCTTGCACACAATACTGATTTTTTCCTTCTTTTAATAGAGCAGGTATTTTAAAAATAAATTTTGAAAAGTATATAACTCTTATTTTTCAAAATAAACATTATTTTTGAATTTGGAATGTGAAAATTATCATAGGTTTTTTTGATACTTTTCACAGAAGTTTCATTTTTTTATAAATATTCAAAAATAATGCATTTAAATTAAAAATGGTCATTTCAGTTAAATAATTATTACTGATAAATTATATTTTATATGGATTTTAATGTAACAATTTATAAATTATAAAGACATTAATCCATTTTTTCTTTGGAATCTATTTTATTTTGAATTATATATAGAAAAATATTTAACTTTTGATAATTTTTAAATTAAAAATCCTCTTTCTCACAACGTTTGTCGGATTGTCGTTAAAATTCATTTTTCCACATCTATGATTTGAATTTTTAAAAATAGAAATACGTGGTTTTAATCATTATAATATTTTTTTCTAATAATATTAACATTATTTTTTACAAAAAAATTATTACTGATAGTTATTAATATTAATTACAGTGATTAAGGTTAAAATAAGCTTAACAGGGGACAAAACCCAAATCTTAAGGGCTAAAATGTCCTACATACTTGTCCAGAAACCATTGGCTTCCAATATTTTTACCACATCCCCTATTAGTCCTAATTTTATGGGTTATTAGGATATTATTAAATGGAACTGTCCAACATAAAATATTAGTATGGAAAAAGACAAAAGAAACGATTCCTTACCTTTAATATTTATAAAACATTGAGATTTGTAAAAAACAACATATTTTCATTTATACATATCCTATTGAAATAAAAATGTCTTAGTTTTATCATAATAATTTATCATTAATTTTTATAGATTATTTAGTTACATACAATTCTTAAGAGTGGATAATTTAGTGAATATTCATTTAATACATAAATAAAATAAATGATAAAAATAAATATTAAAAGTGAAATTGATTGATTGATTTATTGTATTTAAATATATTTTTAGATGAATATAACATTTCAATGAAATGTAATCATAATATATTTTAATTAAAATATTGTTTTGATATTTCAAAGTTAAATTAAAATAATAATGTCATAATTGATATTATTTATATTTTACAAAAAATGATATTTTAATAAATATTTTAAAATTAATAAAAATCCTATATTCAATCAAGTGATTTTTAAGTGTTAATAAATATAAAATATGATCTTTTAATAGACCCATTGAAATTTTCTAGTCAAAATATTTATCCATGTATTGTGAAAAATTTGTTAACATATTTCAGGTTTATGTAGTGTTGTAGTGCTCTATAGGCACTTATTTTAAAATTAATTTCTAAAACACATGGGATTTTTATTTTATAAATTAGGTTTTATATTAATAATTCATGGGATCTATATTTTATAATTAATATAAATTAATTTTAGTATTAATAGATAAAATAATTAGGTTATAAAACTATATAAATTAATTAAAAATTGATATAATTAGGGAATCATAAAAATTAAGGAACCAAATTATTAAAATGCAGTTTTTTTGTGTGGTGGAGAATTTTTCCCTCAAACTCTTTTAATTTATTTTTTTCTCCCAACATTATTTCTTATTAATACTTGATTGTTGAAAAACACCAGTATCCTCAATATACTATGTTATTTATGATAGGGTTTATACCTAAACATTCAAAGACATCCATCTGATGGGTAATGAACATACTTTTTCGATGCACGACGAACTACCAAATCACGAAACGATGATTGTTCATTTTGTCCTTTAACAAATTTTTTTGATGGACATTATGATTGAAAATATATTTATATATGATATATATTTTACTTATAATGTATTTATACTTCTATAATTATTCTTTAAATCATACCCTAATTCTTTCTATTGTGTGTAAATACATTACATCATTTGTAGAAGTGTCGACAACCACCCACTCAAAGTGATGTGACTCATGCACACTATACATGGAACATAAAAAGTAATTGTTTTTATAAATATTTGTAAAATATATGACATATAAATGATATAATAATTATAATATAAATATTTATCTTTTACATTCATTCTTTTTAATATGAAAAGTATTGTTCATTCATACGTACAACCTACCATCTCCATGAATGGTGAATTTCACTTCTAATCTCTAATATTCATAGATTATAAAAAATAAATATATATAATGAATATATATGATATTAACTTCATGGTTTTCATCTGGGATGTTATTGAATCACACACTATTTAATAGGAACTACAAATGACAAATAAAATACACACTTGTAAATTTTTTGAAATTAGCACCTGAAATATTGATAATAATGAAATATTATTAACAAATGAGTTATAAGATATTATTATAAGATGATATATGTTATTATAAAAATTATTATATTTATGATTTAATTTAATAAATATTTTATGCACTGTATAGGAGAATAAAGAACACACAATAAAGGAAGGTTATGGCAACAAATATCATCTCAATTTACATTCCATTGAGACTTATTATTTGTTATGCACCAATTAAGATTTATATGTTGTATATATTTAAAGTTTCAATGTTATCTTCCAAATGAAATTATTTTCATGATATTATACATTTCATTTAATTTTAATCCTTCATGGAGATTGTTATTTAAATGTTTCAATGTGTTATGGGACATATTGGAATGTTTAATGATTATTTTCCTGAAGAATGAGTTTAATGATCACCTTTTCAATCACACCTTCATTTGATTGATACATTTCACATGAAATAATCACTGTATTAAAATATCCACATTCATGGTTTATGTATATCATTATTTCCCTAACCGTATATCATTTTAAAAATGGTGTTTTCTTTGATTGTTTTTTGATAAACTGGGGAATTATTTATAAATCACTATCATTATTCAATGAAAATATTTGATAAGGAATATTATTTTTTATTAAAGATACTATAATATATGAGTAATTATTTGGACAGGTAAGAAATCGGTGGGGACTGATTATAGATAGCACATCGATGCATCCGTAGTCTAATAAGATGAAATAATTGGCAGAAATTGATGGATTTTTAACCAATATCAAACTGTATTGTGAAAGGTATCGACGGTAATGGTTCCATATACCTAAGAAAAATGGTTTCCAATAATGAATAATTTCCCTAATTTATTTTTAGTCATCCATGATATGTTTCATTGACATATCTACGGAAACATCTTATTTTTGGTTCATTGATTAAATGGAATGTGTTAGGAGTTATTTAATAGTGCATGTTAATTTTTTCACATTGATTCATTATTTCATCCACATTACATACAATTATCAAAAAATTTAGCTCTATCTTATTATGTTCCCTTTAACTAGGTTATGAAGAAAAATCAATGAATAAGTGTTCAATGATGCCGTTTATTTTATTTTTTTATGTTTCGTGTTTGTATTTCCTATTTACCATTATATTATATGTATCATGTATGTAATATAGATTTCCAAGACTGATAAACAAATTAGTCCTTTAATATTTGATTCCTTGTAATCAATAAAATGTAATATAATAATCACCGGATCTGGGATTCATGGGTTGTGGAATTACAGTTGGTGTTAAGGGATGTCTAGCGGAAACCTTGGAATATAGATTTAGAAAACATATATTAGGGAGAATATCCCTAATATTGACATTGCGGATAAGTATCAAATAAAATCCTACAATTTTGGTAATTTAGATATTAGGTGGGTATTTCATGAAATAAATACCCATCTGGATACTATATATGGACGTGGTTCTGGCACCAATGTACATTAGAATAAGAACTAAGACAAGGTGTTCAGAGCCTGACTCGGTGTAAACTAGTACATGATAAAGGGCCATACTACACACCTAGTTTGGAACACCTGAGTTATATTTTAAGGATATTACAAATTTTCATTACCTAACATTATTAAGGAGTTTAAACAAATTATTTTCCCCAATGTAACAAATGTTATTGATTATAGGATTCATGAAGCATAAATTTATGTTATGTTCTATACCATATTTATAATTATAAAATATTTCACGATTTAACCTATTATATTCCATTTTTTAGAAATTACACCTTGAATATGGAATGATTACTCAACCAGTTCACATGGTATAAAAATTAAGAAGGATAATATCTTTTATGGTCTTCAGACACAATTTCGAATGGAAGTAGTGTCTCAAATACTCACTTCATACCAGGAAATATTATACTGTACTAATGAGATAAGTAAAAAATTATCAACGTTCTATGTATTTTAAGTAAAGTAAGAGATGAATATTATTTCATAGAAAAAGATGGATGAATGGAAGATAATAAATAAGTACTTTCCCATTTGTGATAATTTTGGAAATAAACACCTTGTTACTTCCTTAAAAAGAATTGGAATTTTCTACATGTGTGGAATGAAATGACACAAGGCTTGTGATTTCAAGGGTAATAAATTTTTTCCAATGTACAGTGATTCCACTATAAGGATATTGGACACTATTCAAATCAATGTCTCAAGAATCAAAGGAATATGTCCCAACTGATGTTATTTGATAATGGCCAGGTTATATTATAGTTTTAGATGAATAAGATTGAATAGTATTCATATTCATGAATTATGTATTCTCTATATTTTAGAACTGATTTATAGGTTAAAAGAATTATATAATATATTATGATTTTACAACAAATATTTTTTGTTAAGGATTTAAAATCATCTCCTGAATGGGACAATGAAAATATATTCCGTAGAATTTTCATCTTTTCAGGAAACACGTAATTACGGGAAATAAATCCCTTAATTTTTTCTTAGTGTTGATATAATTATGAAGAAATGATTGATTCAAATATTTATTTACTACCTTAGAACTGATTAATGCCTTTTTAATATAGGGTATATTCTATCATTGACGGAGTTTACAACATTTTTTATTGAAGGAATATATCCACTAATTTATGTTCTATTTAATGAATAAGAATCATGCTTCATTTCAATATGGATTTACCCTAATTCATGTTATTACTATATTCACATGCTTGAAATGTGATGATTAAAAGTTACTTCATATTATTTTATAAGTTCATTTTAGAAATTTGATGAAATTTATTCCAATGAGTTTGATCAAAATCTTTTGGAAAATTTAACCGTTTATAATTGGTTTTTATTGATCATTTGATGAGATTTCATTGGTTAATGTGTTACTTACCCATATGATGCATCAGGTGTTTATATGTGAAGTAGAAATAGTTCAAAAAAATACCAAAGGATAATATTATGATTATAGAAACATGGAAAGTAAATATATTTAGTTGTATTCTTATAGAGTGAAAGAATTCATCAACTCCAAAAAAAATAATATTGAAACCAAAAATTATGTCCTAGAACCTTCATTTCTGATTAATTAAATGACCCCTTAGATAATCACAGATTTATGGCCTTGTGATTGTTAACTTTATTTTATCCATGTTCTCTAGAACTCTCCATAAGAACATGATTGTACGATTTTTCTTCCATATCCATTTTTTTATTTCCCACCTATGTTATCCTACATGGTAACCAAGTTAAATGACCATTGTACATTATTTTCTCTCTAATTAATATGATATGTTATTAACCCTATTCGTGAGGAGGTTTTTTCAATAATATTTTATTTTAATGTATCAATTTATTGATTATTAATATCTTGTTTAAATTAGGAGGACACCACTTAAATAAAGTGGGTACAGTGTAACACCCCTAGAAATAACAATTTATTAATTTTAGAATTAAATTATTATTTTTCTATATTTATTTATACACAACTCCATTTTATTATTATATTATACAAAAAATGGGATTAGTTTTCATGCAAGACCACATTCTTCCTATTTTTTAGGGCTCACCTTTTTTAAAACTAAATTTTGAAAATTTTATAAATATTATTTTTTTAAAATAATCACTAATTTTAAATTCTTAAATTTAAAATTATCATAGGTTTAAATATATGTTTTTTTTGATAAGTTTAATTTTTCAGATGAATAGTGAAAACAACTACATTTTTATTAAAAATGGAATTTTCATTTAAATAATGATTACTATTAAATTATATATTAAATTAATTTTTAAACTAATAATATATAAATTATATATATATATATATATTAAAATATATTTAACTTGTGGAATTTTTTAGCTTTAAAAATATGTTTTCGCACGACGTCTTTGGGATTAGAATTAATCTTACTTTTCCAAATTATATGATTTGAATTTTGAAAAATGGAAATACATAGTTGTAATAAATATATTATTTGGGGTCTAATAGGTTCAACATATTTTTTTATGAAAATATTAGCAAATGTGATTAAAATTAATTATAGTGATTAAAATAAAATTATGCCTAACAAGGGGATAAAATCTAATCTCAAGGAATAAATGACTTGGAAACTTGTCCCAAAACCATTGGATCTGAATATTTTTTCAACATCCACTATTGGTTCAACTTTTATGGGTAATTAAGATATTTTTTAATAGAATATCTGTATATGTTACGTAAGGAAAAAGAAAAAAATAAAAGTTTCCTGACCACTTTCATTTATAAAAACATGAAATATGTAAAAAAATAATATTCTCTATTATAATTTTATATTAATAATTTTTCATTAATTTTTATATATTATTTATTTAGATAAAATTATTAAGAGACACCAATGTATTGATTGTTTATTTAATAATTAACTAAAAAAATGATATCCTAAATATTAGACGTGAAATAGATTGATTTCATTAAAGGAATTTATTGTTATTTACATGAATATATCATGATACACAACTATAAAATTTATATATTTGAATTCCAATATTTTCTAGTTTTTTAAATTTAAAATAAATAAATAATGTCCAAATTTATATTATTGTTATTTTTCAATAATTGATATTTTATTAAAATATTTAAATTTAATAAAAATATAATGTTTTCCCAAATAATTTATAAGTTTTTATAAATATTAAATACGTTATCTTATTAGGCCAAATTATCTTTTATAATTAACATATTTACCAGTATATTGTAAAAAAATTATTAACATTGTCCATGTTTAAACCCTGTTTTAGCGCGTCACTAGCACTTGTTTTAAGATTAATTTCTGAAAAACGTGAGATTTTTATTTTATAAATTATAATAAATATTAACTAAAATATGGCTATATATTTTATAAAAAATATAACTTTATTTTATTCTTAATGTTAAAATTACTTATGTTATAAAACTAGATGCTTTAGTAAAAAAATGATAAAATTTGGGAATCTTAGAAGATAAAAAGAAAATTATTAAAATGCAATTATTTTTTGGTGATGGAAGTTTTTCATGAAAATTATTCCCCATTAATCCATTATTTTTCCATCTTTCATCACATTAGGTATGTTTTAACTCCCATTAATGAATATCTTTTTGTATTTACAAAAGTGCCACTCCCCCTCCACTATAAGAAGGCATTCCCTCTACCTCTTCCACACACATCTCAATTGACATTTGTTAATCCTAACTATACCCAGATAGTCTCCCAAAATCCATCCCCTAGACCAATAATTGTCTAATTGTTCATAAATATACCTAGTATTATCTTTTGGTACAAACCAAAAGGAGTTACCACATTAAGAGGCAATATCTCCCCTCAAGATATTTTAATTTATTTATTTCTCTACCCCTTCATTACTTATCATTCCATGAATATATAGAAACATAAGTATCCAAAATATAATAATATATTGTGTTGATTAGTTTTATACATACATATAAACACATATCTATCAAATTGGTAACAAAAATATAGTTTTTTGTACAACAAAGTACAGCCTCTTGAAATGATGATTGTTTATTTTTTTTCTATCCCCATCATTGATGGTTGGACACAATAATGGAAACTCTATATAAATATGATATAAATGGTATTTATAATGTCATTATACTTTAATTATTTTAATTCATTCCCTTATACTTTTCATTTTGTGTAAAATGACATCATCGTTTGTGGAATTGTGGACAACCGCCCCCTCAAAGCGATGTGACTCAATAACCCCATACATGGAATATATAGAGGATGGTTTTAATAAAAATATGTAAAATAAATTATATATGTATGATAAAGGAATTATAATATAAAGAAGAGTAATTTACATTCATTCATTAAAATTTGAAAATTAAATGAATGTAGTGTCCATGCGTAAGTACGACCTATCGTCTCCATGAATGGTGCATTTCATTTCATTTCTCCAAATGAAATAGATTATTATAAGTACATATATATAGTTAATATATATGATATTAACATTATTTTTTTACATTATAGAGAAGATTATATCATGATCTAATTAATATGATCAACAGATTACAAGTTAAAATATTCTTGTGAAAACTAGGCAATTAACACGAGAAAACGTTAAAATAACGAAACAGTGTTAACAAATGAGTAATAAGATAATATAAGAAGATGATATATGATATTATAAATTTTACTATGTTTATGTTTTAATTATGTAATGTATATGAAACCACTATATAGGGGGATAAATATAACATAATTAATGGATGTTTAAGGTATGGGATTTCTTCTAAATTTACATTCCATTAAGTATTATTTGTTGTTATACACCACTTCACTTTTACAAGGAGTATATACAATACTTTTCTTATTATACTATAAATAGAATTATTTTAATGATATTATATGTTTAATTTAATGTATTTACTTATGGAAATTATGATCTAAATATTTCATAGTTGTATGGGACACCTTGGAATATTTAATGATTAATTTCCTCAAGATTGTGTTCAGTGATCACCTTTGAAATCTCACCCGACATTGGTTGTTAAATTTATCTTGAAAAAATATATTTATTTAAAAATAATCATTGTTCGGTGATTTATATTATTATTTCCCAAACCCTATATCATTTTACATAGGGTGTTTACTCTGACAGTTATATAACTAATTAGGGAATTATTGATAAATCTATATATTTTAATCAATACAGGTATTTGATAAGGAATATTATTTATATATTAAATCAATTATTAGATGTGATTAATTCATTGGATATGTTTTACATGGGTGGGTCTGAATTATATATATCCCCTCGATGCATCAGTAGTCTCATTAGATGAAATAGTTGTCCAAAATAGATGAGTTCTTACATGATAGCTAACCATCTTGTGAAAGGTCTTGATGGTAATGGTTTCTTGTACCTAGGAAACATGGTATCCAATAATTGATAATTTCTCTCATTTCGGTTTATTTATTATTTAACCATGAGATTTTCTATCTGCATATCAATGGATATATAAACTTTTTAGTTCATTAATTAAATGTCATTTGTTATCATTTATTTAACATTCCATGTTAACTTATTCGTATTTATTACTTATTTATTCTAAATTAAAAACACTTACCAGGATTTTAAGATCACCATTATTATGTTTCCTTTCCCTAGGTTAGGAAGATTAAATCTTTGGATACTTGTTCAAGGATGTATTTTATTTCATTTTATTATTTTTATTTTTTTTTCTATTTCCCATTGTGTAATAGGTATCATATATGTATTTTGGGTTTCTAAGACTAATATATTTGATTGGTCTATTCAGATTTTATTCCTTGTAATCATTCCAATTTAATAATATAATTCATCGACTCAAGGATTATTGGGTCAGGACTTCATAAAACAACCTTGTGAGTTATAAAAACATAATTTTATATCATTGTTATTTTAGAAAATATTATAAATAAAGTTGTTCTTTGATAGGGTTTTTAATTAAACAAACATAGATTCCACATACCTATAACCCCGTCGGGTCCACCAGAATGTCAGAAGTTCTTTCTTGGTCGCCATGATTAATTAAAAAGTTCAATGGGAATTAAAATTATTCTTTAGGAATGAAATTACAATAATAAACAGGAAAATATTAGAATGTATTATAATAAATATCAGTGCATGGTGGAACTATATAATGAATTATTCAAGCATGAAACTGAAACTTTCAATAATGAGGCATATAATTATAATAACATCATTAAGAAACCATAAAATATAATCAGTAAAAACATAAGGAAAACTATTAACTTATATATATCCATCCCTTATGTAAAATATATAAAATTTATCCCAAAAGTGGATCAAGTAGATTATATCCCAATCTTGTCAAATGCATGATGGAAAAAAAATATCCATAAATATCCATATTAATTATTAAGTGAAAAAACCACATCCAAGATCGAAAAAACTGGCAATTTCTTACTAATAGAAATAAATTCTCATTTTACATAAATCACATGAAATAAGGGATCTATACATATAGATTGTGTATGTATTGTTAGAGGAATAATCCCAATAGGGAAAAATTCATATTATTTAAGAATAATTTTATAAAACAAAAAATAAATTTTAGTTTGAAATTATAAATAGTAAAAGTACAAATTCATTTTATTTAATAAAATAAAAATGACAACTATTGTTATAATTTTTTTAATTGAATGTAAATCCCACATATTCCATAAAGTAAAAATATTTTACAGAGGAAAAAAATTTCATTAAATGATAAAGAATTTTTAAATATTAATTATTTAAATAATAGGAATGAGATAATCCTATGTAAAAATTTCACAATTACATCAATAAATAAAATTTCGCCTTTGATAGTTTGTAAAAATAATATTTTTTTGGAACATATTTAAAATTTAAGAACATTTTATACCATAAGGATTTGAATATAAAGTAATATAAACATCAATGAATAATAAAATTAACATAAATAAAAACAACAATCGATGTTATAGGTACCATGAGATGATATCCTAAATACTAAAGAGACTATCTAGATTAGGAATGGTAAGAGTCTGTTAGATTTTATGTGTTGCGACCCTATCATTATTTAAAACTAGATTTCTGTAATTTTTTTATAGTGGAATCCCCCCCATAATAACATCATAATCATTCATTGTGTGAAACATTCACAATTAAAATCAAAACATAGTTTATGATTTATAGTTATTATTCTAACATATAGTCCTAGGGAATCCCATTGTATTTTTTAAATAAAGTTGGAATATAATTAAAAAAATAATCTCAGTATCTCATTACTTAATCGTATTTCATAATTCTATACTTAATTAATTAAATCAAATAATTTCATTATAAAATCATTAGAAATCACAATTTATCCCAAATTTAAATATATGGAATAAAGGTGTATACTGTTTTCGGTGTAAGAAAAAAATTAATAAATGTAAAATGGGACATTGTTCTTTAAAAACATTAAAGAAATCAGATTATAGTTTATTTATTAATAATAATAAATTATTCTATGTGTACTGGCCAATGGATTTTCCATGAGAGTGAACTAACTCAGTTTTGGTTTTGAGGGTTCCCGAGCCACTACTGGGTAGAATGATAAATTTCACCTATTGAATAATCATCAAAATATTTGTATGGTTTATGTTGATACTAGAGTATACTGTTTAACCGTCGTAAGAAGACTATTATGATTCTTTGATTGATTATTTTTATGGGATTTTTTGATCTTTAATAAATTAATAAATTAATTTCATGCATGTGAGAGACGTAAACCATCAATATCACATTAATAAAAACACATGTAGAAAATTTATCATCATTGTTTGATTGTTGAAATAGGTTCTACCTATGAGGTGTAAACTTTTATGTTCTTGTACCAAGTCCCACATTGGGATCATTTCATGTCATTAATTAAAACATTGTTTAGCATTATTAACAATCATTATATGTATCTGATGATTATATAATTAACATTAATTATATTTTGGAATAAACCATATAGAAAGATTGATTTTCATGTTTTCAATGAGAGGATCTAAAAAATTCATGGAGATAGTGTCGACAATGATGCTCTAGAGAATCACCATCAAGGTTGTGATTTTTCATTTTTAATTTCTATAGTAATCATACATATTCAATTTTTAGTGTCTGTTAATGAATATTTTTTAAACCAGTTAATTCATGGGAGACTATATTTATTTTATTTTTCCCTACAATTTTATTTGAACATTAAAAAAATAGGAAGAATAAAATTGTGAATGAAGTTATAGTGGGCCATAAATTCATGGATATTAACTCAACCTCTTGTCCACCGATGTCACGTTTCTCTCACTATGTAATTGTGTCACTTTTATATGTTGGTATATGTTTAAAAATTTACTAGTTTATTTTATGATCATTCACTAAAACAACAAATATTATCCCACATATAATTATTATATTCAATATATGGAAAATTAAATTAGTTAGCCCTCAATATGGTGGGTGATGGGAAAACATGTTTATGGCTCTAGTTGAGTGGTGTAATGTGGGGAGGCATTGTATGGGTTGGAATCTTGAAAATGGGAAGTGAATATTTTTATGTGGAATACTGGTTATAAGTTTTGAATCAAAATTACAACAAATAGAGGATACCATATTGGGGAGTGTGAATGGTGATAGTGGAAAAGATCATTCTATTGAAGGATGGTGATTAATATTTTGTTAATGTGAACAATTTTTCTATTTTTCATCATGATCATCAGAACGACATGGTTATGTTATTAAAATGAACTTCAAGTGGGGAATAAAGGTGTGAACACCCATTGGGTTAGGATCCAAAAGAGGGCTACAGTAGCCTGACCATTAGAAGGGCTGTGAAATACAAGTCAACTAGAATATCCAACCTTATGTGGTGGCTAAACACAAATGTGAGTCTGGGAAGTCAAAGATGGTTATAAATTGATGTAACCAAGACCTAATACCCACATGATATCAAAATGGTCATGTCCATTTGGGTAGACTTGGAGAGTATGTAGTTTATCCCCATGATCAACATCCCTCTCTATTGGGGACCCATCCTTATGGTTAAGCTAGGGAGTAGAAGCCTAGCCCGGGAATACACTAACTTGAACTGTCCTTGAAGTATGGAATTTATGGTACTTTTTTGAAATGTTTCCACCTATCTCTATATTGGTAAGACACATACATGGGGGTACAGAGTCGCCTACTATTTAGTGCGTTGTGGGGTGCCCCTAGGGGCTTCGACATGGCAAGGTATGATTAAATACATTCTTTTTCGACATTTTTTTCTTAAGTGTCATTATTATATTTGTAAATTTTCTATTTTTATTATTTTTAAATTTTTAATGGGATGGTGTGTTCATATTCAAGATTATAGATCATTTATAATATTTTAAAAGTAGTTTTCCATCTTCATATCCATTAGGATAGAGACATGGTTCAGATGAGATGACCGGAGGAGTATCATTCATTAATACTCCCTTAACAACAAGATAACGATATGGCAGGGGTCTCTCGCACACATAATAGAGTTTGGTACTACCACATGAAGCTAGGAAATGGGTCCTCCATGCCGTGCATGGGATCACATGATACCTTTATCACTACACCCATTAAAATATGTGAGTTACCCCACATGCACATTGAAGTTTGATACACCATTGGAAATCATTAGAAGCTACAGCTTAATTGTATAAATGGGGGGGGGGGTTATGGAAACTAAATCATGAAAAATATAATACTAAAATACCCTTGTTGAAGAAAAAAAGTTATAGATTGAATTTAAATTGACATTAAAATTATATATGTTTGTTTCATACCATACACCACGTACATGGGGTTCAATCATGTAGAAAATTTTGGTTTTGTTCAATGACTTTTAGCACATTTTAGTCATAGAGACTAGCTTTGGATGTGGACGGTTATATTGTTTCTCTCACCCACTATGAAAATGATATATTCCTTAATTACTTTTCACATATGATATGTTTTTTCATATATAATAGGTTATTATATAAACATGTCATAAGATGTAAAATTTAGATAACGAGGGTATCTGATATTGATTTTTTGGGTAATATCATCTAATTTTATGTAAAGATATCTTATAGGATACCATGCCTAGTCATATTATATGGATTGAATGATTCTTAGTATAATAAATCAGTGTTTAGGGTACCTTTAGAACATAAATTATTTAGCGAGTTAAATAGAGTTTTAATGAGTTAACACTCACATATCCTCCACCTAATATATCAAACATTACATGTTTCATATGATGAAACAGTTGGGAGTTTGATGTATTCATGAAATACATGCATGAACTGGATAAGTATAATTTACTATTGTGTTATAACACAAGCATAAATTAATTAATCCTTGAGGATAATCCTCATATAATCTATATAAATATGGAATACCCATTTGATGTAAATATATATTTTACTCTTTTATGTATTTGGATAAAAATTATCATTATAAATTTCTCTCTTTCTTCCACCTTCAAGTAGTGAGGCACTACCATGTCATGGTTAGAAAAAATACATTATCATTCTATTAATAATTCATTTTAGCTCATGGATAACACTTTAGGAGGTATTTCCATCATATACCTCTCATGTATTCCCTATCAAGTACATATTATGATGATAAATTCAGTGGCCATCTTTGGTGAAAGGTACTCAATTTCCCATTTATAACATGCATGATTTTGGTTTTTCAATTTTTTGATCCTAGATTTGGGATAATATATTTCATATAATATGTTAAATGATTTTTTATGGTTTAAAGCACAGAATTTGTATTAGAGTTTTGACATGATTTTTGATTCAAGAAATCATACTAAAATGATGAATTTGATGTCATACAACCTTTTCTATCTCCAATCACGAAATACGATTTGATTTTTTTCAACCTAATTAAATCATGTCTTATAATAAGGGGATATCAAATATAGACACTAAGTAAAAATCCGATGATTTTGAACTTGTTATAAAACCTGACACAGTTATGTCGTATTCGATGATAACGTCATGATGCAGTTTCTAAAAATAGGGAATCATGTCATAGTTATGATATGGCTTATATTATAGACTATGACTATCCCATATATATGGGACTAACTTGTCATGATTTTACCTTACGTATGTATTATCTGAATCATAATGGTCTGCATTTTAATGAGTTACTCTTTCATACGGGTTACTGATACATAATGGTTTTCTCATTTGTCACAAAAGTTAAAAAACATTATGTATACAATTATTGTAAGAGATGATAAGAGTATCATTCTTTATTTATGACTGATAGTGCTAAAATAGTTAATGAGCCTTAGCATATCGATCATATTCTATGATTAAAATATAATCATTAAATAAAATTAGAGAATAAATTTATTTTTCTATAAATTAAATTTTGAACAAAATTATATATTATATTTGTTTATATATATTATATTTACTGGTATTTTGGAATATTTATTCATTTAGATAATTTTTTTTAAATTAATTAAATAATTTTTTATTAAAAATTATATTTTAATTATTCCATAATAATATGGTTAAATATTATCATACTTTTTAAATTATGTGCAATGACTCATAAATAATATATTAATTATTTAAATGGAAATTTTAACTGTAATTTATGAAGGGTTTATATATCTCAAAAATAATAAAAAATTTAAAGTGTTTATATTTACAATATTCAATTTTTCATACAATATAATTTGAATAGTTATAATTAAAAGGTCCATATTTGGGATATTATTTATACTATATAAAATGGAGTTCTAATTATTGATTTGATCAAGGTTTAAATAATGTTATGTTTGTGTTATTTTGATAATGTAAATATATTATATTATAGAAAATCATTATAGAAATTGAAATATAACAGTTTTATAATTAATTTAATTTCATATAATAATAATTAAATTTCCTAAAAAGAATGATATAAAAGAGTTCACATTGTAGAATAAATATAACATATTTATATTTAGGATTAGGGAATGATGATAATCAATAGCTAATTTATAACATCTATATAATTTTATTTTATTTATGAAATAATCATAACTACTTATCTCCTATATAAGTATATGAATTTTTTATTTATTTAAAAAGATTCCCTAATTTATTCATATATTTATATTTTTTATGATAGGATTTTTTATATTCTTAAATTGTAATTTTTTTGAGATTATCATGTATAATTCTATGGAGTTAAATGCTAATTATTAGGTTGAATTTTTTTTTCTTCTACCTTGACCTTGGTTTGTGATAAAAATTATTAGCTTCAAATTATTTTTTGAATATATTTTATACAAATATTTTATTAGAAATATGTTGAATTTCAATCTATTTTGATTAAATTATCCATAGGTAGATGAACACTGGATTGAAATTCCCACTCTCCAAGAGGCTATTCCTTATTATAGAAAGGTGAGGGTTGGCTATTTGTGGATTCATAATTTCTCATGTCTGTATTTATAAGTTAATATAATTATAAAACTTTACATAATGAGTTTTTATGCATTATTAATATAATTAATTTGTATATGTGTAAATATATATGAATTTTATTTTGGGTAAGTAATAAAAAATTTGGGTTGTGTTAAATCATTATACTTAAAAAATATTTATTCAAATAAATATATAAGACCCCAAAAAACAATTAAAATGATCCATTCATTAAAAGAAATAATTCAAGAAATAAGATGGTGAGATTATATCACCTTCAAACTACAGACTGTGAGATTACATTCAAACTGAAACTTTTCAAGACCTCAATCATTTATCATGGGTAAGTATAAATGTTTGGTACCACCAAACTATTATATCTTCAAAAACTATGTAATAATATGAACCCATTCTTTATGTCCCATGTTAATGGTGTTTAATTTATATCAAGTTCATCTAGGAAACCTTACTGGTGATAATACCAAAGGAAATTTATTCAGTTTATCCATTTAAGACATTGACTAAAAATTTTCAAAATCAATTCTCCAAGAGTAATTAATGATATGATTTGGATGATACACTACCTAAATAACCATGTTTCTATATTAATGATCTAATTGTATCATTTTTTTCATTAATATGGATCATGTCTCATTAATAGATATGATAAATTTAGAAGGGGTCATTATTTTAATGGGACCACATTTTATAAAAGTCCTTATAAAAGTTTTCAAAACATGATAGTAGTGTGATAAAATATTTTAATATATATAAATTCAATCAATAATATAAAACAAAACATTGATATAAATTAGTTGAAAGAATAATTTTAATTTATGAAACAATGAATAATTTTATGTAAAATGAAAAATTATTAATGTTATAAAAATCTCTTCCTAAGTGACCAAGGGTTGAAGGGGTTTGAAATATGATTCGAGATGCTTATGTGAGAATAATATGATTCATTTTGTGTTTTAATGTAATTAGATTAAAAATATCCTAATGAACATTTGTATCTGATCATATATGAAAAGTGATTTTTTATATTGATAACGTTGTGGGAGAGAAATTTTATTATAAGTATTATTCGGGTTAATAAATTAATTATGTTTCAATCAGTGAAAATATTTTGATGATATGAATATATTTATAAATTTAAGACAATATGTAATCAATTTTTTTAGAATATATGAACTATATAATTTAATGTATATCATGTAGTTATTTATAAATAGCACAAATGGGTAAATGGTCAATATAGAAGGATAAAATTATGTTTTATTGTCTAAAAATGGTTCTTTGAGTATCCATGCAAGGACATTCAAACATAAAATTAAAATTAGAATGGAAGGGTTTATGATTCTATATGACATAGGTTTTTGTATTACCTGAAGTATTTTGAATACTCCATGTAATTTCCATGTTAGGAATCAAGTCATTGAAATCAATTCATTGATTTTGAAGGTTATGTGATACAAAATGTACATTTTATGACACTTTTAAATATACTTGAGTTCAAAAATCATGATATGGCCTGACAGAGTGTTTTTTTTCATTCAAATTATGAATCAATGGGTTTTAATATTATCTTTTAATGTAAAGGTATGTATAAATCATGGAAGAATCTAAATAAAATACATGTACAATAATCTTTCTTCTATTATATGATATGATAAATTGATTATTAACAAATATTCTATATGAAAAATTTTAGATGATACATATATTTTACGATACATCATACTTTATAGCATATTTGGAGAAAAATACATGGTTAATATTAGTTTTTACAGGTTTATAGTGTTAATTTAGATGTTTTATAATATATAAGAAAGAATGTTTCCACTACCTAGAAGGGGAATATTAAAAATAATATTGTCTTATTTTCAAAATAAAATGTTCTAATTACATATAATTATATATATAATATGGAAAAAATTGTTTTTTTGTTAAAAATTAATACTATAAAGAATAAATAACTATTTTTAAAATACAAAGAAGTTTGTGTGTATTAACATGACATGATGAAGATAATGTAATGTCTAAAATTATAGTGGAAATATGATTTAACATAGAGAATATTAAAGATAAAAAATAAAATATTATTCAAATCAAAATTATGGGTTATTTTTATTTAATGTCTTAGATGATTACAAGGTATGCCAGTAAATAAAAAATTAAATCATTACATCCAGTTATCATCTTAATTGGAATTCTAATTTATCCTAATGTAATTTCTGATATGTTTGTTAATATATAATTTAAATATGTTATATTAGTAACTATAAAATTTCAAGGAAGTTGTTTGATGGAATGAGTTCCAATGATGATAATAATGTGTTTAAAAAATTTACTTATTAGAAGACATAAATTAACATTATAAAATTTTACTATGTTGAGATAATGTCTTTGAATATATTCAAGGGGTTATAAATTATGAATATAATTCTATAGTATCACCATTATTAATACATGACTTCATCATAGATATTAATTACTAAAGAGTTTTGTGTAAGGTATTTATCAAGTGGTCGCATAGAGGTATGGTATAAATTTTATAGAGTTATAACGAGTGTAAAAATATAACTAATAGTGTATCAAACATATGGTTTCTCTAAAATTTAATAATATATTATATGTAAAAAAAGTTCATACTTATTTCTTTATGTAATATTGAAGGTATTTAAAAATATTGACTGTATAATGTTTTATAAAATTAAATATCAATATTATCATTTATTCATGTTGGCTATATATATTTTTTATTGTTATAATTTTCATGATGTTAATTGATAATTGACCTCTCAGAGTATTAATCTGAGTGATCCAAAAATGGTGTTTTTTATAGAGTGTAAATTTTTTAAAATTTTATTAAGATAAGAAAAAGTATGATTCTTGTATCCCGATGTAGAATATTGTCATGAGACACATATTGGGTTTTGGGAATTGGATGACCCACTATGTATACCACATTAAATTTCATGAACTGTGTATTTCAAATAATATGGGTATATAGAGTCCCCACTACCTGATGTGAGTGAGATAGCTAACATGATAATGTTAAAACATTGATATTTTTATTAAACAAGCATTACAGTTTAGCTGATAAAGTGATGGTTGAGTATGTTTTAGATCATTTTATTGGTTAGAGCTCGACTAATATTGGACTTTTTTCTCATACAATGAGTATGAAATATGGTCCCTTCATTGAAATAGACTAAGGAAGTGTTATCCCATATCTAAATACTATAAATGATGTACTTATCTATTTTGGTGGGAAAAATATTATTCTCCTCCATAATATTGAATGAAATGTTATGTTTTCATCAATCTATTTAGAAAAAAGTCATAAAATTCAGAATATTTGAGTGGGAGGTATGGGATTTACATATTCCATGAGAAATGGTCACTAGATGTCTTGGACAACAGAAAGTGTATGGGAATGCATGCATTTATACGATAAAACTTCTGGATATGAGTGTAATGATACATTTGTTTAATGGAGATCTGGTTAAGTCCCTTTGAAGAATTATTAGTACTAATACTATAATATAGAGTACTCTTTTATTAAATTGGTGGATCAGGTGATTCATTTTCAATAATTAAATGGACACCAGGTCCACACATTTTGTTTTACTAAATAACGACCGATTATGACTCCAAGAGGTGTATTAGAGTCAATAAATAAGTGTTTTGGATAATAATTTATAACATATTATATAATATGTGATATATAGTAAATATAATTATTTCATTACAAAAGTTTTTTGGAATATATTCAAAAAAATGGGATATAGTTTCACAAGTTTTGATATATGATATAATATAAGGTCAAATTGGAAAATGTACATGAGGAATTAGTATCAGTAGGACACTGAAGGAGATATTCCATAAATAATTTACACACATGTCCTGTTTTGACCTAAATCATAGGTTATGATAAAAACATGTCTCATATATTAAATGTTGAAATTTTTGGTATGTGTTACTGGTTGGTTTTGGTAAAATCATCTAATATGATATTAAGGTATTATATGAGCATCATTGGCTAGTTTTATTATATATGTAGAGGCTCAAAGATTGACGTACATAGACCTTACATTTCTTTTGTGGAATACTTAATACATGACAAAAATAGACGCCCAAAGACCGTATTAGTTTAGTGTCTTTGGAAACACGGAATGTAATCTTCTAATCATGGTGAAAGATCTTCAACATCTCCCATAAAGATCTTCTCCTTTTTTTTCTTATCTAAAACCATTCATTAAATACTGGGGAATGAAAACTTATAAAGGGTGAGCTCAAATGCTCAGTAAGGGAAAACATAGAGAACAGAAAACAATCCATAAACATTTGAACGTAAACCCATGAACATAAAACATCGAAATAATGAGTAATGACATAAATCATGGAAGTACATAAGTCATAGATCATAATGGAACATTAATCATGATCAAATTGCATGGGTATAAAACATGTTATTGTGGAAAACCATTAAGCACAAGATATGATTTCCATAGTAGCCAAGACATTGTTTCCAAGACCATCATAGTATACAAAGTCCATTACTGAACAAGGTTTATTTTCCGTTCCAGCCCTGTATTACTGAATCAGATTTACTTTCCATTCAATCCATGTCTATCTCATGAGATATAAATCTTTACCCAATGCATTGGAGGGAGATATAGGTCCCACCCAGCTCATAATGAAATCATTCTTACGTGTGCCACAAAATAAACATAAATCATTCATCATAACCAAAAGAATAATATGGGTTTCATAAACATCATCCCATCATAATATAATCCATATAAAAAATTGGATTTCATTTAATCATAAGAAAAATAAAACCATGTAAATAATATATGAATTATACTTGAAACATAAACATATTAAATAATGTCATCTTAGATGGAAAATAGTTTCGATAAAACTATTCGAAGGAATTATTGAGTAAAATATCCTTTCCTCTTCAAAATCATTTTCTATCCTAAAAATGCCAATAAATTTTAAAAGAAAAGTATTTTTTTTGAAAATAATCACGAAATATTTTAGAGGAAGATTCATGAAAAAAAGGCATTATGAAATCATAAAAATATGTTCATGTTGTATAATTTAAAAAAACATTCTTCTCATACTTTTGTCGGAAAAGTCAAAAAGTACCCCGTATAGTAAACGAAACAAATATTCCTTCCATACCATGTCGTAAAAGTCAAAAAAGGGTAAAAATGTCTTTAAAAATACATGGAATAATAGTCAACATTTTATGAAACGATTTTTAGAATACATGGACATAAATATAACCCCAGAAAATACTTACGAATAAACAATCTCGGATGAAAATGAGATTGAAAAATTATCCCTTACCTTCGGTCTGATATGCTTTTTATGAATCTGAACCTATTTTATAATGGGTTTAAACATATTATTAACTTATAATAAACCATAATAATATTTATGATATCATATATGTTCACTTAGGACTTTATATTACCTGCTCTTTTGTCAATTCCATGTTAAAGCAGCATTTTGGGTAATATTGTTTCATTTATAATACGTGTTTTAACTTGTTGTTCTTGATTTTTATTACTTATATCCTAATTTACTCAATTACATCATTTAAGAGTTTATTTATATCTAATATATATTCATCATATAAATATATATGATAGATAAATAAATGAAATGAAATACACCGTTCATGGAGATAGTAGGTCGTACGTACTCATGAATGCTGTTTTCAATTCCTTATTGAATTGAATGGAATTAAGTAAATGAAACATATATGTGCATAAATCCAGTATCATTATTATGTCATATATTTCAGGATTATTTATTATATATACTGTATAATCCTACTTGAATGGTTAATCATGGAGAATGAATCTCATCGCGTCGTCGAGACGGTAATCCGTGCGTATGCACTAGCGATGATATCATTCCCATAATTATTGAATGGAATTGGAGTGGATGATATAAGAATTATTATGATGTTATAATAATCATATATAGTTATTATCGACACCATTATACCCTTCCATGTAAGGTGGTGGTGGAAAACATATTACACCACGGTGTGGAGACGGTATTCCGTACGAACGCACGCGCGGTGATTTCGTTTTCCGTAGGACGGATAGAAAATGAAATAGGATTGTTTAATATTTATAATAACATATCGTTATATGATTGATACAGATGTTATTAATTTATAATGAAACAAAAAAATAAGAGGAAGCAGAAGAAGAAATGAATTTGAACGAATCGGTAAAGGATATTACCTCTTCTTCAACGCGCCTCTTCTAAACCTCCTCTTAGGGCACTAAAGTTGGTCTTTGAAGAATACCAGGACCTATAGTATTTTTCTAGAGAAGTGGAGAATAGAAATTGGCAGGGGTTTTCCGAGATTGAAGGCTCAAAATGGTGTGAGGAGGAGAGGGAGGAGGTTCCTTTTTATAAGGGAGGAGAGGGGCACCTTTGGAAATCTGAAAAATATTAATTTATAATAAATTCAAACCCCACATAAAAACTTAAAATATTACTCAAATTAATAGATTATATGAGATAGGGTTTTAATCTCATCAAACAATAAAATTTAGACATGTTGGGAATTTATTTTAAACATTATCAACTTGATTCGTCCTTATTTAATCTATTTAATTTTATTTTTGGTAATAAAATTCTAAATTTATAATTTTTATAAATAATTACTTATGTGTTGTTAATTTTCAATAATTAAATAATTTATGATATTTTAGACAATATAAATTTCAATTTATAATTTTTAAATATTTTTGTGATTTTTTATCAATTTTATAATATAGTATTTTTATAAAATAACAATAGTGTCAATTTTGACACTATTCATTTATTTGAATTTAAATAAAATATACACAGAATATATGGTCGAACTAAAATATTCAATAGATTAATTACATGTCATAGTTATCTATAAAATTATTTTAGAATATTAATTAGTTCATATAATATTTATTTTAATTTTTTTAAGACCATTTATTTGATATTCCAATTAATAAAATAAGTTCAACATCACTATTGTGTCATCATTAATGATAAATATTTAATCCCTAAAAATTATAAATAAAATTACATGATGTATATAATTTGATTATCTTTCTGGATACTATTCATGTTCGATGTTTTATGATGTTTATCACTAAATTAAAATTTTTACACTTATAAGATATAAGAGAGTGACATATTGTCACTTTCATTGGTTTTAATAATAATTATATCATTTTCACGGTCATAGGTCCATGAAATGAGTTTATTATGACCCCTAGTAGATATGGGTCGACTTTTATTCATCCAATAAATTTTTTTCAAGTTTTAGGGTAATTTTACAATTTTATTTTTACCCTTAATTACCCAACTTTCCTTTAACTATAGTAAATACAAATTACCGTAGTTACTATTCATGATGCTCAAAAATAAAAAAGTAGCCTAAAAATTAATTTGTACCTACTAATTCCAAATATGGAATCCATTTTTCCAAATTAAAATCACACAATTTTCAGAAATTAATATAAAATTAATCCTGTTGTTAAGAAAATGAGTTTTAAAAGTTAAAACACTGCAAAAGATTGAAACGATTTTACCTATGAGTTCAATATAAAATCAATTATAATGACATAAATTATATTAAATGGTTAAATTTTTTTTATTTATACTTTAAAACCATTCAATATTATAATTAAACCATATAAATTATTACGATGAAAAAAGTTGCTTTTTAATAAAATATAGCGTGTTTTTAATATTAATTAAAATATGAAAGTAATCAGAATAATATGAAAAATTTATCCAAATTATATTTTTATATCCTGATTCCAAAGAACAATTTTATTTTTTCAAATTGAACTTACATGAATGTCCAAAACTATATTTAAAGTGGGTGCGCCATAAAAAGGAGGCAAAGCTGTATTTTTTGAAAAATACTTATTTTACCCGAAAAAATTATTTTGTTCTCATACCATGTTATAGAAAATTTGTAAGATGAATAATAATGTTATAAAATTAAAAATTTACTTAATACTATTCGTAATGGCTAGTTCATAATAATATTATAACAATATATCATTGTTCAGTGAAACCATGTATTGCGTACTACACATGCAATCGAGGAGGGTCATGATTGTGTTCAACACAAGCGAAGAATAGTGTTTGCGTATACTACAAGCTAATACGGTGTTGCTTATAGCACAAGATACTCTTGGTGAAGCATACAATACAAGATATCAAAGAAATTAAAAGGAATATTTCTCATAAAATCTCAGGGTGTTACATTCTACCCCCTTTAATATGAATTTCTCCCTCGAAATTCGTCTGTGTTATAAATCATTTACTACTTGAATGTTTCTTTCATAGAAACCCACATTGTAAAAATGAATAATAAAACTTAATTATAAAAAGGAATGTTAGAAACATAACGGTCACCCAAAGTAACTCAACAATAGATTTCCACATAGGAGAATATAGGTGAAAATATGGATATGGAAGAGAAATCTAACCATCATGTTTGGATATAGAGTGGTAGATAACATGGATATGAAAAATACAACAATCACAAAGCCATAAATTTTTGTTGATCTATTGTACCATCTAATTCATCAGATATGAGGGAACTAGGACAACAATTTTTGTTTTCAAGATCATTTCCCTAATGTTGATGAATTTTTGAATTAAAAGAAATACTTACTTGATTGTGGTATAATGTCACTATTGTTTGTGCCTTGAACAATTTCCACTTCATCTCTTAAATAAATGAAGTTTAATTTTTCTTCCGTGAAGTGTTAGAAGATCATGCGATGGAATGATAGGTCATTCCATCTATCTCAAACATAATGTTAGCAAAAGTTATATACATAAGTCCATCTTATGGTGAGATTAATCATATATGGTTCCAAAAATGGACTTATAACTCATCTATTATAACAGTTAATAAAATAAAACTAGTTTCTACTAACCAGGGACTTCCTGTAGGCCAGTGGTTGGTGATAAAGGCCTGTGACACTTCAGTTGTGGGTTTGATTCCTGCAACCTTGTCCGACATGACGGGTTGTCATCCGTCCTGCAGGTTATCGTTTTTCTAAAACTTCACCATTATAACATTCCAGAAATAATATTGAAAAAAGGTCAAGTCTTAAACAATACTATCTGATGTCCAACACAATTAATTCCAATCTTTATACTTATCCAAAATACATCTATCCAATCTCATAGTATACAGAAAACGATTACTGTAAAAGTCACATAACAAGAACGTGAATACCATCCTCTATCCCAAATATATATTTTCGATCGCATTCCAAACATGTGAATACCTTAATCATGTATTCTCTTGAAACATAAATTACCTTAGAACCTTAGTGAAAACATGAATATTGTCAAACGTTAACTCTTCCCACATACCAAAATCCCAAAAATTCTATATACTGAAACCATGATATCACTTGGTCCTTATATCAGTAATGAGATCATGATTACTATCATACATATTATTTTCTCCTTATCCCTTAATTATGTGAATTTCATCTACTTTTCAAAAATATTTGAATCACTTTTCATGGTTACCGGTACCATAAAATTATTGAATACCATAATAGACCAATACATAAATATTCCAATATTCCATGATACTACAACATTATTTTGGAATCCCATTACATAAACACTTTATCACTCCACCACATCGTTTTCATATTCAACATTGCCAATAGTGATCACATGTGACTTCCCTTTGTCCTTTTCCTTTAGAGGTTGTAGATGTCGATCATCATTAACCCCTGGATTGGGGCATTGATTAGCATAATGCCCCATTTCCTTGCACTTGTAACATTGAAGTGTTGGTGGTACGTTCTCTGTTGTCTTTTTATTATTAACATCATCAGCTACCCTTGTTCCATTATTTCAACACTCAGTAACTCGATGAAATTATTTTCCACACTTAAAAAATTTTCTAGTCCCTTTAAGACAATCTCCACAATGCTTCTTTCCACACTTTGAACATAAAGAAACATTCATCTTCTTTTCACTATTGTTTTGAGATTTTTCCATGAACTCCATCTTACTTTTCTTTTCAAAACAATGAGATGGATATGTAACACAAACTTCTAGTTCTACCTTGATAGCACAACGCACAAATTATTCATAGCTACTGATGTATCTTATCACTAACGCCCTTCAAAGACATGGTTTTAATCCACTGAAGAATCAATCAAATTTACTTTCAGGTTGGATGATAAACCCAAATGAATACCTTGAAAGCCTTGTAAAATTTTCCTCGTATATAACAATAGATTCATCATACTTTTTCTTAATCTCAAGGAAATCATTTTCCATCTTTGTTCGAAGAATACGTGAGAAGTACATATTAAAAAACAAGTTCTTGAACTAGTCTCATTCCATGGATTCAATTTCATCTTGGGGACTTGTATTCCTAATTAGAGTCCACCGCTGGTCTGCTTTACCTTCTAAACGGTAAGCAACCAGAATGAATTATTCATGTTCCAAACATTGATGTATGAAAAATATCTTTTCAATGTTACTGATCCATTTTTCAGCAACAATCGGATCAGAAGACCCACTGAAAGAAGGTGGACGTTGCCTCATGAAGGACCCAATAGAATATTGTTCCCTTCTCAGCTCATTTGGAAGTCTAGAATGATTCATCACTTGTGTAAGTATAACAATAATATTTTTCACTCCATCTCCCATAACATTGGTTTGTTCAGGGGGAAAATCATTTCATTTTCTATTACATTGATCAACATGGTTCTTTCGTGTTCCATACATTGTCTAAAACCCATAAATAATAGTGTAAGAGGCAAAAATCATGCTAGCAAAACAACATAATCAAAGAGGATTACATTCAATCTCTAACATCTTAGGTTTAATCATAGGTTATTCCTGATCGTAAGCATAATTCTAGGATTGTAACATATACTTTATAATTAACCTTATGTACATCCCTAGAAATTCCATAGAAATGTCTCTAGGGATCTCACTGAAGTTTTTGCATCATAGTTTCCAAATGTTAACTAAACCTTCACTCTGATACCAACTATAGAGACCCAAAGCATGATGTATATAGAAATTACATTACTTGTGGGGAATACTTAATACATTACAAAAAAAGAAGCCTAATGACCGTATTAGTTTAGTGTCTTTGGAAACTCGGAATGTAATATTCTAATCATGGTGAATGATCTTCAACATCTCCCATAAAGGTCCTCTCCTTTTTTTTCATATCTAAAACCTTTCTTTAAATCCATGGGAAATAAGACATTTAAAGGGTGAGAACAAATGATCAGTAAGGGATAACATGTAGAACTTAAAACAATCCATAAACATTTTAACATAAAACCATGAACATAAAACATTAAAATTATGAGTAGTGACATAAATCATGGCAGTACATAAGTCATAGATCATAACAGAACATTAATCATGATAAAATGGCATGGGAATAAAACCTGAAATTGTGGAAAACCATTAAGCACATGAAATTATTTCCATAGTATCCATTGTATTGTTACCAAGACAATCATAGTGAACAAAGTCCATTACTGAACTGGGTTTACATTCCGTTCCAGCCCTGGATTACTGAACCAAATTTACTTGTGATTCCAGCAATGTCTATCGCATGAGATATAAATCTTTACCCAATGAATTTGAGGGAGATATAGGTCCCACCCATCTCATAATGAATTCATTCTCACGTTTTCCACAAAATAAACATAAATCATTCATCATAACCCAAAGAATAAAATGGGTTTCATAAACATCATCCCATCATAACATAATCCATATAAAACAAATGGATTTCATTTCATCATAAGAAAAATAAAACCATGTACATAATAGATACATTATACTTGAAACATAAACATATTAAATAATGTCATCTTAGATGGAAAATAGTTTTGATAAAACACTTGGAATGAATTATTTGAGGAAAATATCCTTTCTTCTTCAAAACCATTTTATGTCCTTAAAATGCAATGCAATTTTAAAAGAAATTTTTTTTTGTTGAAAATGACCATGAAATATTGTAGAGAAAGATTCATGAAAATATGGAATTATGAAACCGTAAAAATCCATTCATTCCGTATAGGTTAAAAACATTATTCTTGTACTTTTGTCGGAGAAGTCAAAAAGTACCTCGTATGGTAAACAAAAGAAATATTCCTTCCATACCTTGTGGTAAATTTAAAAAAAGGGTAAAAATGACTTTAAAAATATATGGAATAATAGTAAACATTTTATGGAATCATTTTTAGAAAACATGGACATTAATATAACACCAGAAAAAACTTACGAATAAACAATACTGGATAAAAATGAGATTGCAAAATTATCCCTTACCTTAGGTCTGATATGATTCGTATGAATCTGAAACAACTTTATAATGGTTTTAAACAAATTATTAACTTGTAACAGAACAATCATAATATTTTTGATATCATATATGATTCACATGGGACTTTCTATTACCTGTGCTTTTGTCAATTCCATTTTAAAGCAACGTTTTGGGTAAAATCGTTTCATTTATCGTACATGTTTCGACTTGTTGTTCTTGATTTTTATTACCTATATCATGACTTACTTAATTTCAGAATTTAAAAAATGATTTATATATAATATATATTCATCATATAAATATATATGATAGATCAATAAATGAAATGAAATACACCGTTCATGGAGACGGTAGGTCGTACGTACGCATGAAAGCTGTTTTTGTTTCCTTATTGAATTGAATGGAATTAAGTAAATGAAACATAAAAGTGCATAAATACAGTATCATTATTATGTCATATATTTCATGATTATTTGTTATATATACTTTATAATTATACTTGAATGGCTAATCATGGATAATGAATCTCATCATGTCATAGAGATGGTAATCTGTACGTACGCACGAGCGATGATATATTTCCCATAATTATTGAATGGAATTGGAGTGGATGATATAAAAACCAGTATGATGTTATAATAATCATATATATTTTTTATTTCTACCATTATACCCATCCAAGTAAAGTGGTGGTGGAAAAAATATTACACCATGGCGTGGAGATGGTATTTCGTACGTACGCACGTGCGGTGATTTCGTTTTCTGTAGGATGGATAGAAATTAAAATAGGATTGATTCATATATTTAATAACATATCAGAATATGACTGATACTGATGTTATTACTTAATAATGAAATAACAAAAGAAGAGGAAGTAGAGGAAGAAATGAATCTGAATGAATTGGTAAAGGATATTACCTCTTCTTCGACGCTCCTCTTCTAAACCTCCTCTTAGGGAACTAAAGATGGTCTTTGAAGAATACTAGGACCACTAGTATGTTTCATGGGAAGTGGATAAGAGAAGTTGTTAGGGTTTGGCAGAGCTTGAAGGCTCAAAATGGTGCAAGGAGGAGAGGGAGGAGGTGCCTTTTTATAAGGGAGGATAATGGCACCTTTGGAAGTTTAAAAATTATTAATTTATAATAAATTAAAACCCCACATAAAAACTTCAAAAATCACTCAAATTATAAGATTATATGAGATATTGTTGTAATCTCATCAACCAATAATATTTATACATGTTGGGAATTTATTTTTAACGTTATCAGTTTGATTTATTCTTATTTAATCTATTTAATTTTAGTTGTGGTCATAATATTCTAAATTTTAAATTGTTATAAATAATTACATATATGTTGTGAATTGTATATAATTGGATACATTATGATATTTTAGACCATATAAATTTTGATTTATAATTTTTAAATTTTTTGGTGATTTTTAAACAATTTTATATTATATTATTTTTATAAAATAACAATAGTATCAATTTTGACACTATTAATTTATTTGAATTTAAATAAAATATACACAGAAGATATGTTCGAAATAAAATATTTAATAGATTCAGTACATGTCATATTTATTTATAAAATTCTTGGATAACAATAATTGGTTCATATAATATTTATTTTAATATTTTTGAGACCATTTATTTGATATTTCAATTAGTAAAATAATTTCAACATCAGTATTGTGTCATCATTAATGATAATTATTTTATCCTTAAAAATCATAAATAAAATTAAATGATGTGGATAATTTAATTATATTTCTATATATTATTCATGTTCTAAGTTTTATGAAGTTCATCACTAAATTAAAATTATTACACTTATAAGATATAAGAGAGTGACATATTGTCACTTTCATTGGTTTTAAAAATAATTATATCATTTTCATGGTCAAATTTCCATGAAATGAGTTTATTCCAACCCTTAGGTGATATGGGTCGACTTTTAGTCATCCAAGGGAATTTTGGAAAGTGTTATGGTAATTTTAAAATCTTATTTTTACCCTTAATTGCCTGATTTACCTTTAACTCTAGTAATTAAAAATTAATTTAGTTACTATTCATAATGCCTAAAAATAAAAAGTATCATATTAACATAATTTAGACCTACTAATTCCAAATATGGTATCAATTTTTCCAAATTCAAATCACAGATGTTTTAGATATTAATTTCAAATTAATCACATTGTTAAGAAAACGAGTTTTAAAAGTTAAAACATTGCAAAAGATTGAAATGATTTTACCTATAAATTTAATGTAAAATCAATGCTAATGACACACATTATATTAAATGGTAAACATATATTCTATTTATACATTAAAACAATTAAACATTATAATTAAACAATATAAATTATTACGATGAAAAAAGTTTTTTTTAATTAAAATATAGCGTATTTTTACTATTCATTAAAATAAGAAAGTTTCTCATAATAATATGAAAATTTTATCCAAAGTAAAATTTTATATAATAATTCCAAATAGGAATTTTATTTTGTAAAATTGAACTTATAAACATGTCAAAAACAATATTTAAAGTGGGTGCTCCATCAAAAGGCGGCAAAACTGCATTTTTTGAAAAATACTTATTTTACTCGAAAAATTTATTGTGTTCTCATACTATGTTATAGAAAATGTGTAAGATGAATAATAATGTTATAAAATTAAAAATATAGTTAATACTATTCGTAACAGCTAGTTCATAATAATATTATAACAATATATCGTTGTTTAGTGAAACTCGGTATTGCGTACTACACATGCTATCGAGGAAGGTTGCGATTGTATGAAACACAAGACAAGAATAGTGTTTGCGTATACTACAAGATAATATGGTGTTGCGTATAGCACAATATACTCTTGGTGAAGTGTACAACACAAGATGTCAAAGAAATTAAAAATAATATTTCTCATAAAATCTCGAGGTGTTACAATATAACATATAAGAATCATGGTCTTATAAATCACAAGGTATGAATATTAGGGAATACTAATAATTTTAATGAATCTTTGGATGTGTTAATGGGTTAACACTCACATATTCTACAAGTAAGTTATCCTTTATTAGATATATCATATGATGAAATGGTTAGGAGTGTCTTGTATTCATGAAACAGTTTCTTTAAGTGGTTGGAAGTTATTTACTAATTCATTATAAAAAAAATGTATGAAAACCTACTGAAATTTCTTAAGGACTTCATATAAATAAGTTGTACCAATTCTAAGGAAAGATATATTTGAATTTTTATGGATCTAGGTGAAACTCCACAATTCCAATGCTATCTCATTCTTCAACCTTTACATAGTGAGGAATTAGAATGTATTTGTCACGAACCACCTCTGAACAAAGTGAATCCCTCCGGGGATGGAAATGTGAGAAGAGAGATAATGACACCCCAATTCCTACCTTCTGTAGGCCCCAGGTTGGCAACAAGCACTATGGGTGTAGCAAACACATAGATGGGAGGCATTACCCTCTAAGAGAAAAAATGGTAAAGAGGGAGATAAGACAAACATCAACCAACTGTAGCTCAGGAAATGATATAAAAATAAACCATAGTACACATATTTAATTTAATTTATGAACTAATAAAATTGAAAAGAAAAAATGCAAGTACCAAATGAAACTAAATCAACATCAACCACAATGACCAAACAACTCCTGTAACCCCCATGCTAGTAATAACCATCCTGATTTTCACCATTCTCTAAGTGACCTGAAAAAAGGTTTAAATAACATAGGGTGAGTATAACAATATACACAGTAGGATCCTCCCTAGAGCCTAACGTGGAAAAGTAATGGAAACATGCTAAAGCACACTGAATCATCAATTGAAACTAACTTTTCACCTAAACTGGTACACTATGTTCTCCACATAAAAATGGATACTCTCAAAAAGTATCATATACAAGATAATATAATATAATAAATAATATCAAGGCTACCCAGTTGCCGATTCCCCATTGGTTTTATGTTTTTCCCCAACGTCGCACATCCTAATCATCTCTCTCCAAATAGGCTGGCCCAAAGACATCGGGTTGAGCACCACATCATGAACCTCGTGAAATATAAGGCTAGAGCAGATACACCTGGGTGAAACACCACATCATCCACACAACCATAGGTAAACATGTAATTTTTGAGAGCCGCCACATCTTCCATAACATGTATCATACATCGAGTATTACACCATTAGACACTAGAACCCATACGCAATGTAAGGATCCTCAAGTCATCCCCCTCTATACATGTTACACCTCTAGTACTCCATAGGAAACTATATACCAAACATTTGTTTGTGAAATAACCACAATCCATTATATCCCTCTACCCACATATATGTGGAAGACTAACCTCCATGCATACTATTACATATAACATCCATGATAAGAGAGTCGAGTCAAAGGGGGAAGTCTTCCATTCATCCTCCCACTTGGATGTTTGAAAAAAAACACCCCAGGGCTCAAAATCCTAGTGGTTTCTGTCACCCTAACAAATAGGGTGGGGTAGCGTATTGAAACACAAAAAATATAGGACATAATGTATCTCACAATCACACTATGGGAATATCCTAGACTTAGAATCAACTACAGCTAACATCTCTCAAATTCTTGGCTTCCACTACTAAGACTTGATATCCTATAAGCAGAAAAACATTTAATGATATTTATTAAATTTCATTATTCCTTATTTATCTATTCCACTTTACATTAATTAATAATTTAAAAATTAATTTACAATTTCAATTCTACTTTACAATTCACTAGCATAAAAAAACCTCCCTTCCCTCCATGCTTAACCAAACCGATTCCACATCTTCCCAAAACGATACGCTCAGTACTGCATCCCAGCAAGCCCCAACCCCAATGGTTCAACATCATTTATTCAATCACATATTAACAGAATTATAAATTTTCATTAATTCCAGGTATTTTAAGCAAACATTCTAATCTACCAAACATAGGGGTCTCAACACGGTGAGTAGAAAAACTAACTATCGAGTATTTTCCACCTCGAGTTGGAGCATAGAAAAATCCATCATCATGACGATAAATAGGGAAAGAATATGGAATTTTTCTTGTGTACTCAACTATTTTAAAATTAGGGTATGAAATACCATCTTCTTTAAGATGTTGGGAAATTAATTTAGATAAACAGAAAACAGATTCAATAGAAAAAACTTTCACATTAATGTGTAAGCCCAACTTCAACCCATTCTATCATCTCTAGGGTCCTCTCAGATTCCCACATGCATTGACCAATGAATCTCACCACTCTATGAATCAAATTATGCCATGAACGCTAGGCCTCCCTACCCCCACAACTCACAATATCAATCTATGGTCACAAAAACTAACAAGAAGTTAGAAAATGTAAATAAATTGGGATCTTATCCCTAAACAAGGCTTTATACCTTCACATGAAATGAGATCTCAGGGCTCTAAAGTATAGGGAACTCATCCTTACAAGAAACTGGGTAACTCAAAGCCCTATCAGGAATTATATTTTATTAAAAAGTTATTTAATCCATTTTAAATTAACCAATTCATTATTAGTAGGATCTAATTATGGGAAAAATAAAAAAGAAAGATATCATAGCTATCAAAAATAATTAAAAAAGATTCCTGTAATAATTTTATTATCATAAAATTACCACAACAAACAGGTTCATTTGCATGCCTTTTTACCATTCACTAATTAATTTACAATTAATACCATCTTTACATTCTTTACCAATTTACATCAAGACTGATATGATAAACAATCAAAGCATAGATAACACACTATCTAGAAAATAAAGAGGCAGTAACATTGCTAGTAAAAGAATACCAATTCTTTTAATCCCCTTTATATATTTATTATTTCAATCCCATTGTGATCCAATGGATAAATCATGATAAATCTAGTGTAGGATGTGAAAATAATGGATAATCCACAAATACCCTAACTCAAAAGGTTTCCAATTTTCATTTCATGAGAAGGGGCCAACAAAACGGATCACAATCACCTATCCTACAACAACTTCAGCCGATCGAGGATTCCATGGATCAAAAACAACATCCAACACCCAAGAAAGATCCATTAGAAACATATAGATAAAATTCAATCACACGGAAAGGAGAAATAGGAGGAAACACATCAAAAACCCCAAAGAACAATGGTATAACATAGCTTATCAAAGAATGATTGATGCATCTTGGTTCCACCAAAAGAGGGGGATCACATAATGGGTAGGAAAAACTCAAAGGGGAAACAATATAATAATGCAAATTTAAATGCATGACTCTTATGGGGAAGAATGGTATGGGCTTCTCATGATAGAGGAAAAAAAGAATGAAGAAGAATATGAAGGGTATCTAAACCACAAAAAGATCTAAACATAGTATTTGTTTGGATATGTTTTAGATTTTCCAATAAAATATGACCACATTATTCATGAGGTTTAAACAAGTAAATTCATCCCCACAATTAGGAAAATTAATATTGCAGTTATAGGATTTGAAATGGCCTTAATTCTCTTAAAAAAAATTTAATGAATTTACATAAAATGAAATGTTAAAGGGGTGAAAAATTAAGAATCCGTTCATGAAACTATTCTAGAAATTTGGAAAAGAATGTGACAGTGTTCTGGAAACACATTACATGACACCGTTTTTGAAATTTAGCAAAGAAGATGACAATTTTCATAAAACATTGTTCATGACATCATTCTGGAAATTTGGAAAAGGAAATGACACTGTTAATGAAACATTGTTCATAACAATGTTCTGGAAAATTGGAAAAGGAAATGACACCATTCTAGAAAAACTATTCATGACACCATTCTAGAAATTTTTCATAGGAAATGACACTGTTCTAGAAACACTATTAATGACCCCGTTTTGGAAATTTGGAAAAGGAAATGAAACCATTATGGAAACATGGATCCCAGAACATGAAATTTTGAAAAGTGTTGGGAATAAGTCACCTTGACCCCCCAAAACACCTCCAACACCATATTTTAGTAATGGAATTGACCGAATAGGTCCCAAACATTAAATCAGTTACCACTCAAAACATTCTCGTCCTCAATAATTCAAAAATACACGAGATAGAAAATGGGGTCTGAGCAACCCCCCTTTGAGATACCTCTGAAGACTCTTTCCATCAATGGAGATCTTCCGCTTCAAAAAAAACATATGAAACCACACAACAACCACTACCAACTCGTAAAAACTCTCATAGGGGAGGTACCTCTTAAAAGAGGGAAGAACACAACAACAACAAAAATAGATCCATTATATAAACACGAATGGTTTATAACAACAAATAAACACCATTACAAGAATAGTTATAAGATTTAGACAACTCGGTGTACTGAGTGCGCATCTATGACTCAAATTTCCAACTACACTACTCCACGCCATCGTTATACCACAAGACACAAACAAATAGAATTACACGCCCACACAACACCTCTCATTGCGGTCCTATATATCTAGAGGTCGTTCCTCAAAGGTATCATCACCATCAACATAGATCTCACCCCAATAAATTATTTGAGAGTCATTATGCTGACAAAGACTAAGTTGATACACATGAAAAACATCATGTATCTTTATCATCTATAGGGGGTGCTACCCGATACACCACAACTCTAACACGAGCCAACACCTTGAAAGGCCCAATAAACCAGGGAGAATGTTTACTCCCACGACCAAACATTCACTTTCCATGACGAGGAGTCACCTTCATAAACACATGATTACCAACATTAAAATCCATAGTTCTCCTCCTATCAACTTCATTTGACTTCTAACAATCCCGCACTGCCTTCATTCCCTCACAAATTACCTGAACCATCTCTATCATATTTTGTAATATTTCCAGCTTGAGAATATATGACTCTCCAACCTAGTCCGGAACAATAGAGTACAAAATGGTCGGGCATAGAAGGAATCAAATGGTTCCATACTGATGGTGGAGTGAAAACTATTGTTGTAAGAAAACTCTACAAATGACAGGTTTCTCATCCATAAACCTCCAAAATCTAGGACACATGACTGCAACATGTCTGTGATAGTCTAGACAACCCACTTAGTCTAATCGTCCATCTATGGATGAAAAGTAGTTCTAAGTCATATCTAAGATCCAAATTCAAGATGGAGACCTCTCCACACCCTAGAGGGAAAACAAGGATCCTGATCAGAAATGATCATCCTCAGAACTCTAGGGAGTCTCACCACCTCCTCCAGACATTTCCTCGGCAAAACCTCTATTGAGCTTAAATAAATGATTTCTATAAAGTGGGATGATTTCATAAAACAATAAACTACCACCCATATAGCATCAAAGCCTCCTTTATCTCGAGTTAAATAATTAATAATGTCCATAAATATGTCCTCACACTTTCATTGAGGAACATCTAACGACAGGAGAAAAACACTAGGGACACATTACACAGCCTTCACATTCTAGAAGACTAATCAGTGAGACAGAAACTCTACACCTTCCCTCTTCAACCTAGGCCACTAAAACTAACTCCTCAAAGCTCAGTACATCTTCATGAAACCAGGATGTACCGCTAAAGTCGAACTATGGAACTCCCTATGAACCATCTCCCACGCTATCAAAGGAATGAAAATGCTTCCTTGAAATAGGACTCGGTGTTTTTCATCCTCAGACCAACCTTTAGGGCACATAGCAAAATCAACATGGTCTCTCCAAACCTCCACCTCATGGTCCCCCAAGTGGGAATCTTATACCTGTTGCACTAGAGATGATTTCACAATCATCTGAAAAAGACAACCTCTCCCCCAACATCTCTTATATCCAGCTGTAATGCTGAATGTTCTTCCATCACCCTCCAAGAATCACCTGATTCATGCACTACATCACTACATGACTTCTTTATCAATGTATCGACTAGTACATTCCCCTTACCTAGTGTAGAAAATATTTCTAAGTTGCAATCCCGTATGAACTCCATACACCGACACTATCACAAGTTCAATTCATGTTTGGAGAAAACATACCTCAGGCTCATAGGATTGTTAAAAACCACAAAGTTCTCACCAATGAGAAAATTTCTCCACAACATTAGAGAAAAAAACACTTCTGAAAACTCAAGAACATTGGCGGTGTAGTTACATTCTTAGGGATGAAACTATTGAGACCCATAAGAAATGACTGATCTCTGTTACATCAGAATGCTTCCCAACCCCATATGTGAAGAATCATTGAAAACCTCAAATTGAACTCTATATTTTGGAAAACAAAGAACTAGATCACTGGACAAAATTCACTTTCAGATACATTGAATATTCTTGGAAATGATAATTACATATAAATTCATTATCTTTACTAGTCAATGTAGTTAGAGGAGTCTCAACAAAAGATAAATTTTCCACGAACCTCCTATAATAGCTTGTAGGACCAAGGAAACTGATCACCTCTGCCACTGTCATGGAATATGACCAAGACACCAAAAATTATATCTTCGATAGATCCACAATTACTCCATAATGGAAGACAACATTCCCCAATAACTGGACTTCATGAGGCCAAAACTAACACTTTGACAGCTTCCCAAACAGCTGATATCAACAAAGGACTCCCAAATTGGCATGCAAATTCTCTACGTGCTCCTCCTCAAACATGGAGTAAACAAGTATGTCATCGATTAAAACCACCTTGGACGTATCCAATAATATATAGAACACAATTTTCATCAACCCCATAAACATAGCTAGAGAATTCATCACACTGAACAACATCACTAAGAAATTTTAATTCCCATGACAATAATAAAAAGTAGTCTTTGGGATATCCTAATCCTTCACACACATTTCATGACTCATAGACCAAAAATTAAAATTTTAGAACCAAATTTCACCCTTTAGTTGATTGAATAAGTCCTTAATTTGTGGAAGAGGATAGCGGTTATTCACTGTCACTTTGTTCAAGCAACGCTAATCGAAACACAACTACAAAATTTCATCAGCCTACTTCATGAACAAAACTGGTGCACTCCATAGTGACAAACTCACCTGAACAAAACCACAATGTAACATACCATCATGTTATATATGCATATCCAACAACTTAGAAGGAGACATACTATATAGATACACTGAGATACAAGACACGCCTGGCTGTAGCTCAGTTGCTAACTTGATCTCTCATCGAGGGATTAACGCTACAACCTCTTTTGTAAAGTCATCTAGGTACTCTTCAATGGCCCTGTGGAAGGAAAAATTCTAAACCATCGATGATATCAACATTATTTCATCCATCATGGATGATAAATAAGGAAAATGCCACTTACCCATCCGGGGGTCCCCCTCACCAACAAACACTATCGGCTCTCCATCGGCATCGAATAACACCACAATACTATGGAATAAATCCAAAATATCCTTCACAAAATAAAAACAATCCATTCCAAGGATGAAATAATATAGTTTTATCCGTAAAAATAGGAAATCACCCTAGGAGCGATGTTTCCCTAGCACTAACTCGCAGTCTCAACATACTTCCAACAAGTTAGCTCGACCTCTAACTGGCATAGTAAATTCCAAGTGAACCCGATGTCCCTATACCTCATGTCCCAAAGAATCGAAAAGGGTAGGTGATATGATTATGTGTGCCTCTTCTTAATCAAATAAGTCATACACCCAAGTAAAAAAACAAAGGGTACCTCGAATGATGTCTAGATCTCCTGGTGCTGGAAATTCTAAATCATGAAGATTACAACAACCTACTCCATGGCCTATATGACCCTAATGAAAACCACCAACACTAACATAATCCACTCTCTAGGGATGGGGATCATCTCGAGGCTGTACTCTTCCTTCCCCATATGCTCTCTAATGATCCAAAGCTGTTGTAACCTATTGATGCAACCTCGACTATAAATGCCTCAGTGGAGGTAACAGGAGAGGAACATATGGTGCATGTTGACTACTCTGAATGGTCAGTCACTCTCACTACTAATGACCTCATACTTCACAAGAAAAACATGAACCTGATCCCTTGGTGTTGTCCTGAGAGCCACCACCACTAAAGAAACAAGATTCTGAGGGTTGGGGCCTTCCCCATGATGAACAGAAACTCTTCTTCCCTAAAAACTAGTAACCCCGGAGCACAACTCTACTTAATGAGGAATCATGATGACTCTCCTTTCATCATGAAAATGTTCTGGATAATGTCCTCTTGATGACCTCTTCCCTCACAAGAACCTAGATATATGTCATCACGATAAATGGGGTGACCTAGTGCTAGATCTCTAGAGACAAAGTATCCCCAAATGCCTCACTGAAGCCTCCCCATCTAGAAATAGGTCCGAAGAATATCAGAGAGGGTTCCTGAAATGGATCTTGAACCCTCGCACATTGCATCTTCCCTATCAAATGGTACGTAGCCACTGAAAACTGGACACCTTCACAGTCGAAGAAAGAAACTAAACTCTAAACTAGTCTCAAAACATATACCAAGAGACAACCGACTTCTTGAGATCCCCAAGGAATAACAACCACCACTACCTCATAGCCCCACACATCATCATCACAACCAATGATACCCAGTGCTCCTTCAAAGAATAGATCGAACTAAAAACTATCTCTACCTCCTCTAATGAGTCTTTTTTTACTACATCTAAATCGGATCCCTCGTACTTCTGTAGAATCTTGCACTAAAACTCTCCGAGTTTCCTCCTCTAAGTTTCATCATTGCCAACCTATACTCTATGGTAATCTGCTAGCGCAGCCTGCCAGACATCTTCTGTTTGAACTTGATGAAGACATCGACCATGATCCATAACTGCAAAAGAATAAATAGTTAGAAATCATAATCCTAGAATATTGAAGAATTTGACATTAATTAATTTTTTACATTTAATATTTTTATTTTAACTTATCCCATGGTCTAACCATTATTACACAGGAGCAAAGAAGAATAATGCATGATCCTCTCCTAGGTATCTACCCTAGAACCAACATCACTCCATTTTGTGGCCACTATAAACATAAAGGTCTGTGAATCAGATCATAGGGCCCCTAAATACCAATGTATTTTCCGGTCTCTTCTGTTTACAAAACTTTCTAAACATAAGTGACATTGATTTCCTACCAACCTATAAAACATCACCCATGCCTAACTCTAAACTCCATCATATACCACATCTGGACCACTTATACAGCTTTCTCATGAATCCCCTCCCCACAAAGTGAACCCCTCATAGGCCTGCAATGTGAGATGGGAGATAATGACCCCTAAAGTAGTGCCTATAGTATACCCTGGTTTGGAGAATAGCACTGTGGGTGTAAAAAACACATAGATGGAAGGAATTACCCTCTAAGAGAACACATGGGAATGATATATATATGACATACACACACAAAATCCATCTCAGACTCTGATATAGAAATAATCCCAAGTACTCATATAAAATTTGATGCAAGAAGTAATACAACTAAAATGAAAAACTGCAATTACCAAATGAAAGTAAAATAGCAGCAACCACGAAGCCCTGACATCTCCTGTAATCCCCAAGCTAGTTGTAACTAGCCCGATCTCCAACCATCTCCCTGTGACGAGAAAAATAGTTTATATAACATTGGCTGAGTATAAAAGTATACTTAGTAAGACCTTCCCTAGATCATATCGTTAAAAAGTAAAGGATTCATGTTATAGCACAAGGAATTAACAAGTGAAACTAACTCATCACCTAAATAGGTACCCTAAGTTCCCAACTTCATAATGGCTACTCTCACTATGTATAGCATACAAGAGCATATAATATAGTAAAGAATATCAAGGGTACCCTACAACCACTTCTCCACTAGGTTTCCACTTTGCCCCGATGTCGCATGTCCTATGCACCACTCTCCAAAAAGGGTCACCAAACGACATTAGTGTGATCACCACAACTTGAACCTCATTAATAACAAGGATTTTCCATAGCCACCAGGGAAAAACACCACACCATTCACACGAATAGAATTAACTATGTAGCTTCTGGGATCCACCACATCCTTCATAATGTGTATCATACATCGAGTATTACACCTCAAGACACTACAACCCATATATTGAGTAAGGATACTCAGGCCATCACAGCTTATACACGTTATACCTATAGTATTACAAAGGAAACAATATCCAGAATATATGTGTGTGAAATAACCATAATCCATTACATCCCTATACATACATATAAGGGGAAAACTAACCACAGTGCATACCATCATAATTATCTCCCAAGATAAGAGAGCATGGACAAAGGGGGGAATTCAGCCATCCATCCTCTCACCAATATGTTGGGGAAAACACCCCTAGGTCTTGGGATCCCCACAATGTCAGTATCACAATCCAATAGGGTGGGGTAGCATATAGAAATACAAAAAGTACAATATATAATATATCTCACAACCACACTGTGGGAATATACTAGCCTTAGACTGAACTGTAGCTAACGTATCTTAGACTCTTGACATCCACTTCTAACACTTGATATCCTATAATCATGCATCCATTTAAATAGATTTTTTAAATTAATTCATTACATTTTTATTAGTTTCACATTACATTAATTAATTATTTAACCATTAATGAACCACTTAAAATTCACATTTCATTTCATTATCACCACAACACACCTTCATGACATCAAAACATAACATACCAAGTCCAGGACTTCTCATAAAGATAACATCATCACTGGATCCCAGCATGCTCTAACCCCATTTGTTTGACATCATTTATTCAATTAAATATTAAAAAAATTATCACAATTCTATAAATCTATAATTTCTATTTAAACATTATAATCTACCAAACAAAAGGGTCTCAACACGATGAGTTGATGAACTACCTGTCGAGTATTTCCCATGTATAGTAGGGGCATAGAACCATCGATCATTGAGGAGCTAAACACAAAAAGCATGGGGCATACCCCACACGTCTTCGTCTCTTTTGGAAGTAGGATAAGCAAGACCAACTACATTATTCAGTAGGGAATGTAAAGAAGATAATAAAATGATATAATTAATAGAATCGACATTCACATGAATGAGTATTCTCATCTTCAACATTTTCCATCATCTCTGATGTCCTCTACGACACCCATGTGCATAAACTGATTCGTCTCTCCACTATAGGAGTCAACTACTACAACATCCACTGGGCCTCCCTACCCCACATCTCACAACATCCATCTATGCTCACAACACATAAAAAGTAGTAGGAAATAAAATATAAATTGGGATATTGTCCCAAAACAAGGCATTCTTCCATCACATGCAATGATCTATGATGGATCCAAACTACAAGGAACTCAGCCTTACAGGAAAGTGGGTAACTATGAAACCTATCAGGCATTATCTTTTATCAAACAACTAGCTCTTTAATTCAGATTGAATTATCCAATTACTTACTAGTAGGTTAAAACTATGGGTAACAAAAACATAATGCTATCATATATATAACAAATACTTAATCATTGTTACTGCATAAATTTGATTATCATCAAATTAATAAAACAATTTTCATTTAAATGTCCCTTTATCATTTTTCAATTAATTTAAAATTAACACTAGCTTTATGTTCATGACAAATTCCCATCATGAACGACCTGATATGCAAGAAAAGCATAGATAACAGACTATCTAGTAAAAAAAGACACAATAACTTCACTATGAGAAGAATGCCAATTCTTTTAATCATGTTTATATATTTATTATGTAAATTTAATTTTTATTAAGTGGATAAATCATTATAAATCTATAGTTGCATGTGAAAATAATAGAGAATCCATGAATCCCCTACCTCAAAAGGATTCTAACATTCTTTGCACAAGAACGGGCCTACACAATGGATCACAATCTCCTCTTCTGCAATGACTGCATTCACCCGAGGATTCCATGGAACAACAACATCATCCAACACCCACGAATTACATATTAGAAATATGTAGATCACAATACATTGAAGAGAAAAGAGATACAGGAGGAATCATAAACTACTACAAAATCGGCCTTCAACTGTGCTATAAAAATTCTTTTTTCAGCACTAGAAAAGAACTAATAATTGAAGCATGGATAATAGTTCGAAACTTATATCATCACTAAAAAAAGTACTTTTAAAGGCCACAGTTATCAGCACATTTTTAGAATTGTTAATGGGAGCCTTTAACAACACTAAAAAGGAACTCATATAGGCTCCACTGACAAAGGGTATATAAAATTGTTTTTCCCACACACCACCCACCCCCCATTATCATTGCTTCCCACCTGGACACACCTTTATCACTACTTCCCCAACCCTTTATAAGTGCTTCCCCCACCACATTATTTGCTCTTTAAATAATCCCAATCTCCCGAATGTTCCCCTACCTCTATTGTATTTTAAACCTTAAACACCCAACATATACATCATGCATTTTCTACTCATCTATATTGTTTTGTTTCATATTTTATGATATATCTATATATTTATATATATTTTGTTACATTTTATTAACCATATATTTAAATATATGTTTAAATATATGTCTATATATTTACAAATATATTTGATATGTAAATATATTTAATTTCTTAATTTATAAATTAAAATTATTATGTGTGAATATATAAAAAATATGTATATATTGTTTTATATTTGATTAAAAATAAAATTACATTAAATAAAATGATAAAGTTTTAAATCCACAATATCAATATGAATGTAATAATTTGGAATAAATTCAGTCCCCACTAAAAAGGGGAAAAAGGTCCCCCATATATGAGGCTTAAAATCTATCAAAATTTAGATAATTTGGTTACCCCAAAAAAACTCAATTCTGGAGGCCTTAATGGCCTTTACGGGCCTCAAAAAATAGTGACCAAGCTCCCCCTAGTTAATATAACATGGATCTCATCACAATATTTGATTTGATATGTGTTATAGCTCAAACGGACACCCGGATCAAAATTTATGGTCGTTTGATGTTTGAGTTACATTTTCGACATTTTTGATATATTTTTTATTTTCATAAATTTTATGATCAAATTGATATTAAATGACTATTACTCATTAATTATAAGAAAATTATTAATTAATTAATTTTTTTATAAGAAATTTTAACTAAATATATTATATTTCAAGTGTAAATTCAAATTACCCTTATCTAAAATACATTTTAAAAAATATATATTATATTTATATCAATGTAATTATATATATATATATATTAATATAATTTTATTATTGAAAAATAATTTTTTTGAAGTATAATTTTATATTGTTTGTAAAAAATGCAGATAAAGAGGGGTCTATTCAGTGCTTCTAAAAAAGCACTGTTACCCCATATCAGTCTTTTTTTAGAACCACTGTTAAAAGACCCCATTTATAAACACTTTTAAAAAAGATATGAAAAATTTCCCCATTTGATAGTGTTTTTAGTGCTGTTAAATACCCCCTTTCACATTGATAAAAAAAGTGTTGTTAAAGTCCCCTTTTAATAGTGCATTTTTTGGGTGCTGACAAAGGGGGTCTTTAAAGGCATTTTTTCTAGCACTGGATAAATTCATTTTTTGAGTAGTGGTATCCCAGAACCCTAAATAATTATTTTAGACTATACCTTATTAAAGAACGATAACGACTTCCTGGATCCTCCAAAATAGGGAGTGCAAATAATTAGTAGAAAAAACTGTAAGTGGAAACAATCCATGGATGGATGTTTGATTACACTACTCCTATGGGAATAAATTGTCAGAGTGTCTCATGTTAGGGTAAAAAATGCATTAGAACAATGATAAGGGTATCTCAACCTCAAAATGATCTAAAAAGTTATTTTTTTTCGATACATTTTAGATTTTCCATTAAAAGAGGATCACATTAAACCACATCGTTTAATCAAGTAAAGGCTTCCCCAATATTAGAAAAATTAATATTGGAGTTATCTGCTTTGAATAAACCTTATATCACTTAAAAAAATTTAAATGCATTTTATGCCAATGGAATGGTCAAAGGGGTGAAACTGTAGGAATTTTGGTAAAGGGAATGACATCATTCTGAAAACACTGTTTATTGAACCCATTCCAAAAATTTTGAAAAGGAAATGAAACCATTTTTGAAACAGTATTCATGAAACCGTTTCAGTTGTTTTGAAAAGGAAATGACACCATTTTGAAAAAACATATCATGAAACCATTTTGGAAATTTGGAAGATGAAATGGCACCGTTCTGGAAATATTATTCATGATATTATTCAGTAAATTTGTAAATGGAAATAACATGGTTCTGGAAACACTATTAAGTGAACTATAAATTTATAAATAGGTTGGGAATAAGTCACCTTGACCTCTGAAAACACTTCCTACACTAGATTTCAGCAATGGAATGGACCAGAGCGGTCTGGGCCATTACATCGTAGTGAGAAGAGAAGTCAACCTCATGAAATCAATGATTCAATATTGCTCATGGATGCCTTTGGGGGATTAACTTCATTAAACTCCATATTCTGTGTTTTTTATAATTCACATGTTATGAAGGAAAATATAGTTTCTATCTTTGGTGAAAGTTTTGTACTTTCTTAATTTTCAACACACATAATTTAGGTTTCTCACATTGCTGATCTTGGAAATGGTATTTTAATTTTCTTCCACTATATTTTGGGAGTGTTGTTAGATCCATTGAAACCCAACATCATATTTGTATAATTTTGGGGGGTTATATAATGTTATTATATGACTACGTGTTTTCTTGATGTCACCCCCTTTCATTGAGTCAGTAATGAACATGTTGTAATGATCGGTCAGATATTAGGTTTGGTACTCCCTTAGAGAATAAATCCATGATTATGTGCTAGTTTCACATATGTTGTTAGAGTTCTTACTCCTACATACCTAATGGTTTAGGTTATTCATGTTAGGTATGGGTTTTAGATTCTCATTATATCATTATACTATTAATAAGGCAGGATTTCCCCTTATTTGTGATAGGGTTGGGAAATCTCTTGTAGGATGGGTTGTGGGTCCCCCATATATTGGGTTATTACTCCCTTAACTGATATATGGTTCCCCAGATAAGGTAGTGTCATCCAATAGAATTATATTTTTTATGTGATATTATTATTGTGATTTTTGTTAATTGGTTTATTGATATGATAAATTTTTCTAGGCACAATGACACAGTGGCTTTTCCATATCAATTCCTTTTTTATTACGAGATATGTGATTCAATTTAGTAATATGTATATCCAGTGTTAGAAATAATGGATACATGAGTTCTACCCTATTTAGTTTGCCAATGAAATAATAAAGTAGTTTGAGGTTGTGATTTTTTCATAATTTTCTTATGATTTTAATCCTACTCTTTTCAAAACTGTGTTGAGGTATAGTTTTCCAATGGTGGATTGGAGGTTTTGTTCTGGAAATATATCTATGATTAGGAAATTATAAATTTAGGTTTCCCTTTTCCAAATCTTTTTGGAAGATGGAATGGTTCTTGTTTGGTTGGGTAGTTCAAATATTGTGTGGTTTACATTTCACTGTATACCGTAGTTATCCTATGTAAATTGATTCTTCTTTAAATATGGGTTATAACATTAAGAAATAATTACTTCTCTAGATTTAAAAATCTTGAACGTAAATCAGGGCATCTAATTTTCCATTATCTTTGGTTTCATATTGATTTATGATTCTACCCTTACTTTTTTTTTCTAATACAGATGATTAAACTCACCCATTTATGATCCTTTTGATGGTATATGCTATATTTTATAGAGAAAGTGTCTAATTACAAGATAATCATATAGGATATGGAATTGGTGAAGTTGTGACTAAGTGGTTCCAAGTGGTTGTGGTTCTTGTGACGCTCAGGATTGAGGTATTTATGAAGAGGAAGGGTCTTTGTTTTTTGAGTTTAATTCTGTCAATATTTTGGTGTATTTTAATCTTATATATTCCCATACTTTAAGGGTTTTTATGGATTTATTATTATGTAATGAATATTTTCACATTAAATTTATTTTGGAGTTGGGATATTCAATTTAACGTTGTTGGATTTATTTTGGGATATATAGATGTCTGGTTTTTTTTAGATTCATAGTATAATGCATCTCATCATTACTTATTCCTTCTTAGAGCCACTCACTTGACATAGGTCTATTGAATATGAGTATAGGATGTCATAATTAACCAACATAATTGTTTAGTTGGGGGCCTTTTGTATTGGTTCATGCCAAAATGGTTTCAAATACTTTTTTTTGTGATAAAGTGCCGAATTATGAATCTTTTGAGGGGTTTTGGGTATGTTTAGGGAATTCAAGATAGAGTCATCGGAGCGTATTTTTTAAACTAGATAGTCTAACTAGAGGGATGTTGAAGTATATTCCTTTTTAGGCAAGGAAATTGATAATATCGAAACAATCCTGAGTATTTAGATAATTTTTAGAATTTTATAGTTACATTGGTTCATGGATAATATAAGATTCATGGAATTATAGTTTTAATCATATGGAATCTTAATAGCAGCGATGAAACAATACGATGAAGATATTGACCATATAGTCATAATGTATTCATTGGTAGAAAATAATAGACTCTCTATGAATAAAAAGTGATAGAGTTCTCATTTTAATATGTGTTTTATTGGATATATTTTCTGGATATTATGGTTGACTGTCACATATGGAATTTTTTAGGTTTGATGAAATTTCATAACACCCAGAAGTTCTACCTTTAGAAATTAAAAGGCATAAGAAATAACCATAACATACTCATTCCCATGTATTACTGTAACATGGAATAAAATATTCTCCCAACTCACAACATTTCAATGCACACATTTAGATAATACCAAGAAAATAAAATCTAGAAAATTTTAATTAAAATAATCGAAATTGATGAACACAAGTATTTACTTAGGTGAGATGTTAGTACTAATATATGGTTGGAATTCTCCAATATTTTTATTTGAGAAATAAATATGATTATATTTGAATAGTATACTCTTAGACATAAGGAATATGAATTCTACCACCAATACATAAACTGTTTCCAATATATTGAAATTGATAACTTAATGTTCTAATTTTTACAATTTTTCTAATTTAATTTCATTCTTCATCATCATACATTCACTTGGTCAAAGATATATTCTTTATTAACTCCTCCTTACAAGGAATAGTGTGTTCATATATAAAATTTGAGTGTCTACCAGTACGTATCATCCCAAATAACCTTATGTATTCCCATTCCTTCAAAACCACTAGAGAATGATTCCCTCTCCTTCACCCCAATAAACATTATGAACATTATAGAACTACATTGCATATTAATAATTAACCTTCAGAGTTATTGATGTAAATTTCTATGATCCTACTATTGACTTCTATCATTCCATCTGTTAGATTTCGGACTTCTAGGATTTGTAGTTACTAATCTACCAATTCCATCCAGGGATTGAAAACTAAACATACATAATCGATCTTTCAGTTTTTTTCTAATAACAATGCTATAATTTTTTTTTCAAATTAAATCCTAAATATTCCACTTTATAATGATTTTCAGTCATGTAAACCATTTCCATTGTAAGAGTTTAAAAACGTCTCTTCAATTTTCTTTTATAGCCACATAGTTCCCCCACCATGTTTCTAATCATCCCTACCCAGCTAAGATGCAATACATCCTTAAAAATCACTATCTAAAAGAATAGTTATCATATATATTGGGATTCAAAAATCTACTAACCATTCATATATCCATTACTTTATCCTCCAATATCATTCATAATAAGTGATAATTCAATTAAATAAGCATTGTCCAGGAATGAAACATCATATTAGTTTTTGGTGAATTTAACTTCATGAATCAAATAATAGTACCACATTCTCCTTTTTATTATTTTTGAAATCATACATAAGACCCTTTTACTATATAAACACATTACTATCTCTCATTAACGTAATATATTATAGTTCCATTATTGAACAATAAACTACTAGTTCATTTTTTGTCATGTAACACATATTTGTGCCTCCGTATGTGAAAATGTAGCTAGTGGTTATCATTCAAGTGTCTATATATCCTACAATTTTTTAATTCAATTACCATTGAAAATATTCTTCCAAATTAATGAAATGAAACAACATCCCAAAATCATTGATATACTATAGGATCCACTATACTTCTTCCCAATTTTCTATTCTAGGATATAACAAGAATCATTTAACTGGTCTCACAACATCCACAATGTCTTGCTGTTTACAAACAATGGAATACATAAATATTTAATCTATTATTGTAAAGGGAAAATATTCCATATACTAATCATTAACTTGTGTTCATGGTTACTTCTACTTGCATAATTTGAAATGTTTACTAGTGGAGTGGTAAATGACGTTACCTCAATCATCCTAATGTGTTTTAATGCTTTTTGTATATAGCTTAACTAAGTAAGGAAAAGAGTTCCACACCTTAATTCCTTTTAAATTTATATATGGAAGATCTTGTTAGATACACTATGATCCATCATATCAAAACATTATAATAATTTGTTGATCAGATCATGAATCCTTCCCTTTATCAGCCTATTAATATACATAACATCAATATATAGAATAAATATGATAAAGATCCAATAATCATATAACATATAGAAGAAGAAATTACCATATTTCTCTAGATGAAATTTTATTACATTATAAAGGAATTTAACATTTGGTTTCATTTCTATGTTGCTGACTTCAACATATAAACTATATAATTCAAGTTGTACATAAGATTTCAGTTCTTTTTTTAGTGATACATTTCGGCTAACCCTAGTAAATTTCATCATCTAAGTCTATATGCAGAAATGAAGTCTTCATGTCTATCTGCTCTATATAAAAAGAATACATGGAAACAATAATGATAACTACTCAAATAGTATGGTTCCTAATTGGTATATAATAGATCTTGGAAATTTATACACCACATATTTGTTAAAAACCACTCTTAACTTGCCTTTTATTGTTACTCTTCCTACCATTTGATTCTTCCTTCACCTAATGAATGAATTTATTTAGATGCACTCTTATACATGTAAGTTGACACATTATCTCTCATGTTCTATAAATATGTAAGGAATCCATTTAAATTTGATCTCTAACTAAAATGACTCATGTATTTAAGGATTATAGCCTCATCTGGACCATTGGGATATCAATCATCCATCAGAAGAAAAGATTAAATGCAACTTTTACATCATGATGCACTGAACTGAACCATAATATTCCTCATATATTTTTCCTCCGAATGTTATCCTTTTAGAACCACTACTTATGGATCATTACCTTTTTGATATATTTCTAGAGATTCTATATTCTTATATCTCTATGGTATATCTATCCATGGACACAGAGTTGTAACATGAATATAATTTTGAACATTTTGCAGATGGTGTGGTGTTTTTGAAACTGGTATACTCCCTAAATTATCTTGAACATACATAATGTAATGAATATTATTATCTTGAAACTCATCCTGTGAAGAATACATGATATCATCTATAATATCTTCTTGGTTCTTATCATTCTATAATATATATAAATTTATGGTTATATTCATTATTCTAAATATCTTTTGTGAGTCTTTATTCAAGAGATAAAATCCAAATTCTAAATTGTCTTACCATGAAAAGAATCATTATATAACTTATCCTCTAGCTATTACATTTCCTTAGCATTAATGTGAATGTAAGCGAGTGAATGAAAAATATTTTTGATGAAATTTTTTTACATTTCTTCTAAACCGATAGTATTTTTTATGTCCCTACCTAAACTATGAAAATAGACTCATATTAAAAAAATATACATCAAAATCAAAATATTACCCCTATAACTAATTTGGAAATACAACATTAATCCTTATGAATCATAAATTCTCAACTCACATGTCATGTATCCTCTATGAGACACCATTTTATTCTAGAGTTTCTAAAATTATCTTCTCAAACTATATATAATTCAACCAGTATAATCTATAGAACTCATACTTTTACACTCCCAAACATTGTAAAACCTAAAATATTTCAATTTTTATGGTATTATTGTAGAAAATTGATCTCTATCAGATAAAGGTTCTAAATATACTAGATATGTGATTGAGAAATAATGACCACGACTTCCATGTCACATTGATCATAATGTCAACAGTGTATAGTTAGCCTGTATGATAAAAAACTAGAGTTGAACCCCATGGATTCATATAAACCATCATTTTATTTTAGTGATTAGGTGACTTAAATCATGTTTTCAATGAAAAATTATTATAATTTCAAATAATTTTTTAAATAAACCACCATTACTATTATTTTAGAATACTAATCTAAAATATGTTCAAATTCCACATTTGATAAATAAATACAATCACAAAAATATTAAAATAAAAAAACACAAAATCTATAATTCATTCAATAAATACTATATAGCTAGAGGAAAATTATCTATCGGTAATACATTAGGTTCCATAGGGGTTTTTTCATACATGAAAATATGTCTCTCATATCAGTTCTTGAGGCTTATCACTCACTTACAAATAGAAGACCCACTATAACAAAAAGGATGATGTTCTTACGGAATTAATGTCACCACTGTCAATCCATTCATTCCGATTCCATCACTAATGGAGTCATATTCTCTATCATGACTATCAAATTTAGGAAAAACAAGAAAAAAACCCACATAAAGGACACACTATAAATAACATACACTCAAAACACCTAACTTCCAAGAAAAATTCTATCAACATCCTCATGAATTAAATGAAATCAATATAATACTCACCATCAACTTCTAATAGCCAATAAAACCATTGTTTTTATCCCAAAATAAAGAAAAAAATAATCATCCTTAAAACAAGGGAAAAACACATCTAATGTCAAATTTAAACTATAAAAACAATAATGGATTAAAATATTCAATGATCCATCCTCTTTCCATTGAACCCTATTTCCCTCACACAGTTCCACCTTTATCTATGACTTCCACTACTTCATTGATGCAACAAAAACCTTGGTAGAAGAGTTTTGAAAGAACATTTTGAATCCAATAAATGAATTAAAATTATGAACAAAAACAATGATTAAAGACTAGATAGAGATGAAACTATAGAACAATAAATAGAATAAAATAATGACAAAAATCAATTAGATATATAATTGTAAACCTCCCCCATAAAAGTCCCATGCCACCTCATAATACCATCAAATCAGACTAAATATTTCTTCTAGAATGATTGGTTGGGAAGAAATTGTATAGAAACATAGTGAATGAGGAAAGGAGAATAATAATTAACAAAACATAAAATAAATAATTTATGAAGAACCAAAAAAACCGAAAATAAAAAAGGATTATAAGAAGGGGTCCATTTCCAAAATATGAGAAATCAACATCCAAAATCTATGATTGGTCAATGTGTTTAAAAAAATAGAGGTATTGTATGAATGTTTGGGTAATAACGATAGTTATAGAATCCAAACATGGACATCAATATGAAAAATAGCTTCATATAGATAATGAAAAACAAAAAAGAGTGGATAAGAAGACCATATGATCCAATGATAGGAGGAAGATAAAGAAAACGAAATAAATTATATAAATGGCTGAAAAGATGAGGATCAAACTAAATGGATGAAACCCTTGTATGTAAATAAAAATATGATGATTAGAAACCCAGATGTAAGGAATCCATCTCATTCCATTTACCATCTACAATATTTTAATTACAACGATACATTCTCCACATGTTAATAAATTAATGATTTTGATGTTCATCACTCCTTGAGAAATCCTGATTCTCATCCCCTTCTCTCAAAAGTGACCAAGAATTTCATGCAAAAACAGTTAAGATGTTATTTATATTACATTAATTGTAAATTTTCAATCACTTGTTCAGAATAATGTTTCTTCCTTCACTCCTTTGGCCAGAATCATGAAACAATGTGTGACATTCCATGCTGTATCTTTAGAATTTGTATTGAAGACCATATAATATAACTATCATGCAGATATTATTTTTTTATTTAATCCTTGTATAATCTTCTCTCCTTACAATTATATAAAACATTCATTCATTGTCTCAATAGAAGCACCACCCAGTCCCATAATCTCAACAGCATAATCTACTAATTGATTAAAAAATCATTATCATATATAAGTATAATTCTACATTTATCCTCTCCTAGTATTAGACTAGAATTATTATCTAGAGTTTATAATATTTCACTCATTTTAGTTACATATGTTTAGAATAAGACCACTCATATCATTAGATGCATGATTTGTTTATCAACTTCTGGAAGAGATTCATTTAAAATAGATTCACACTTCTTGTAAATATTTATTCTGATTGAATTTTCATCCAATAATACCAACAAATGGGTGTACCATTAGTTGAAATAAAATGACTTGTATTTATCATTTTTTCATTTATTGTGACTTTCTTATGATTTAGTACATCCCATACATTCTACATTTTATTCATTTTATTATATTTTTTTTATCTCCTTTGGAAAAATCTCATCATTTTGAGCCAGACCCCTATTGTATGATTACAGTAAATAAATCTATCAAATTTATTTAGTCACCATGATAACCATCACATCCCAATATTCAAGGAGTGATGTGTGTAAAATATTTTTATACTCTAGATCCTCAAATATCATATTCAATAATTCTAACTGACTCTAAATGATGTTTAATCCATTAATGTGGTTAACCACCATATTTCCTTGTGAAATACACAAGTCAAATATAATCCAAAATAGGAAGAATTTATTAATTTATATTAGTTTTTAATACACATAATTAAGATTTATCATAAATTCTACAGTTATTTTTCACACCATGGGTGTTAAAAGAGATAATATGGGAAACTGACACTTTGATCATCACCAGTTATTTCTTATCCATCATTTCCAATTATTAATTTTTTTATCAAATATATCTTGGTACCTGTCAATATAATATTATCCTTCTACATTATAGAATCATCTACATACATCATCATGAATCATGAATATTTCCCATCAAACATATCCACCTAAACATTTTCCTAATTCAAACCCATTAATTATAGAGATAGTGACCTTCAACTAAAATCTAAAATAATAAATATTATCATAAAAAACATTGATGAATTCTTCTACAACGCATAGGGTATAATATTTTAAATATAAAAATATATAAAACAAATTCTCTAGGGTATTATCACTAGAATACCTACAAAAAACATTGAATCCACTTATTGGATCGAATAAAACATTTAAAAAATAGAACTTATACATTTTGAAATTACAAGGTGGAAAAAATAGAACTAGAATGAATCCATCATGATAACGATGTATCAAAATATATAATAAAATATTAAAATAATTAATATAACTGAAATTAACACATTGAAACCAAACCCAAACAACAAAACTCTTCAATACAACTAATGAAGGAAATAATGGTAGAAGAATGTAAATAATTGATGTGGTTTGAAAACAATTCCTTGTCAATTTGGTGAATATGGCAGTCTCTTTTTAAGAATTGGATGTTGATTGAAATTGAACAATCAAGAATATAGGAATTAACACAAGTTTTTACTCCCCATTACGTAATATTGAGTATAGTTTCTGAAATTCGTAGTTATATCTTCTAATATTAACGATGAGCATTCCCACTAAATTTAACTCTTCATGGGCATCACATCACTTGGTCAATGATATCAACCATGAATATTCAACGTAGGGATTTTTAATTAAATAAACACATTGAATATGATTGATTTGTTAATATTTGTTTTTAAGAGATGTGAATCGACTAACACAAGGATAATCAATGTATAAAAATTAATATTATTCCTTCAATAAGTGGGCAATGGATATTGATATCGATTTTTATAAACATTGGCTGGATAGGTTCTAGAATTTTATTCCAAGTATATGTTTATTAGTGAGATGATAAATAAGATATAGGAATTTAATTGTAAATAAATAATGTATAATACATTTTTTGAAGATGGTATGATTACAAAAAACTAGTGGGAATATAAAATAATTAATAATAGGTAATAAATATAGTGGAAAATGTAATGAAACCATCCATATGATGTAAGAAATAAAATTTTTCTGAATAGGTGATAACCGATTAATGGTTGATGGTTCGTAGTTGATTCATGGTGTGGGAGAATTGTAACACCCAAAGCTTCTATGGTACTCTTCTCATTGAATAATGCAATTGTGTGTGTTGTACGCAACATCGAGTTCTAACACACACCACAAGCAATCAAACTAGCTGTTATGAATAGTAATACCTACTTTTTGAAATTTTATACATTTTAACTTTCAAAATGGACTTCATTCTTGGATTAAGAATATCTAAATTAGCCTAGGGTGAAATTTTGGTACTTTTCGGATAACATTAATACTTTGATGAATAGTGAAAATTACTAAATTTTAATTAAAAACAACTTTTTCAATCAAAAAAATTAATAGTGATAAATTATGAATTTGAGTGGTTTTAAAGTATATTTAGAATATATTATTACCATTTAATACAATTTTCATCATTGGACATATTTTCACAATTAAACTGAACATAAACAAGTATCAATCTTTTGATAGTTATTATATCTTAAAAACACGCTTTTTGTTTTGACATCAGGAATTAATTTTAAATTAATTTCTTCCACTTCTGGGTTTTGAATTTGGAAAAATGGATTCCATATTTGGAATTAGGATTTCAAAATTGTGTAAATAGTTAACTTTTATTTTGAGATATTTTGAATAATTATTTCGGTAAATATTTTATTTACCATGGTTAAATGGTAAATCCGGTAAATAAGGGTTAACAAATTAATATTATAATAATAAAAAATTACCCTAAAACGTGTCCTAACTTTATTGGTGGATACATGTCAGACCATGGGCATCATTAGGTCAATTTTGGGACCCCATGGAGCCACTTGTAGGTAATAGAGACACTTTATTTTAATTAAGTTAAAATAAATTAAAAAATGACACAAGCATATACCTTTTAGAAAAAAAATTTTACAAATGGTTATAGATGTTATATTTTCTACTCTAAATATTAATTAGAAAGATAAAACTATTTCATACATAATGATATTTTATTTATAATTTTTAGACATTAAATAATTTAATTTATTTATGACACCATGATGATGCAGTAATTACCATAATAGTGAAAAATTAAAATAATTGCTATTATAAATACCCAAATAAATATAATTTGAGACTTTTTATGAATTAAAGTAATTTTATAGGTTAATATGACATGTTAAGAATGATTTAATTAACTTTTTCTAAGTAATCATTCTGTTATAATTGTTACAAAAAATCAACTATTAAATAGTGTCAAAATTGACATAAAAGTCTTTTTAAAACAAATATTATATTATCAATTGATATTAAATTCATAAAAATATAAGGTTCATACAAGAGACTTATATCATTATAGGTGTATCATTAATGGAACACTTTGGGGTCTCTTGGATGTATATAGTATGTTTATTAACCATATAATATAAAAATACAAAGAGACATTGTAAAAGTGAAACTAATTAACTAAGAGATAATACTTAAAGATTAGGTTAATATAGTAACCCAAACCTATCTAAATCCTATTGGTTGAGTGGTTTTCGACCTATAACCACCTTAAATTTTAAATAATCCACTTTTGAGCCATTAGAAACTGAATATGAATTTATTATAAAATAATATTTCTAGCCTTTTCAAAGGTGCCCCTCACCCCTCTTATAAAAGGGCACTCCCCCTTCTCATTAATTCAAACCTTCAAAGCCTTTTGGATCGGCCAACCCCAGCCCAAATACTCTCTAAACTTACCTCACTTCATCCTAGTGTCCTTCCTTTAGTCAGAAGGCCAACCTAAGAAACCCTTTTGATCAAATCAAAAGAAAGAACCCGAGGAAGAGGTAATGATTTCACCACCCGTTTTCAAGTTCCTTTCTTCTTCCACTTCTTCGTTCTTTGTTATTACCATTATAAAAAAATAACTTGAGTATATTATATATACTTTGATGTTATTATAAACATGGTAAAACCATGTTTCAGTATTCTATCCATCCATTTAATGACATGTCACCATACTTGCGTACGTACGGATTACCGTCTCCACGTCCTGGTGTAATTGTTATTCAAAACATTACTATATGGATGGTTATAATAATGATGTGTAATTCATGTAAATAAAAAATATAACATGATAATTAGTCAGTATATATTATATACAATCAAATTAAATATTATTTTAATATCAAAAGAATTCTATTGTCGATCGTGCATACGTACGGACTACCGTCTCCACGAACGCGATGAGATTCATTCTTCACCGTATCCATTCAAGACTAATTCTCATTTAATGATTAAAAATAATGTTTAAATATTTGACATAATTCTGGATATTAATAATATACATCCCATTAGTAACAAATATGGCTCAAATAACAAAGAATATAAAGGAAAATGAACCCGTTAACACCCGAAACGATGACAATTCGAAGATATTATTAACAAATCAATGTTAAAAGATCATATATGATATCATATTAATGCATATGATTCTTGTAAAATCCAATAAAAATTATTTCAACATTATATAAGAGGTTAACCTACCCACGACCAAGGAAAAATTACAGAGTAAGGGGTTTCTTATCTCACTTTTAATTCCGTGAGAATTCCATTGTTCACCACTTATTTATTACATGTGGTGTGTGTACTTCCCATGTTTATATTCATTGTGTAATATAATTTAATTCATGTATATTTACATCATCATTGTATAATCCTTCTTTAATGGGTGTATGTTTTTTATGTTACCAAATCAATAAGGGAATTTGAAATTTCAATTTCCATTTATTCGGCTTTACGCATACTTCATTGATTATTTTACTCCAAGATTATGTGTAGAATCACTATTCATTTGATTATGTCATAAAATCCACTCCCCTTTCTATGGGTATACTTTTTATACACATAATAACTCCATTGATAAATTCTCAAGTCATCGGTGTACTTGATAAGAGTAATTTTAACTCAATCTCCATTTGTTGAGTTAAATATCCAATTCATTGGTGTTGTTTTTACAAGAATATGTTAGAATGTCGTCTGATTGATTTACACTAAATATCCAATCATATTGAGTGTATTTATATTTTTCACACATAATTATGTCTTTGATTTATCGTTAACCTAAGTATATGGTCTTTATAAGAGAATTCATCTTAATTTACATTCCATTGATACTTCTTTATTGTTATACACCAAATCTCTTTTATATGGTGTATGTAATGTACTTTGACATTGTATATCATGAACCCCTTTATTTTCATGATATTATAATGTTTTTATTACCTCAATTATTTGTATTCAAGTGTCTATATTTTGGTTATAAACTCTAACTAAAATACATTTTTATGTGTTTTAAAGATTTATTCTTCTAAATATTTCTCCTTAATGTCCATGTTTTAAAAAATGTTTAGAGAATTTATTTATATGGACATTAAAGTTTAAAAATTAAAATTACTTTTAAAAGTTTCAAAGTGGTATGGGACACTTTGATTCAAAAATATATTTTTAAATGGCTTCTTACAAATAGTGTGACTTTAAAATGATTTCAATAAAAAGGGGGATATTTCTCTCTAATAGTTTTGATGATTATTTTCATCTATGTCAACATCCTTCATTATTCATGATTGAGGTTAATCTTATACAATAAAATCTTCCATATTGTATCGAATGAGTTATGTTTGACTGTGGAAGTGATATTCTTATACCATTCATGGTTTATTGATCAAGTATTGACATTTTTTATGCAAGTTTTATTACGAATGTTTATGTTATATTTCAAACTATTCATACGAGGAATGCATTGGACTTAGTAAGTGACGGGTGGAGCCCGCTCTAGCTCCTCGATGCATCGGTAGGTCTCATGAGACAAACTAGTGTCTTGGCACAAGACCTTAACAAAATCTTATTTGTAGTCTTGCCACGAGGCGTTGGCTATGTGGTTATGATAGTCTAGCATTATGCATTCCATCATTAGGAAAGTGGTTATTGATATTGCATGTGATCATTCGATTAGTAGAATATCCATGTGAACAAGTAAATGGAATTATTTCATTTTATTATTGCCATACAATGTTGAAGTTCAAGTTTAAAAGGCTTTTTTTGTTATACATTTCCTTAAATGTTTATTCTTATTTATGAATGTTTCCGCTATATTGTTATCCTTACTGGGCATTTGAGCTCAACCCTTTTCTATGTTTTATTTTTCCCAGGATGTGAAGAAGTAATTTATGAATAACCTGCATGGATAGTATGAGGGGATAAGAGTGTAGACTATGGAGACTATATTGTTGTAGTTTTCACTTTATGACGTATTTTAAACTTTATAAATGTATCTAGTTATTCCAAGGCAACTAAACTAATCGGTCTTTCGAGACTTGATCTTTCTTGTGATCATGCCAATGTAATGTAATAATGCACCGACTCTGGGTTCCTGGGGTCGGGGCATTACAGTTGGTATCAGAGGAAGTTTAGTACAAAACTTGGAAGCTAGATTTAGATAAACTCTGATTAGAGCACATAGACCTAAGATGGACTTTGAGGATTAGTATTGAAGAAATACCTAGAAATTTGGTATTGTAGAGATTTTGGGAGTATTCCGAGCAATACATCCCTGTCTGGATATGAGCAGGTAGAGGCGGCTCTGGCACAGATGTACATAGGGGTAAAACCCGAAAACACCGCTTTGAACTAGACTCGAATGGGAACTGGTGATCGACAACGGGCCATGCTGCAGTCTTGGTTATAACACTCCCGGGGGATATTCTTAGGATAATTTACATTTTCTTTGAAAAACGATTTGAAGTATTATATATAAGATGATTGTAAATGAACATGGTTAATCCTAATGTGTTTCAAATTGAGAATATGGTGACATGATATTCTCTAAATGATTTTATGACTACTGTTACTCACACAATGCCTTCTGGTTTTAGTTAATGGCTGGATTCCAAGGAAGTCATAGTGACTTTGAGAATGATGTACAAGGTGGGAATGGTGGTGACAATGAGCAGAAAAATGGAATGTTGATTCACGTAAAAGATATCATCTTCATTCCAAATCAATTTTCCAAAAATATGATCAAAAATATATATATTAACCAATTCCCGGACACAACAAAGAAGAGGAAGGTGATGAATGATAAGGGCTCTAGTAGTGGAGACCATGGAGAATGGAATCCTCAATTTCCATCATGCAGAAAATGTGGAAGGAGACACCCAGGAAAGTATCTCAATGGGACAAAGAAATTCTTTACGTGCGGGAAGGAAGGACATAAAGTCAAAAATCGCCTAAGAAATATGAAGAGTACTATGGAAGAAGATAAAAATGGTCCCAAGAATCCATTTACAGTCATTTTTCATAAATGTAGGGGACCTGGCCATTACCCGAGTGAATGCCCTATTCTATAGGATATTTTCTTCGTCAAAGAAGAAGCTATGTGGAAATAAATGGTTGGAGAAATGATTAAAAAGTATTAGTGCTCCTTGTTGATGAGTTTACTTTGGAATAATTTTCTCCTGTATTTGTTACGCTCCAGTTTTCCATGTGAGAATGATATTTAAGGAAGAATTATCTTTTCTACTATGGATAATTTTTTAAATAACCATTTGGTTTTATATGATCATTAGGTTTGAGGAAATTACAAGTTATTATAATTTGGGATGAAAATGAAAGGTATGAGATAACATTTGTGGTTAAATTATTTTATGGTTATTTTGAAGAATTTATCTCATTTTATTAATGTTATAAAATATAGTTTTTGAAAAAGGACAACACACAGACCGTGTGACAACCCATCGCGTCAGACAAAGCTATGGGAATCGAACCCACAACCAAAGTGCGATTGGGATTTATCACCTACCACTGGATTACGTGAAGTCCCTCGTTAGTGTGACTATTATTTTTAGTTTTATTGATCAATGATAAGTTTATTTGGGATCTTATGTATTATCAAATGAATACCCTTGGTATAAGAAAATGATTTGGTGATTAAGTGATGAATGTTATTTTGAAAGATGTTCGCTTTGTTGGGAGCACTATATGCCAAAGGAAAATACAATTCTATGGGATTTCATTTAAGGAGTAATGGTGTATTTTTTTCTATGTTTTTATTGTGGATTTATAGTGATTTGGGTTATTTATGGAAATGATCAACCTATAATAAAGAATATGTGATTAGGATAATTACTTTTAAATATGTTTCTTTAAGAGTATTTGATGTCATTTAGAGATACAATTTAACGTGGAAGACTACATAACCAAATTATAATAAGTTTTGGGTTTCAATATTAGTTTGGATTATATTGATGGATTTTAAGGACAATTGATTATTGAATGGTATTTATTTAACTTTGTGGTATTGTTGGTTTAATTTTAGAAATTAAGATTTGTTTTTTTTTCTCTAATGGAATAGCCATTTGAGGGATCATCAGATCTTATTCTAATGGCTTTGGTTTTGATTAATCTCTAAAGACAAGGTAAATATATAGTTTATCCTATGTGGATCATGTAATTCTATAGAATTTTATTCTAGCTCTTCATGTCTGACCAAGCCATCTTGAATACTCATTGTTAAAAAAAATGAGTTAGTGGTAGAAATTAATTAAAGAATGAAACTCTACTTAAAAAGTAGGTATATCTATTTATGTTCTTAGTCAATATCCTAAATGAATTCCTCCCCTTTATTTAATGTATCTTAAAACAAAAAAAATGGTGTCCGACTAATTTTCATACTGGGAAACTAATGACCGTTTGTCCCATCACAAGTTTGTGGTTTTCTTACTGTTAAATTTCTCCTGATCATGTTATCTATCCCTCTCCATCATAACTTTAAACTTAGTTTATCATCCATATCCTTGTTTTTTTACATGTAATCCTAGTATAGGTTATCTCGGGTGACCTTTGTACTTCTCTTTCTTTCTTTTAAAGTGATAGTTTTATTGACTATTTTTCCGATGTGGGACTTTCCATTATATTCCCAAGACCAATTTAAAAAATTTCAAGGACGCAATTTATTGAAGGAGGGGAGAATGTAACTCCCCAAGATTCTATGGTATTCTTTTCTTTAAATAATGCAACAGCGTGTGTTGTACGCAACATCGAGTTCTAACACACACCACAACCGATCAAACCAGCCGTTATGAATAGTAATACCTAATTTTTGAAATTTTATACATTTTATCATTCAAAATGGACTTCATTTTTGGATTCGTAATATCAAAATTAGCATAGGGTGAAATTTTGGTACTTTTCGGATAACTTTAATATTTTGATGAATCGTGAAAATTACTAAATTTTAATTAAAAACAACATTTTTAGTCAAAATAATTAATAATGATAAATTATGAATTAGAGTGGTTTTAAAATATATTTTGAATATAGTTTTACCATTTAATACAATGTTGGTCATTGGACATAATTTCCCAATTAAACTGAACATAAACAAGTATCAATCTTTTGATAGTTATTATATCTTAAAAACATGCTTTTTGTTTTTACAACGGGAATTAATTTTAAATTAATTTCTACCACTTATGTGTTTTGAATTTGGAAAAATGGATTCCATATTTGGAATCAGGACGTCCAATTTGTTTAAAGAGGTATCTTTTATTTTTAGACATTTTGAATAATTACTTCGGTAAATATTTTATTTACCATGATTAAAGGGTAAATCCGGTAAATAAGGGTTAAAAATAATATTATAATAATAAAAAATTACCCTGAAACGTGTACTAACCATATTGGTGGATACATGTCGACCATGGGCATCTTTGGGTCAATTTTGGGACCCCATAGAGCCACTTGTAGATGAAAGGGACACTTTATATTAATTATGTTAAAATAAATACAAAAATGACATAAGCATATATCTTTTAGTAAAACAATTTTTACAAAGGGTTATATATGTTATATTTTCTACTATAAATATTCATTAGAAAGATAAAAGGATTTCCTACATAAATATATTTTTCTTATAATTTTTAGACATTAAATAATTCAATTTATTTATGACACCATGATGATGCAGTAATTACCATAATAGTGAAAAATTAAAATAATTGATATTATAAATACCAAAATAAATATAATTTTAGCCTTTTTATGAATTAAATTAATTTTATAGGTTAATATGACATGTTAGTAATGATATAATTAACTTTTTTCGAATTAATCATTCTTTTATAAGTTTTACAATAAATCTACTATTGAATAGTGTCAAAATTGACATAAAAGAGTTTTTAAAACAAATATTATATTATTAATTGATATTAAATTCATTAAAATATAAGGGTCGTCCAAGAGACTTATATCATGATAGGTGTATCATTGATGGACCACTTTGGGGTCTCTTGTATGTATATAGTAAGATTATTAACCATATAATATAAAAATACAAAGAGACATTGTAAAAGTGAAACTAATTAACTAAGAGTTAATACTTAAAGATAAGGTTAGTACAGTAACCCAAACCTGTCTAAATCCTATTGGTTGAGTGGTTTTCGACCTAACCCAACCTTAAATTTTAAATAATAAACTTTTGAGCCATTAGAAACTGAATATGAATTTATTATAAAATAATATTTCTAGCCTTTCCAAAGGTGCCCCTCACCCCTCTTATAAAAGGGCGCTCGCCCTTCTTATTAATTCACACCTTCAAAGCCTTTTGGTTCGGTGAACCCCGGAAAAAATACTCTCTCAACTTCCCTCAATTAATCCGAGAGTCCTTACTTTAGTCATAAATCTATCCTAAGGAGCCCTTTTGATCAAATCAAAAGGAAGAACCCGAGGAAGAGGTAATGATTTCACCACCCTTTTCAAGTTCCTTTCTTCTTCCACTTCATGTTTCTTTGTTATTACCATTATAAAATAATAACTCCAGTATAATATATATACATTGATGTTATTATAAACATGTTACAACCATATTTCAGTATTCTATCAATCCGTTGAATGACATGTCACCATACGTGGGTATGTACGGCTTACCGTCTCCACGTCGTGGTATAATTGGAATTCAAACCATTATTATTTGGATGGGTATAATAATGATGTGTAATTCATGTAAATAATAAATATAACATGATAATTATTCTGTATATATGATATAAAATAAAATTAAATATTATTTTAATATCAAAAGAATGATATTTTCGATCGTGCGTATGTACGGACTACCGTCTCCACGAACGTGATGAGATTCATTCTCCATCGTATCCATTCAAGAATAATTTTCATTAAATGATTAAAAACATTGTTTAAATATTTGACATCATTCTGGATATGAATAATATACATCCCATTAGTAACAAATATGGCTCAAATAAAAAAATAATATAAAGGAAAATGAACCCGTTAACACCCGAAACGACGATAATTCTAAGATATTATTAACAAATGAATGTTAAAAGAACATATATGATATCATATTAATGCATATGATTCTTTTATAATACAATATAAATTATTTCACCATTATAAAAGAGGTTAACCTACCATCGACCAAGGAAAAAGTACAGAGTAAGGGGTTTCTTATATCACTTTTAATTCCGTGAGAATTCCATTGTTCACCACTTATTTATTACATGTGGTGTGTGTACTACCCATGTTTGTATTCATTGTGTAATATAGTTTAATTCATGTATATTTACATCATCATTGTATGATCCTTCTTTCATGGGTGTATGTTTTTTATGTTACAAAATCTATAAGGGAATTTTAAATTTCAATTTCCATTTATTCGGCTTTACGCACACTTCATTGATTATTTTACTCCAAGATTATGTGTAGAATCACTATTCATTTGATTATGTCATAAATTACACTCCCCTTTCTGTGGATATACTTTTGATACACATAATCACTCCATTGGTAAATTCTCAAGTCATCGGTATGAACTTGATAAGAGTAATTTTAACTCAATCACCATTTGTTGAGTTAAATATCCAATTCATTGGTGTTGTTTTTACAAGAATATGTGTGAATGTCATCTGATTGATTTACATTAAATATCCAATCATATTGTGTGTATTTATATTTTTCACACATAATTATGTCGTTGATTTATCTTTAACCTAAGGATATGGTCTTTATAAGAGAATTCATCTCAATTTACATTCCATTGATACTTCTTTGTTGTTATACACCAAATCACTTTTATATGGTGTATATAATGTACTTTGACATAGTATTTCATGAATACCTTTATTCTCATGATATTATAATGTTTTTATTACCTCAATTATTTGTATTCAAGTGTCTCTCTTTTGGTTAGAATCTCTAACTAAAATACATTGTTAAGTGTTTTAAATATTTCTCATTAATGTCCATGTTTTAAAAATGGTATTATGAATTTATTTATATGGAAATAAAAGTTTTAAAACTAAAATTACTTTTAAAAGTTTCATAGTGGTATGGGACACTTTGATTCAAAATTCTATTTTTAAATGGCCTCTTGATAAATACTGTGACTTTAAAATGATTTCATGAAAAAGGGGGATATTTCTCTCTAATAGTTTTGATGATTATTTTCATCTATGTCAACATCCTTCATTATTCATGATTGAGGTTAATATGATACAATACAATCTTCCCTATTGTATCGAATGAGTTATGTTTGACTGCGGATGTGATATTTTTATACCATTCTTGGTTTATTGATGAAATATTGACATTTTGTATGAAATTTTTAATACGAATCATTATGTTTTATTTCACACTTTTCATATAAGGAATGCATTGGACTTAGTAAGTGACAGGTGGAGCCCGCTATAGCTCCTCGATGCATCGGTAGGTCTCATGAGACAAACTTGTGTCTTGGAACAAGGTCTTGACAAAATCTTATTTATAGTATTGGCACGAGGCCTTGGATATGTCATTATGATAGTATGGGATTATGCATTCCATCATTATGAAAGTGGTTAATGATATTGCATGTGAATATTAGATTAGTAGAATATCATTGTGAATAAGTAAATGGAATTATTTCATTTTATTATTGCCATAAAATGTTGAAGTTCATGTTTAAAAGGATTATGTTTTAGTTATACATTGCCTTAAATGATTATTATTATTTATGACTGTTTCCGCTATATTGTTATCCTTACTGGGAATTTGAGCTCACCCCTTTTCTATGTTTTATTTTTCCCAGGATTTGAAGAAGTAATTTATGAATGACCTGCAGGGATAGTATGAGAGGATAATAGTGTGGACTATGGAGACTTTATTGTTGTAGTTTTCACTTTATGATGTAATGTAAAATTTATAAATGTATCTAGTTATTCCAAGTCTACTAAACTAATCAGTATTTCGAGACTTGATCTTTCTTGTGATCATGCCAATGTAATGTAATAATGCACGGACTCTGGGTAACTGGGCTCGGGGCGTTATAAGAAGTACATAATATAATCTGAGTTGAGGTGGATCAAATGTATAATTTTAGTGTTGGAGATTAATTTGAAAATTTTCTAACCCAAATACACACTATCATGTTCCTAATAATTGTAATTTATCACCATATCATGTTTTTATGCTTCATAACATTATATAGTTTCACTGTAGACACATTATAAAGTAATTGAAAAATTTATAATATTTTTCAATGGATTGAGATATCTTTGTAAGGTATTGTTTCAATTTTTATGGTGTCTATAGAACAACATAACGATTATAGGAAAAAGTTTTTTATGTTGAAATATTTCATTAGGTAATATTATATCACTTCATAAAGCTACATGCGTACTTAATAAAGTACCATTAATCATTATAATGTTCAAGGAGTCCATGAGGCTCATTTTTTTAAGGTTGTGTTCAACTTAATAAGGATAAAACCAACCCTATACAAAAAATAATGCTCACAAAACCTTATGAAAATTAGAAAATTGTTAGGAAACATTGTATGATTATCTACATTTTAAAAAATCTACTATACCAAACATCATTGTAAGAATTTTTGATTCATTCTGAAATATTTAGATGATATCCATGTTGTGATATATTATTCCATGTTTCAATTCATGAGATCAGGCATACATGAATGGTGATTTAAAAATAATTAAATAAATCGATTTTTTTTTAATATTTAACAAAAAAAGAAAAATCCTATGATTCCTAGTGAATAAAAACAATATAATTGATTAATAATTTTAGAATATTTTGAGGAATAATTCAAAGATAATATATCATCATAACAGAATAAAATTGATCATATGTATCCAATAGTTGAGGTGTTTCCATAATTCATATTGGAAATAATATTCACATCAATATGAATATAAAAGTGGGAGGAGAAAAGGAATAATATAGATAGATTGTGTGTGACCTTAGTTAGTAACATTATTCTAAGGAAACATGTTAATTTTTTGAAGAATAACTTGATACTAATAAAATCAGAGGGTCATACAATTATTGACGGAGATGCACACAAAGGAATCCAGGGCATTACCATTCATTGAGGAAGTGTAAAAAGAAGGCTTGTGATACACATGTATTATAGAAGGAGTTTATGTACAATATTATGCACTAGATTGAGATGAAGAGTAAAGTCAAAGTGATTCTATAATAGGAAAGAGGATAAATAAAATACCTACCAAAAGTTCTTGGAAGATCCATTGAAGACTAGTTGTTCTAGTACAAAAAATTCCACCTTACCAAGATATTACTGGAGAACATTTAATGATAAAGATCCACTATGGTACGGTGTATAATTATCACTACACATGTATTATATATTGAGTGATATTGAACTGTATTATAACTACCTTTAGGAGTATGGATGATATGACAACTCGTAATGTGTTTATTGTTAGACTCTTGTAATAACTATAATATAATAGAGATAATTTATGTATCTGTGGGTGTAAAACATGTAAAGGTGTAGGTTTCACCATTACTATCGAACCTTTTATAAACCTTGTGTTATATTATACATATTTTTTTAATCATTTGATATCATGGTGGGTGTTCAGTGAACATGAAAAAAACCAAGTTTCTTAATTGATATAGAGGTTCAAGTATTAAGAGATGATTGGAAAAATAAAAATAAACATATATGCACTAATTCAGCCCCTAGTGGTCCTACAAAATCCACTAGGCACTTAACAAGGTATTAAATCTAGATTTCCTCTAATTATATCAAATGTGGTAAAATAGTTTTTTATATCATAATAACAAAAAGTGAAATTTATAAGAAGTAAGAGAAAAAAGAAACATGTTTATATGGATATGTTGTAAGAACCACTACATCATTAAAATCATTGTGATTGTTGTTCATCCATTAAATATATGGAATCTAACCTTTTCAAGAAACTATATGAATATTTAGAGAGTATGCAAAGGATTAGTCTTTTTTAATAGTTGAAAATTTTTACACTCTAGTTTTACTGTCTTTTAAAAATTATTATGTTGATGTAGTTATGTAAATACAGGGTTATATCAATAGGATTTATTGTTAATAATTAAAACTTGAAAGAGATATTAATGAATCAGAAAATGAAATGGGTAAGATGTTCCAAAAGTGAATTTCTCGTAATGTCCATGATGAGGGAAAAGAACAATTAATATCACATTGTAATAAAATATTTTATGTAGTTGAATAATATTCAAAAGAAGGTTTGTGTTAAATTAGTGAGAGAACATTTTCATAAAACATGTGATCAATTCATTGGCCATATTTTACAGTACCTATATGAATTTCTTGGACTCATAGATGATAGATAAGTAAATAAGTAAAAATATATCTTTATAACCATTTTTAATAGTTAATAAAAGTTAATGAAGAAAAGTCATCATGTTAGAGAATTATTATGAAGAAACATTGAGATCAAATAAGGATGAGAGTGACTTTATAAACATTATTTGTCATGACATTTAAGCGGTGAAAAAGGATCTAAAATCAGTACAAGATGGAACATCTTATATACATAAAATGAAATTTTTTTAACTCAATATTATAATTAAATTCATGAAAACAAGAACACTCATATTAGTGGAAACAAGAGATTTATATAATCATAGGATTATGAAATACAAATCTCTAAGAAAAATTTCATCCAAAATCTATATAAATATGTTTGTACTAATGAAGTTTTTTCCACAACTACGTGTCTTAAATCGAAATAAGGATACATTTGAATGGATAAAAAATCAAAAATTTACGCCAAAACATTGAAGTTGTAAGTTGAAATATCAATGAAAACCTTGCATACCCCTACAAAGACCATGATATGGTATTTCATATAAAAAATATATAAAGATATGCAGTATAGATGGGATGAATTTATAAGAAAAATAATTATGTTCAATGAATATTAGTGGTGATTCTATAGGTTTGGAAACATGGAAATATAATTATCAAATAGGTTTCTAATCTCTAGATAATATAGAATTCCAGGATTAGGGAATAAAAAATATTTTGGGAAAAGAATATATGATCAGAATTATCAAAGATCATACAAATTTTTTATTATGAACAGATTTGAAGGGTTGGAAACTATTATGGCTACAAAAACATGTGTGGCCAAAATTTTGATGACTGACTCTATATATCAACTGACTAAAAATATTTCTCTAATTACAATAAAAACACACATCCATGATAGAATCATGTTTTAAAGAACAATGTGTATACCATATGTGATAAAAATTGAATAAATTCTTCCAATGAAATAACCAAAGTTATTATGGAACTCCCAAAAATCATAAAGGAATGTTCAAAAAGTTTTCATATCAAAATCAAGATGTTTACACTGTGGGGGAAAGGGCCACACAATGTTTTAATCAAAATACACTATATATATTCTTATCAAAGAAATAAAGTGGAATTCTAATATGGAATCAATAATAGATATAAATAAAAATATTTTATTGGTCTAAGACATCCCAAAAGAAGAGGTGACAGAGTTTCCTATGAAAGGTAATGCCAGGACAAGTATGAACCTATATGAAAACTATGAGAAAATTAAACATGTTAGAATGGAGTTCTTAAATATTTTTATACATAATTGGAAATCCATATAAATATGAAGAAACCACATGAAAATATATGTGCTAAAACCAAAATTATTATTTCACATTAATATCACATGAATATCATCGAAGTAATTTTAAATATTATTACCCCATAGTTCATGATGTTTTTTTGTAAGGTTAAAAAAATATGGTCTAAGTGGAAGTAACTATATTACGATTATTCTATCTCAAAAATAGATTATAAAGAAGTTGGAAAATAGAGGAAAAGCACCATTATATAAAATTTTTTTACATAAAAAGGTGAATAATCCTATACCACACAATATGAAATCTAATGGAAAAATGAAGTCCATGCTTCTCAAGGAATTTCAAGATTAGAATATTAAAGGTGGATAAAGCATGTATGATTTTCTTAAATCCGGAGTTTAATTATAGAGATGATTTTGGTTGAGATCCATGTCACAATTTGGATACTTCTAATGAGTAACTAAAAATCCCTTTCCCTATTACATTATTATTTCATATTTTTATTAACATGTTTTAATTTGCAGGAGAAAATCAAATGGAGGAAATAGATGATGTTGTAACAACTATAGAAGAAGAAAGGATCTTTACCTCATGTACGAAATTAACTACAATGATGAAGGGTCATTTTAATCCCATGATGGGGATAAAATATAGTAGGTGAGATTTCAATACATAATTATATAGTAAATATTGATATTATTGGATGCATAATCAGTTTGGAAGAAAAGGTATTCCAAAAAAAAATTTCTCTTGATTTGTTCATATAAAAGTTAATTATTTAGGGGGAGTGATGGTTGATGAGAAACGTAATAGAAATGGGGAGTATATGTGTTTCAAAATAACTTTGTATATGAATTTATTGATGATGAGTGTTGTATTTTGATTCATGTTATATATGATTGAGAAAACCCTAAAAAGAGATTCTTGAAATGATATTATATGTTAATCTGGTTAATGGATATATTTTATGTCTAGTTTTCTTCACACTTTTTTTATAGTGATATTGACCATGTATATATGGAGTAAAATGGATATTGAATACTTAATAATAAAATTATGATTCCATCCATCACAAAAAAATTTAGAGTGTCCTGTGATTCAAGACAAATGAAGGAAAATATGTTTTTCTATGAAACCATGAACGTCTTTTGAGTATTAGAAGACATTTCCTTATATTTCCTTGAAATTTACTGTCAATAAAGGGGATAATAAAAAGGAACACATACTGAAATAAATATTTTTAAGTATTTAAAATAAACATAATGGGGTGACAGAAGAACCCATTTATTGATTTTTCTTTTTTTTTTGTTAAGTATCACTTTCACTTGGATAGAGATATCAATATGTGTTTGAAATAGAGAAGGTTTTTCTCATACATAAAAAATAAATGGATCAAAGAGATGTTGTAACCTATGTTAGAAGGAAAAGTAAATTGATGTTGTTTCATGGAGAAGCTTGATGGATAGGTTCTAGGATAGCTATCAACGTATATGAAAACATGGAAGATGACCTTCAATTTAATGAAAAGTGTTGATGAAGAATAAATGCCTAAAATAGTTTGGAAAATCATTTTAAGAAAATAAATTTGTTGCAATATCAAATAAATAATTTTTTTGAAAAATTTTAGATAAAGATTGTAAGAGAACATCACAAATATATTTGAAAATAAGGATACTATGAATCAGTGATGAATATTGTTTTATGATGATTATGAATTTCTTAGAGATTTCGAAGTAGTTCCATAGACGATCTATGTTGAGGTTGGTTAGATATGTAATTTATTTTCCCATTTGAAATTTGAAAATGTCTTGAACCCTACACTCATAACAATTTATTTAAACATATTAACATTGATCTATAGAGTCTTCTTATGGTTTAACATAATGCAAAATCCACAAAAAGTCAATATATTAGATAAGGGTATCTTTTATGGAAATTTTCAACATTTTTACTTTGTATCCAACACAGCGAGTTGACATAAACAGTCACTATAAAACATCATATAGTTGATTTTGAATATCTTAAGGTTCACATGAATATGTTTTAAATTTTAGTGTGATTTATATGGTATAACTATAAAACATTAAAAATATTCAAGGAGACATTATAAGGTATTGTTGATCATTATAGGGATTAATGAGTTCTTCAAGTTAATCATCATAAGGTTCTGTTCAACATCATAATATTCGACAAACCTCACAAAAACAATAGTATCCCCTAAAACTAATGAAAACCCAGAAAACATTCATGGAAAATTATATTGGCCCCTCTTTTGTGAAAATTTGAATGGATCAAAATCATAACGTAATGATTATAAAAACAAGAAAAATGAATAGAAACATAATGAAATATTTTGAAAAATGAAACTAAACCTGATAATTATTTGAGATCTATTCTTTATCCAAACAAAAAAAATCTGATGTTTCCCATATAATATTCAAGTATCACTAAGAGGGGTATGGACTGAATCTATGATATATATTTCGTTTATGTTTCCTTATAAATGATTCAACATTTTACTCTCGTAAAATATTTCATTCCCTTCTAAAAACAATTCAAACAAACGTCCATAATAACATATTAATTTACAAGGTTCAATACTCAACAAGAGTAACCACATCCTTGGCATGGTTTGGAATAATTCTAATACCACAAAATCCACTGTAAAAAAATCCTCTTGCGTGGAATACATATAGTAGGATATGACCTTATACTCATGTAGAACTATTAAAACAATCCAATTGTGCGTGTTTTTATTCTAAAAAAAATATGTAACAAAATGTGACTATGATTATTGATCAACATTCACGTATATTATATTTCAAAATACATTATCCTTTTTCATACCCAAAAGCTTGTAAGACCCTCTTGGACTTTATACTGATTCTCAGTCTATTACCCATTCTTATTTTCGCATCTGAATGCTCATAACTAAAATCTAAATTTTCACATATTATTACTTTGTAGAAGTTTGTTTTTCAAACTATTTTATTGCCTTCTTTAACTTCCTTGAGTCCATCAATGACTTTTCTACTTCCACCAATATGTACACCATGTACTGACTTCTACTGTATTCTGAGTTTCACCATTTGGTGAATGTGATTTGCATACAACCTTATTCTTTCATGGACCACCCCAACTTTGCGGATGCCTTATTATTCCCAAAACATACCCTACATCGCGGATGGATAATTCTTACATGGGTTGTATATGATTTGTGGACCCTTTTCCCTTATGGGCTATAGAGCCTCCCATACTCCTTCTTCTGGCATATTTCTCCTTTATGGAACCCATCCACTGCGAACATCTTCCCTTCATAGAATTCCCTCACACGAACAATTATCCTTTTTATAATTTTACCCCTCAAAATCCTTCGGACATAGACAAATTCTTCCTAGTGAATGATCAATTATAATAAAATATTTTCTACATAATAATGTTATTAAGGGGATTTATGTAGGAAAATATGATCCAAAAAACATGCTACACAAATTTACCTGAAGTTATTATGAGGTAAAATCCACACCACTTATTATGCTATGTGGTCTGCATAGTTCCTTTCTTCACTTAATTTAGCTAACATCATCCAAAAATTAAACCCTTTGAGTGTCCATATTCACCAAATCAATTCAAAAATGACATGGATTTCATGATTATTTTTCCGTTCAAGTACTGCAATCCTCCCATGAACTATTTATGAAATGCGGTCCTCATATTATGATTTACGATCCGCATAGTGCTGCTAGGTGTAAATCCGCCAATTTGAAATTTTCCTACACCATTCTTCATAACCACTTTTTGGTCAAAGAACTGTGCTTCACGATCCAAGAACTATGTGGTCCTTTATAGAAAACATCTGTTTCCCAAAAATAGACTCATAATTTTGAGGCCCAAAAATTTGGCAAACACTAGGAAACAAAGACACCTTAAAAATTTACTTCTACATCACCAACTATACTGATTGGAAATCATCTAATTATTTTATGAACCTTAGCTATAATTATATTTAACCTTTAATCAATCATCTTTATCATCGTCAGTTTTACCAAGGAATGTATTATAACATCTCTATTTTTTAGCAACATCTTTCATTCCAATCAAACCTGAGTATGATTGGAAAAATATTTTATCCCACATTCTTTCATAGGGATCGTATAACAAGTTCTCAACACTCCTTAGGTGATTTATGAAATATAAACTAGAAAAAAATCTTTATATTTTACACAAAATTTCATAAAATGAATTTATTTATCCATTTTGACAAAAAAATACCACACTCTTATAGAAAAAATGTTTCTAAATTCTAAAACTCTTCTCCATCCAAAATGGCCTAAAAATATCCCCCTTTGGATTTTTTTTCAACCAAGATTCATAATGTAACAAAACCTTTTAATTTCAAGCTATGGATTACATATCTACAACTCTAAGAATACATGATATTACTCATTGTAGGACACATGAATTATTGAAATCAAATAGCACACTATAAAAAAGTAGTCACTATGAAACCTCGTCATCTTACTCTTCATCATTTATACCACAACCATCGCATAAATATCATCTTCATAAGTCCAAATCCTTCTTTCATATAATCCTTCCTCATATTTCTCCACTTCATTAACTTTCCTGGAATAAACATTCCTACCACCACTACAAAAAATAGTAAGAATAGTGCACACTCCTAGATGATGGATTCATAAAATGCCCAAAAATCCCCCTTTTATGCATATTTCCATGAATTTAGATTTATGAAACTATTCTTCCCTTGAAATAACTATGAAAAATTAATATGATAGAGGAAAAAAACAAATACCTTAAGATTGATGAGAAATAGTTCGGATGCCCATCTTGAACCTCAATTTATTAAAAGGTTCATTTTGTAAAGGTTTTTTGAATATTTCAGCAACTTCTTCCAATGTAGAAACATACCCTGACTTAAATTCATTCATCTCCATATTCTATTTGATTATGTGGTTCTTTATGTAAATATTTATTGAACTAGAATGTTTTACTAGATTCCATGTATGATTTATTTCACTTTTATTATCACATCCCTTGACCAAGGTTTACATTACATCAACATGTCTTCCAACTATGTTTTCATCCAAATAAGTTGAGTAGAATATTGAGTGGCAGAAATATACTCAGCATCATCCATACTCAAATTCATTGAATTATATTTCTTTATAAGCTAACTAACACAATGTTTCCCCAAAAATAAAACTCCACCAGATGTGGATATTTTATCATCAACATTTCCCACCAAATTAGTATATGAATGACCAAAAGTTCAATACTTGTGAGTTATCATACCTTATTCTGAATTTTTTGTGTGCCATTTATATATCTGATAATTATTTTTCTATCAATTAAATGTGATTCTTTAGGAGAAAAATAAAATCTTTCAAATAAGGTAACAATATAAACAATATTGGTCCTTGAGGTAGTTAAATATAAGAAAAATCCTATTAGCTTTTGAAATTGTTTTTGATAAAAATCCCTGACTTCTCCCTATTTAGAAAAAATGGTTCCCTCTATAATTTGTGGGGTAACAATTTCCAAATTTTCCATTCAAATTTTATAAAATGTTACTTATCATACATTTCTTGAGAAGGAAAAATGTGTTTCTTATTTTGTGTGATTTTTTACCCCAAAAAATTATTTCAATTTCCCATTATATACATCTCATATAACTTTTTCATATCTTCATAAAATCATTCACATGACCATTCATACTTCATGGATAATATAATTACATAAACCTAAACAATTATGATTAGGGAAGAGTCCTAAATTTCCATGATGTAAATATTTCTATCAACTCTTTGTTACCTAAAATTCATCTTTCTCAAGAATGTATCCAATTCGGAATACCATGATCCTAGATCTTTTCTGTTACTTTGATTTCATCATCTTACACACATAACATTAATAATTCCAAACAATAATGCTGCATGGTTGTTCAATGTAAACTTCCTCAACAATATCCTCATTCATAAATGCGGACATCACATCCATTTAAATTTATTTATAACATCATTATGCAGTAATAGATTGAAATCTTATAATTGTTTCTAACCATTCAACCAGAGTAATAGACTCACCAAAATTGATAGCTTAAATTTGTGAGTAAACATTTCACAATAACCCTTCCTTGTTTCTTATCACTTTACATTTTTCATTCATCATATTCTAGAAAACCCATTTTTTACCAATATATATTTTTTATATAGTTTGGGTAGGAGTTCCCAAGTATTATTATTTTCTATCTGATATGGATCTTTATTCATTTTATAAACACATTGTTGATGCCCAAAGGCTTCATTAACATCATTTGGCTTGGATTTTTAATACAATGAATTATGTGTAACTACTTTTGATGTTCTTTTGATTGACCCTTTTGATGTGGATCACTAATACTATTATGAGCCTCTACTATCATCCTTATACCAGGATGATTTATTTTAGTATCATCCTATTCAATTGAAATATCATAGTCTAAAGATTCTTTTTGATTAGGATTACCATTTTTGGTATCCTTATCAAGATTATTAGAAAAAATTTCATTATCATGCTCACCTTCCTTATCAGAATATGTTTGTTTTCATCAAAAATATTTTCAGTAACTTCTAAATTATTATAATAATGAATTATTCTCATTTATTTGTCAAAACATATGTATACACTTCTTTCCAGATCATAACCAAGAAAAATTCCAGATTCACCTCTCTACTCATATTTTCATAGGGTTCCACCTGTCTTCTATATAAAACATGGACTCCCAACAATTATTATGTGTTTTAAACATGGAGATTGTGAAGAAAAATAATTCATATTTATTAATATCTGAACATGGCCAATAGAAACATCATTTTTGAATATAAACATTATAACACATGGCTTTCCTCTAATAGTAATGAGAAAGACCATATCAAAGTAACATAGTTCACCCCATTTCCACCAGACATATATTCTTTCTTTTGGAAACCATATTTTACTGATGTGTGTGTGGTGAACTAAAATCAAGTGAATTACATGCTTCCCAATATTATTTTAAAATTATTCATTCTTATATTCACCATAATATTTAGTTCACAATATCTACACTGAACAATCACAATCCATCCCGGCTTTCCTAACAAAGCATTTACTCATTTTTAGTGCATCTCACTTGTGTTTAATAAATACATAACACATTTAACGTGATAAAATTTATAAATTAATGTTATGAAGTACTTATATCCAACGGTTGACTGTATTCTCATTATCCCACACATATCAAATTGAATATGTTCAATGGGAGGTTTTGAATAAATGGAAACTTTTGTATGCACTGATTTTTTAATATTTCATTTCTAAAAAATAGAAAAAAACTAACATAATCTTCTTGACATATCAAGAATACCATAAACACTATCTCTATTTTATAACTTTTTCATGTTTCCTTGAAACAAGTTTCCATGCTTTTTATTCCATAATTTAATTTCTTCCAACATCTCCTTGTAATATGAGTTTTTTTTGGTACCAACATGGAAGTTGTTTCCTTTTTAATGTTGACCTCTTGTATATATATTTCAATATTCCTCACCTTTCACAAAATAATAATTCTTTTTTAAACATATCATTATTACCCTCTTCACAATGTTGTGAAACACTAAATAGTTTTTGTTTCTATCCATCCAAATATTATTTTTTCTTAGATTTTATATTTTCTGTAACACCACAAGATTTCATAGTGTGTTATTTCTTTAAAATAATTCAATAACTTTCACTACATGCAACACCAAGTTCAAGCACACCATGACTTACCAAACAAGCCATTCAAAAGAGGTTATGAATAGTGTTAACTAAATTTTAAACTTTATATAATCCTTATAATTTTAGAATCCAGATTATGAGTTTCTTAGACATAATGTAAGAACAAATTCATTTTCAGTATTGAACTTTTACCAACTTTTAATAGTGGGCCCTTTCTAGATACAATATTTTAAACTTTTTTACTAAATGGGGACATCAAAAATTTAAAATAAAACATCCCAAGCTTCCATGGTACGCTAGCGTGTGTTGTACGCAACACCGAGTTCTAACACACCATAACCAATCAAACTAGCCGTTATGAATAGTAATACCTACTTTTTGAAATTATATATATTTTATATTTCAAAATGGACTTCATTTTTGGATTTGGAATATCGAATTTATCCTAAAGTGAAGTTTTGGTACTTTTCGGATAACTTTAATATTTTGATGAATAGTGAAAATTACTAAATTTTAATTAAAAACAACTTTTTTAATCAAAATAATTAAAAGTGATAAATTATTAATTTGAGATGTTTTAAAGTATATTTAGAATATATTTTACCATTTAATACATTTTTGGTCATTGGAGATAATTTTACAATTAAACCAGACATAAACAAGTGTCAATCTTTTGATAGTTATTATCTCTTAAAAACACGCTTTTTGTTTTAACAACGGGAATTAATTTTAAATTAATTTCTGCCACCTCTGTGTTTTGAATTTGGAAAAATGGATTCCATATTTGGAATCAGGATGTTCAAATTGTGTAAATAGGTAACTTTTATTTTTAGACATTTTGAATAATTACTGCGGTAAATATTTTATTTACCATGGTTAAGGGTAAATCCGGTAAATAAGGGTTAAAAAATAATGTTATAATAATACTAAATTACGCTAAAACGTGTTCTAACTTTATTGGTTGATATATGTTCGACCATAGTCACCTTTGTGTCGATTTGGGACCCCATGGAGCCACTTTTAGGTGATAGGGACACTTTATTTTAATTAAGTTAAAATAAGTACAAAAATGACATAAGCATATATCTTTTAGAAAAACAATTTTTAAATAGGTTTATATATGTTGGATTTTAGACTATAAATATTCATTAGAAAGATAAGCAGATTTCCTACATAATGATATTTTATTTATAATTTTTAGACATTTAGTAAGTTAATTTATTTATGACACGATGATGATGTAGTAATTACCATAATAGTGAAAAATTAGAAAAATTGATATTATAAATACCACAATAAATATAATGTGATACTTTTTATGAACTAAAATAATTTTCAAAGTTAATATGACATGTTAGGAAAGATTTAATTAAATTTTTTCGAAGTAATAATTCTGTTATGAGTTTCAAAAAAATCAACTATTGAATAGTTTCATAATTGACATAAAAGAGTTTTTAAAACAAATATTATATTATTAACTGATATTAAATTCATAAAAATCTAAGGTTCTCCCAAGAGACATATATCATGATAAGTGTATCATTAATGGACCACTTGGGGGTCGTTTGGATGTATATGGTATGTTTATTAACCATATAATATAAAAATACAAAGAGACATTGTAAAAGTGAAACTAATTAACTTAGAGTTAATACTTAAAGATACTGTTAATATAAGTTCCCAAACCTGTATAAATTCTATTGTTTGAGTGGTTTTCGACCCATACCCACATTAAAATTTAAATAATAAACTTTTTAGCCATTAGAAACCGAATAGGAATTTATTATAAATTAATATTTCTAGCTTTTCCAAAGGTGCCCTTCACCCCTCTTATAAAAGGGCACTCCTCCTTCTCATTTCTTCACACCGTCAAAGCCTTTTGGTTCGGCCAAACTCTACTCAAATACTCTCAAAACTTCCCTCACTACAACCTATAGGCCTTATTTTGATCATAAGGCCAACCTAAAGAGCCTTTTTGATCAAATCAAAAGGAAGAACCCGAAGAAGAGGTAATGATTTCACCACCCTTTTCCAAGTTCCTTTCTTCTTCCACTTCTTCTTCCTTTGTTGTTACCATTATAAAATAATAAATCCAGTATCATATATATACTGTGATGTTATTATAAATATGGTACAACCCTAATCAGTATTCTATCCACCATTTGAATAACATGTCACCATACGTGCGTACGTACGGCTTACCGTCTCCATGTCGTCGTGTAATTGTTATTCAATATATTATTTTTTGGATGGGTATAATAATGATGTGTAACTCATGTAAATAATAAATATAACATGTTAATGATTCTGTATATATGATATAACATCCATTTATATATTATTTTAATATAAAAAGAATGATATTGTCGCTCGTGCGTATGTACGGACTACCATCTCCACGAACGCGATGAGATTCATTCTCCATCATATCCATTCAAGAATAAGTCCCATTTGATGGTTAATAATAGTATCTAAGGACTTGATATCATTATATATATGATTAAGATACAACCTATCTATTAAAAAAATGGCTTACGTAACAAAACATATAAATGAAAACGAGTAAGTTAACACCCGAAACGACGATAATTCTAAGATATTATTAACAAAGAAATGTTAAAAGATCATATATGATATCATATTAATGTATATGATTATTTAATAATTTAATAACAATTATTTCACCATTATACAGGAGGTTAACCTACCCTATCCAAGGAAAAGTGCAAGGTAAGGGTTATTTCACAATCTCTTCATTATGCGAGGTTTTTTATATGTAATAATCTACTGGGATATCTTTATCATCCACATCCATGTTTCTTCAAAATGTATTTCAAAACATTTTTACTATTTACAAGAATATGGGTTAAAGTCATTTATACCCATGTTTGACTTTTTATAAGAGGTTTATAAAGGAATCTTTCCGTCGTTTTCCAAACAAGGTGCTTTTTAACCTTTTCGACAGAATTAAGGTAAGAATGTTTTCTTAACTTATACAGCGGGTGCGGTTATTTTCCGCCGTTATAAAATCGTTGAAGCATCCCTTACAAGATTATAAGAATATTTTCAAATTGAATGTATTATTTTATAATTACATTACTTTTAAAATTATTTCAAAAAAAAAGAGATATTTCTCTAAAATAGTTTTGATTTCATCTATGTCAACATCCTTTGATGGATTTTAAGCTTATTTGAAGTTGATTTATTATGATACAAAACATCCATATTTTATTGAAGGTTTTGTGATATTTTTGACTGTGGATAAGTTATTCTTATGTCACTCATTGTTTTTTTAAAATTATTTTCATTTCATAATTTATTTTTAATCCGAATGTTTATGTTATATTTCAACCTTTAATTCAGATGAATGTGTTAGACAAGTATGTTCCAGGTTGGGGACCGGTAAAATTAAGACCTCCGGTTTGGTCTCCGGTTATTAGAGGAACTTTGGTTTGGTCTCCGGTTATTAGAGGAACTCCGGGTTGGTGTACGGTTATTAGAGGCGCTACGGGTTGGTGTCCGGTTATTAGAGGCACTCCGGGTTGGGCTCCGGTTACAGTTATCCCCAAGGTCTTGGGACGAGGCCTTGACAAAGAAATTAATGTTCAGAATTATGCATTCCATCATTATGAAAGTGTTTATTGATATTTCATGTGATTATTCGATTAGTAGAATATCAATGTGAATAAGTAAATGGCATTGTTTCATTTTATCTTTTCCATACTATATTGAAGTTCAAGTTTAAAAGGCTTTTGTTTTAGTTATACATTGCCTTAAATGTTTATTCTTATTTATGAAAGTTTCCACTATATTGTTTTCTTTACTGGGCATTTGATCTCACCACTTTTCTATGTTTTATTTTTCCTAGGATGTGAAGAAGTAAGTTATGAATGACCTTCAGGGATAGTATATGGTGATAATAGTGTGGACTATGGAGACACTATGTTGTTGTAGTAGTTTTTCACTTTATGATGTAATGTAAAATATTATGAATATATCTAGTGTTTCCAGGGCTACTAAACCAATCGGTCTTTCAAGATTTTATCTTTCTTGTGATCATGCCAATGTTATGTAATAATGCACCGACTCTGGGTAACTAGGGTTGGGGCGTTACAGTTGGTATCAGAGGAAGTTCAAATTGTGTAAATAGGTAACTTTTATTTTTAGGCATTTTGAATAATGACTGCGGTAAATATTTAATTTACCATGGTTAAGGGTAAATCCGGTAAATAAGGGTTAAAAAATAATGTTATAATAATACTAAAAAACCCTAAAACGTGTTCTAACCTTATTGGTTGATACACGTTTGACCATAGGCATCTTTGGGTCGATTTGGGGACCCCATGGAGCCACTTGTAGGTTATAGGGACACTTTATTTTAATTAAGATAAAATGAGTACAAAAATGACATAAGCATATATATTTTAGCAAAAAAAATTAAATAGGGTTATATATGTTGGATTTTTGACAATAAATATTCATTAGAAAGATAAGAAGATTTACTACATAATTATATTTTATTTATAATTTTTAGACATTAAATAGTTTAAATTATTTATGACACGATGATGATGCAGTAATTACCATAATAGTGAAAAATTAGAACAATTGATATTATAAATACCAAAATAAATATAATGTGAGACTTTTTATGAACTAAATAAATTTTCAAATTTAATATGAAATGTTAGGAATGATTTAATTAAATTTTTTCAAAGTAATCATTCTGTTATGAGTTTCACAAAAATCAACTATTGAATAGTGTCAAAATTGACATAAAAGAGTTTTTAAAACAAATATTATATTACTAATTGATATTAAATTCCTAAAAATCTATGGTTCGGCCAAGAGACATATATCATGATAATTGTATCATTAATGGACCACTTGGGGTATCTAGGATGTATATGGTAATTTTATTAACCATATAATATAAAAATACAAAGAGACAGTGTAAAAGTGAAACTAATTAACTTAGATTTAATACTTAAAGATAAGGTTAATATATGTTCCCAAACCTGTATAAATTCTACTGGTTGAGTTTTTTTCGACCCATACCCACCTTAACATTTACATAATCAACTTTGGAGCCAGTAGAAACCGAATATGAATTTATTATAAATTAATATTTCTAGCTTTTCCAAAGGTGCCCCTCACCCCTCTTATAAAAGGGCACTCCTCCTTCTCATTTCTTCATACCTTCATAGCCTTTTTGTTCGGCCAAACTCTGCTCAAATACTCTCCCAACTTCCCTCACTAAAACGTAGAGGCCTTAGTTTGATAAGAAATCCAACCTAAGGAGCCCTTTTGATCAAATCAAAAGGAAGAACCCGAAGAAGAGGTAATGATTTCACCACCCTTTTCCAAGTTCCTTTCTTCTTCCACTTCTTCTTCCTTTATTGTTACCATTGTAAAATAATAAATCCAGTATAATATATATACTGTGATGTTATTATAAATATGGTATAACCATAATCAGTATTCTATCCACCCTTTGAATAACATGTCACCATACGTGCGTACGTACGACTTACCGTCTCCACGTCGTGGTGTAATTGTTATTCAATATATTATTATTTGGATGGGTATAATAATGATGTGTAACTCATGTAAATAATAAATATAACATGTTAATGATTCTTTATATATGATATAACATCCATTTATATATTATTTTAATATCAAAATAATGATATTGTCGCTCGTGCGTATGTACGGACTACCGTCTCCACGAACGCGATGAGATTCATTCTCCATCGTATCCATTCATGTATAAGTCTCATTTGATGGTTAATAACAGTATCTAAGGACTTGATAGAATTCTATATATGATTAAGATACAACCTATCCATTAAAAACATGGCTTACGTAACAAAACATATAAATGAAAACGAGTATGTTAACACCCAAAACGACGATAATTCTAAGATATTATTAACAAAGAAATGTTAAAAGATCATATATGATATCATATTAATGTATATGATTATTGAATAATTTAATAACAATAATTTCACCATTATACAGGAGGTTAACCTACCCCATCCAAGGAAAAGTGCAAGGTAAGGGTTATTTCACAATCTCTTCATTGTCCGAGGTTGTTTATACGTAATAATCTACTGGGATCTCTTTATCATCCACATCCATGTTTTTCAAAATGTATTTCAAAACATTTTTACTATTTACAAGAATATGGGTTAAAGTCATTTATACCCATGTTTGACTTTTTATAAGAGGTTTATAAAGGAATCTTTCCGTCGTTTTCCAAACAAGGTGCTTTTTAACCTTTTTGATAGAATTAAGGTAAGAATGTTTTTTTAACTTATACGGTGGGTGCGGTTATTTTCCGCCGTTATAAAATCGTCGAAGCTTCCCTTACAAGATTATAAGAATATTTTCAAATTTAATTTATTATTTTATAATTATGTTACTTTTAAAATGATTTAAAAAAAAGAGATATTTCTCCAAAATAGTTTTGATTTTATCTATGTCAACATCCTTTGATGGATTTTAAGCTTATTTGAAGTTGATTTATCATGATACAAAACATCCATATTTTATTGAAGGTTTTGTGATATTTTTGACTGTGGATAAGTTATTCTTATGTCACTCATTGTTTTTTTAAGTATTGACATTTCATAAGTTATTTTTAATCCGGATTTTTATGTTATTTTTCAACCCTTCATTCAGATGAATGTGATTGACAAGTATGTTCCGGGTTGGGGACCGGTAAAAGTAAGCCCTCCGGTTTGGTCTCCGGTTATTAGAGGAACTCCGGTTTGGTCTCCGGTTATTAGAGGAACTCCAGGTTGGTGTACGATTATTAGAGGCACACCGGGTGGGTGTCCGGTTATTAGAGGCACTCCGGGTTGGGTTCCGGTTACAGTTAGCCCCTAGGTCTTGGGACGAGGCCTTAAAAAAAAATTAAAGTTCAGCATTATGCATTCCATCATTATGAAAGTGGTTATTGATATTGCATGTGATTATTCTATTAGTAGAATATCCATGTGAATAAGTAAATGGCGTGGTTTCATTTTATCTTTTTCATACTATGTTGAAGTTCAAGTTTAAAAGGCTTTTGTTTTAGTTATACATTTCCTTAAATGTTTATTCTTATTTATGAAAGTTTCCGCTATATTGTTATCCTTACTGGGCATTTGAGATCACCCATTTTCTATGTTTTATTTTTCCTAGGATGTGACGAAGTAAGTTTTGAATGACCTGCAGGGATAGTATATGGGGATAATAGTGTGGACTATGGAGACACTATGTTGTTGTAGTAGTTTTTCACTTTATGATGTAATGTAAAACATTATGAATATATCTAGTGTTTCCAAGGATACTAAACTAATCGGTCTTTCGAGATTTGATCTTTCTTGTGATCATGCCAATGTTATGTAATAATGCACCGACTCTGGGTAACTAGGGTCGGGGCGTTACATTTTCATTCCAAGTGAGTGATGATCCAACACATATTATTTTTAGATAATAATTATTTACACATGACACCTTTCTTTCTTTGATTCCATTTATATTTTTTAAAAACAATAGTTTTCCTATCATATGAGAAGAAATCCCTATATAAAGAATTTATGTTCTTTCTACTTTTATTTATTTTAAAGATATTTCCACAATAAGATCTTTTATTGTTCCTTTTATTTCTTCACCTACCGCTTCTATGAATTGTTAAGAAACATTTTTTGGTAACAAAACAATAAAACTCATAGTATGGTTTTTGTGTTTTTCAAATCTATGAAAAAAAAATCTATTTGTTGGAACCTATTCTAAATTTTTACACTGGCCTTCTCAGATTTCTTCAAACATCATTTTCAAATATATTATTTTGAGAGTATTGGATACCCCTAAAAATTTCCTTCCATAATATGTGGAATGTTATTAATGTTTTGGGTTAAACCAACACATATTTTCTATATTACTAAATCCACAACCATACTAATAGTACTCATAAGAATAGTTTTGGCCTTCGATATTTTTGGAATGATTGGTGTTGTGAGTATGTTTCTCAACATTCTTCTTAACAGAACATTATTGAACCAAAACCATTATATTTTTTATGGGAATATTATTTCTCAACATGGATTTATTTTCATCCCTATTGGACATATAAGTAACAGAAACTTTTTTGGTCTCTTGACATTCAGAATCTAACAATTTTTCATCATTTTTAACCTTAAAAACCTAAATAAATTTCCCTGATTTCTTATTCTAAAAAATAATTACAACATTCCTATAAATATTTAAAGGTGTATGCTATTGATCCTTCTATGGTTTAGCATTCCTATAACATTCAACAACTACTAATATATTATTTTTGATACTTATACCTCACTTTATAGTTTTATAATGTATTTGTTGGACATGTTTTACCTCTTCTTATTTTTTACTTTAGCTTTACATCCATATGTTCATTACGATTATTTTTTTCCTCTAGAGAATTTTGGAAATCATCAATCTCTTTTATAATCCTCAATTTATCATCAGGAAAACCTTTGGGTATATTTTTTTTGAATATTTTTCATTCTTCAGTTTCTTTATTTCTTTCTCTAGCCTTCAAATATATCTTAGACACTCTTTAAATTCTTCATTAAGATGAAATTATAATAGAATTTATTCTTCAGAACTTCTTCTTTTGAACTCTTCATTAACCAAAATTTGAATTAAATTATTCTCTCCAACCCTCTCAAATTATTTTTTCAGATTCAACTTCCCTTTCATCAACATCATTATCTTTAGATAAGAAAATTATTCTTTTATATTTGATGAATTTTTTCTCTTTCGCTCTGGAAAATGATTTATCCTTATCACCCAGTTTCTTCCATGATCCTCGTGGTAGTCATTATTATTTATAACTATATTCTTCATTATTTCATTAATGTAAATTTTCTACAGTGTTCTAAATTACTACACATTCAAAACACATCATGGTATGATTACTGTTGTATTTACATGTACCTCTACTCATATTTTTAGAGAAAGAAGGATAAAATCTCAGCAATATTTCTGCGTACCTCGTTTTCAATGTTAGAGTTAACAACAATATCTTCATCAAGAACCCTCTAAGATTTTAATTCATGGTGGATTTGAAAGACATTTCCTGTAACACCCCAAACTTCCACGGTATGTTTCCCTTTGAATAATACAATAAAGTGTGTTGTACGCAACTTCGAGTTCTAACACACCACAACCAATCAAAATAGCCGTTATGAATAGTAATACCCACTTTTTGAATTTTTATAAATTTTATTTTTCAATATGGACTTCATTTTTGGATTCATAATATCAAAATTATCCTAGGGTGAATTTTTGGTATTTTTCTGAAAACAATCAATTTTTGATGAATAGTGAAAAACCCTGAGTTATTGGTTAAAATCGACTTTTTATTTAAATAATTATTTATTTTATATAAATTTATTTTATGTCAAAGAAGATACATAATACCTATATAAGGTCAATTTAATTCATTGGAGTCAATTTATATTAATTTTATATATATAAAAATTCTATTGAACTTTTACCGTCATTTACCCACCTCCGTGGAGCTTTTTCAAATTTGAATAAAACATAATTTTACCACTTTTGTGAGTTGAATTTAAATTTTTGAGAGACACGGTTGATATCAGTAAGTAAAATTTGGTTCAATGATATTAAAATAATTTTTTGGTGTATAGTAACATTTTACTTTTATTTACCACGGTTAAAAGTAAATAGGGTAATTAATGGTAAAAATGATATTATTTTTACCCTAACACATGTCCTAATTTTATTGGATAAGTATAATTAGAACAAAAAAACTTAGGAATAAAATATAAACCTCTTTGGTCTACTTGGATTATATTAGGACATTTATTATTATTTTATTTAAAGAAGAGTTAAAAGAGTTAAATTCAAAGTTTAATAACTAAACCATTTTTAATATAGGGATAAAAAAAATATAAATTTGACTATAAATATTCATTAGAAATATAATAGGTTTTCATACATAATGGTATTTTATTTATATTTTTTAGGAATTAAATAATTAAATTTATTTATGACACAATGATGATGCAGTAATTACCGTATTAATGAAAGATTAAAATAATTGATATTATAAACATCAAAAAAACAATAATTTGAGACTTTTAATGAATTACACTAATTTTATAGGTTAATATTATATGTTAGGGTTGATTAAATGATTTTTTTGAAGTAATAATGCTTTTATGGATTTAACAAAACAAAATAACAAATAGTGTCAAAATTGACATTAAAGAGTTTTGAAAACAAATATTATATTATGGATTGATATTCTATTCGTAAAAATATAAGGATTAGACAAATTACATAGATAAGGTTATATATATTAATAATTAACCACTTTGGCTTCTCGTGGATTGTTATAGTATGTTTATTAACCATATAATATAAAAATACAAAGAGACATGGTAAATGTCAAACTATTCAACTAAGAGTTAAATATAAATAATAAGTTTAATATGGTGACCTAAATCTATCTAAAATCTACTAGATGAAAGTATTTAGACCCATCCACACCCTAGCATCGAAATAAGTCCCCTTGGAGCCATTATAAACCGAACATGAATTTATTATAAAATAATATTTCGCCCTTTTCCTAAGGTTCCCCTCACCCCTCTTATAAAAGGGCACTTCCCCTTCTCTCAAATTCAAACCTTAAAACCCTTTTGGCTCAGCCAAAACCTTCCCAAATATCCTCTAAACATCCCTAAATGAATCATAGAGTATTTCCTTTAGTCAGAAAGCCATCCTACATATCCCTTTTGGTCAAATCAAAAGGAAGAACCCGAAGAAGAGGTAAATATTTCATCACCTCTTTCAAGTTCATTTCTTCTTCCACATCCTCTCTCTTTGTTGTTTCCATTTTAAAAAAAATTGTAGTATCTTATATATACTGTGATGTTATTATAAATATGGTACAACCATATTCATTATTCAATACATCCTTTGAATGACATTTCACCATACGTGCGTACGTACAGCTTACCGTCTCCACGTCATCGTGTAATTGTTATTTAATAAATTATTATTTGGAAGGGTATAAAAATAATTTGTAATTTATGTAAATAATAAATATAACATGATAATTATTCTGTATATATGATATACATCCAATTATTTATTATTTTAATATCAAAATAAGGATATTTTCGCTCATGTTTACATACAGATTACTGTCTCCACGTATGCGATGAGATTCATTCCCCATCGTATCCATTCAAGACTAATTATCATTAGATGGTTAAAAATAATTTTAAAGACTTAATATAATTCTGAATATAAATAAGATACATCCTATCCATAACAATCATTACCTACGTAACAAAGCATATAAAGGAAAACGAATCAGTTAACACCTAAAACAATGACAAGACTAAGATATTATTAACAAAGATATATTAAAAGATCATATATGATATCATATTAATGTATATGATTCTTTTATAATTTAATAACAATTATTTCAACATTATATAGGAGGTTAAACTACCATCGACCAAGGAAAAGTAAAAGGTAAGGGTTAATTCTACAATCTCTTCATTATCCGATGTTGTTCATATGTAATTATCTACTGGGACCTCTTTATCATCCACATAAATGTTTCCTAGAAATGTATTTAAAAACATATTTACTATTTAATAGACAATGGGTTAAAGTCATTTATACCATTATTTGACCCTATAATTTTTTGAAAGGAATCTTTCTGTCGTTTTCAAAACAAGGTACTTTTTATCCTTTTCGTCAAAATTAAGGCAAGAATGTCTTTTTTTAACTTATACGGCAGGTGCAGCTATTTTCTGCCATCATAACAACGTCGAAGCTTCCCTTACATGCTTATAATAATATTTTAAAAAATAAATGTTTTCGTGAATATTTACATGACATTTAAATGATTTCAAAAAATAAAGAGATATTTTTCTAAAAAGTTTTTGATTTCATCTATGTCAACATCCTTTTATGGATTTTTTTGTTTGTTTGAAGTTGATTTATTGTGATAAAAAACATCCATATTGTATTTAATGTTTTGTGATATGTTTGACTATGGTTGTGTTATTTTAATACCATTCTTATTTTATGGAAAAAGTATTGACATTTCGTATCCATGTGTGTAAGTAAATGGAATTATTTTGATTTATATTTTCCATATTAAGATGAAGTTTATATTGAAATGTCTTTTGTTTTATTTTTATACAATGCCTTAAATGTTTATGCTTAGTCATGAATATTTCTGCTATATTCTTATCCTTACTGAGCATCTGATCTCACCCCTTTCTATGTCTTATTTTTTCCCAGGATATGAAGAAGTATATTGTGACTGACCTGCAGGGATAGTCTATGGGATCTCAGTGTGTCTACAGAAACAATTTTGTTGTAGTTTTCCATTTTATGATGTAATGTAAACCTTATGAATGTATCTAGTGCATATAAGGCTACTAAACTAATTGGTCTTTCTAGACATGATCTTTCGTGATCATCACAATGATATATAATAATACACCGACTCTGGGCATCTGGGGTTGGGGCATTACAATTGGTATCAGAAGAAGTTTAGTAAAAACCTTGGAAACTAGATTTAGATAAACTCTTATTAGAGCACATTACCCTGAGATAGACTTTGAGGATTAGTATAGATGTACTTCCTAGAATTTTGGTAATGTAGAAATTTTGTAATTTTTCCAAGAAATACATCCCTCTCTTGATATGAGTAGGTAGAGGCGGATCTGGCATAGATGTACGAATGGGTAAAACCCGAAAACACCGTTTTGAGCTAGACTTGAACTGGAACTGGTGTATGATATCGGGTCTTGCTGCACTCTTGTTTATGACACTCCCGGGGTATATGCTTAGGATAATTATCATTTTCTCTAAAAACCATTATGAAGGGTTTATGAGTACATACTTTCTAAAAGAAAGCATTTTTATGATTATGGATTATATCCGTAAATTTTTAAATTTACGTTAAGTGTTTTACAAGTTTGTAATTATGTATTGTGATTGATAAACTAATCAAGTCCGTGCCATTGTTTAGAAATGGAGTCTAGTTGAAGGAATGGAAATCGTATCAATGCACCCAATACATGTAGGGATTTCCCTCCTACTCAAGATAATTATCGTAGAGCTAGTGATACAACCGGTGCTGATCAGCTTATCACTATACTGGGACAACTCACTCTGGTTATGAATAATAACCTTACCCGTATGGAGAACCCTGATTCGCAGCAGGGAGGATCAATGTTAGATCGCTTATTGAGGAAACAACCACAAACATTCAATGGGGGTACAAATACACTAGTAGCTATGTAATGGAAAATTCCTTAGATAAAATATTCCATGCCTTGGGGAGTAGTGAAAGGGAAAAAGTCGTCATGAAAGTTTACCGCCTCACTAGAGATGCTGATTAATGATGGTCATTGATTCAAAACACAAAAGAAGATGACGATGTATCAAATATGGAATGGGGGAAGTTTAAATATATTTTCTTAGAAAAATACTTTCCTCAGGACCATCGAGCAGAAATGGAAAGACAATTTTAGAGTCTGAGGAAAAAGGAGGATGAGAATGTCGCAATGTATAAAGCTAACATTACAAGGTTAGCGAGGCATTCTGCAGATTATATACGTAACCCCAGAAGTAAGATTGATCATTTCTGTGATGGGTTAAACTCATTTCTCCATCGAGCATTAGTTTCAAAATCCTTCTCATCTTATGAAGATATTGTCTCATGTGATATCAAGAATGAAAAATAATTCTTTATGTCTTACAACATTAATGAAAAGCAAGAGAAGAAGAGATATTTTGAACACTTTAGAAATGGAAATAAGGGGAAGAAAGGAAAATTTAAATATCCAACTTTTAGAAAATGTGGGAAGAAACACCCTGGTACTTGTCTAAATGGTATGGGAGTCTATTACAAGTGTGGTGAAAAAGGCCACCAATCTCATGATTGTAAGGGGAAGAAAGAGGCTATTAATGTTGAATGCTAAAATTGTAGAGAAAGGGGACACTATGAAAATGAATTTCCTAAGAATTAGGGGAACTTACCTCAGAAAATGTCAATGGATCAAGGCCAAGCTTATAGCTATCACTACTACTGAGGTTGAAGCTCTGAATGATGTATTGGAAGTTAATTTAATGGTTTCCTCATGTTTATCCAATTATTTATTTGATTCTGGATCATCACATTGTTTCATATCTTCCCAGTTTTGTAAGAAAATTAGATATTTCTAATTTGAATTAACAAGGGAGTTTTTAGTCAAAACTTCTAAGGGAAGTATCATTGCAACAAAGTTCTATGAATTAGTTCCCATTAAGGCATATAAACTTTCTTTATAGGATGATCTCATCATCATAACAATGATAGAATTTGATATAATCCTTGGTATGGATTGGATATCAGATCATGATGCGAATATTTACTGTAAGAAAAGGAGGTTACAATTTTTTATGATGATAAGGAGTAACTTGTCTTTATAGCAGAAACGTCACCACCAAATTCTTATCTAGATCCACCCCTAGTAGCTCAACTAAATTTAATTATTGTGGAGGAAGAGAATGAAATAACTATGGATGAGTAGATGAATGATCAAATAGATGATGTACCTATTGTGAAAGAATATGTTGATGTGTTTCTAGAGGATTTACCTGGACATCCTTCAGAATGATAAATTGAGTTTTCAATTGACTTAATTCCTGATTCAAGTCCCATATCGAAGACCCCTTATAGAAGGGCCAATGTGGAATTAGTGGAACTAAAGAAACAACTAGAGGAATTGAGTAATAAGGGATTTATTCGCCCTAGTTTTTCACCATGGGGAGCCCATTTCCTTTTTCATAAAAAGAAAGATGGATCTATGTGGTTGTGCATTGACTACGGGGAGATCAATGCTATAAAAATAACGAACAAGTATCCACTACCTCGCATTGATGATTTATTCATCCAAATTCATGGAGCTCAATACTTTTCAAAGTTTGACCTTCGATCTAGATATCATCAGTTGTGTGTGAAGAAGGAAGTCATTCTGAAAACAGCATTTCGAACTTGGTATAGGCATTAAGAGTTTACAGTAATGCCTTTTGGATTGACTAATGAAACCTCTTTCTTCATGGATCTAATGAATAGAGTTTTCGAGGAATATCTTGATGACTTTATATTGGAATTTATTAATGATATCTTGGTATACTCCAAAAGCTACGAATATCATAAAAATCACTTGTGCATTATTCTAAAGACTCTTAGAAGACATGAATCATATGGTAAGGTTAACAGTTTTGAATTCTGGCATCAAGAGATTTCTTTTCTTGGCTATATTTTCTCGAAGGATTGAATATCTATGGATCCTTCAAAGACAAGAGCAATACAAGAATGGCCAGCACCAATGAGTATAACTGAGGTATGCAGTTTTATTGTTTTAGTAGGTTATTATCGGTGTATTGTCCAGAATTTTGCTCGATTGGCTAACCCATTAACCAAGATCACGGGTAAAGGGGTTAAATTTTTTTGGACAAAAGAGTGTGAAGAATGTTTTGAAGAATTGAAGAGAATATTACTCAATGCCACTATCTTGACTCTACTTTCGGGGAATTCTGGGTTTGTTATTTATCGTGATGCATCAAAGAAAGTACTTGGTGTGTCCATAGGTAGAATGATAGGGTTATTTCCTATGAATCGCGAAATCTAGAAATTCACAAGCAAAACGATCATACTCATGATCTTATGTTATCACCTGTAATCGTTACTTTGAAGATTTGGAGACACTATCTCTATGGTGAAAAATCTGAGATATATACCGATCAAAAAAAATTGAAGTATATTTTCTCACAGAAATAACTCAACATGAGCCAAAGAAGATGGCTTGAATTACTCAAGTAATATGATTACACGATACACTACCACCCAGGGAATTAAAATAAGGTGGTAGATGATTTGAGAATAAAATGTCATGGAGCTTTTAACAAGATGAGAGATGAAAGGGATCCTATATTCATGGATCTAGTAAAGATGAATATGGGAATAACTATGGATGGTGAAACATCAATGCTTTTTCAAATGGTTACAAAACCATATTTTCCAGAAAGGATAAAAAGTTCTCAAGCTGATGATGAGGAATTTAAAAAGAAGATTAAATATGTGAACGGTGGGAGATTGGTCGACATCGTATATGAAGATGGGATTTTGAAATTTGGGATGTGAATTTGTGTTCCCAACATTCCAGATCTAAAAAGGTAATTGTTGGATGATTCTCATAGTTCCAATTTCCCTATACACCATGGTATCACTAAGATGTATAGAGAATTGAAGGAACGTTTTTGGTGGGTCAACATGGAGAGGGATATTGCTGATTTTGTGTCAAGATGTATGGTTTATCAACAAGTGAAAGCTGGAAGTCAACAACTTGGAGGAGTCATGAAACCTCTTCCCATAACTGAGTGGAAATGGGATAATATTATGATGGAATTTTTCATGGGACTACCAAATTCTCCTTGAAGGAACGATGCAATATGGGTCATTCTTGATCGTCTTACCATGTCATCACATTTTATTGCTATAAGAGAAGATTTAACACTTGAATGTCTTGAAAAACTATATATTAAAGAAGTTGTGAGACTTCATGGAGTACCCCTATCTATTGTTTTCTATCATGACCCATGACTTGTATCAAGATTTTGTAAAAGTCTTCAGGAGGCCTTGGATACTAAACATCATTTGAGAACTGCCTACCACCCTCAAACAGATTGACAATCAGAATGAACTATTTAAACCTTAGAAGACATGTTGAGATCCTTCTCACTTGACTTTCAGGGTATGTGAGATCAATATTTACCTTGGGTAAAAAATTTCAATAACAATATCTTCCATTGAAATATTCAGATGGAACCATATAAATAATTGTAAGGAAAGATATGTCGCACACCAACCTGTTGAGATGATGTTGGTGAAAGAGAACTCGTAGGCTAAGAACATGGGGAGGAAATGATAGAAAATGTGAAGGTAATCCAAACCCACATCAAAGAAGCTCAAAGTAGGCAGAAGAGCTATGCTAATGACTGAAGGAACGATTTGGAATTTCAAGTATGAGATCATGTTTTCTTGAAGGTATATTTACTGAAGGGTGTTATATGTTTCGGTAAGAAGGGAAAATTGAGTCCCAGTTACATCGGACCTTTCAAAATTCTAGAACGAATTGGGGCTGTAGCTTACCATATGAAAATGTCTCCAAGTCTCTCCAAATTTCATGATGTGTTCCACGTATCACTGTTGAGAAAATACATGCCTGGCCCAACGCATGTACTCATCTATGAGGAATTAGTAATGGAATCCAACCTCTTATTGCGAAGAGCCCGTCAGGATTCTTGATTCCAGAGAACAAGTGCTGAGAAACCGGATGACTTATCTAGTAAAAGTTCTATGGGGAAACCATAAGATCAAAGTGTCAACGTGGGAACCTGAGGAAATTATGATGAAGAACCACCTGAGTCTTTTTATGTAGTAATATTCTAGAAATTTCGAGGATGAAATTATTTTAAGGAGAGGATAATGTAACACCCCAAGCTTCCACGTTATGTTTCCCTTTGAATAATACAATAGCGTGTGTTGTATGAAACTACAAGTTCTAACACACCACAACCAATCAAACTAGCCGTTATAAATAGTAATAACCAATTTTTGAATTTGTTTTAAATGTTATTTTTCAAAATGGACTTAATTTTTGGATTTGGAATATCGAAATTATCCTAGGGTGATTTTTTGGTATTTTTCTGAAAAATTTCAATTTTTGATGAATAGTGAGAAACACTGAGTTATTGGTTAAAACTGACTTTTTATTTAAATAATTATTTATTTTATTTAAATATATTTTAGGTCAAAATAGACACACAATACCTATATATGATCAATTTAATTCATTGGAGTCAATTTATATTAATTTTAGATATATAATAATTTTATTGGACATTTACCGTCTTTTACCCACCTCCTAAGAGATTTTGCAAATTTTCATAAAACATAATTTTACCGCTTCTGTGAGTTGAATTTCAAAATTCTGAGAAAGATGATTGATATCAGTATATAAAATGTGGTTCAATGAGATGAAAATAATTTTTGGCGAATAGTAAATTTTTACTTTTATTTACCACGGTTAAAAGTAAATAGGGTAATTAAAGGTAAAAATGATATTATTTTTACCCTACCACATGTCCTAATTCTATTGGATATGTATAATTCGACCAAAAAAACATTAGGAATAAAATATGAACCTCTTTCGTCCACATGGATTATATTAGGACATTTATTATTATTTTATTTAAAGAAGTGTTAAAAGAGTTAAATTCAATGTTTAATAAATAAACCATTTTTAATATAAGGTTACACATAATATAAATTTTACTATTATTATTAATTATAAAGCTAAAAATATTTCCAACATAATGTTATTTTATTTATAATTTTTAGACATTGAATAATTAAATTTATTTATGACACAATGACGATGCAGTAATTACTGTATTAATGAAAGATTAAAATAATTGATATTATAAATAGCTAAATAAATATAATTTGAGACTTTTAATAATTACACAAATTCTCTAGATAATATGGCATTATAGGGTTTTTTAAATGCATTTTTTTTCGATGTAATAATGCTATTATGAATTTAACAAAAACAAAATAACAAATAGTGTCAAAATTGGCATAAAAGCTTTCTCAAAACAAGTATTATTTTATTAATTGATATTCTATTCCTAAAAATCTATGGTTCGTCCAAATAACATAGATAAGGATATATATATTAATTATTAACCACTTTGAGTTCTTTTGGATTTTTATAGTATTTTTATTAACTATATAATATAAAAATACAAAGTGACATGGTAAATGTCAAACTATATAACTACGAGTTAAATTTAAATTATAAGGTTAATATGGTCACATAAACCTTTATAAAATATATTTGATGAAAGGATTTAGACCCATCCCCACCCTATCTTGGATGTAAGTCACTTTGGAGCTAGTATAAACCGAATATGAATTTATTATAAAATAATATTTCACTCTTTTCCTAAGGTACCTCACACCACTCTTATAAAAGGGAATTTCCCCTTCTCTCAAATTCACACCTTCAAATCCTTTTTACATGGCCAAAAACTACCCTAATATCCTCTCAATATCTCTAAATTCGTTTTAGAGGCCTTCCTTTAGTCATAAAGCCAACCTAAGGAGCCCTTTTGGTCAAATCAAAAGGAAGAACCCGAAGAAGAGGTAAATATTTTCATCACCTCTTTCAAGTTCCTTTCTTCTTCCACATCTTATTTCTTTGTTGTTTCCATTCTAAAATAATAACTTCATTATCTTATATATACTGTGATTTAATTATAACTATGGTACAACCATATTCTTTATTCTATCCATCCATTGAATTACATGTCACCATACGTGCGTATGTAGGTCTTACTATCTCCACGTCGTGGTGTAATTGTTATTCAATATATTATTATTTGGATGGGTATAATAATGATGTGTAATTGATGTAAATAATAAATATAACATTATAATTATTCTGTATATATGATATACCATCCTATTATATATTATTTTAATATCAACAGAATGATATTTTTGCTCGTGCGTATGCACGAAATACCGTCTCCACGAACACGATGAGATTCATTCCCCATCATATCCATTCAAGACCAATTTTCATTAGATTATTAAAAATAATGTTTAAATAACTTCATATCATTCTGAATATGAAATTGATACATCCTATCCATAACAAACATTACTTACGTATCAAATCATATAAAGAAAAATGGATTAGTTAACACCCGAAACGACGACAATATTAAGATAATATTAATAAAGCAATATTAAAAGATCATATATGATATCATATTAATGTATATGATTCTTGTATAATTTTGTTAATAGTTATTTGACCGTTATATAGGAGTTTGTCCTACCCTCTACCAAGGTAAGGGTTAATTCTACAATCTCTTCATTATCCGAGGTTGTTCATATGCAATTATCTACTGGGACCACTTTATCATCCACATCCTTGTTTCATAAAAATGTATTTCAATTTTTTTTACAATTTAATAGACAATGGGTTAAAGTAATTTATACCCTTATTTGACCTTATACATTTTGGAAATTAATATTTCCTTCTTTTTCCAAATAAGGTACTTTTTAACCTTTTCGACAAAATTATGGTAAGAATGACTTTTTTAACTTATACGGCGAGTGCGGATATTTTCCACCGTTATAATAACGTCGATGCTTCCCATACAAAATTATTATAATATTTTCAAAAATAAAAGTTTTCATTTATAATTACATGAATTTAAAATGATTTCAAAATAGAAATATATATTTCTCTAAAATGGTTTTTATTTCATCTATGTCAACATCATTTGATTGATTTTAAGTTGGTTTGAAGTTGATTTATTATGATAAAATACATCAATATTGTATTTAAGGTTTTGTGATATGTTTGAATGTGGATGTGTTATTTCATACGATTCATGGTTTATAGATAATGTATTGACATTTCGTATGCTAGTTTTAATATGAATGTCAATGTTATGTTTAAACCTTTTCATGTGAGGAATGCATTGGACATAGTAATTGACGGGTGGATCCCACTATAGCTCCTCGATTCATCGGTAGGTCTCATGAGAAAAACTAGTGCTGTGGCACAAGGCCTTGAAAATATCATATTTTTAGTCTTGGCACAAGGCCTTGACTCTGTGGTTATGAATGTCTGGAATTATGCATTCCATCATTATGAAAGTGGCTATTGATATTGCATGTGATTATTCGACTAGTATAATATCCTTGTGAGTATGTAAATGGAATTATTTTGATTTATATTTTCCAAATTAAGATGATGTTTATGTTGAAAAGGATTTTATTTTAGTTCATACATTGCTTTAAATTTTTATACTTGTTAATAAATGTTTCCGCTATATTGTAATCCTTACTGAACATGTGTGCTCACCACTTTCTATGAATTATTTTTTCCCAGGATACGAAGAAGTATATTGTGACTGACCTGCAGGGTCAGTCTATGGGATCTCAGTGTGTCTACAGAAACAATGTTATTGATGTTTTCCATTTAATGATGTAATGTAAACATTATCAATATATCTAGTACTTCAAAGGCTACTAAACTAATCGGTCTTTCGAGACTTGATCTTTTGTGACCATGGAAATGATATGTAATAATTCACCGAATCTGGGCTTCTGGGGTTGGGGAATTACATTTACCTTTTAGCTTGTGTTTTTATCTTTATAATATTCTCCCTTATCATTTCATAAGTGATGAGAGTGATATGAAAGTCATTCAGAGATAGTGTTTTAGGGTCTCTATATTATAATTATGAAACAATACCATCAAACATGATAGGGATAGTTATTAAGAAAGTTTCAGAAACTATATAATCCTCCAGATTTTCACCAAGATACATGATAGTGATTAAAATTTCATTTTTCCTGGTAAAGATGTCCCAAACTGATTCATACTCACCCATTTTCTGGTCTTTATAAAATCAGCCTCTAGATTTAAAGACTTTTGATCATCATTTTTTTATTTATGTCATATGTGTTTTTTAGCTTATCTTATATACCATTAGATGGGACAGCACCTTTCAATCAAAATAAGTTACTTTAAGAAAGTGATGAGTGTAAATCATTTTTATCTATTCCATTACTCTAAAGATTATTCTTATTGACAGGTATAAAAGTAACCTTTTAATCCATAGTGGGAAATTAATCTATTGTAGATTGAAGACCATCATACCCAAGAGGAATAAGATAATAAATCATTATATATTTCCATATATGATAATTATTTCCATTGAATATTTGAATCCCTTACTATTCATGAAATTGAGATTCTCCTTCACAACTTTTCCTCCAAAACTTCAGAAAATAATAAATGAAGGGAAACATCTGCCCTGATACCAATTTATGTTTCCTGTATAAGATTCAATTATCATGAGAGGGGTGGGGGTGAATTAGTGATATATTTTTCTTTTCTGTTAACATATAAATGAAACAATATTCACCTATTGTTAAATATTTAATTATTTACTTAAACTAATTCAAACACACATCCAAAGTAACACAAGAATTTAAAAGGACCACTACTGTCCAAGAGTAGATATTTCCATGGTATGATTTGGAAAAAATCAAATACCACACAATACAATAGAATAAACCGTTTTTGTGGAAGAAAACATGTAGGATATTCCCCTACCCTCACGTAGGACTATATTAACAATATAATAGTTAATGTTCATCATATAGAACAAAATATGTAATACAATGTTACTATTATTTTGGATTAACTATCCCAGTTATGATCCTTAAAATCAATTATTCTTCTTCTTACCCATAATATGGTATGAACTTCCTTTACTTCATAATTATACTCAGTCTGTTACCCAATCTAATTTATGTGTCTTATTTCTCACAACTAAAATAACACTTTTCTTTTACTATTTTTTTGTGGAAGTTTATTTTATAAATTATTTTAGTTACTTTTGATCATATTTGATACCTAAGTGGACTATCTTTCTTCCAATTCAATCATTATCATGTACTGAGTTGTACCAATAGTGGACTTTCATCATGTGATGAGTGATTTGTGGAGATCCTTCTTCTTCTGTGGACCACCATTGCTTTGTGATTTTTGATTCTTCCATGGAACAACCTTGATTTGTTGATGGATGATTCATCCATTTACCACCTATGATTTATGTCCCCTTTTCCTTTTTGTTGTACAAATCCCCAAAAACAACTTCTATGGACAACCTCCTCTATTGTGATATATTTCATCCGTGAACTTATTCCCCTCAAGTAATTCTCTCATGCGAACACTTATCCTTCATTGAATTCTCCCTCATGAACTCTTTTAGATATAGAAAAATTCATCAAACAGAAATGATCAATTTTGATAAAATTCACTATTACTAATGATCTGATTAGGTGTCTTTATATATAAAAATAAGATTCAAAAACCCCCACTAATGAAAATTAGCCATACATTTGATGTGGTACATCCTTCAATGTGTATTTTTCTATGTGGTTATCATAGAACATTTTCCCTCATGGGGGATGAAATCATTTGATAATGAATCCTTTAATAGAAACCATATTCACTGCCCCATTTATCAAACCACACGTCTTTGACTAGCGGGTTTCCTTCCATGTACCACAAGGCTCCTACAAAATGTTTATGATTGGAAACATATTTTATCCCCCTTTCCTCTTTAATTTTTTCATCAAATCTTCTCCTAACAACTTATGATATTTTTGAAATAAATCCCCTAAAAACATCAATATATTTCTAAAAGACTTTTAAAAAAAGATTTTAATTAACCTTTTTGACTAATAAATGAAACACTCTTACGCAAAAAACATTCCTTACCATAAAAATTATTCTCTATCCAACTTGGTGCCAACTACATCAACATGTTTTAATTAAATATGAGGTATTCTGATGAGATCCATTATTTGATCTATTATTTCATATAATAATACATGAGGCCATTCATTATAAAATGGATATTTTTATAATATTTTAATGTATAATACATTTTTTTAATGATTAAATAAAGATCAATTCTAATATTATTAGTGAATTAAAATAAAACATTAAACTAGTAATTAGGCATGTTTCTTAAGAATAATTAAAACTACAAATATATAAAATATTGAACAAATAAATTACCTATTTCTGATATTTTAGGTGTTTCCATAATTATAATTTGAAACAATATTCATGATTATGTTAATATGAATGGAGTAGTGGAAGAGGAATAGAGAGATAGATAATCCTACAATAATGATTTTATTATAAATAAACACATACAATTTAAAATTAAGAAGAACCAAATATTATTTCAATTATAGGATCATATAAGTATTGATTGATAATCACATGATGGTATCAAGGATATTTGTGTACATAGTGGAAGAAATAAATGTTCTATGAGGTTGTTTTATTATATACGGTAATTGTGAGGGAACTTCAATAGAATATTGAGTGGAAGAGAATGGTTTATGTTCCCCTACACCTAGAAGGAGGACCATTCAATTTAATAATAGGTGGATCAACGAAAATACATTGAAGTATGGTTGTTCTAGTGTAATAAATTCCCCAAATTTAATGATTAATAACAAGTTTTTAAAAAAAATAGCACAACTATAAGATGTAAATAAAATAACCCCTTACATTGATCATATAGTGTAGGCCATGGAAGTGTATAATACCTACATTATAGAGTGTGGATGATACATTCCAAGACCCTTGTTTTCTATTTGAAAGGAACTATTAATCAAAAAAATATCAGTGTGATAATCCATTTTTTAAATGGGGTCAAACATGTCACGGAGTACGTTTACATAATTGATATGTAACCTATAACAACTATAGTGATTTTTACATATGTTTCATCATTAAAAATTGAGGTGAGGGTTGAGAGTGCATTAAAAGATCAACACATTTTAATTAAGGAAGTGGATGGATTGTTAAGAGTGGAATAAAAAATATAAATATTAAATATGAAAAATATTTGAGTACGCTAATTTACTCCGATAATAAGTGTAACTATATGATCAAATGTGTACTTCATAACACCATAACTCCTCTTTTGGGTGAATAATGTATGATTCAAGAAACACCCATAGTTTACCCTTATGTATTATTCTGAATATACTTAAATATTATCTTTATTAACAAACCTGTAGGTAAATACTATTACTTTTCATTTATATTGAATCATATAAATTTCATTTATTTCTATATACCTCACATTTATACATTTGAGAAATAAATTTATGTTTCATGTTTCTGACCACCATCACATGCTCTACAGAATTATGGACATCATGAATTTTAAGGTACCACTGAAACATCTCTATAAATGAATCAATAATTAGAATTATCAAATTTACTATCACATTCATTCTATGAAATTATATATATAATGAATTCAACATAACTGAAGAAAACATAATTTTATCAACATAACTCAGGTACAATGATAGGGATCTTCGTGCGACGTAGTGTTTAGTATAAGCATGTGATCGGAAACTCCATTTTCAATATTTCTTCAATTAGGTGTGGGTCCTATATACAATTCATATGTTACTATACTCCATTGTTCATTTAATAATTGATAATTCATGGTTCTATATATGAAATATGGGACTGGGTACTCCTTCATTGATAAGGACACTGATTCTTCATCATTAGTAGTATGTACTCCCCAACAATAGGGGTGTCGGTCATCCTTTAAGATATGTATGAATTATAAAAATGATTTGGTTGATATTACTCTATTCGTTGTGCCAATATACCCTTGATTGAGGATTATTTTCCACTGTCAGGTGGGGGTCCTCCACCATAGAAAAAATGATCAAGGGAATCATTTCACGCATGAAATGATTTTGATATATTATCACTAAAAGCATGGATCTCGTACTAATATTATTTATATCTATATATCACAATGGTATCAATCATTTTACAAGTGATTATTTTAGTGTTCTTGATTTTATGTATAGGTTACTGACTTGGATGGGACAGATTATATTTTTTCCCCTATTTATGCATTAATTATCCTTTCTAGAAGAGGATGTTCTATGATTGATAATATGATGATGAACATATATTATAGTAGAAATTATATTCAAATGATCATGATTTGTTTTATGTACCATATTCATATTCTTTTCACTATTTTGAACAAATAATATGTTTTAGGATGAGGTTTCAGTAATATAATTTTCAGAAAATATTGTTTTAATCATTATAGCTTAAATAATAGTATCTAAGAGAGATATCTTCTCCTTTCATGAACACTATTTCCTATATTATCAGTCTATTAAATATTTATGTTTTGTTGAATTAGGGAGATCAACATTTAAAAAATAGAGATGTTTTTATTCTTATAGTAGGTGTATAAATGATAATATGTGTACTTATTAACATGTATTTTGTTATTTTAGGAGAATTATAGATAGTGATATTGCCTTTTGATTTTAATTATTATATCATGAATGATGATTGGAACGGGTTATACCTAGTTGAACATGATTTTATGGAAATATGTGACTAACTGGGTGGTAAATGTTCTTAATTATATAGAAACTCAATATATATAATAAATTAATATATTGTGAATTACATTTTTGGGGTCTTGGTATGTGATAAGGGGAATAAAACAAGGTTTGGTGATGTAATTTTTATTAGTTTCCTCTATGGTTTTGGAATCCTTGGATAATATATTTGACAAATTGGAAGATAATTTAAAATGTTATACCATGGTTGAGGTGTATAGTTTTTTAGATATGGTTGGTGTCATCCTAGATCCCAGAGGTGATAGATCGAGGTCCTCTAAATGGGTCAATACTATTTTGCTCAGATTTCCGTGTAATGGTTCAGTAATATAAAAAGATCCTAATTCTTTGTTTTTAGGGTGGATGATATGTTTCTTGATGTACTTTTTGGGAATATTTCATAAAGTGAATGAAAATGCCCAAACTTGAACATCTGTGATAGTGTACGAGATGCCAATTTTGGTAAAGGATACACTCACACACACACACACACACATATATATATATATATCTTCATGTGGCTGTGAGATGTGATAGATTAGGACACTAGTGTCATGCTCATGTTATCGACTATCGATATGGATAATTATAGCTTATTCAAGAGGTAAAACATATAAAATTAATAAGATCATGTAATATTAATATATACATGATATTCCTATGATGAAATTATGGTGAAAACATTGATGAACTAATGGAAAATATTGTGGCAGTGGGATGTGAAATTATATGGCATTCTCTGAGCTATATCAATAAAACTGAGGGGAGTGTGATGCACTCTCTAGGCGATACCATTAATAAGGAACCATTTCAATTTTAATATTGATAATTTGTGAGTCTACTTTGTGCTAGGAAAAATAATTAACTCAGGATGTGAAATTCATTAGGTAAAATCCCCTGATGAAGTTTATGAAATGTGAACATGTGATTATGTTGTGGAATTGCCTTAAATCGAGTAGTTGATAATTATTGGTATAAGGTGATATTAAACCTAGAAAATTAACTAAAATTGAAATTGATATAAGCATGATATTTTTTGGTTGTCTCCAGATATTATATATGTCTTAAGACATCATTAAATAAATGATTCATGCATGAATGTTTTTCATCCATTTCACATAAGGTTGATTTATGAACTTCATGGATTATAATCTCATGGTTCTGTATTTTTTAGAATGAAAAGATTAAATGTTGGGAGAATGTTGACACCCATGGTTCATAATTAATAGTGATTCAGTTAATTTATTTTTGATTAAAAATTTCATTACTGTATAAAATGGAAAAGTTAACATAGTGAAAAACCTTATAAAACTTTTCAATGGTATTTGTTCATCTTGAATAAAACTTTTTACCCTTATGATTATGCTCGATGAAATTCAAATATGATGGATTTTTGAGGGACTATTTATATAATTAGTAAATTAATAAATTCTATAAACATAAAAAAGTTATATAAATTATATATATCTATTAGATATATCAAATAATGTAAAATTATTACTATATATTGATTTGGCACAAGGGGTGTCACATTAGAGAATCAAAATTTTATGTTCATGTTTTAGGATTGTGGTTGGGCCATTTTTTCAATTATTAAAATACCAGATAACCTAATTAAATCTCTATAATTTTATCCTTAACCTATATGATTATTATTAGATTCTATTTTAAGTAAACTCTAGAGAGTGATTTTTTTAACATTATTTGAGAGGGGAGTTGATTAATAGATTGTGTGAACCCATACATTAATATTTTAATGAATCTACATATAGGTAGGGATTTGTAAATTTTATTTAATATATTATTTTATGGAATTTAAAATTTAATTCTCAGTATTTAATATTATTCCATTCCATATATTCATTTAGAATTATAATTTTTTCTAATTTTATTTGATAATTTTTTTGCGGATGTCAATCAAGGGAATAAAGAAGATAAAAATGATGATCATGTTGTAGATAAATTCTCTTCCATTAACACCTCATCTCATCCCATGTAATTCATGCTAAATGGAATGGCATGGTACTACCCCTCATGATGGAAATGATCTGCAATGATAGATGCATTTTTGATTGGGTACCTCTACCTCGAACCCTATTCTCTTTCAACTATTTCATCATCATGATTTTTGGGAATTATAACATTTACACCCTCATGAAAATTGGAAATGGGGGATTATAGAATCTTCTCAAGACAAGTGTATAATTAGTGGATGAGATGATATAATTGGATGAGGATGCATATGTGTGTTCTTTTGAAGGTGTGAGGAGGCATAATGACATAGATAGGGGTCCATGGTGCTGATGATGTATAATGTTAGAGACAATGCTCAATCTAGAAATGGGTGGTGGAATGGGTTTCATTATTGGGAAATTAAATTATGGATTCTATCGACGTTGATCGATCAACTCAGATGAAAGTCATTTATTCCCACCACTTTTTATGGGAAGGTGTAACCTCTCAATGAGTCATTCCCCATTAATGCTCAAAATTAGACCGACACTAACTAGGTTCGGGTAGAGTAAGCTAACCAATCAGGAGATCCATGTATGGGGATCCAACGAATTGAAATGTTCAGGAATTTTGAGTTGGTTAGACACATAAACATGAACCTAACTTGAGGCAAAAGGGATATTTGGATAGTATACCTCCCCCAGAAAGACCCAAGGGGTTTGTGGGAAAACCAAATAGCCAACCACCCACAACCCTCTGAGTGGAATATCCTTACATCCAGTAAAGGAAAAATGTCCCCAAGTTAGTTCTACATAGTTACAACCAAACATATAGAGAGTGAACACATGGAGATACACACTCATCCCTATTTCAAACACACATGGTCAGGAAATGTTTTTAGGGGAATGCATTCCCCCTATTTTCAATGCCAATTCTGGGCCCTCTTAGGCAACCACATGGCCTAATAAAACCTCTATAGGTATTTTTTCAAACATTTTTACTTCATTTTTAAATTTTGATATGTAATAAATTATGTAGGATAGGTTTTCTATGTAAAAATGGGGGCCCAATCTACTTCTTCATCAGAGGTCATTTACAAGCTAGTTTGGGAAAAATGGGTTTTTTCCCCAAGTATGATTTGCCATTTTGAATGAGTTAACTTTAATAAATAAAATGCACGATTCCCTCTAGTTTAACACTAATTATAAATCATGGTTCATGAACACACATTATGAAGTTCATCACTCTCCTATGTACCTAGGGAATTGTACCTCCACACCAATTAATCGATTGAATGGTACATCTCTCTATAATTTTATTATAAAGATTGTTCCCCCATCATGGAAATTGATTTTATATACATAATATAAAATCATCATAAAAATTTGTTTCATCGATTGATGGTGGAAGATTTGTGGATGTGGAGACTCATGGAAATAACTACAGGGGTTTTTGTATCATCACAAGGATGTTGGAGGTGGCCTGTAGGTTAAAATCGTGTTTAGATGAGTTTATTAATCATATAAATCCCTCAATTATGGTCAATGTGTGAGGAAAATTTATGGTTTAATCGCTGAAATTATGTATATATTATTATTTTATATTGACTTAGGATGTTAATGGTTAACTTTTTCCCCCACCTACCATGTTTTTGAGGCATTTGTATGAGATATTGAGTGACTCCTTGCATTGGATTATTTTAGGTTTCAACTCCCATTAAAAAATACCCATTATGAACATAAGGTGGTGAGAAATTGGATCATGAGGTGGTTATTCCATTATTCAAGGAAATTCCACAGCAGTTTGATTTTACCTTATGTTTTTAGGGTTATTAATCCCATAATATCATGGTACATGGTTTTGTCATTTCACATGGGGTTTCAAAGGATCCTTCTATCAATATGTTATAAATTAGGTTAGGTTTCCTTTTCCACATGTTAGGTTAGTGAAATTTACATTGGGATAGAGTGAAGGTACCCAATATGTGTGGTGTGTACTCCCTTGACTGATGTATATATCTCCAAGTGGGTTCTTCACTGTAATCAAATATTCAACATGTGATTCTAATAGAGATGTTTTTGATGGATTCTCTTGGAATGATAAATTGTTTTGTGAATAATAATATATCATTCATTCAAAAATATATCAATTATATTATAGTGAAATATGATATATATGCGAAGGATGTAGATTATAGATTATAAATATTACATTTATGAGTTATGTCCTGTCTTTTATCCCATGGAAGGATATGAAGGTTAGGGGGTGTAATTATGTTGTAATATTGAGATGTTTCACATGCTTTCCTTCCCAAAGGTGAATATAGGTTTTTTCGCATTATGGTTTATGGATTATTATATGGGGCTTCTTCTATGATTTTTTTGTCAAATCTCCAAGTTTAAAATTTTAAATTCTTTTAAAAAAGTTCATGGTTCTCAGGAAGATGGGTAGTCATTTTTTGTTAGTCATTTGTCACTAGATGACTTTTTTACCTATGAAATAAATATTTTATTGCTTTTTTGTGATGTTTTGGTTATATTTAATAATTTATTTACTCAATCCTTACTCAATATTTTATCCTTAAACGTTTTTTTGCTATAATATCATTCAGTCTATCATTTTTCAGGGTATCAAATATGTTATGTTTATAATCATCATTGAATAGGAATTACTATAAAATGTATTGTGTTATGTATAGATGACACAAATAATAGGGATTATAATGGAGGATTTAGAGTTATTTGATTTCAAGCTTAGTTATTCCTTGTGGTGATATCTATTATAATTTATCATGTCCTGATTTTCCATGAATAAGTGGGTGTTTCGATATGGTTACAGTATGCCAATAAATGTTTTGTTGAGTTATTTTATTTTTCCATTAATTTATTATTTTAACATTAAAAGTAGTATATTTTAGTGTATGTCATCTTTATATATCTTAGTTTTTGTGTATAGACATTGAGTTGGGATAGGTGAATTAGTGTACCCATATTTTATTGAGTTTTACATTCTTCCTTAATTAGGCCTCTTAACACTTGATTCTCTACCTTGATTCATATGTATGGATCAAAAAATGTGTCATGATCACTTATCTCTTATTGAATTTCAACATTGAATAAGAATATGTGGACATAAATATTTATAGTGTTCATCAATATAATCCTACTCATTTCCATGTTCAGTTCCAGTTCAACAAATGGGGTATTCACTAAATATAAGAGATTGAATAAAAAGTCATGAGGGAAGTTCTGTTCAGTATAAGGGAAATGTACATCCTTTAGTTTGATGGACGAAAATAACTCTATATTGTTCTTTTGACTTCATCTTTTAATGATAGTGTTGTCTATATAGGAACCATGAATTCATCAAGGCTCTTACATTGGACCATTTAATCAATATTGAACCTCTAAATAATGATTAATAACTCACCATGTAGTTTTGAATTATCCTCCAACATAGAAAAATATTGATTTTCAATCATAGTTAATTATCAATATTTTAGAGTATAGATGAAAAAGAGATATCTGAATGGACACATCAGATCATCCTATCTCTAAATTTATTCCATGTTATACTTATACCATGTTCACTTTTTATTTTTATACAATGCATAGGTGAATTTCTAGAAGCATTGAGTTCTTCTCACTTGATACGAAATAGATAATCATGAAGGATACAACAATATCCAAATACTCATGTTCATATCAATTTATTCTTCAACATATGAGCATATATATATATAGATATTTTTCAAGAATATCCAATGAATCATATTTTCAGTATATTTAAATATTTATTTTGCTAACATTTTTGTATCTTATTCCAATTTTTATACTCATTCAAAATTATCATTAAATTTCAGTAATGGTTATAAAATCTTCGTTATAACATGGTATTATTTACTTCCTCATGTGATATTAGAATATCATGGATTCATATTCTGCACATACCCCATATGTACTTAAGTTTCTTCAATGTATACATGAATTATATATCCACACGATGTGTCTTGTGACATGAATCTCCCAATGATGGACATAACTCTACTTATAGATTTAAGGGCTTCTCAAAATAGTCACCATGAGTGAAATATGATGCGGTCTATTAAATTTTTTCTTCCTACATACAACTATAATGTGATTAATCAGTGTTCCAACAACAAAAAGTATCATACTAAAAATGAATTATTATTTTTCACAGGTGATTATCTCACAAAAATTCAACTATTATCTTTGTTGTGATTTTTGTCCACTAATTTTGTCATTACATCATATGATATGTATAGTAAAATATTTGTATTTCCATTTTACAACTTAATTTTATTAGCTAGCCTACATGATAATAGAAATTGTCACTAAAAAATCACCATGGTGTGGCCGTCATAATTTTTTTTATTTCATCATCTTGAAGTCAACACTACTATATAGAGTAGATCTCCATTGATCTCAATATGGATCACTATGACCATTATGTTGTGTAATACATAATTTTTAGTTTATGCTTCATATAAAAAAATTCATCACTAATTGTAAGTAATTTTAAATAATATGAAATCTCTCATTGATGTCATATGTGAAAAGTCCATATCAGCTCAATGTTATACATAAATATACCACAAATTCATACCTTATCGTCTGGCTCTCAGTTACTCAATGTTCATGGGAAATGTGATTTGGTCTATGAAAATTTATTATAGTGAAACTCAAATTAATGTGAAATGAATTAAAGGATTATGATATTCTCATAATTCCCCACACCTTACCCACTCCAAACCTAAAATTCTTTTATTCAACTAAATCCTTTCTCAAACACTCCATACTAAATCCAAAATTTTTGTAGACAGTTTATAATCATCCAACCGTTTTCTATATTATATAAAAATAAATCAGTCATCTAAGATAAGGAATTTCTCCTTAATCCTATGTAGCTAATTATTCAATGTAATATTTTTCAATTCTTAATTTCTCATTTTTCATATATGAATATATACACTTAGAATCATATCATCCATTGTCTGTAGTAAATATTTAATAAAAACTCTCCTTTTCCAATAACCTTTGACTTTATATCTAATACTCTTATTGAAAACATATGTTACTTCAATCTATATGAGAACTTGAATAAACTACAGTACATTTTTTTTAAACCTATTCACATCATTAAATTCCAAAGTCAGAATAATATGTCCCCCCTGTATTGATTGTAAATGAAAAATCATACTAGAGTTGATCCTTCCCTACTATCACATTATTTTTCTTGAGAAAAGAGTTAGAAATCCAAAAAAAACATATTATCACCCTTCAGATTAAAACTGCATATTAATTCACCTATTAAGATAAGTATGACACCACGCAAAACCTAACTAATTACCTCTTGTTAATATACTCTATGTATTAAAAGGTAAATTTAATGTCAAAAATAAGAGGTAATTTTGAAATACCAATTTCTTTCATAAATTAAAATTATTATGATAGAGTTATAAATTTCAAATATTTTAGGGTCTTTTTAGACAGATTTATAAGTATTATAAAAATCAACATTCATCTTAGTGGATACATCAAAACATTTTTTGTGAAAGGAATAAACCTCCCATATTTCTCTCAATGAACACATCAACCGACACTCCCCCTATCTAAAAATGTTTATTTTGATAAAACAATTGGTATAATATGTTACTAAAATACCATAAGTCTAGATTTATATATTTTAAACACCTCTTTTATTACACTATTCATGTTTTTCTCTCAGTAAAGGGATGCACTGACAAACTATTAATCATGGTAGAATTATTTTTGGTTGAAGGATTCCTTTTACTTTTTATAGATAGTGATTATGAAAATCATCCAAATCAAGGTCTTCAAAAATTACTTAAGACATGGTTTTCTTTCCATATTTATGTGATATTTATATATCATGTATTTACCTTCTCCAACATTCCAAAAGGTATATATGTTTGTTAAATTTATGCATGAATCTTATATAAACATGATGTGTCTCAAAAAGTGGTGTTCACCATGTTGTACCTACATCTAATTCTAGAGAAAAATGATTCTCAAAAAATTCATCGAGGGTGAACTATGGCATGGTCCTATCATTTTTTTATTTTTTTTCCTTTCAAATGTCACATGAGAATTCATGATTGTGAACATAAAATATACCATGGAACCAACAAGTTATCAAATATCACATTTTTTTCTAAAAAAAACACTCACTGATGTAGTTTAGTGGTAATAATCAACCTATTTTTCCACCTTTAACTTCACCATATATAATTAAATAGATGGATTTCCATTTCATTATGCTCTTTCCTATTTCAACTTCCACGATGACCAAATTTAGTTGTTGGGGTATATGAATCATTACATATTATTGCCTCAAACTAGTTTTGATTTTATAAAAACAAAAAAACATCTTTACACTAATATATAGTTAATTTTCACCTATCATTGGGTGTGGGAAGGCAATATATTATATTACATAATCATATTCTTCTGGTTAACCCTAGGTAGTCTCCCAAAGAGGAGTGGACACAAACAGTTTGTCAGTTTTTAATTAGAGTAAAAACGTACTATTTTTGGAATTGTCTTGTTTTGAAAAAAGAAGAAATTTATAATAAAATATATGAAATGAAGATTTAAATTTATGTGATTGAGAGCAATGATAAGATAAGGGTGATTAGGTCAGGGTAATTTTTCCAGTTTCAATGTTATCCTTGCTATATTTTATTCAATCTTCCTCCATTATGTTTCATAAAATGAGATTTCATGATCGTTTCCTCTCACTATCTTGATCGAATGGTTATTGTGAGAGAAAACCATTGCACAATATTAGTTTTTACGAATATAATTCCACATGAAAAAGAGTTTCATTGAATACCCTCAAATGAAATAGGCAATACCTGATTGGGTCCTGTTTATCCCAAAAAATCAAGTACATCCACTACACATTTCACATGTACTGATGATCATCAAGTGAATCACCACTAATCCATAGTCTATTTCCTAATATATAAAATAGAACCTATTATAGGGAGATAATTATCATTTTTTGGATCAACAATTAATAAAATAATCAAAAACAAAATATAATCTCACATAATAATAAAAATTGTTATATGAAATTCAAAAAACTTTTAAGAAGTTAGAAAGAGATTCCATTCAATTATGAAAATTAAATTAAGAAATAAATATAGAAAACCAACCCTTCATAATAACTCAAATGTTTAATCCACCATGTTAAGGTTAATAGTGGTAAGTTATTTAGAAGAATTCATTATAAAAATAATAAAAAGGAAATAGTGAAAAGAAAGGATGAAAAGTGTTCTAGTAGATTATGTTCTCTGAATGTTTTATCTTTTTTGGTGAAAAATATGTTGAAGTCACCCCATGATAAATTATTCTAGGATTATTGAAACTTAATTTAATATTTTTACTCAAATTTGATATTAATTATACATGACTAGAGGAAGTCATGGAATTTATATTGACTATAACTTTTTCCAAGATGAGAAATCCCAGAAGTTTCCTTCAATGTATATCATTAGATTCTCATTATAACGGTTTTAAAACTACATGGAATTTATTGGAAAAATTTTCATGGAGTCCTATTGAATATAATTATTGGATAACCTCAATTGGAATTTTTTAGTCCAAGTTACGCTTCAGTTATTGCGGTGGGGTCTATGCATTCTGCCCAGACGATTTTCCAACTTTGTTTTTTTCGGTCATGTAGATTTTTGAATAAGCTCTTGGTCCTGAAGATAAATTTAAAGAAAATAAATCAGGGAATACCAAAAAAATATTCACTTAAATTATAATAATATATTCAAAATTATTCCAAAAATACCCTTGTGATTAAAATCTGTTAAATTTTCAGAATTAAACACTTTTAACATTTTAACACTAAACAGTGAAAAAATCTAAAAAAATTGTAATTAAGGTCTAATTAAGAAATTTGGAGGATTTAAATAGTTCAATTATATATAAAAATGAATAAAATAATATTTCTATCAATTCACCTGCACTTAAACTACGCATTTCCTTAATCATAAAATCTCAACATGGAATTCATAAGATGAAAATGCTACCAATATTTAAATTCCAATGTAATAAAATGAAATAATTTTCAATGTCAAATAAAAAATTAATAATCCACATAAAATATAAATGTAATTTCTCATTTTTCAACGAAATAATAAATTCATGTATATTAATTTTACACTTTGAAAAATGATGGGAATTTATCTTTTATTCATTCATTCTCCTCAATTCATTATTATTAAACATGAAAAATCCTGACTTGCCTAATTTGTCAGTATTTTATCTCATAAATCATGATAAAATTTAAGTAGACTTATTATCATATCATTAGAAAATGATCCTTATCCATAATATTTTAAAATATCTATTTTTATACTTTGTAAATATAATAAGCACATAAAATCATGAGTTCTTGCATTAAAAGATAAAATGACTCTGAGGTTAAAGGATGGAAGGATTTTATGCTTTAAAAATTAAGGCTCAAAGAGATGGTTTATATCTTAATTATAATGCATGATATAAAAAATAAAAAATGTAATGAAATTCTATCCTTCAACGTATCAACATCCACATTCCCCAAACTCAATTTAAGGTCAATATCAAATTATGCATAATGAATGATATGTGTAGCGTTGGAATGGATAAAATGGCTTGAAACATGGATCATCCTTATAAAGGTCATTCATGGTCTCTATGGAGTAAATAATTGTTGATGTAACGGTATTATTTTATAGATAATTGGGTTTTTAAAAGATTATTTTATCATTTTAAATGAGTTTTTTCACAGTCACGTCTCTAACATGTTCAAATACAAGTTTTTTGTTAGTTTCATGTCCCATGATCACGCAAAAATATGCTCAAGAATAAATGATAAGTACATGGTATAGAAATACTTTTTGTATTGAGACATATTATTTGGAAAATCAATCAAGGCATGATTAAAAATGATAAATAAATGAACATGAATTTTCAAAAATAAATGCATGAAAAATGGTTGTAAAATTTCAATTACATGAATCAACTTATTATCTCAAATCATTAGTCATAATTTCAATATCAATGCTTCAATTTAGACATTCAATTCTCTATTTTACTCATTCAATCTCATTAAAATTTAAATCTAAATGATGCCATAAAAGGATTCCAAGGAAAATCGTGTGCCCTAGTTATGTTAAGTGATTAATAATTAACATGTGGGTACATAATTTCCATTTTAATGATGAAATAAAAATAATAAAAAATGTAGGGAGTTTTAAAAGTTAAAAAATAAATTTGAACACCCCTTTGAAATGCATATTTTTTTCTCCTCCTCCACTTTTTTGGGTTTCCTTGGTCTATAATGAACCTACAAAAAATTAATCAATTAAGAACATAGGTCATAAATTGAAATATAAAAAATATAAGTGGGAGTTATATGCATGATTTAATAATACAAAAAAAAGAATATGAAATATAAATACATAATTTTGAAAAATTAAATTACTAGAATTAATGTAAATGAAAAATCATGGTATCAACCCCAAGTGGGTAATGGGTTTTTACTACCTCCAGAGTTAATTAACAACTATTAGTCAATGTTCGGTGGTGGATTCTCCATTGACATGAACCAAAAAAAATTTCTTTCTAGTACGCACATATTCCTTTCTGTTGAGGACTCCATGGATATAGAATGCCAAATCCACCCCAGGGGAATAAGATAAAACATGAATAGTTGTGTTAAGACAATGAATGGGTACTAATATTTCTTGGTTTCTATTTTCACAACATATTCTTTATTATCCAGTGATTTCACAAGGTATTCTTCATCAATGGAATTATAAAATGGAATGACATTGTGTACTTCTATTAGAACAAAATTAAATAATGAATAATTATTATCAAAATAAACCCCATTAATTTTAGTATTACATGTCTCATTTTCCTCTGGAAAAAACCAATTTGTTATCCTATTGAACTCCATCAAATAAGTTTTCAACAAGTTTAGGTAGTTCCTTTTGTTCGTCATCAGGTGTGTCTTCATTTTCTTAAGCATCCAACAAAGCAATAAATGTGCTGACAAAATTTTAATATTTAGAACAATTAGAGGTGATACTCTATTTATATTAAACAAAATTATATAATATTTAGTTCATGAAAATATCATCTCTCTGAGTTTTTCCTTCTTGAATCTCTTCTTCAATAGAAATCACCTTCTGGATATGAGAAGTGGTAGAAAGAGGTATGTAGTAAGTATCCTCTATTTCAAGGATCCCCTAATAAAATTAGGGAAGTCTAAGGAGGGATATTCATGGACCTTAGAAAATTCATATAATTATGGTAATTAATGGGATAACTCAGTTAGCTATCAGTTTATTTCTTCAAAAAAATCATTTCCTCCCTCATGTCATGTATAAATTCATTGAATTATTTCCACTCTCTGTTTTATTTCCAAAATAACCTCAAATGTATTATAATAGAAGAAACACCATCCTCCATGGAAAATGGTGATCCTTTAATTTTTTATTACATCATTTATTATTTTTTCCATGAATTAATGAAATATTAATTTCAAATATCATGGAAAAATAATTTTTAATTTTTTTTTTAATTTTAAAAGAGTCAAAAATTTAAAATTAGTTTTTAGAAATACCTCCCATAAATGGTTAAAATTTTGATGAACCCCTATCATTGGGTGTGGGAAAAAATATTTTTCATTAATTAATTATATTTTACTGGTAAACCCTAGGTAGTCTCTCAAAGAGGAGTGCACAAAAAAAATATTGTCACTTTTTCATTAGAGTAAAAACGTTTTGTTTTTGGAGTTTTTTTATTTTGAATAAAATAAATCAGTAATAAAATTAATAAACTAAAATTTGAAATTAATATTTTCGAGAAAACATATATGATAAGGGTGATTAGTTTGGGGTCAGTTGTCGAATTTCAATTCTATCATTGTTCTATTTTTTTTATTCATCTTCTTTTAAGTTTCAGAAAGTGATATTCCATGATCATTTCCTCTCACTCTCTTAGACTAATAATGATTATAAGAGAAAAACCTACCAAAATAATAGATTGTAATACTCTCCTTCTATGTGGAAATGATTTCAAATGAATATCCTTAAATTAATTAGATAATACCTAATTGGGTCTTGTTTATCCCAAAGAATTATAAACAATCACTAGCCTTTTTATACATACTGACGATCATAAAGTACTTCACCACTATACCTTGTTCTATTCAATCATATATAAACCAAATCCTAGTGGAGCGAGATAACAATCATTTACCACATAAAAATTTAATAATCAACTCCAAAACCAAATACGATCACACATGATAAAAAACTGCTATATGAAATTGAAAACAACTTTTAAGAAGAGAGAAGGAAATTTCATTCAATTATGTCGAAGAACTCAAAAATAAAAATAGTATAAAACCAATCCTTCCCCAATCACTCAAATATTTTACCATCCATGGTATGGGTAAGTGATAATAATGAGGAATAATTATTCATTAAAAAACTAAGAAAAAGGAAAAAAGAAATAAGATGAAGAAATATTGTCCAGTATATTATGTTCTCATAAAATGTGATCCAATTTGGAACACCTTAATTTCAAATCACCCCAAGGTCCCCTGTTATATGATTATAGAAATTAAATTTACTATGTGACCTCCAAATTTTAAATTAATTGGACTCACCAAGTAGATTTTATGGAAGTGATATTGAAACTGGACTTTTCGGGACGATAAATCCATGAAGCTTACTTCAATTTATCTTATTATATTTACACCACAATGGTTATACAATTTATAAAATTTATTGATAGATTGTTCATATGATTAATATCTTATATCCAAGTTCAATCACCTCAATTGGAGGTTTGTAGACCGATTTTTACTTCATTTATAGAGGTGGGGTTCAAGTTGTATGACCTAAAGATTTTCAAACTTCAAGGATATTTCGGGCCAATAGATATTTGAATCAACTATTGGTCTTGAAGACAACATTAATGAAAATAAATTAGGAAATCTAAAAAAATAATCACTTATATTGGATTAATATTTCCAAAATTATTCATAAAATAATGTTTTGATTAAAATCTAATAAATTTCTATAATTTTTCATATTATGCATTTTAGCGCAAAAGAACCCATAAATCCCAAATTGTTGTTATTAAGCTAAACTTGAAAAATTAGGGGGATTTAAAAATTTAAAATTGATATAAAAATGATTAAAATATTATCTCTATAAATATTATTAGAATGAAATCCATGAGGTTAAACCCATAATGTCAAGATAAAGTATAACTTCAACTCTATAGATAAAAAAACCGAAAAAAATAAAGTTTTAATATAAAGAATACTACGAATGAAGATAAGTGTGTTTTTAAAATGAAAATATATTTTCATGAAATAAAAAAGAAAAAAAATATTATATATATTTAGGATTTTGTTGGAATCAATTATATGACAACACATTGGTCTAGGTATCCGCTCTCAAATCCCTATGTTTATATTTTTCTCATGATTAGGTAGTTCAGGTCACATAGAGAATTGGTAAATAAAAAACCATGTTTATATATAGAATTTAATTAACCTAATAGCCATTGTGGATATTACAAACTAGTTAATTCATGATAATAGAAAAATCTCACTCTATGGTAATGGTCATGATCATATGAAACGACCAAAATATATAGATAAGTAAATAAAAAACCCCATAGTTATATATCATAATAAGGAAAATTACTTCAATTAGAGTAAACCTCACTTCATTACATTTCCATGATAGAAGTACCTATATCTCATGTATTACTCTCTAAACATGACATTATTCACATTGGCGTCCAAACTCATTGTTTTTTTCTTATTAGGGTATTTGACCTATAATATGATATAACCTACATAATTAGGGTAGTTTCTTTATGGTTTATATTATTCATAAGAAACTCCTCCTTTTTCATGTATCAATTGGAATGTAGTCCCCAATGAGTCCATATTTTGGACAATGTATGATGTCTTCATCCCTACGAGGTTTACATCAGGACACCATCAGTTTTTAATAATTGAATCTTGGATTTTAGCGCTCTGTCATGAACCATGGTGAGTGTTGGTTAACCTTCTCTCCAAGAATACCCATTTAGTGTTACCCATGTGTTTCTAAGATACCCATGTACCCTAACACTATATACATTACCTACCTAACCCATGTGTTCATGAGGTTTTATTTACTTTCATACCACATTATAGTTTCTATTTTTCTTATAAAATAACAACAAAAAAGGGAAAATTAATTATGAATGCTGAGAGTTTAATGGGATTTATAATCTACACATGAAATCCCTTTTCCCCATATAGTACTTGGGATATACTAGCCTACAAGGCCTTATTCAAGACATTATAATATTTTAGCTACCCAAATATGAATTCTTAAAGATATCATTGGTCACATAACTATAGAAAAATGGTGGTTTCTAACCTATCATGATTCATAAGGACTATTGTAGAAATGTAGGTCCAATAACATAAATTTTCTTAAATAGTATATTTATTTCATTTATGGTGGAATGTTTATTCTAGGTAGTGGATATGTATGGTTTGGTTTCTAGTTCATAGGAAAAGGCCTCCGATGGTATTTTATTTCTTCTTCATGAAACACACTAGCCCCTATCCTAATATTGGTTGTATTGGGGTGGCATACATGTCTTAACTACAAGTTATAGTGAGGCCCAGGTGGTTAGGTCATTTCCCCATGAAAATGAACTTGGTTATTCTACAATAAAAAACCTAGAATTTTTATCGAGAATCTAATATAAAAGAAAATAATAAATATATAATTTTAGATGCTTCTGTAATAAGATAAATTTTTTAATCAAATTATTTTTGAATAGAAAAAATGAAAAATAAACAAAACCCTATTATAAATAATTAATTTACAATTTATCACAGTGGAATCATTAATAAAAATTATCATGAACAAAAGATTATTTAAAAAATTGGTGTTTTACAGATATTCCAACAAGAAAATTAGGAAATATGATTCAAATGATATTATTCTTGAATTATAGAACATGTTGTGTCCTTATATGATCATTATAGTATCAAAAATGACAAAAATAACAAATCAAAAAGTGTCCATGAGGAATCCTTTGTCAACTATAGAAAATGTATTGAAGGGGATTAGAGGTTGAGATAGGAGAAGAAGATGGATAGTTATATAGAGTTTAAATTTTTTTGGAATCGCTCCCATTTTTTAGAAATCACTAAAATGATGCAGTAAATTGATTTATTTTATGGGTTATGGTATTCATGAAAATTTATTAAATTATAGAGAATATATATGGTGTAGGGAATAAAAAATCAAGTGGTACCATCATTTTATTTGATAGTTTTATGGATTTATAGTCTACAGACATGGTAAGACAGACCCCCCATTGTAACATAATATTCTACAATAAATTTTCTATCCTTTAGTAGGGACTATTCATGGATAAGTATACCATTCACCTAATGGTGTAACCAATAAAATACCTAAAAAGTCAAATTTTGTAGATTATATGTTATTGAATAAAACATAAATTAATATTAAATATACTTTTGAAATATATATTTGATTTATAAGGATCATGTAACACTTATTTAAAACAAAAAAAGACATAAATATCATAAATTTAATTGGATAACCAAGCTATGAAAATCAGAATCATTGTAGACATAAAATAATGAGAAGGTAAGTGTACCTTACACCAATTTTGGTTATGGTCATTATCATAAATCATAGTTTTTGGTGAATATTCCTAATGTTCAACTAATTAGTTCAAACCTATAGAGTGTATCCATTTGTTAATATGACTATTCCATCATTTTTGGGAGGAACCACCTTTCATAAATGATAAGCTAGTATATCGAGTGGAAAATAAAGTAGGAAGTAGAGTGGAATTAATGAATACATTTGGATCTTAGGAAAAAAACATAATCTCATTGGTTTTATAGTCCTTATATATGCCTCAGGGAACTCCAAATCCACTATAATGAATTTAAACATATATTTAATAGATTCATTATATGTTATTAGAATCCCAATAGTGGTGTTAGAGTGTGGTTATATTAGGAATTTGAGGATTCTAATGTCTTAAACCATTTTGAATAAAGGTTGTTCGATCCATATAATCTCTAAACTGGTGACATCATGGGTGTAAAAATAATGGAATAATATGATTCATTAGGATCCTAAGAGATATAAATTTCATATAAAAAATTTTAATGTGTTTTGGTTTATTGAACATAACCCTACTAATTGTTATAAGATCATAAAATTTTCAAATTTCATATTATAGTTAAATTCCATTAAATCATACATTCCATCCATATATAGAAATAACTTATCCAACATTATTGATCAACCATGAATTTCATGACCCATTGGGTATAAATGGGTTCTTAAAAATAAAAATGGAATATCAGGTATACGATAGGCCTATAATGATAAATTAGTGATAAAGGGGTTATTAATATATTGACTGTCTTTTAAATGAGAAAACCTTCTCCCCAATATCCATGATAATGTCAATTTTGAAATTCTTTTCAATGGTAAATTATAGGAAATATAATTTTTCCAAACAAATGTTATCATTTCATTCCATAAATGAAAATTATTTATGGATCTGAATATCATTCAAACAGATGTTTTTTGGGTGAAAATTTGATGAAATATTTCATCATAGTTCCATAGTCTATTTTGGAATGGTTGAATTCATCTCAAATTTAGAATATTACTTATGATATGGCAATAATTTTTTTTCAATATTCATGAATGGAGATGAATATCATTTATAATAGTTTTTTTGTCGAAGAAGTATTGTATTTATAGTGTTATATATGGATAAAATATTTATTATCTCAAATGATATCCTAATAATTAAACATAAAAAGAATTGTTCTAGAAAATTATTATTAAGAAAATAAATGAGGTGGTATCTAACATGGTGTTTATGATGATCTATTGGGATAAATAAAATAGGTTTTAATCATTAATTCAAAACTAATTATAGTGATAAATTTATAATGAGGATCAACATAGATAACAACAATTGGGATTCTTTGTAAGGATTAAATTGTATAATTATAATAAGGATTCAATATCCTATAATTGATGTTTAAATGAAATATATGCAAGTGGTATCCAATTATTCTAAAATTTGGACCATCCTATGTTCATTTTGATGTTCTCATATGGATGACTCATGGCCATCGAAGATAAATATTTTTCACTAATCACATCCTAGTACAAATTGATAGAAAAAAATTAATAATATGATAATTTTAATAAAAAGGTCTTCAAATGAATTCATGGTCAGGAGAGTTAATGAATTTTTTTTGTAAGTATTCAAATGTATTATAATATTCAAATTTAAAAATACTAATAATGATATCTACCTAAGTTTTTTGTTCTTCCTTGACAATGGATTTTTTATATATAAAATTTCTATAGAAACCTATAGATACCAATTTTATTTTGGAATATTATTACACAAATGCATCAAATAATATAGTGGAAGCTACTTTAATTAATACATTCATTATTAAAATACTGGTATCTCTTATAAATTCAATCATCATAAATATTTTTTATAACCATAGTCTTACAAAATGAAAAATCAAATCCTTCTTATGTCCATTTCATTAAACATATTATTGGGTGGGGTGTTGTAAAGATTTTCATAGTTGATCAGGAAGATAGGAATTAAAAATATATTAATAGAACTGTTAATAAAACAGAAAGAAGATTTTATCTATTTTCCATGGGTATTGGATAATAGGAAGAATAGATCTTAAATTTTTTAGTTTTCACTCAATAAAAAAATTGTTTTATATAGTGTAAACTTTATTATTATATGATGGATCATGGATTTTTATTGAATATTTATATATTTCCATTAATTTATTAGGATAAATTTATTATATATTATATGAATGATAAATAAAATTAATAAAAAATATTTCATTTGGAAGACACCATGTCTGTATGATGTGTAATTTGAGTTTTAATTACACCGAAACCTCATCAATTTGGGTTCTTTTTGACTGATTCAGGTATTTTTTATGGTTAAGGGTCCAATTTGGAGAACTCTAACTCAGCTTAAGGGTTTTAGATTCTGAAATAATCACCATTGACTGCTTGATGTTCTGGTAAAATTTACTCGGTGGAGACATAAATTGGTATGTTTGTTCTGTTAAGGACATCATGATATCCACTCCCCTAAGATGGGAACCCTAGTGTCTGGACAATGAGAAACATAATTTTTTTCTTAAATTTTAAAAAAAATATTAAAAATATTTATTTATTTATTTCTTATTAAAACTTAATATGATTTTTACATGTCATTTCATCCAGAAGTGGTTTGTGCTCCATTCCTCACCCCATTGGTTTTTTCCTTAAAAGATTGAAGAAATTAATTTTTCATTAGTTTTTCTATTCATTTATTGTAGAAGATAAGTATACATAATTTTATGATGATACTCCCCCCACTATTATATTTTTTTCATTTTCATATCACCATGAATTGATGATTGTTCCAAATTATAATGCTTTTCTAGGTTTCCTGATTTTTTATGTATGAGGCCGACTTAGTGGGTGGTCATAAATGTATTGGAACCTACTAGTCCTATTCAAATATTCTCTTTTGTTACCAATAATATTTTTTAATCATGTGTGTACTATATGAAACATGATAAATTTATTTTTATTATGTGTGACCTAAATTTATATTAAAATTGGTTTTATACATTCCATTGGTATTATTAAAATCCATTAGGTCATGAGTGGCCAGTCTGAGGTGTGTGACAAATCCATTGGTCACTTTTGGACAAAACCCTTTGAGACTTTCTACAAAACAAGGAATTTGGACCTAATGAGTGTTATGGTGATTGATAATAGAACACATGATTCGAATAATAGGCCATATATTATTTCCTTATTGTGAAATAACTTGGGTTTGTGATGGTTTTTAGGTTTCTTGGCCTAGGCATTAAGCCTTGGGAGGGTATTGAGATGTTGACCCCTTGTTTTCAGATTTCTAGTATATCATTCACATTTTCCTCTAAATCATTTTATATCATTCAATTGTATTATTAGTTCAAAATATTGTTGTATTGTTAATTTTTATTATAATAATTGTGATATATCAATCTCATCATCTATTTATAGTGTGACACATTGTCCATACTAATGTGTTGACTATATAGGAATTATTCACATGTATTGTTGGTTTTTCATATATCAATTATGAACACAAAGGTGTTATGTGTTAAATCATCCACTTATGATAGGAATGTGGTGTATCATCTATGTAGGACACTTGAAAAGGTATTTCATCATTCATAGTCTGATGTTCGAATTGATGGTATACATAAAAAAAATTATTTCTATTGGTGTAGCTTTTTACACATTTGTTAGTAGTCCTAGTGGGGAATCATCCATTTGGGGGCCTATTATGACGAGATAACTCCCACCGAAGTTGTGATTCAAGAGAAGTATCAACCAATAATGATATGTTATTGTTAGTATATCGGTAAACTAAATGATTATGTTTGTGTTAAATCATCAAAATATTGTAGTAGTATTGGTGGCGCGTCATCCACTTAAGTATTTCATACCTATGGTGAATCATCCACCCATAGATTTCATCAAAGTGCTAAAAAACTACATATGTATTTGAGATAGTGGTATATCATCCAATTTGGTTTTATTCATTGTTAGTTCTTCATCCACTTGAACTTTGAGATTGTGGTATATCACCACCAGAGAATGAAAATGGTAGTGTGTCATCCACACAATATTGATGATTAATTATTAATCAATGAAAATTTATTATATTTTATACTAGTATGGTGATGACTCATTCAACAAGATGTATTTTGAAATTGATTTTTATTCACCTATATTATTAAATGAGGACTCCTATATAATTCATCCCAAAGGTGTGTACTCGTACATTGGGCATCTCATCCCATTATGAAAATGATCAATGTCATTATGTTCACCTATGTTTTGGTTAGATCACTCTAGGAGGTGACATGTTATTTGTTAATTATTGTGTCACGAATTATAACTTGATATTTTCCATATTATTGTATTTAATTGATCTTAAATGAACACTATTGGTGGTGGCATACAAATTTGTAATCAAACCACATTCAGGTTCAATAATAGTTGAGTAGAACTCGTGTTTCTTGAAAAGGTAAGAGAAAAGGCCTTGTAAATTTGGATAGTCGTGTTTTTGGAATGTCGTTGGAGTCAAGAAACATGTTAGGATCTAGAATCAAGAACTGATGTGTATGTATCATTTTAGTTTTGATTTTTTTGGACTACTTTTTATATGATCCACCTCTAGGGGATATTTCTATACTCATTTTTTCATTTATGAAATGTTCATTATATAATTTGGATACAAAAATTTTCCTATATTTACTATACATTAGAATATATATATATATATATATATATCCAATTACGATTACCCACTATATTGACAAAATTATCTACTACATATTTATTATTTATAGTTATCAATAAAAATAGGTATAGTCACTTGACATGATATAAATTAACCTCTACCACTAATCAGCATAATCTAGAATATGTGGTGGAATTCTTGAGGTATGTGGTTTTATGTTTGATTATTTATAGATGTGACCCAAGTTAGGGACATTAAAAATCTATATTAGATCCTTGTTTCTTTTAATTTATCACACTATTTGTGGATATGTTGACCAAGGATAGGATGGTGTCATGGATTGGTTTTTATATTATTCCTATGAATAGTTAACCCAAAGTGGGAGAATTCTACGTTAACATTGATGAGATAATGTTTATTCATTTTCAAATTTACAGTTGGGTTATATTTCAAAATATTATTCTTATTTATGATTAATTCTGTTTTATGTTTTCACTATTATCCCAAGATGAATGAATCCTTCCCAAATATTATATCTCACATGAATATCATATTATAGAAAAAAAATTGTTATGATAATGATATAGTGTTCCATCATTTTAAATTTCAACAAAATAATATATAAAATTTTACTATATAAATTTTCATTAGCACACTAATTTACTATCACATGATTATTGATTATTAATATGATATGGTATGACTATTATGTCAATATATACATATTTTATCTTACACAATTTGGTGTCTAATAGTTATACTCAGTCATTATTTTTGTGAAACCCATGTATCATAGGGTGTTAATTTAAGGTATAGTGGAATTTTCATGTTATTTCATACACTTATCTATGATATTTATTTATATAATTAAAATGTATATTTAGTTTTGTGCTTTAAATTATAGAGATATAAAACCATAGTGAGATCTACTTTAGCATAGGGAGGAAAGGTATGTGCATGTAACACTTTTTTTGGATGTTTATCTTATCAATTATCATATCAATTATAGTTTTTTTCAGGTCTTGTAAACTATGGGGAATGTAGATTTGAGGGTTGTTCTGACCATTTCAAACATGACACATGATTTATAGCTATAATATCCACTTACCTTTGAGGGTGATAATGGACTTCAGGATATAGAGTCATAGATAGATTACATGTAGTTGATATTAAATCACTGTAATATACCCCTTGATATGTGGGTGAATCTTTTTACTTATATGCTTCAGGAACTAGAGAAGAACTTATGGTAATTTATTATCTATGAAGACCAACATATGTTGTAGACCCATAAGTAATTTTTTATGTTTTCTTCGAAAATCCTTTCTAGATACCCTTATAGATGACATACCATGGTGATCTAGCATATTATATAGGGGGTATATCGGTGATGCATCATATCTCTCTCTTTACTAGACTTTAGTGTTTTTCACCTATATTGGCTTGTACTGAGAATGCTAGTGTAGAGAATTATTAGGTTATCTTGGGAAATATTATTTGATCTCAGGTGGATATGTTTTAAATTAATTCATTTTTATAGCTATTGAATATAAATTTTTTTATAGGGAAAATTACTTGGATAATAGATTATCTAGGTATCATTCATCTTCCACTTTGTCTCGGAGTGGGTCTTTGGGTAGCAAGAATTTGTTGTGGGAACAACCTCTCAAGGGATATGATGGAAAGAGAAACCTGTGTAGGGGTTTGTTGAATCCTCTTTTATGAAGGGACTCAATTTAATGTTATATATTCTTCTAATAGGGACATGTTCATCCAGACTGTGACAGGTTACCGAAGGTGTTCCAATCAGACAAACAGTTGGGCCATCTATGGATTTTTTTTTGTGGAATCGCACCATAGCTAACTAGAATGTGTGATTTTAGTTAAATTTATGGTTGAGGGAAGGTGCATGAGAATATTATAAGTTATAAAGTTGGAGATAATCCAATAATTTAGGTCACGGAGGTGTTCAAGGTTCCTTGAATCATGGTTAGCAATGCTAGAAAGGTAATGTCCCATAGGGGAGATAGGTAACGGGAAATCAGTGTTAGGGAGATGTCCTACTCAAAAAAAATTATTAGACTCATATCATATGTGTGGAGATACCTCAATAGTATGAGGAATGGTATTTATGGTGTCAACATTAACATCTTTTTTATCGTCTATAGGTGCATTTCAGCAATTCCTCTCTAATAATATAATCAACGATTTGGGGATTGTTTTCGAGTATCTATATGGGGTTTTTTATATAAACAAATTGTTGGTGTTCTATTAGAGGTTATCAGGAGATATTCATAGTTTTCCATAGTTGTTTATAGATGTATTCATCATTGGGAAGTCTTTATATTACATATTCAAAGCATCAATGTAGTCCTTGGTGTGGATTTGGTGTATCATTTTAGAGTTCCAATAAACTGTTATCACAAGTGGATATCATTCATGTTTTTAGAGGGTGATTTTTATACCTATATCAATGAATATGATTTTATTTATTCAACATGGAACATATCTACTAGTTGATTGGGGTGATCATGGATTATTTAGATAGCATTAGTTATGATCATATTAGGGGCATCAAGTGATCATTCCTCCTATCATTGATCAATCTCAAGATATGTTTTCTATGGATTTATTGGGGCCTCCATTAGATCAAGAGATCTCTTACTTGATTGAGATTATGACTAATAAAAATATCATATCTACTTCAAAAAACAAGTTGTATCATATATAGAATTTTTAGTTTGAATATTTTCATGAGGATTTAGTTTTTATGGAATTTATTTGAATGATCATGTCACCTTATGGTTCTCCTATGCTTGTTATCCAAGAAGGCGAATGAATAACTACACTTATGTCATTACTATTAGAGGTTGAACCAAGATATGTTTATGTAATGGTATACACATCCAGTTATTAAATACCTATTTGATCATATAATAGGGTTAGTGTGGTTCTCTATGATAGATTTGACGTTAGGTTATCATCAACTGAGGGTGATATCTTCTAATACACAATGTGCTACCAATATGGGATGGTAAGAACTATAATATAATCTTATGATGTTATAAGAGTTTAATAATGTTCTAGAAGTGTTTATTTATATTATAAATATTATTTTCCATCCTTATTTCTATTTTTTAATAGTTTTATTAATTGATAATATTTTGGTGTACTATCATCTAGGGGGAGCATGATCTCCACTTGAAACTTATATTTCTTACATTCAAAGAGACTCGGGATTATACCATGATCTTGAAGTGTAAAATCTAGATCAGTGAGGTGTAATTCTTGGGAAGTTTGATATATAAGGTTGGTATATTAGTGAACCCATAAAAGGTTGATATGGTGGATTATTGGGGTCATCCCATGAATTTATTTGAGAGTTGTGGTTTCATGGGGTTGAGAGGTTACTATAAGAGCTTTATCTAAGAATTCTCATGTTTTTTTGTTCTAATATAGCTCGAACCAATAAGAGAGAATGTTTCTCTAGTATAATCCTATTTAGAGATCCATTCAGTAACTAAAATATAGGTTAAATTATATTTAGATCATGAAATTTATGATGAATGGTAATAATTATACGTTATATTTTCATTCTTCAGAGGTCAAGCATTTGAATGTTCTGATGCAGGGTGGGTGAGTGGTCATTTACGTACCTAGGTATTTGATACTACATGAGAGAAACTTCCCAAAACATGAATTATATATGGATGTGGTAGTTCAAAAAATTATATAATGGTGTCACATCCTTATATGTTAGTGTTTCATTGATTACAAAGACCCTAAGACCCTCAAGTATAAATTTACTCAAACATACATGAACCACTTATGGAGTAAATTGGATGACTATATGTAGTCTATTTATTTTGAGATGGATTATACCATTGTTAAGAGGAATTTCATGGTTATTTCATTCAGTAGTATTTATTAGGTATGAGTGGTTTAAGTGGGAAACATTGAGTGGAAAATAATGGTCCTCTACACTAAGATGAACCTTAATGTTTAGAATTATTAGAATAGAGTGGCCCGGATACCACTAGGTATTTCATTATGAATCATTTATATGGAGAAAGATATTTAGTTATTAGGATTATATTTTTTGTGATGAGGGATATAATATAAGGTAGGGAGATACCACCCAATTGGTCCCTTGATACTGAAGAGTTCCATTAAGCCGAATGTTAGGATTTGGTCCTTACAATAATGTGTGAAGAGATGATCCAAGATTCAAACACCATGAGATGGGGTTTTCACCTAGGTATTGCACTAGTATATCCATATATTTTGAGGAAATACTAGCTTCTTGCGATGAAGAAGGATGTAGTGTGGTTTGTTTCAGTGTGTCTCACCATCCACCGGGTAATGTCCGAGAATCGGTGACCCATGGGTATTATTATGTCAACTTATATTCCCAAGTAAAACATGGATAATTTTACCAATATTTTTGAGATGGTATATTTTATTTCATCACATGGTAGAGATTTGGTATGGGTTATCATGGATTTGTAGATAAAGTTTACAAATTTTCTACCAATTTTGGAGACATGTTTCATTAATAAGTAAGGTTAGATGTATGGGAAATATATTGTGTGTGTCCATGGGGATCCTAGGATAATTAGTTCATATATAGATTCCTAATTTACATCATGATTATATTTGGGGTGGAAGAAGGTTCTAGATATAGAGTTTCATATAATCGCCACTTACCATCCTCATTGATATGACAGTCTCAGTGTACCATTATGTTCTTGAAGAACATGGTATATGTGTCTTTACTTTATTTTGGGGGTTAATGGGAGAACTATTTCATGCTCATAATTTGTCCTATAATAATAGATATAAAAAATTTACATAGATGTCACATATTTATGATTTATTTGGATGATCATTCCAATTTCCTCTGTGTCGCCTAGAGGCTAAGGAGTTATCAATTATCATGATGAGTCTCATCTAGGATAAGTCAAAGAATATATATAGATGATCATAAATAACATAATGACATATTTAAGTAGGAACAAATCATATTTTATTGGAAAAGTAATAATTTCTTGTTTTAGGTGGGTGACTACGAATTTCTATGAGTTTCACCTCATTTGAGGAACAAAAACATTCAAGGCTAGGGAAGCTGGTTCATGGGTTCATTTTCAATTATTTTTTTTATTGAGTGGGTCAGTACAGTAGATTATTATTTACAACTCCCAAAGGGAAATATTGTTATGGATAATGTATTCTATGTGTCTCAACATTGTAGATATCATCCTTATCCTTCACAAGCTGTTAGTGTCAATGAGGTCGAGATAGAACAAGATGTTTCATTCTATGATAGGCCAATTAAAATAGTGGAAAAGAGTACAATGAATATATACGGAAATATAGTTCCTTATCTATGTTTTTAATAGTATCACTAGTGTTTCCAAGAGTAGAATTTGGAGTGGGAGTCTGATATGTGGGTGTAGTGGGAATATATTTTCATTTATGAGGCTCGATATGGATGAGTGGTACATCTCAATGAAATGTTATTATATGGTTTGGGAGTAATAACAAACTGAATCCATAGTTGGTATAATTCTAGTTTCAATTGAACTGAACCTCATGAATTTTACGGGATTTCTAGTGATAGATGAGTTATCAAGGGTTGGGGGTAATTTTAGGAACTTTAACCCAACCTGAGTGCTGTCAATATTAAAACAGACACCACTGGGTACTTAATAACCCTGTAATGGATAGCTGGTGGATCACTAGGATCATGGATGATTTTTTAGAGAGACAAGGTATAAAATTACCATGGTTCTAGTACCTAATCACCAACTAGTACTTGTTTTAAAAGTATATGTACTTGTTTGGAACAATTAATTTTTTATATTTAAAAAATAAATTAATTTAATTATTAATTTTCATATTGAATCCTGATATGGTGAATTTACCCTCAATTTATGTCATAGTGCCTAATTCTCTATGACCCCATAGTATTTATGTTTCACTAATAGTGGATCCCATCTATTCATCATCAGTTTTTTGATCCATTTTTTTCAAGAGGTCTCTACCGGTAAACCTATGACTCATCGTTCTTCAATTGATTTATTTCAACATTATATTACTCTGAATTGATGGTTATTCCCAAATATATGGATTTTTTACATTATTCTATTCATCTTGTTTCCAGATGAATCTAAGGATGGTCTTCAATAGGAAGGAACCAACTATTTGAAAGTGTCTGGTCCCTTGACTTTCCGATGGTATTTTCTTTTATTTCATTTGACATATGAAACATGGGAAAATCCAATTTTTTATATATGGAATATATATATAATTAATGATATTTTAAGAGATATAATTTTGAAATATAACCCTCATGTTTTGTATATGCTTTAGGAAAAAATTTATTTAAGGATGAATGACTTTACACATAGTGGACATATGATTACAGTTTTTGGTAAACTGTAATGGTTATATTGTCTTATAAGTTGAGGTAATTGTGTGTTTTATTTTATTACCTTACCAATTCATCACACTTCATTACTTTCAGATAATAATTTTTCTATATCCTCTTGTTATAAAACACATTATCAAAGCATTAATGTTTTAAGGAGTACCCCATTAAATTGCACAGGATTAAGAGCCAAATATTTCCTCAAAGTTTTGGTGAAGTCTTCCGAAAGATATTAATACATAGTTTAATTTTTTCACTATATATCATCCACATACAGATGGTAATTTTGATAGAATAATTGAAACATTGTATTATATAGTAATATCTTATTATATGGATCTCAATGGTGGGTGGGAGAAACACCTTCCTCCAGTACAGTTTTCATGAAACAATAGCCTTGACATGAGTACTCAGATCACCCCTTATGAATCCCTTTTTTGAAGGAAGTTTATAAATCATTTTTACTAGACTGATGTTATAGAAATAAGGCTATTGGGAATTGATCAAGATAATGAGATAACATAGAATGTTATATCCTTTCAGAAAAATGTAAGTATATAAAAAAGATGATAAAAAAGATATCACGATAATCGTTGATGTGATCTATAATTTTATATTAGTGATATAGTCTTTCCTTAAATTTATCCACAGATGAAATATGTTCAATCTATGTCATGGGTATATTGATCCCTTTGAAATAGTCAATCATATTTGGATAATAACTTATAGTTTGGTGCTTCCACTAAACCTCTTTACGGTTCACAATGTCTTCAATGTACCTTTACTCTTCATGTACATAGCTGATCTTTCACATGTGCAGAACTCATAGGTCATACCACTATAAAACGATCATTTCTTATAACGAATAATCTATTGTTATTCTAGATCATACAAGGAATGTTCTATCGACCAAGACTTCCAATCTAATCGATGTTTTGTGACACAACCACCATCATGAAGAAGTTATATGGAGGATTTAATGTGGAAATCATATCCTCATTTGTAGGTACATAAGTGATGAATTATGAGGAAAAAATTCATTTTAAGGAGGTTTCAATATAACACCCCAAGATTTTACGAAATATTTTTTTGAATAAATTTAATATTTTTGACTGTTTTCAGTGAACACATAAAAGAGTTTATATTGTGATACCTGCAACCCCATGTTTATAATTTTTTATATATAAATCATGTGTTTCACATAACATATAGTTTAAATGAAAAATTACATACTAATAAGTGAATATTATTTAATATGATAGTTATCACCTATCCATAAGAATGGATATTATGAATAATATTATGTATATTGAAATAATATATTGTTCAAAATTTATATAAAATTAACTATATGGTAACAAATTTTTTATAAATAAAAAGAAATTATAAAATAAATGTTTCTTTTTATGAAAACAATTTTTATGCAAATAAAAATGTTTTATATGAAAAAATTAAATAAGAAAATTTTAGTGAATTATTAAATTGAAATTTATATATCATATATTCAATAAAATTTTTAATGAATACCTTATGTGTTTTTGAGACATTAGATGAGAATTAATCTTACATTACGCATAAAATCTATTTTTTCTAAAAAATGTTATGCTTCCTTTTATAGACATATTTTAAGATTAATTATTAAGTATTTTAGAGAAATTACTTTATAAAATTAAATTATTTTTTAAAGTAATCATTTAAATATTATCATAGTCTGTTTTTTGATATTTTTCTAAGAAGTTAAAATTTTTAATGAATAGTTATAAATACTTGTTTTTATTACTCCAAATTATAATTTTTATTTTACAACACTTTTAAGGGGAAAGTGAGAACCCTAATAGTTAAAACAACATAAGCGTAAAAGGATACAACTGAATTATTAAACATAATTCTAAGGTGATTGAAATCTCCTTCCCTAAACACTTTCCATGGAAATGCACTAACTTGGAAGTCTGGATCGGTCTCTAGAATTTCATCATAGTGCATTTCTAGGTAATCCCAAGCATTAATGTACCCATATTTGCTAATATTCTCCATATTAAATACTTAAACTAGAATGAGATTTTTCTTTTTCAATCCATTTGGATTTCTTTCTGGTAACTTCCATTTAGACTGGTCTTCCATTCATTTCATCGGACTCTTCCCTCATAGCCTTGATCACCAAGACCGCTTCCTTCATTTCATCATTAGAATGTATGAGTAATTCCATCTATTCCTTAAAATCCATGATTTTCTGGTGATGAAATCCATTAGGAGGTCCTGCTACACACATTTTTCCTATGGGAGAAGCATCCTCCACCACCAACATCACCTCCTCAGATTTAATGTGCACCTCCTCATATTGATCTTATTTCTTTGAGATTTCATTCTCTTTCTTTTTAGATGGGTTTACCTCATCTTTTTGACTCTTCTTTACTTCCACTTTTGGGATCTTGTTCACCTTGAGGTACCCATCTATTTTTACCAAATGGGTCTCTATCATTCTAGGGAGGTAGGAGTAGTCTTTTCGTCCCTTATCTTTCGGCTTCCTTGAAATAATGAAGCTCCTTTGGTCCCAATTTTATTTATTACTTTTTTCGTCCTTGTTTGTGAATTACTTTGATATCCCCACTTATTCCATTATTATTTGAAGATAGTTCATCTCCATTAGACTCGGCTTCATAGGGACACTTGTAATATTCTTTAAAGTCTCCCTTATTAATAATTTTTTCAAACCGATTGTTTAAATTAAGACCAAACAAAGACCTCCTCGGGTTGGTTCCCTAATTGGTGTTTAGTAGCTTGCCTACACCATATGAATCATGCTCCCACTACTACCCCTCCCTAAATTACTCTTGATAGAGGAGTGGGTCAACCCTTCAGTGTTTTTTCTTCCTCCATCATGAACAACCATAGCATAAGACTGTGGGTTTCGGCTCAGCTCTCCCTTAGAAGTTAGACTGGCATCTCCAATAGGGACCCCGGGTGCCTGACTAGTAACATTAAGTGTAACAACTCAAGATTTTATGAGAATTATTTTTTTAATTACATTGATGCATTATGTTGTACACTACACCAAAGTTAGCTTGTTCTATTCGCAACACCGTATTAGCTTGCAGTATAGGCAACCCTATTATTGGATCACGTTACACACAGTTTCAAGTTCGCAACATTAAGTATATATTTTGTTTAATGTATAAATGAAATAATTTTTGAATTATGTTATATGAAACACCAAAGGGAGCTTTCACTACATGCATCCCTGATTTGGCTTGCATTACGCGCAATCACGACCTTTCTCGATATCGTGTGTAGTACACAATACCAGATTTCACTAAACAACGATATATTGATATAATATTATTATGGACTAGCCGTTATGAATATTTATTAACTAAATTTTTAATTTTATAACATTATTATTCATCTTAAACAATTTCTAGAACATGGTATGAGAACAAAATAAACATTTCAGGTAAAAAAAAGTATTTTTCAGAAAATGCAGTTTTTCCACCTTTTAAAGACGTACCCTATTTAAGTCTAGTTTTGAAATGTTTATATGTTCAATTTGACAAAATAAAATTCTTCTTTGGAATCAGGATATAAAAATTTTCTCTGGATACATTTTTCCTATTATTCTGATAACTTTCATATTTTAATGAATAGTAAAAACACGCTATATTTTATTTAAAAACAACTTTTTTCATCACAATAATTTACATGGTTAAATTATAATATTAAATGATTTTAAAGTATAAATAGAATATATTTTTACCATTTAATATAATTTATGTCATTACCATTAAATTTACATTGAATTCATAGGTAAATATATTTCAATCTTTGGCAATGTTTTAACTTTTAAACCCATTTTCTTAACAACGGGATTAATTTTAAATTAATTACTGCAAATTATGTGTTTTGAATATTGGAAAATGGATTCCATATTTTAATTCAGTGGGTCCAAATTATGTTAATAGGTTGCTTTTTTTTATACTATGAATAGTAACTACGGTAATTTTTATTTACTGTAGTAAATGATAAATCGGGTACTTAAGGGTAAAAAAAAGATTATAAAATTACCTTAAAACCTGAAAAAAATCTATTGGATGACTAAAAGTAAACCCATATCACCTATGGGTTGGAATAGATTCATTTTATGGACGTTTGACCATGAAAATATTTTATTTATTTTTAAAACCAAATAAAGTGACAACATGTCACTCTCTTAAATCTTATAAGTATAAAAATTTTAATTTAGTGATAAACGTCATGGAACTTTGAACATGAATAGTCTTAAGAAATATAATAAAATTATCTACATCATGTGAATTTATTTATAATTTTTGGGATTAAATAATTATCATTAATGGTGACACAATAGTGATGTTGAAATTATTTTATTGATGAAATATAAAATAAATGGATTTAAAAATATTAAAATAAATATTATATGAACTGTTTAATGTTCTCCACAAATTTTCTACATAAATATGACATTTTATGAATCTATTAAATCTTTTAGTGAAAACATATCTTTTGTGTGGATTTTATTTAAATCAAATAAATGAATAGTGATAAAATTGACACAATAGTTATTTTATAAAAATAACATAATATAAAATTGGTTAAAAATAACAAAAATATTTATAAATTATAAATTACGATTTATATGGTCAATAATTTCATAAATTATAAAATTATGGATAATTCAAAACACAATAGAAATTATTTATAACAATTTAAAAATTAGAATCTTATTACCACAAATAAAATTAAATAGATTAAATAAGGTTAAATCAAGTTGATAAGGTTTAAAATAAATTTCCAACATGTATAAATTTTATTGTATGATGAGATTACAACCCTATCTCATATAATATTCGAATATTATTAATTTTTGGATTTTTTTATGTGGGGTTTGATTTATTATAAATTAATATTTTTGAGGTTTCTAAAGGTGCCCCTCTCCTCCCTTATAAAAGGGAACATCCTCCCTCTACTCTTAACAACACTTTGAGCCTTCAAGATCGGTCAAACCTTGACCCTTTCTCTTCTCCACTTCCCTATAAACATTTTTGATGTTCTGGTCTTCTCAAAAGACAAACTCTAGTCCCTTAAGAGGAAGCTTAAAAGAGGTGCGTCGAAGAAGAGGTAATCTCTTCTACCGATTCTTTCAAGTTTCTTTCTTCTTCACCTTCCTCTTCTTTAGTTGTTTCATTTTAAAGTAATAAAATAAGTATCACTAATATTCTGATATGATAATATAAATATGAAACAACCACATTTCACCTTATATCCATCCTATGGAAAATGAAATCACCGCGCGTGCGTACGTACAGAATACCGTCTCTACGTTGTGGTGTAATCAGTTTTTCCACCCCCACATTACTTGGATGGGTATAATGGTGTAAAGAATAACTATATATGGTTATTATAACATAATACTGATTCTGATATATTATACCATCCACTCCAATTCTATTCAATAATTATGAGGACAATATCATCGCTCGTGCGTATGTACGGATTACCATCTCCACGATGCGATGAGATTCATTCTCCATGTTAACAATTCATGAATGATTATAAAGTACATATAATGAATAATAATGAAATATATGGCATAATAATTCCACATGATTTATTTATATTTATATGTATTCCATCTACTTAATTCCATTCGATTCAATAAGGAAACGAAAAGAGCGTTCATGCGTACGTACATCCTACCGTCTCCATGAACAGTGTATTTCATTCCATTTATAAATCTATAATATATATTTATATGCTGAATATATATTATATATAAATTATGTTTTACATTATTTAATTATGTAAATCAGGATGTGAGTAATAATATCAAGAACAAAAAATCGAAACACATACGATAGATGAAACGATTTTACCCAAAACGTCGCTTTAACATTGAATTTAAAAAAGAACGGGTAATATAAAGTAATAAGTGAACCATATATGATATCATAAAAATTAATATGATTCTTTAATAAGTCAATGACATTATTTAAATCATTATATAGGAGGTTTGGATACATATGAAGAATATCAGACATAAGGTAAGGGATAATTATTCCAATCACGTTCTTATCTGAGATTGTTTATTCGTAAGTATTTACTGGGGTTATTGTTATCATCCATGGCCATATTTTCTAAAAGTGTTTTCATGTATGTTTGAAGTCCATTTACCCATTTTTTACTTTTACCACATGTTATGGAAGGAATTTTTCTTTTTTTACCATACGAGGAACTTTTGGGCTTTTCCGACAAAAGTACAAGAAGAGTGTTTTTTAACTTATACGACATGAAGGGATTTTTATGGGTTTATAACGCCTTATTTTCATGAAGCTTACTCTATATTATTTCATGATTACTTTAATAAAAATATTTTTCTTTTAAAATTTCATGTCATTTTCTGAAAAGAAAATGATTTTAAAGAGGAAAGGATATTTTCCTCAAGAATTCATTTCAAGTGTTTTATCAAAACAAATTTCCATCTAAGATGACATTATTCAGTATGTTTATGTTTGAAGTATAATGTCTCTATTATTTACATGGTTTGATTATTTTTATGGTCAAATTATATCCATTTGTTTTATATGGATTATGTTATGATGGGATGATGTTTATGAAACCCATTTTATTCTTTGGGTTATGATGAATGATTTATGTTTATTTTGTGGAACAAGTAAGAATGATTTTATTATGAGATGGGTAGGACATATATCTCCCTAAAACGCATTGGTTAAAGATTTATATCTCATGAGATAGACATGGATACAATGGAAAGTAAATCTGGTTCAGTAATACAGGGCTGGAACGATAGGTAAACCCGGTTCAGTAAGGGACTTTGTCCACTATGATGGTCTTGGCAGTAATGCCTTGGCCACAATGGAAATAATATAATGTGCTTTATGCTTTTCCACAATTCCTTGATTTATTCCCATGCTATTTTATGATGATTAATGTTCCTTTATGATCTATGCCTTATGCACTTCCAAGATTTATTGCACGACTCAAGATTTTGATGTTTAAACATTATGTTTATGTTTTTAAGTTGAAATGTATATGGTTTGATTTATTTTCTCCATGATTACCCTTACTGACCATTTGAGATCACCATTTATATGTTTTCTTTTCCCCCGGATATAAAGAAAGGGTTTAGGTAAGAAAAAAAAGGGGAAGATCTTTATGGGAGATTTTGAAGATCTTTCACCATGATAAGAAGATTATGTTCTGAGTTTCAAAATAAACTAAACTATTACGGTCCTTGAGAGTTGGTTTTATTTATTTATTATGTATTTCACAAAAGTAATGTAATGTCCATGTATGTCATGTTTGGGGTCTCTACATTTGGTATCAGAGTAAATGTTTAATCAACCATTGGAAACTAGGATGTGAAAACTTTAGTGAGATCCCTAGAGATATTTATAAGGTATATCTAGGGATGTCTCTAAGGTTTAGTATAACTATAGGTACAGTCCTAGAATTATGTTCATGATAATGAATAACCTAGAGTGAACCGAAGCTGTCATAGGTTAAAGTAGGTGTCATAACTTATACATCATATACGTGACTTTTTATGATTATGTGGTTCCTAATTATTTTAACTGTTTCTTACACAATGGTTTTTGGTTTTAGTTGATTGAGGGAACTAAAAGTAATTGGGTTAACATTGAATCTGATTGAAAAGTTGGTGATTATGAGAAGAAAAATTGCGTAATCCCTAGAGTGAAAGATATTATGATTATTCCGAATCAGACATCGCGATATATGATTAACGAAGTGAACATTATTGGTATTCCTAATTCATCAAATAAGAGGAAGATGGACTTTTATGCATGTTCGCATGGTGAGGATCATAAAAATGGAAATATTGATATTTACAAATAAGGGATGAAGAACAATGAGGAATACATCAAATGGAGGGGAAGATGTTATCAATGTGGGGAAAAGGGTCATAGAGTGACAAACTATTGTGGAGTTAAATGTCTTATCTATGGAGAACATGAGAATTACCCAACTCAATGCCCATACCTAAGAGCTTACATCTAAATTGAGGAAGGACCTATTACATGCCAATCATTGAAGAGGATGGATTGAATGGATTATTTATTGGAATTGGAGAATAATGTGGTTGAGATACATTTATGGTATATTGAAATATTTATGTATTGGTCCATTGTGGTTTTCAATAATTATATAGTACCGGTAACCATGAAATGTGATTGAAATATTTTTGGAAAGAAAATGAAATGCGCATAATGAAGGGATAAGGATAAAATAATATGTATGATAGTACTAATGAGCTCATGACTGATATAAGGACAAACTGATATCATGGTTTGAGTAAATCGAAATTTTTGGATTTTGTTATGTGGAAAGAGTTAACTTTTGACAGAATTCATGTTTTCACTAAGGTTCTATGGTAATTCATGTTTCAAGAGAGTACATGATTAATGTATTCACATGTTTGTAATGTTTCCAAAAAGATATATCTTATGATATATGGGGATAAATGATGGTATTCATGTGCTTGTTATATGACCGTTCTAGTAATCGTTCTATTTATACTATGATTTTGGAAAGAAGTACTTTGGATAAGAATTAAGGTTGGACTGGATTATATTGTGAATCACATAGTATTATTTAAGGCTAGAACTTTTTTCAATATTATTTCTGTAATGTTATAATAGTGTAAAAGGACAACCCATAGGATGGGAGACAACCCGTCGCGTCGGACAAGGTTGCGGGAATCTAACCAACAACTGAAGTGCGACAAGCCTTTATCGAATACCAATGGCCTATAAGAAGTCCATGGTTAGTAGAAACTTGTTTTATTTTATTAAGCGGTATGATAGATGAAGTATAAGTCCATTTTTGGAATCATATACGACTAACCTCACCATAGATGGACTTTTGTATATTTGATAATTTTTTCTAACCTTTTGATTGAAACAGAAGGAATGACCCATCCTTCTATCACATGATCAACTAACACTTTAGGAATAACAAATTCATCTTCATTTCATTAAAAGATGATATGGAAATTGTTCAAGGCACAAAAAACAGTGAGATTGTACCAAAATCAAGTAAGTATTTCTTTTAATTCTTCATCATTTGGGAAATGATCTTGAAAACCAAAAATGTTGTCCTAGTGCCCTCATATCCAATGAATCAGATGGTACCTTAAATCATCACAAATTTATGGCTTTGTGATCGTTGGCTTTTTCATAGCCAGGTCATCTACCACTCTTCATCAGAACATGATGGTTAGAATTTTCTTCCATATCCATATTTTAACCTAAGTTCTCTTATGTGGAAACCCAGTGATGAGTTAATTTGTTTAACCATTATATTTCTTACATTACTTTTTAAAATTATGTTTTAGTATTCTTTTTTACGATGTAAGTTTCTATGAAAGAAACAATCAAGTAGTAAACCATTTATAACCCCGAAACATTTCGAGGGAGAAATTCATTTTAAGGGGGGTAGAATGTAACAAACTGAGAATTTATGAGAATTATTCTTTTTTAATTTCATTGATTTCTTGTTTTGTATGCTACACCAAAATTATCTTGTGCAATACACAACACTATATTAGCTTGCAGTATATGCAACACTATTCTTGGCTCGTGTTACACACAATTTCATGTTCGCAACATTAAGTATAGATTTTGTTTAATTTATAAATGAAATAAGTTTCTTGATTATGTTATATGCCACACCAAAGGGAGATTGTACTACATGCATCCCTGATTTGGTTGCATTACATGCAATCACGACCTTTCTCAATTGCGTGTGTAGTACGCAATAACCGATTTCACTAAACAATGATATATTGTAATAATATTATTATGGACTAGCCGTTATAAATAGGTTTTTCTTTGGTTAGTGTCTCATGATATAAAAAATATATTGTTACATTTTTTTTGGATTGTGTGACCCATTATAGGGTTATTTTTGCAGCTCTAGTAAAAAAAATTCATGTTTTATACTCTTCATTTGAAAAAAAAATATGAGATTCTGGTGGAAATTGATTAAATTGAAAAATAATACATGTTATTGAAGTATATTTTTAAATATTTATATTCTATATAGTAAAGTAATTATTAAAATCTATGAAAAATATCTATAGTCGATAATTACATCCTATTAATTTCTCATCCAATGAATCAATTGTCAATTTGACACCACATTGGTATATGGTTTGATAATCAGTGACTTTCTCATATCATTAACATTATATGAAAAACTATATATTTCAATATAAGTCATTATTTAGACATTATGTTTCAAATCGATGTCCATATTTTCACTTCCCACTAATTATTTCCTATTTGTATATCTAATTATGTGTTATTCCAAAATAAGTTCATAGTTCCATTTCCAAATTTTTAAGAGGAAATTTTGATGCCCCTTAATAAAATTTGTGATTTAAATAAAGGTGATTTGAAATGTAAAACCCTTTAATTAAAATACTATGATAATATTTTAAGGGTACAATTTATTAATGGGGGTAATATAACACCCTAAGATTTTAAAAATAGATCTATATCATAAAAGGTATGAAACATTGAACCTAAGAGAACAATGAAATATTATTATTTAAATATAAAAATTAAAAAATAGATTTTAAATAGGATAGTATGAATATTATTATGTGAAGTATAAATTATAAATATATTTCATAATCGACATATTGAAAAATTATTTGTAAATAGTCATTTAGTTTTTTAGTGAAGTCATTTTATGATTCAATAATACATTTATTGCCAAAAAAATATTTACATTTTTTAGTGGATTATATAATTAAATAAACCCAATTATTGAAATAGTATTTTTAAAAAATGATATAATTATTGAAATTTTCATCTAATGTTTATCAGAGTGTATATTTGTTACATTGTTTTTAAATTGATGACTTTTTCAATGATTAGTGACAATAGTAATTTTCATTTAAAATTATATATAATTTTCAAGCATTTAAAAACAAAAAATATATTTTTGATTAGATTTAAAATTTCATTATATTATTTTTAATAAAAATAATCTTATTATAATATTTTTATTGGATTATATATATCAATTTTCTATACACATATTTTTTAAATTAAACAATTTGTTTTTGAAAAAATGTTATTCATTGTGTTTTTTATGTTGAAATTTAAATTAAAATATTCCAATTAAGTGGGTTTTTATTTATTATAAATTAATATTTTTGAGGTTTCCAATGGTTCCCCTCTCCTCCCTTATAAAAGGTCACCACCTCCCTCTCCTCTTCACCAAAATTTGATCCTTCAAGCTCGACCGAAACCTTCCCATTTCTCTTATCCACTTCCCGAGAAACATTATGGAGGTTCTGGTCTTTTCAAAAGTCCAACTCTAGTCCCTTAAGAGGAAGCTTAAAGGAGGTGTGTTGAAGAAGAGGTAATCTCTTCTACCGATTCTTTCAAGTTTCTTTCTTCTTCAACTTCCTATTATTTAGTTGTTTCATTGTAATGTAATACAATAAGTATCACTAATATAAGGATATGATATTATAAATATGGAACAACCCCATTTCACCTTTTATCCATCCTATGGAAAATGAAATCACCACGCGTGCGTACGTACGGAATACTGTCTCCATGCCGTGGTGTAATCAGTTTTTCCACCACCACCTTACATGGATGGGTATAATGGCGTGAAGAATAACTATATATGGTTATTATAATATAATAATAATTCTGAGAAATTATACCATCCACTCCAATTCTATTCAATAATTATGAGAATGATATCATCGCTCGTGCGTATGTACGGATTACCGTCTCCACGACACGATGAGATTCATTCTCCATGTTAAATATTAATGAATGATTAAAAAGTACATATAATGAATAATAATTAAATATATGACATAATAATTCTTATGGATTTATGAATATATATATATATATATTTATTCCATCTACTTAATTCCATTCAATTCAATAAGGAAACGAAAACAACGTTCATGCATACGTACGGCCTACCGTCTCCATTTTCATTCCATTTATAGATCTATAATATATATTTATATGATGAATATATATTATATATAAATCATGTATTACATTATGGAATTATTTAACTCATTATATGAGTAATAATATCAAGAACAAAAAATTGAAACAAGTATGATAAAAGAAATGATTTTACCTAAAACACAACTTTAACATTGAATTTACAAAAGAACGAGTAATATAAAGTCATAAGTGAACCATATATGATATCATAACAATTAATATAATTCGTTAATAAGTCAATGATATTATTTAAATCATTATACTGGATGTTCGGATATATACGAAGCATATCAGACATAAGGTAAGGGATAATTAGTCCAATCTCGTTTTTATCTGAGATTGTTTATTCATATGTATTTACTAGGGTTATTGTTATAATCAATGTACATATTTTCTGAAAGTGTTTTCATGTATGTTTAAAGTATTTTTTACCCATTTTTGACTTTTACCACATGTTATGGAAGTAATCTTTCTTTTGTTAACCATACGAGGAACTTTTTGACATTTCCGACAAAAGTTCGAGATGAATATTTTTTTAAATTATACGGCATGAACGGATTATTACGGTTTTATAACGCCTTATTTTCATGAAGCTTACTATAAAGTATTTCATGATTACTTTCAATCAAATCATTTTCTTTTAAAATTCCTTGGCATTTTCTGAAAAGAAAATGATTTTGAAAAAGAAAGGATATTTTTCTCGAGAATTCATTTCAATTGTTTTATCAAAAAAAAATTCCATATAAGATGACATTATTCGGTATGTTTATGTTTCAATTATAATATATATATTATTTACATGGTTTGAATCTTTTTCTGATGAAATGATATCCATTTGTTTTATATGGATTATGTTATGATAGGATGATGTTTATGAAACCCATTTTATTCTTTTGGTTATGATGAATTCTTTATATTTATTTTGTGACACAAGTAAGAATGATTTCATTATGAGATTGGTGGGACCTAAATCTCCATCCAATGCATTGGGTAAAGATTTATATCTCATGAGATAAACATGGCTAGAATGGCAAGTATATCCGGTTCAGTAATACAGGGATGGAATGACAAGTAAACCCGGTTCAGTAAGGGACTTTTTCCACTATGACGGTCGTGGTGGTAATTCCTTGGCTACAATGGAAATCATATCATGTGATTTATGATTTTCCACAATTCCAAGATTTATTCCCTTTCTATTTTATGATGATTAATGTTCCTTTATGATCTATTCCATATGCACTTCTAAAATTTATTTCACGACTCAAGATTTTGATGTTTAAACATTATGTTCATGTTTTTAAATTCAAATGTGTATGGTTTGTTTTATTTTCTCCATGCATAACCTTACTGAGAATTTGAGCTCAACCTTTATATGTTTTCTTTTCCCCTTGATATAAAGAAATGTTTAAGGTGAGAAAACAAAAGGGGAATATCTTAATGGGAGATGTTGAAGATCTTTCACCTTGATTAAAATATTATGTTCTGAGTTTCCAAAGACACTAAACTATTACAGTACTTGAGTGTTGGGTTCTGTTATGTATTAAGTATTCCCAAAAATTAATGTAATATCCATGTACGTCAAGTTTGGGGTCTCTACATTAAGAGTATCCTTATTTTCTTCTACCACCTCATTAGCCACGAAACCCCCTGCTCTGTGTCCAGGAGGGCATGCCAAATCAACCCGCAGTCTTTTGAAAATATCAACTAAACTAGGTTCAGAAGGAGGATCCTTAATTGGTTTCTTCATGTTTGTTCCACCTGAGCACCGAGAGTCCTCATCATTGTCATGCACTAGGGAAGAAACTCAATAGCCTTCCAAAGGCCCTTCATCGAACGAACCTAGAATCTTTCCCATATCACCCGAGGCACTGCCTTGGACCTAGTTCACCAAGACCCTCAGAAATTGTCCATATGCCTTACCCTATGCCTTTAGATAGCCAATATGTGCCCTAAAATCTTGCACATAGAACAATATTCACTCCATGATTAAAATTAAATAGTCTACTTATATCATAATTATTCTCATATGGCTATGTAGAAAGACTCAACAGGCTCTATTGATACATAGACTTCGACACAAATCCTCAGAGATATTGGGTGACACATCACATGGGTTCTACTATCAGTATAGATGAAACATGTTACCATATTTCCAATAAATAGAAGAATAATGATATTTTTGGAATGAGAGAGGGTGTTAAGGGAAGCTTACCCAGATTTCTAGCATTTTTAGGTTCGCGCTTTATATAAATATCATATGACCACATGAAAAGGGGGAACCAAGAACCATCCCAAAAACAAGGAGCACTCGACCATGCAAGAATAATGTTAGATTTAGAGGAAAATCATATCATGGTTTTCCTTGAGTCAAGAAGACCAATTGTGGATCTCTCTTCCAAACCCCAACTGTTAAAAATCAATCTGTCAAAAGAGTCCACCAATGGTCGAAGCTGCTTGAAACCTGAAACCAAAGTCAGATCCAGTAGGGAAGATGCCTCAATTAATTCTAGAGATAAAATTGGTAGAAGCGAGAGGCTTGTGAAACACTCTATAATTGTCGGGCTTACATGAATTTGAGGAAAAGAAGGAAAGCAATCCGAGTTCGAAAAACTGATTTCTTGTCCCCTCCATGGGAAAAATTTTAAATTTAATTATCTCACTTATATGAATATAATTTAAAAGAAATTATTCCATTTTCAAAATCATCATAGTTTATATTACATAAAAAGTTTTATCTAAATTTCATTACTTTTTTATTATAAAAAATATAAAAAATTATTTACTTTGGTTATGGTAAACGTCAGTTTACAGGGTGTAATTCAAAATAGATGAGATTAAGAAATGACTGAAATCATTTCGAAAAATAATTGGGGTCTATATAAAAACTTTATCTCTTTTAGGGTCAATGTTTTCTAATTTTGGAGCCTTTTAGAATGTAGAAAACATGGGTACATCTTTTCCTTTTCAAAAATTACAAGTGTGCCACTCACCTAACTTTTAAAAGGATTCCCCTCTCATTTCATCTTCACACTTCCAAACCCATTTATTTAAAAAAATAAAAACCAAGAATAACTTCCATACTGACCTCCTCACGTCGAATAAACCTTATATTGATAAAAAAGAAAATTTAAGAATTCTTTTGGTTCAAACCAAAATAAGTTTTTCCGAAAAGAGGTAATGTCCCAAACTGAGGGTTTTATATCATTTCATCTTCCACCTCATTCAATTGTCATTGAACCATGATTATATAATAAAAAATAATCATCCATATAATTCGTTTTTACTATGTTAATTTCATAACCTAAATCATTATCCTCTAACATGAAATGGGTTAATAAATCATCACTTGTGTGTATGGCGGACTACCACATCACAAACCGATGTTATTCATTTTCCATCCCCACCTATTACAACTAGATATAATGATGGATTTATTATTTATATATTATATTTAGGATATTATTCTTCTTATTTAGTTATTATATCAGATATTCCTTCTCAATTTTCCTTTTGTGGGAACATGATAACATTGTTCGTGTGTATGATGAACTACCGTATCGCGAAGTGATGAGATGCAATCTTCGCATATTATTTACATAGAAGTTAATAAGAAAAGGTTTCAATAAAAAATTAATAGCCATGATAGAAAAATAATTCTATAATGGTATTATATAATTTAACTTTCATTGTTTATTTCTGATAGGAATCTAGAAAGAGAGTTCATGAGTACGTATGACCTACCGTCTCCATAAACTATGTATTTCATGTTTTATCTTTAACATTTATGTATTACTATAAATACATATACAATGAATATATATGATGTTTTTATCGTATTTAACATTATTTATATGATTTAACTATGATTAATTTTAGATGGAAAAAATAAAATAACAAAACATACATGAAGAACAATGTTGTTGTTTCCCGAAAAGTGAAATTAACATTGAACTATTAATTAATAGGTAATAAATGTTGAAAATAAAATCATATATTATATGTTATATATAATTATAGATATTTAATATAGGTTTAATAAACTTCTCTTTATTATATATGATTCTTGAGTGTGTATGAAATAATGTGAGACTTACTATAAGGTATTTTTACTCACTTTTATTTTATATGAGAAATTATCTATATTCACTAATTGTTTATTATATGTGGTAAATATAAATACCATTAAAGTTTTTATTATTATTATCCTTTAATTTTGTTTTTATTTACATTTCTGTTTTTTTTATATCTGTCACGAACCAGCCCGAGTCGACCCTGGACCGGTCACCTAGGCTAGCCCGCGACAAGTCCCGAGAGGCGTTCCTGATCCTCCTAGGTTGGAAACAAGCACCAATGGAATCAATAGAGTACACAAGGGAATGATTTCACCCAAACATAAACAATCAAACAAACAACGGAATCAAATGGATAGCCCGAAATTCATTTTTATAAAAAATTATATGAACATTATTTTTACATGAAATTAAAAGTACAACTAAACCAACAACTCAACTGAAAAACCCCAATAAACGAATAACTCCATGTGACCCCACTGGTCACTCTCCATAAAAATGATCACATGTCACCCAAGGTGATCAATTTCAAGCTGAAACCTACACCAGGGCTAAAAATAGAAGAACACTATAGGTGTGAGTATTAAAACTCAGTAGGTTAGCCTGATATTCTATTCCAAATGAACATCCTTTAAAATAAAAGAAACATCAATTTCATGTTTTAAATACAAATATAAAGTTTTGTCTTCCCAATGAGCTCCCATTCTATAAAAATATTACCAGAAAATAACATGCATGTTTTATAAACAAGAATGTTATTAACAATTTTCAAAGAGGTGGATCTTAAAAATGGAACTAGTCTTCAAGAGGGCTGATTTAAAGAATCTATACTTTTGAATAAATCACCCACACTTATGAATTTACCAACAAAATAATCTTTATGCCAATGGTGAGTACAAGATAGACAATGATCACAAGTCACGGGAACAACCCTAGGCACTAGTTAGTTGTGAGCCCCGGGTACCTCATATCTCGGTGAAAGTAACCATAATAATTATCCATTCTTGTGCACACGATCCACTAGTAGGGAGCATACCCATAAGCTACTTGTCCCCAAAAAATCATAAAAATCATTGTTTAGTTAGTGTTTTCATCTTCAAACTTCCATTTTGAAACAGGGGCCAAACCCCACAGGATCACTATCGTACATGTACACATCCTCCCACCTTGATACCCGGGATTCCATTTAGTGCTCAATCAAGTTACACATATCATCAAATAAAAATTTATCATCAAAAATCCAATTACCAAACCATAAACACACAAACATCCAAAAAACATTCTTGACATTTCTTTCACGACTCAATAAACCACTGAAAATTTTCGTAAAATAATTTCAAGGAGTGTATTGATGCTTTTCACATAAAACTCATAAAAAACACTATTTTAATTATAAACACAATAAAAACCCATACCCAACCATATTTGGAATCCCTAAAAACATTTTATAAAATTATTTCATGGACCATTAAAGAATCCCAATTGACACAACGTGTTACATACAAGTAAAACACTCATTCATCATTTTTAGGAAAGGTCGAACGATCCTTTAATCATTTTTTCAAAACTAACATTTGACAAAGTTATGAATTTAAATTTTATTAAGGAGGTGTGTAAAAACCATTTACATCATCAATAAAAATTCATAAATTCCTTAAAGAACTCAGGTTACATATTCAAAACACAACAATATTCATAAGAATGTGAAACGAACCATTTTCCGGCAACTCGGGCCAAAATATGTTGTAAACCACAAACCATTTGTTTGTAAAACCAAATCCAAATTTTAAATCCATAAAAGGATCCCAAAATATATTTTTTACATGCTACTAATGTATTTATAAATCCAAACACATTATTTGAAATTCCAATAGACACATAAAAGCCAACCAGGCAATTTACCGAACACATGTCATACACTCTTTAACAAAACGACTTTTGTTAAGAACTTTAAAAGGGATAAAATTACATTTTCATGCCATAAAGTCATTCAAAATACTAAAACATATTCAAAATACCATATACCAAGTGTGAAAGCTCGTGGAATAATTTATCAATAAAGAGGAGTGCACATTTATACCAAAACACCTATATTTTTAACAAAATAAGTCATAAAACATAATTTGCACACAAAACCTTTAAAAAAAGTTTCACAGTAAAACATATCATATAAATAAGGTTATACAGAATGATAATGATGAAACATAAAGGATAAAGGTTTGTGGAAAGGATATCCTACCTCAAATCCTTGGCGTAATGGAAACGCACAACCAAAATCACCATCTGAGCATTTACAAACCCTAAAACTATGAAAACCAGCCCGAAACTAACCAAAAACTCATTACAAATCATGGGATAACGGAACCATACGTCTATAATGACTAGGGGAGATTATAAAACCAATAAATAATGAAAACGGGAAGAAGATGGAGGATATAGGGGGAAGGAATCTCACCTTGCAACTAGAAAACTCTTCGAATTCCCTTAGATCTGCACCCGTAGAGAAACTATAATGGATTGGAACTTCTTTCAGAGGATCCTAAGGTCAGCCATAACCTAGTAAAGATTATTTTTTTCCAAATGAGTATGAATTGAATGACTTATGGATCAAACAATTTACCTTCTCAATTCTGAACGTTTTGAGGAAACCGGAGAATGTTCGCCCTAATATACGATTCACATGAGATCCAAATAGGTAAAATCAATAATGCGGGTGAGTCTAGGTATATTTACTTCTAATGAGAGGTGTAATAACAGAAAAATATTAAAAAATGAAAAATATATAATAGAAAGAACTATAGTTTTAAAACTGGAATTGGGCCAACAGGCTGGCCCAATACCTAAATAAGTAACACAAATTCATCATGCTTATAAATTTATAAGGGGTCCAAAAGTATATGGTAGGTTTAATATGTTAGTGGAGGAAATTTTAGAAGTGGAAGGAATGAAAAATGTTGAAAAATTAAGATGTTATAAAAGAGACAAATTTGGTTTTTAAATCTGGAAATCGGCTCACAGTTGGCCCAAATCATGAATAACCACCTTTTCTCCAAAAAGTCCTAAACAAGCATTGGGGAACCCAAATTAGGGTGATTAGACAAAGATGAAACTTCAAAACTCAACATTAATCTCACCCAAGACCTCGGAAAATGATATGGATTTCCAATTAACCAGATCAAAACAAAGACATGAAAAACCCGTTATTACAATCCTCCCCACCATTAAACCTTTCCACCCCCGGAAAGACAGAGCACTTTCCAGCTTAAAGATCAACAACTAAGGATTGTTTATCAATATGGTCTAGACACATAATACAATGACACTCCATCAACCATTAATGTAACTTAATCCTATTACCTCAACCAAAACACCAACTCTTAACCACTTCTTGATAATCAACCGAAAGATCGAGTCACAACCTCAACAACAAAACCAAGAACCCGGTTGTTGGGCCTTCTTCCAATGAACCCAAAAATCACCCAAACCAAATAGAACTCACTAAAACCAAATATTATAGTGAATTAACGAATGGAATCCCCACCATTAGGAAACAACTAGCACTAGATAAGTTCTTAGGAGGAAAAAAGTAATGAGACCCATGGTGGGTATCCCCACCATTAGAACCCAACTTACAATGATAAAACAAGAATTGAACATTTACTTGATTTTGGAATAACTTGAACAAGTACACCAAAACTATCCCATAACAACATACCAACCCATTTTAACAGGGTTACAACATGAACATCTAAACCACCTACTCCCGAACGGAGGGGACAAGAACTGGGCCAACACTTTCGGCACTGATTCGGACCCCACCACTCGTTGATGGTAGGGAAGGGGACCCAATAATTAGGCCACTAAAACCACAAAAGAAAAAAAGGAACTACACAAAACTCCCCACCTACGAATTGGTAATACCAAGACAACACTATATTTACATAGGCTGTCCCGACATGGACATTGATCAAAATCCCACAACCATAAAGGCATAACTATTGACACTGTGTGAGCGGTATGTCCACCACGCTCATTGAAACAAGAGGAAATTCACAATAATGAGGTCCCACAGTAGATTAGAAACTTACTTACCAGAACAGTGGAGGCATGATGCCAGTCGAGCACTCTACACCTCTGGCGATTTCATGACTATGCTGAAAGCTTAACTCCAAGGCCTATGGATAGAGCCCTGATTCTTGAAGCATCTATTGCACCACAGTTAGGTGATAAGGAACACACAACTAAAAAAATTCACTTTCTCAACAAAACACTTTTATCTAAATAGGAACTCACATATACATATCAAAATTCCATCTCACTCTGAATGAGGGAAGAAGGGATATGGAATACAAAGAAACACATCAACATCATCGAACACAATTCCTATATCCAAAAGAATTATCACGACCTGGAAGCAGATTAAATCAATCCCAAATAGCATTATGTTCTAAAAAATGGGCTGAGTCATCTTCTTAAGAGGGGTATTTAACATTTCAAATGAATCCTTAGGTTTATTAAAAGGAACGATTTCTAACGGAGAACCATCCATGGCCACATCACAACATCCAACACATCTTTATAAACCCACTAATAATTACTTCATAACTGAGCCACCAACAAGATATCATCTCAAGATACAACTAGAGTATTAATTATAGATAACAATTAATCATACTGAACAAACAACTCTTCTAAGAAAATTAAAAAACTAGCCACATAACCATTAGTTTATAAACAAATGCTACAATATTTCAGCTAATAACACATCTTAAAAACAAACTAACATGGTGGGTTTCCAGATTCACCAATGGTGTTTCATCATGTCTCACCCACATACACATTTCCAGGCCAGCCCAGGCACCCAACCACCATGACATATAGGACATACTTCTAGATATCAATAAAACCATGCATGTGAGCACCCATGAAATAACAAAAGGCTAAAACAAAACAACATCATTCCAAAAATCATGTACCTTCATAAGGAACACTATCAACCAAGTAAAAATCCTTTTCAGACTTCAAAAAAAACAAACCAAACTTCATTAATAACCATTTTCATAAAAACAAACCCATTTTCATTTTTATTAACTTTCAAAACAACCATGTTAATCCAAAAAACCCCTTCCAATTTTTTCAAATTCCGCAAAGTATATTTTTTATAATCTGATGGACATTGAGACCAATACCCTTTCTATGAAAACAGACTTCTATCAAAACAAATTTCCAAAACCAATTCATCAGATTCAAACACTTTTCAACATCCCAAAACACCCCATTTAAAAGAAAGATTCATAATCACCTTAAAATGATTCACACTTTCAAAACATTTTATTCCAACAAACCAAAAGTTTAGATTATGGATAATCCAATCGCATTATATTTTTTCCACTTCCTCTTAATTTTTTTCCCAAAAACACAACCTTCCAAAACCATTCTTATATATAATTTTTGAAAACCCATCTTCCACATTTAAAAATCCAATCCTTACTTTAAAAACCATTTCCAAAATTCTCACATTAGTATTTTCAACACAAAAAATTCAAAATTTATGAAAGGTCCAAGAAACCCACAAAAGGGAACTAGTGTCGGTGGGTGACTAGACCATATTGTTGGAGGCCATATGTCAAACACAACACCAACATTGAAGACTTATTAGGACCATGTCCCCATCTCCACATGGTTTTCTAGGCCCTGCAAGCTCACTGGGCCATTAGTCAGACTCCCCTTGTCATATCCTAGCACCAAACAATCAACAAGAACAAAGGACAATAATAAAACTAGACTTCCCGTGGAAACCTGAGCATCAGAATGAGAAAGAGTTCATGATGCTCCTCCCACACTTACCCCTCAAGACCCAAAAATACTACTCCATCTACCTTGACATCCCCTAAATAACATGGGAGCTCTGAAAAAGGTCTTCTAAGAGACGACCTCCTTTGATACCATTTTGTCATGAACCAGCCTGAGTTGACCCTGAACCTGTCACCTATGCCAGCCCAAAACAAGTCCCAAGAGGCGTTCCCGATCCACCCAGGACGGTGAAAATCACCAAGGGCATAAATTGATTACACAAGGGAACGATTTATCCAAAATATAAACAATAAGACAAACAACGGAAACAAATGGACAACCCAAAATAAATTTTTATAAAAATTGAATTGAACATTTTTTTACAAGAAATTGAATGTACAACTAAACCAAAAACTCAACTGAAAAAACCCAATAACCAACTAAATCCATGTGACCTTGCTGATCACTCTCTAACATAATTACCACACGTCACCCAAGGTGATCAATCTCGAGCTGAAACCTGCAGCATGGCTAAAAACAGAAGAAGACTATAGGCGTGAGTATTAATACTCAGTTGGATAACCCGATATTATTTTACCAATTCACATTTTTTAAAATAAAAGATACATAAATTTCAAGTTTTAAACATAAATATAATGGTATGTCTTTTTAATGAGGTCCCATGCTATAAAAAATTACTAGACAAAAACTTTCATGTTTTATAAACAAGAATTCTAGTAACAATTTTCAAAGAGGTGCAACTTAAAAATGGAAATAGTTTTCAAGATGGATGATTTAAAGAATTTACACTTTTAAATAAACCACCCACACTTCTTAATTTACCAACAAAACACACCATATTCCAATAGTGAGTACAAAATAGAAAATGAGCACAAGTCACAGGAACACCCCTAGGCACTGGTTAGTTGTGAGCCCCATGTACCACGTATCTCAATGAATGTAACCATAATAAATATCCATTCTCGTGTACACGAGCCACTAGTCAGTATAATACCCATAACCAAGTTTTCCCACAACAACATCATCATCATAGTTTTGTTAGTGTTGTCATCGTCAGACTTGCTTTGTGAAACAGGGGCCAAACCCCACAGGATCACTAGCATACTAGTACACGTCCACCCACATAGATAATAGGGATTCCCTTTAGTTCTCAATAAAGTTACACATATTATAAAATAAACATTTCACATAAAAAGACAATTTCCAAACCATAAACACAAAAAAATTTCACAAAAGTTCTTCACATTTCTTTCACGAATCAATAACCCACTGAAAATTTTCGTAAAACAATTTCAAGGAGTGTATTATAGCTTTTCACATAAAACTCATTAAAAGAAATCTTTTAATTATAAACAAAAACAAAAAAAACCTTACCCAACCATATTAGGAAGCCCTAAAAACGTTTGATAAAATCATTTCATGGGCCATAAAACAATCCCAATTGACACAACTTGGTCCATACAAGTAAAACACTCATTCTTCATTTTTATAAGAGTCTGAAAAAGCCTTTAAACACTATTTCAAAACTAACATTTGACCATGTTATTCATTTCCATTTTAATGAGGAGGTTCGTACACACCATTTACAGCATCAAAAAACATTCATAAATCCTTTAAATCACTCAGGTTACATATTCAAAACACAACCATTTTCATAAGAAAGTGAAACATTCCATTTTCCGGAAACTCGGGCCAAAACATGTTGAAAACCAAAAACCATTTGTTCGTAAAAACAAATCCAAATTTGAAATAAATAAAAGTATCCAAAAATAATTTTTTACATTATGCCAATGCATTTATAAATCCAAAAAATTTATTTTAAATTTCACTAGACATATAAAAGCCAATCAGACAATTTACCGAACACATGGCTTCCACTCTTTAACAAAACAAATAATTTTAAGAACTTAAAAAGGGATAAAATACCATTTTCATGCCATAATTTTATTCAAGATACTGAAACATTTTCAAAATACCATAAACCAAGTGTGAAAGTTCATGGAATAATCCATCAAATAGGAGGAGTGCACATTTATACCAAACCAACTATATTTTTAACCAAATAAGTCATAAAACATAATTTGCACACAAAACCTTTAAAAACAAAGTTTCACAATAGAAAATATCATATAAATAAGGTTATAAAAAATGATAATGATCAAATTTAAATGATAATGGTTTGTGCACGGGATATAATACCTCAAATCCTTGGTGTAATGGAAACGCAATCCCAAAATCCCAATCTAAGGGTTTACAAACCCTAAACCTATGTCGACCAGCCCCAAACGAACAAAAAACCCATTAAAGATCATGTTATAACAGAACCGTAGGTCTACCATGACTAGGGGATATTATAATACCAATAAATAATGAAAATAGGAAGAGGAGGGAGGATACAGTGGAAGGAATATCGCATTTTTAACTAGAAAACTTTTCGAATTCCATTAGATTTGCACCCATAGATAAAAGTGAATGGCTTGGAACTTCTTGGAGAGGATCCTGTGGTCTGGAATAACCAGGAAAAGAAAATGTGTGGCCAAATTAGTATTAATTGAATGACTTATGGATGAAACAACTTTCCTTTTCAATTATTGATGTTTTGAGGAAACCAGAGAACTTTCTCCCTAATATGTGATTCCCATGAGCTCCAAATAGGTAAAATCGATAATGGGGGAGAGGTTAGGTATTTTTTCTTCGAATGAGTGGTGGAATCACAAAAAATTTTAAACAAATGAATATTATATAAAAGAAACAAATTATAGTTTTAAAACTAGAAATCGGCCAATGGGATGACCCAATACCTAAATAAGCAACCCAAATTCACCATGCATATAAATTTATAAGGGGTCAAAAAGGATATGGTAGTTTTAATATGTTAGTGGAGAAAAACAAGGAAGTGTAATGAATGAAATTTTTTGAAGAATAAAGATGTTTTAAAATAAAAAAATTTGGTTTTTAAATTTGGAAATGGGATCATGGTTGGGAAAAATCAGGAAATGACCACCTTTTATCCAAAAAATCCTAAACAAGCAATGTGGAACCCATATTAGGGTGATTCAGCAAAGATGAAACTTCAAAACTCAACATTAATCTCACCCAAGACCTAAAAAAGTATCTGGATTTCCAATGAACCAGATCAAAACAAAGACATGAAAAACCGGTATTGACAATATCTATATAATGGTTGTTTTCATTTTGAATGATACCAAAACAGTATGGTTTTTTGTCACCAATTGCCTTCCTAGAGGCCTAAGTTATGTTATGAACCTTTCTATTTCTATTACGTATATATATGACCTCCTCCTACCTACTATATAATTAATCTCATTATTTTAATGATATTTTAGGTTTCATTTTACTGGATTCATTCATGGGGATTTGTATTCAATGTTACCAAAGTGATAAAACTTTTATATTATAATCTTATAGTTTATCATGATTGTATTTGATTATTCTTTCAATGATGAAATATTATAATATAAATCTCTATTAAATCATGAATTTTATTCCCATATATTTAAATAAAGAAATAATTTTTCCCTTCATTTTCCCTCCTTATTTAATCATGATATGAAAAAAAAAATTTTAAAGAAATCCTTATTATTTCAATTTTATATTGAATAAAAATATCTTAATAAATCATGATTTATAGAAATGTTTCTAACAATATTTATCTATTTAATAAATAAATTTTTACACATTTTTGAATTTATGAAAAATGTTTTGAAATTAATCTTCATGTTTTTTCCAAACAAGGCCTATTCGTATTTTTCAAAAAAATGTGAAATGAATCGTTTTCATCATGTAAGATATGAAAGTAGTTTCCCTCCTTCATTAAAATTATTTTATTTGAATATTAATTTATATGGATTATTGTTTATTTTAAAATACAACTATTTTATAAATGTTTTATGTTTCAAAAAATTTAAATGAAAATGATATTATAATCAGGAATTTTTTTAAATGATTATTTAAAACATCCTTAATAAGTTTATGAGGTTATTTTAAAAAAGGATTTTTAAAATGTTTTATGTTTTAAAAACAATTTTTCAAAGTGGAGAGGATATATTAATCAGTATATGTTCCATGAAATCATTAAAAATATTTTTCCATCAATGAAAACATCCTTTGATGTTAATTACTATTTATTCAGGATTAGATTGAATGATAAAATCACTATTAATAATATAGATTGTTAATGATTTTGTTGATGAAATATTTATTTAACCCATTTATTTCTCATGGGTTTTTTTATGGTGGAGAGATGAAATGATTATAAAAAATATTTTCTATAAACAAGTTATGATGTGATTATATGATGAATGTTTTAAGATATTGTGGAACACATATGTATAGATTTCATTATATGAAGGGCTGATCCTATAAGTAACTCAAATACATTGAATAAAGATTTTTATATCATGAAAAGGAAAAGGGAAAAAATTCTATTGGATTCATTCAATATGGGAAACAAGTGTATCCTGAAACGCTTTGGAAAATAGGTGTGTCCTGATCCACTAGGGGAAAGATGTGTGTCCTGATACACAATGGAAAACATGTAATATTTCATAATCCACTATGATGATGGTCTTTAATGATAACCATGACATGTGAAATGATTTTTCTGTAATTATAATGGTGAAATTTTTTTATGAACTGAGATTATGGTTAATGATTGATTTATGATGATTTCCCACACTTATTGGATATTCTTTCTGAAATGATAATGTTTTAAACCAATAATCATTATTGTGGTCTATGATATGTTATCTATAAATATCTTTTGTTATGTTCATTATCACATTAACATATTCTTATCCTATAATATTTTATTATCATAGATTTATATCTCCCATGTTTTCCTTTAATGAGCATCTAAGATCACCCTTTATTATTTTTAATTACATAATTTTATGAATAAAATATTAGATTGGGTATTCCTAAGAGGATAAATACATGAGATGATCTTTATGGGAGATATTGAAGATATTTCATGAAATAATAAAATTTTGTTCTAGTCTCTATATACACTAAATTATTATAGTCCCCAATCATGTGATTATAAAATATATTGGATATTAATATAAAAATATGTAAAACATGGTCAATTACACTATCTATATGATAATACACATGTTATAAATTGAAATTCATTACCAATCCCATATTATTATTCTTCAATAGAACTGTTATCCAGACAACCCCAAGATCACATTTTTTTATTTCCCATTATCTATGAATCATTACAATAGATGGATATCTCTAAAGAATACTATTATGTTATGAAAAAACATTGTTACCATGGATACATTTTTAGTATCCTTTTCAATTTCAAAAACAAGGGTGTTCCAAGGAAATTGAATGAGCATTACAGATTCCATTGGGAAATTGAATCCTCAAAGATATAAGAAATTATACAATTCACTTATCCTCCCAACCTCAAACCTATAGAATATATAGTTATCATTCCATATCCTAATACCTATGTATAATATAATAACTAATATATATATAAATATATCCTTCGAAAACCAACCAGTTTATGTAGCCTCACATGAAAAACAATTCATTATCCATGACATGGTTTAAAAATGTACAATCATCATATATATCCACTCTATATATATGGTTCAGTAACAATATATCAATATATATTAAGCTATTTCAATAACTAACTAGTTTCACAATGGAAAAATAAAAATAAACTAATGAGGGAACCCACCCTCCTCTAATCCTAACATATCCCCTAAAAATAATAAAAAAAACTTGGAATATCACCCCAAAATCAACCTTATCCCTAAATTAAGAAAATAATGGATATATCACCCCCAAAATATCCATAGTAGTTTGTGAAAAAAATAATAAATTATAAAGTTGAATATGGATATAGTTGTCAATTCAAATAATTTTGGGACATTCAATGAAAATGGAATTCACTTCCCATAACACTGATGGTGAACATTTCCACCCTTCAATTAATCAATACAAGCTATCATACACCCAAATAATTTTATACAATTATCTAATCATGAGGGGAGTTTGGTCACCCATCATGATATCACTATGTTATAATGAAACTAACCCATGTGGTTTAGTAACCTAATAGTTCTATACATTATCCCAAACCTAAATGATTTATCTCGTATTACCAATAGATTTGTGAATGAAAAGGGGCCGGATACTTGTCAAATCCAAACTCAACCATGATATTACAAAATAAAATATTTAAAAATTATATATAAATAAACTTATATATTCGTATAAAATGAAAATCATTATAAGGGATCAAAAAAATCAAAATGGTACAGGCACACATGCTTCAGAAACAGGTCATTTCCCATGATGGATTAATATGGCCAAACCATTTCTCAATATTATATGTCTATCAATTTCATTAAAATTATCAGTAGTATTCCACATTTATTCAAATATAATTTCATGTATTCATTACCATGTTCGGTACCATTGAAAAAATCAAATGAATTTTTTTTAAAACATTCATATCATGTCATTTTTTATTTCAAATATCATTCCAAATAATTTCATTAGTGATATTTTCATTGAAAACATATTTCACATCTCTCATTTATGAAATAGGTATCATTATTTTAACATTTAGTTTGAAATAAATATTCCATTGAAATATATATTTTTAATTTCAAACCATTTATTTTTATTAAATAATTAAATACATCCCATAACAACTCTATAAAATATTTAAGATGGGATATTTATGCTCATTTGACCAGTGCACCACCTAATGAATCATTTATAGATTCTATGTGATCTATTATTGACTATTTGGTTGAAACAAGGCCATGAAATTTTATAGGCTCATAAAAATACACACAATATTTCTATAAAAAATTATAATATCATATATATATATGATAACAAGTAGAAAATACAAAATATGTTGGAAAATTAATATTCTAAATGACTGAAGGTTATATAACATAATATATAAAACCATAATATTTTCATAAATGGAGATTACATGTTTTTAAGTGAATATTCAATAAATTATATGGACACACTCTTAAAGACCATAATAGTTTAGTGCCTTTGGGAACATGGAACACAATATTCTTAATTCATGATGATCTTCAATGTATCCCTTTAAGATCTTACCATTTAGTAATCATAAATTAAAAAATTCATCATAACTTGGGGAAAGGAAACATAATAAAAGGTGATCAAATATTCACATAACATATAAAAAAGGAGATATGTATTAATAAATTAAATATAGGGGAATGAAAGAATGATCATAACATTTCAAAACCATACCCTTCATATCAAATTTCATAATCCAAAGTCATGGAAGAATTATTGGAAGTTCATAATACATGTATTAAAATATAATAAAATAAAATGTTCTATGAGAGTATAAAATTAGCCTACGAAGTAAAATATTAACATAAACATAAGTAGATAAATTCATTTATGTAGAATTAAAAGATCATTTCCAAAACATCTAAGGGAACTCTATGGGAAGTTGCAACTCTTGGGTGGGACACACAACCGTACTTAGTGATATGACCTGATATATTAGGGATCAAGCCACAACTACCCCAATCTAACCTCTAATGACCAGGGGCAGAAGAAAATAACTAAAAGGTATTACTAGAATGAGAGGTATTGTATTGATTCTTATGTATGAACACAAATAATATTCTCCATGAAGAAGTGCAGAGGGATAATAAAACAAAATTTTTGAAATAAATAAGGAATAAACAATTCCTGCAAAACCTCTATGGTGTAAAAGAGTACCATATTGTAAGACAAAAGTCACAGGGGAAAAAAATTCCCAATCAGAAATATATCCCAACTGGAAAAAATTGTGAATGTAAATACTAAGATAGCCACTCTCTGAATATACATGCACTAACCACAATACCATCCAAACAAACTAGGTATCCCTATGGTCATTTTTAATTAGTTTCGAACTATAAATATTATCTATAAGACGAGACATGTGTGGGAAACATCCATACATGGGTGATTATATCACTAGTGCAGAAAACGTTTTTTACGTCACAATTTTTTACGTCGGTTATATAAAACCGACGTCATAATAGGTAAAACGAGGTTTTTTACGTCGGTTATTTAATAACTGACGTAAAAACCTGTGTTTAGTACACCTTTAACGTCGGTTATTTTTATAACCGACGTTATTAATCGCGCGGCTTCTTTTCTTACGTCGGTTATACATTAACCACCGTAAAAAACAGAAGCGGGGGGTGTTTGTTACGTCGGTTATTCAATAACCGACGTAACAAATCGACATATGTACGAGTTATTACGTCGGTTATTCAATAACCGACGTAAAAAACGCGGTTTTTGAAGGCCTTTTTACGTCGGTTATTTTATAACCGACGTAAAAAAAAGAATATGCAGATGTTTTTGACGTCGGTTATCGAATAACCGACGTAAAAAAACACGGATTTTGAGCCCTTTATAACGTCGGTTATAAAATAACCGACGTAAAAAAAGAATCGGAGGAAGGTTTTTACGTCGGTTATTGAATTACCGACGTTACAAATGTTTTTAAAAAAATTATAACGTCGGTTATTGAATAACCGACGTCATAACTCATTTAAAAATTTACCCAGACCCGTGGATTGTCATTCGCGAGTTTACCTTCGACAGTCGCGACTCGTCTCTCTCGCGCGTAAACCCGAATCGGCTCGTCCATTTCGTTGGTTTAGATTCATTTTGCGATCATCGTTTCTCATATTTAATCTCCTCGGATCAATCATCTAAACTCGCAGCACTCAGGTAATCCTCCCACTCGTTCGTTTTTTTTCGCGGATAGTATATATATATGTGTTGTGATTTTTTTGTTGAAACTAGCTAAGATTCTTCTATTGCGAACCCTTTTAACTCGTTTTGGCACCATAATATTATTTATCATCCCTAGATCTATTAGTTAGACTTGCAATATTGACTAATTTTATGATTTCACTAATTTTTCATCGTTTTCTATAAATCCCCGAGAGGGTTGGGGCGTGTCCATTTGGATGGGTTGCCCTTTTACAGTTTTTACTACTTTATTCACACACAACCATGGCATAGGTGCATGGATTTGGGATCACATCACCATTTTCACCCCCTGCAAACAATGTTTCACGAGGAGGACTCGCCAGATTTCCCCTCGGCATGTTAAAAATTTTAGATACCCTCTTTTAAGAAAGTAAAAAATTAACTAGTTTTTTCTTCACTACTTATCCTAAACAAATAAAACCACCATTCTTTCTAGAACCTCTACTAGATCCATTGCATCCATCAACATACATATTTGGATCTGAAAGCATCCCTTATGCCTTATGTTCGATGCTAACATCCCTTACTGATCTATAGAAAATATGATGGTCTGCTAAGCTCTCCATTTAAAATTCAAACCCCACCAATTATTCATCCTCATCATGAGAAAATGGCACAACATCTGAATTTCTGATTCAATCTCTTGGGTCACTGAACAAACATTAACTCCTTCAAATCCACACCTGGAATAGACAACCTAATGTCAAGTTCCTTCTCTATCTATTGAAACTCAGTTCTTCCTCCACACCTAAAAACATTCTTTGAATGGCCCAACTTCTTGTTATGGTAAATTTTCAGTGATTCCAGGGGGGTGGGAGGGCTATCAAGAGGGTTGGGGGGTGTCCAGGGGGGTGTCCAAGGGGGTAGGGTGTGGGGGGTGGTGTCCAGGAGGGGTGGGGGGCTGTCCAGAGGGGTCGGGGGGGTGTCCAGGGGGGTTTACAAGGGGGTGGGTGGGTGTGGGGGGCTGTCCAAGGGTGTGGGTGGGTGTTGGGGGTGTCCAGGGGGGTGTCCAAGGGGGTAGGGGGTGGGGGTGGTGTTTAGGAGGGGTGGGGGCTGTCCAGAGGGTTGGGGGTGTCCAGGGGGGTGTTCAAGCAGGTCGGGGTGGGGGTTGTGTCCAGGAGGGGTGGGGGTGCATTCTAGAGGGGTCGGGGGCTGTCCAGAGGGGTCGGGGGTGTCCAGGGTGGTGTCCAAGGGGATGGGTGGGTGTGGGGGGCTGTCCAAGGGGGTGGCGGCCTGTCCAGAGGGGTCGGTGGGGTGTCCAGGGGGGTGTCCAAGGGGTTGGATGGGTGTGGGGGGCTGTCCAAGTGGGTGGCGGCCTCTCCAGAGGGTATTTGGGGTTGTCCGGGTGGGTGGGGGGGGGCTGTCCAGAGGGTTGGGGGATGTCCAGGGGGGTGTCCAAGGGGGTAGGGGGTGGGGTGGTTTCCAGGAGGGGCGGGGGGCTGTCCAGAGGGGTCGGGGGGTGTCCAGGGGGGTTTACAAGGGGGTGGGTGGGTGTGGGGGGCTGTCCAAGGGTGTGGTGGGTGTCCAGGGGGGTGTCCAAGGGGGTAGGGGGTGGGGGTGGTGTTTAGGAGGGGTGGGGGGCTGTCCAAAGGGTTGGGGGGTGTCCAGGGGGTGTCCAAGCAGGTCGGGGGTGGGGGGTTGTGTCCAGGAGGGGTGGGGGTGCTTTCTAGAGGGGTCGGGGGCTGTCCAGAGGGGTCGGGGGGTGTCCAGGGTGGTGTCCAAGGGGATGGGTGGGTGTGGAGGGCTATCCAAGGGGGTGGCGGCCTGTCCAGAGGGGACGGTGGGGTGTCCAGGGGGGTGTCCAAGGGGGTGGATGGGTGTGGGGGGCTGTCCAAGTGGGTGGCGGACTCTCCAGAGGGTATTTGGGGTTGTCTGGGTGGGGGGGGGGGCTGCCCAGAGGGTTGGGGGATGTCCAGGGGGTGTCCAAGGGGGTAGGGGGTGGGGGGTGGTGTCCAGGAGGGGTGGGGGCTGTCCAGAGGGGTCGGGGGGTGTCCAGGGGGGTTTACAAGGGGGTGGGTGGGTGTGGGGGGCTGTCCAAGGGTGTGGGGGTGTTGGGGGGTGTCCAGGGGGGGTGTCCAAGGGGGTCGGGGGTGGGGGTGGTGTTTAGGAGGGGTGGGGGGGGGGCTGTCCAGAGGGTTGGGGGGGTGTCCAGGGGGGTGTCCAAGCAGGTCGGGGGTGAGGGGTTGTGTCCAGGAGGGGTGGGGGTGCTTTCTAGAGGGGTCAGGGGCTTTCCAGAGGGGTCGGGGGGTGTCCAGGGTGGTGTCCAAGGGGATGGGTGGGTGTGGGGGGCTGTCCAAGGGGGTGGCGGCCTGTCCAGAGGGGTCGGTGGGGTGTCCAGGGGGGTGTCCAAGGGGGTGGATGGGTGTGGGGGTGTCCAAGTGGGTGGCGGCCTCTCCAGAGGGTATTTGGGGTTGTCCGAGTGGGTGGGGGGGGCTGCCCAGAGGGTTGAGGGATGTCCAGGGGGGTGTCCAAGGGGGTAGGGGGTGGGGGTGGTGTCCAGGAGGGGTGGGGGATATCTAGAGGGGTCGGGGGGTGTCCAGGGGGGTTTACAAGGGGGTGGGTGGGTGTGGGGGGCTGTCCAAGGGTGTGGGTGGGTGTTGGGCGGTGTCCAGGGGGGTGTCCAAGGGGGTAGGGGTGGGGGTGGTGTTTAGGAGGGGTGGGGGGCTGTCCATAGGGTTGGGGGGTGTCCAGGGGGGTGTCCAAGCAGGTCGGGGGTGGGGGGTTGTGTCCAGGAGGGGTGGGGGTGCTTTCTAGAGGGGTCGGGGGCTGTCTAGAGGGGTCGGGGGGTGTCCAGGGTGGTGTCCAAGGGGATGGGTGGGTGTGGGGGGCTGTCCAAGGGGGTGGCGGCCTGTCCAGAGGGGTCGGTGGGGTGTCCAGGGGGGTGTCCAAGGGGGTGGATGGGTGTGGGGTGGCTGTCCAAGTGGGTGGCGGCCTCTCCAGAGGGTATTTGGGGTTGTCCGGGTGGGTGGGGGGGCTGTCCAGAGGGTTGGGGGATGTCCAGGGGGGTGTCCAAGGGGGTAGGGGGTGGGGGTGGTATCCAGGAGGGGCGGGGTGCTGTCCAGATGGGTCGGGGTGTGTCGAGGGGGGTGTTATATCTTACTATATTTTGTTTAAAAAATAATATTCAAGCATATTTTTTTAAATACACATCGATTTGTTTTATATTTCAAAATTGTTTACATTCAAATTATGATTTTTTTCATATAAACATATATTTGTCTTATCTAAAAAATATATATATATTTGCTATTTATTATAGGTAATAATGAGTCGAAGTTGGATTACGGCACATCGAATGAGAAATGAATATGAGGAAGGTGTTGATGCCTTTTTGGAATTTGCTAAACGAAATGTTCCATGTAGTGACAGTTTTCTCTGTCCATGCCTGAAATGTCTGAATATGAAGAAGTTGAAAAGTAGAGAGATAAAAGATCATCTGATTTGTCATGGTTTCAATCCGAGTTACAACCCTTGGATTTGGCATGGCGAAACTGGACAGAATGTCACTGATGATAATGAATCGCAAGATGGTAACTCCGATGGAATTGAAGAAATGATTCGCGATATTGTAGCAGAACAAATTGAGATAGAACCGACAGTTGCACGTCTATATGGTGATGCCGAAAAACCATTATATCCTGGTTGTACAGATTTTACGGTTTTGTCGGTGGTGTTAAGATTGATTAACCTGAAGGCGAAACATGGATGGAGTGACAGAAGTTTTACAGAGCTGCTACAATTGAAGAAAGACATTCTTCCAAAAGATAACGATCTTCCAGATTCACATTATAAGGCCAAAAAAATATTATGCCCGATGGGATTGGGATACAGGAAAATACATGCCTGTCCGAATGACTGCATTATATATAAGAAGGAATATGAATTTCTGAAAGAGTGTCCTAAATGTGGGACATCACGGTATAAGGTGAAAGAAAAATCACAAGCTGATGTAGAGATTACAAAGCTCCCTTCAAAGGTATTTTGGTATCTTTCTATAATTCCTCGTTTCAAACGTTTATTTGATAATTCACATGATGTAAAAAGGTTAAGATGGCATGCTGATGAGCGGGTATGTGATGGAAAAATACGTCATCCAGCTGATTGTCCACAATGGAAGAAAATTGATGCCCAGTACCCTACATTTGGAAATGAAATTAGAAATCTGAGACTAGGCTTGTGCACAGATGGAATGAATCCATACCGAACCCTCAGTAGCACACATAGTTCATGGCCTGTTTTATTGGTAATTTACAACCTCTCTCCTGAAGTTTGTATGAAGTGCAAATATGTCATGTTGTGTATCATGATCTCTGGTCCAAAGCAACCCGGCAATGATATTGATGTATACTTGTCACCGCTGATTGATGATTTAAACTGTTATGGGCTGATGGTATTAGGGTGTATGATTCTTATAAAATGGAATATTTTCAACTGCATGAAGTGCTTCTATTCACTATAAATGACTTCCCAGCATATGGAAATTTGTCTGGATATAGTGTTAAAGGGCATAAAGCATGTCCAATTTGCGAACAACAGACGACATATTGTCAATTGCATCATGGGAGGAAAACAGTGTACATGGGTCATCGAAAGTTTTTGCCTATGGATCACCCTTATAGAAGACTAAAAAAGGCATTCAATGGCTCACAAGAATTTGATACCGCTCCAAAACCTTTATCCCCAGATTTGTATTTTGAGAGGGTGAAAAACCTTGATGTGACATTGGGAAAGACACAGAAATATGGTAATGATAGACTTATTTGGAAGAAAAGGTCAATATTTTTTGATCTACCATATTGGAGGTATCATGAAGTCAAACATAATATTGATGTCATGCACGTGGAGAAGAATATCTATGATTCTTTGATCGGAACATTGCTAGATATTAAAGGAAAGACAAAAGATGGGTTGAATGCAAGGTTAGACCTACTATCAATGGGAATACGTTTGGAGTTAGCTCCCACTCCTAAAGGAAGACGAACATTTCTTCCCCCGGCTTGTCATACATTATCGAAGAGGGAGAAAAGTAGCTTCTGTCAGTGTCTTCATGATATCAAAGTGCCTCAAGGTTATTCTTCAAATGTAAAAAATTTTGTCTCATTGAAAGACTTTAAGTTCATAGGTATGAAATCACATGATTGTCACGTCATGATGCAAAAAATTCTACCAGTTGCACTGCGTGGAATATTGCCCATCCGTGTCAGAAAGACTATAATGAGGTTGTGTTATTTTTTCAATTCAATTTGTAACAAGGAGATTGATGTGAATGCTTTGAACATTTTAGAAAAGGATGAAATTTTTATACTTTGTCATTTGGAAATGTATTTTCCTCCAACTTTTTTTGATATGATGGTGCATTTAATGATTCATCTGGTTCGAGAAATAAATCTTTGTGGAGCTGTATATCTTCGTTGGATGTATCCTTTTGAAAGGTATATGAAAATATTAAAGGGATATGTTAAAAATCTATATCGACCTGAAGCCTCCATTATTGAAAAGTATATTTCTAAGGAGGTAGCAGAGTTTTGTACGAGCTACTTGGCTACGGCGCAACACATAGGATTGCCTCCATCTCGCCATGAATGGGTTAATAATGAGGGAAAGAGGATTCGTGGCTTGAAAGTCAAATCACTGTCAGCTGAACAGATGAAGAAGTTAGAATCATAAATCTTGAATAACATAGCTGATGTTCAACCGTATATCACATTGCATGTTAATGAGTTGAAACAAATTCATCCGAAGAAGAAAGAAATGTGGATTTTGAATGAGCACAACAAAACTTTTTTGCCATGGTTTAAAAAGACCTTGCTTGGTAGATCAGATGTATCAGAGACATTAAAATGGATAGTGGGTGGTCCATCTTTAAATGTGATAACATGGTCCGCTTATGACATTAATGGCTATACATTTCATACGAAAGCTCAGGACAACAGAAGTGCAGTTCAGAATAGTGGTGTATTGGTGTTCGCAGAAGCAATGCATTTTTCGAGTGCTAAGGATAGAAACCCAATTTCGGCATCAAGTGCATATTATGGAGTGATTGAAGACATATGGGAGGCTGATTACTTTAAAATTAAAGTTCCTGTTTTTAACTGTAAATGGTTTATCGGTAACAACAGTGTCATACACGATGAATTTGGAATGACACTTGTTAATCTGAATAGATTGGAAGACACAGCTGATTCTTTTATAATGGCAACACATGCCAAACAAATTTTCTATGTAGTAGATCAATCAGATATGCAGTGGGCTGTTGTTTTACAGGGGAAAAAACAATATGTTGGTGAGGATGAATTTGATGAAGATGCTGATTTATGTGAGATCCCTACTTCCATGGAAAGATTAACAGAACATAATGATGAGTATGTTGAAGACATGGTTTGTGCCATAAGGAACGATCACGACGAAGGAATTTGGGAAAACAATCCAACTGTACATTCCTAAAATTACAGGTAACACATGTTTATTTCTTGTTTACATTTAGTTTTTTCATATAATGTTAGATATTGTAAATTTTTTACTTATTAAAACATGTATCAAACCAAAATGATAAAACAATAAAAACCGTAAAGAGGAGAAGTCCTGGGCGCACCGGCTGGCCGGTGGTGGATCACCGGTTGGCCGGTGATGAGCCAGCGGCCGGCCGGTGGTCCAGACAGAGAGGAAGGCTCTCTGTCTGGTCCAGCGGCCGGACGGTGGTCCAGACAGAGAGGAAGGCTCTCTGTCTGGTCCAGCGGCCGGCCGGTGACACCAGGCAGTGGGAAAGTCTACTGCCTGGGCCCTCCGGCTGGCCGGTGAGCTCACACCGGCTGACCGGTGGACTCAGTGAGTCCACTTTTCAGCTTTCTTGGGCCAACTCCTTGGAAACCTTTTGCCCATCAACAAAAACACTTGAAAACAAGTTAGAACATAATAAGAGTGATTGTGATCATTAAAATCCAAGAGAGAGGGGTACAACAGACTGTGTTTACCATGTTTATCATTGTTTAACATGCTTACCATATTACCAATGTTTACTATTATGTAATTAAGTACACTTTTCTATTTTCTGATTAAGTAGTATTACAATATTTGAATTTGTATATTTGTGAACTAATGTTTGTTTTTTTGATTTGAAGGAAAATGACAGATCAATCAGTTGATCAGCCACATGATTCTGGAGATGAGCATATTGGTCATACATCTGGGGAGGAACATTCACATGCTCCTATTACGAAAAAGAGTTCAAAGGTTGGTAAGCGTGGGTGCACAGGTTTACTAAAATTATCACTTTCCAGTACGAAGGAGGAGAGGATAGTCATGGAGTTTGATGATGATGATCTTCCTAGAGGTCCAAATGCTAATGATTTTAAGGGTTTTGTAGCAACTCAGGCTAAGAGCAATGTAAGCATTCTCTATGATGATTGGAGAAGTGTGGATAAGGTGATAATTTCTCAGCTGTGGGATACCATTTTGGTAAGATCTTTTGCTATTGTTTGACTATTCTTTAAATGTTTCTAGTATATATAATATTTTTAACCTCTTTTTTATCAGATGACGTTTGATATTCCTGACACTGGAGGAGTCAGGAAGAAATGCTTATCGTTGGCTGCTAGGAGATGGAGGGATTTAAAATCAACCCTCTCATCTGATTTCATTTATGGTCATAGGAGTCGTGAGAATCCATGTCGTATATATCCTTTTATAGATGAAGACACATTGAGACAATTTTTTGAAAGTAGAAGAAAAGAATCATTTTTGGTAAGGGCAATGTAAACTTTTATAAGCTTTCTTATATAAATGATCTTATTATTGTTTTGTTAATGATTACTTATTCTTAATTTACAGGAAACAAGGAAAGCTCATCAAGAGATCCAATCTAAAAATGTATACCCTCATAGTTTATCTCGGGGAGGGTATGCATTATTGGAAGAACAAATGATGGCAGAAAAATTTCAACAACTAAGAGCTGAGTCTTCAAGATCTGGAGAGGTGGCCCCTCCATCCCCTCCATCTAGACATGAGAAATGGAAAAGAGCTCGGAAGGGGAAAAAAGGACAATATCTTTCGGAATAATCGAGACTCGTAGTTGAGAGGATTGTAAGATATCTATTTTATTTATTTAAGTTTACTATTTTCTTCATATATTTCCAATCATTATAGAAATGTTCAATTAATTATTACAGGACTCTCTTGAGGAGCAGAGTTCACAGGGGACATTTACACCATCTGGGAGGGAAGATATTTTATCTGTGGCATTGGGAAAGCCCGAACATCCTGGTCGTGTAAGAGGATATCCGGCAGGTGTATCGGTAAGAAAAGTGTTGCCACGTTCCTCAACTTCTAACGTTGAGGGAGTTTATAAAAAAAATAGAATCCTTGGAGGCTGAAGTCCATAATATTAATGCGACAATGGAGGACAAGATAAGAGCATTGGTGCAGTTTATGTTTGCAGACTTGCAAAGACAATTTCAGGGTGCAGCTCCCACTCCACCTCTCCCAGTAGCTCCCACTCCCCCACCTCAGCCTACGGACCCCATTTTTGATCCTCCTCCTCCGCCGCAGCTACCTACTTATTGTGAGTTGTATGTTGATGATCCTTAACATCATATAGTTGCATATGGGATGGTATATTGTATAGGAGATACAGTTCATCATCAACAGTTAGAGGTAGAGAATCAGAGGGTCACTGTACAGGATATTATAGATAGATCAGCTCGGATACCATTACCTACAGATGAGGTGACGACAGTTGGACATAGTATCGGCCATTTTTTACTTTGGCCATCCAGACTTCTTCGACTCATTACCATAGAGGTATGGATGTTATATCTTTTATTTTATATTTTTATTAATGTTTTATCATTTGAAAACTAATATATTTTTCAATTTATTTTTACAGGAATACTTCAAAGGTAAATAAATACTGTATAGACAACAACAAAGACAGATTTCTATGACATCAGATGCAGATACTAGCAGTCTTGACAAATTGTCAAGATATTCAAATTTGTTGGTGGATCATTATGACTTTACAATGGAAGCTCATGTCTGTGGACGTGAACTAACTGTGGGGATTATGAAAACTGATATCATGGAGTTTGTCACTGGAGATAAGTTGGGCATCAACGTGGTACAAATTTTTATCATGTAAGTCTTTACACCTTTTCCTTGCGTTATATTTATTAAAAATGTATACTTATGTCTGATTTGTATTAGGTATCTGTATAAAATTTGTGAGAGGAATGAGCTGACAGATGTATATGGATTCGTGGACCCACAATTGATTTCCCCTGAAGCATGTGCATTGGATGAGGAACAAAGAATGATTTATATTGCTGATAGATTTGAAAAGAATGTAATCACACAGTGTTGGATGATGCCTTTTTTTGAGAGGTATGAAACACATCCCTCTCAAAGAGTTAATTATCTTTTAACATAAAAAACCACTAACGTTAAATTTCCTTTTATCAGGGATCATTAGATGTTAGGGGTTTTTTGCCCTAGGGAGAAAGCACTTTATTGGATATCCTCTCTCCATGATGATGTGCGAGAAAGTTGTAAGAATATATTGGAAACGTAAGTTTCAATTTCACAATAGTTTTATATATTATAATGAATTTTAAATTTACCCCATTCGTATCATTTTCTAACAGGGCATGGGTCCACTTTCGAAAAAGCGCAAAGAAAAGGAATTTCAAGATCAAATATGTACATGCGAAGGTAAATATCCATTTATAATTTGTACATTTTGATTTATTACATAAAAATAATATATTGAATTTACACTCATTCAAACAGAAATGTCATGAGCAACAAGGCATCATCGAATGCGGATATTACATGTTAAGATTTATGTATGAAATAATAACAACTAGGACAGTTCTGAGTTTTGACCTGGTAAGATTTCCTCTTTCTCATAATATTTCAATTTGATTTATTCATTATACATGTTGACTACTATCCTTTTCCTTTGTAGCTTTTTGATGACCCTCAACCCTTTACTGCTGAAGATATCAAACACTTACAAGTGGAGTGTTCAAATTATTTTACAGGTTTGATTGACTTTTAGTTGTTTGTAATGTAAAATGTAATTTTGAATATTGCCAATGTAATTGTGTATTTCATAGTCGTTTAGGTTGGATTTAGTTTTTTTGAAGTTGACAGTGTAAGTTTTGAATGTTATATAAGTGAATGTTTAATTTTTCTCTACTTCTTGTTTTGGTCTACTGTTGATGGTTTTTCTGGTCTGGATTTTGGTATGGGGGGAGAGGTTCCAAGGGGGTGGGTGGGTGTTTGGGCGGTGTCCAAGGGATATGGGAGGGGTGTCCAAGGTGTGTTTGGGGTTGTCCTAGGGGTCGGGGGGGTTTAAATGATGGTGGGGGTGTCCAAGGGGTGGGGGTGTCCAAGGGATATGGGAGGGGTGTCCAAGGTGTGTTTGAGGCTGTCCAAGGGGTCAGTTGGGTGTAAATGAGGGTGGGGGGGGGGCTGTCCAAGGGGTGGGGGGTGTCCAAGTGGTGGGGGTGTCCAAGGGATATAGGAGGGGTGTCCAAGGGGTGTTTGGGGCTGTCCAAGGGGATGGGGGGTTTCCAAGGGGTCGGGGGGGTTTCCAAGGGGTCGGGGGGGGTGTCCAGGGGGTGGGGGGGCTGTCCAAGGGGTGGGGGGTGTCCAAGGGGTGGGGGTGTCCAAGGGATATGGGAGGGGTGTCCAAGGGGTGTTTGGGGCTGTCCTATTGTTCGGGGGGTGTAAATGAGGGTGGGGGGATGTCGAAGGGGTGGGGGGTGTCCAAGGGGTGGGGGGTGTCCAAGGGATATGGGAGTGGTGTCCAAGGTGTCTGGGAGTTCTGTCCAAGGGGCCGGTTGGGTGTAAATGAGGGTGAGGGGCTATCCAAGGGGTGGGGGGGTGTCCAAGGGATATGGGAGGGGTGTCCAAGGGGTGTTTGGGCTGTCCAAGGGCTCGGGGGGGTGTCCAGGGGTCGGGGGGGTGTCCAAGGGGTCTGGGAGGGCTGTCAAGGTGTGGGGGGGTGTCCAATGGGTGTTTGAGGCTGTACTAGGGGTCTTGGGGGTGTAAATGAGGGTGGGGGGCTGTCCAAGGGGTGGGGGTGTCCAAGGGGTGGGGGTGTCCAAGGGATATGGGAGGGGTGTCCAACGGGTGTTTGAGGCTGTACTAGGGGTCATGGGGGTGTAAATGAGGGTGGGGGGATGTCCAAGGGGTGGGGGGTGTCCAAGGGTTGTGGTGGGGCTCCAATGTGGTGGGGGAGGGCTGGCCAGGTTGTTAGGTGGGTATAGATGAGGGTGGGGTTCAGTTGGGGCTTGGGGGAGGGCTGGCATGGTTATTTTTGTTGTTTGGTTTCTGGTTGCTTTTTGGTGAGAGCAGTGCAATTATTTTAAAAAAAATATCGCTTTCACGTCGGTTATTTTATAACCGACGTGGTAAATAAATCGGTAGGGGTTTATCACGTCGGTTTTTTCGAGAACCGACGTGCTAAACCGTTCCCGGGCCTTTTAGCACGTCGGTTCTTAATATAACCGACGTGCTAAAAGGCCTGAGAATCAATTTACCACGTCGGTTATTGGATAACTGACTTGCTAAAACGTTTCCCAGGCCTTTTTATCACGTCGGTTATTTAAGAAACTGACGTGATAATAGGCCCGGGAAGGGTTAATAACATCGGTTATGTCATAACCGACGTGATAAACGATATCCCAGGAATTTTATCACGTCGGTTTAGAAATAACCGACGTGATAAACCCCCCCCCCCCCCCCCCCCCCCCCGCTCATATTTATCACGTCGGTTATTATATAACTGACGTGCTAAACCCCCCCACACGCGGTTTATCACGGCGGTTATATAATAACCGCCGTTATAAATCCCCATCCCCCATCATTTTTCACGTCGGTTATTAATGAACCGACGTGATAAACACCGTGATGTTAGGGATGTTACGTCGGGTTTTAAATAACCGACGTAAAAAACGTTATTCATAACGTCGTCCGTATTAACGTCGCCTAAAAACCGACGTAAATAATGAAAAATAACCGACGTAAAAAATGTTTTCTGCACTACTGTATACTTACAATGTATGATTACCCAAAAACTAAAGGGGTAAGGGTACAATAAGTGAGACAATATGAAATTTAAAAAAATATATCCCATTAAAATATGTAAAAAATACAATAACATTGATATATATATATAGCACAAATAATCCAAAATGAGATATAAATGGGATCTCCATATCCATGAACTACCATTAGTTCCAGAAGTCCTTAAACAATTCCAAAAATCTCAAGTGTGCTTCCATAGGAGTAATCGTTTAGATTTCCTACACCTCACCACTATGTTGCACAGTCGATGGGGAATAATATCCAAGTATAAGACCCACACCCTAGTGTGTGATGGGTTACCAATCAATGTATGGAGGACCTTAACCATATCTGATAAGGGTTACCACTTGGTAGCTAAAGGAATGTCACCCAAGTTCGTTAGGGGTAACCACTCATTAGATAGAGGAATATTTCCCTAGTCCAAAGGGGGTACCACTCAGTAGAAAGAAGACACATACCATAGTCCTAAAAGTGGGTACCACTAAGTAGATAGAGTACATGCACACTAACACGATTTGGTGGGGGGGGGGGGGGGAGGGGGTACCACTCAATAGATAGATGAATTGCACACAAATTTCATAGGGGGTACCACTCATTATATTGAGGAATCACACACTAATTACATAGGGGTTCCAATCAACACATTTGAGGATTATCACTATAGTACTTCTAAGTGATACCATTATAACAATCCTTAAAGTTTACTTCCATTATTCAGTGATGCCTAAATAACGACCACACTCGTAAAATATCACATTGTATCCCATAAGACACTATATGGTCCACCATCACATCCAACATAAAAAATCACTTAGGATAGGGTACCCACTTGAAACAATTCGAGTAAAAATGATGGAAATATGAGTGGTTGACGTTTCCTCAAATGGAAAGTAGGGGTACATTGCTTCTCTTAGCCATCTAATGTCTAGCCCCACTATACTACGTAGCCATTCCAATACTGAAACAGGGATAATTGATCATGTAGAACTACATGGAATGTAGTTATACTACACAGTGTGCCTCATCCCCTCAGGGTCCTACTCATGCACTTGTCCATGTCTATGTAAAATTTCCTTTCTCTATGTACTATGGTACACAATGTATCACGTCCAATCCAGCACACATTGTGTAGCACCTATTCAATCATGTGTACACTTCAAAATAGACAATGTTCCTCCCATTATAAATGGTGTGTAATACTACAAGGATTTCTAGCCGTCTACCTTATGTACACACTGAGTATGTCATCTTGGGATACAAAGTATGTGGCCCCTCCACATGGCGTGTCGTAGTTAACTTCATGAGAAAACCTAGCCACTATAGAAATTGGACAACCTGGAATCTATTCTTTAGGATAGATGGTGTATATTCAGGTATTTTATAGAATACTAGATCTGAAAATTGCATTCCATTTATATCTACTCAACCTCACAATCCATCCCTTGACATCCTAAAAAATGGGTAAATCTTCCACCTGTTTTAATTTTCAACATTCTGGTATCTAGAAATTAGATCATGATTATTCATCCACACCCGAACTCCCTTGAACTCACTACGTCCCACACCAACTCTGATTTGTATTTTGAAACAGCAAACTAGTTACCCAAAACATCAGATTATTCCAAATACAACATTGAATTTCCAATCCATTCCTTGCACATGATTTTTCAATGAATCCATGGATCTGATCGATCTTTTTCAGGCCTGAGAACATCAAGCCAAAGTCATGTATCCCAATGGAATATTTTTGAAGAATGAGTTGATGGAAAAGTACCAAAAAAGGTGTAACATTCAGTTTACAAGAATTTTTGTCCAAAAAAATATAGTTTGGGAAATATATAGAGAGAAAAAATTGAATGAACGTTATATAATCAGTACACATGTGCATGAAATTTCATGAAATTGACACAAATAAAATAAATTTTATTATAATTCTCAAACAGTATAATAAAAAAGTTCAACACACAAAAATTTACTGGTACTACCATGATATTGGTTCACTTGATTTCAAAGAACGCATTCACCAATGAATGAGAGGATTAGTTTCATTCAATATTCCTTAATTTTCATGGATTAGGAGACTTGTCTCTGTCTGATCTCAATCTTCCAATGAGAGGGTGGAAGAATGTTTCTCACTGATCCTTGGGATGTATGATTTACCCTATAAATCCTTCTGTAAAACTCTATTTAAAGGACATTTTTTAGGACTTATAAATTATTAAATTAAGTTAATTAATTAATTAAATAAAAATGTTCTTGATAAAGGACAGATTATTTGAACTCCTACCACTAACCCATTTTAGTCTACGACTAGGGTAAAACTCAAGCTTCAGATTCAACCTTAATATCACATTTTTGATATGAGCTTCCATTTAAGAGTTATCAAGATTTATTAATGAATATTTACACACTGAATAAAAAATTTATTTAGTATCTTAATAAAATTAATTCATGGAACACTAGACCGTGGAATCGCACTCCATCTCATTGGCTAGCTCCAAAAATATTTCCCAATACATTTCAATGTTTTAAAAGGAAGAAATTGTCATCGAACCCCACAGAATAACTTACCTCATGAGGAATGGGTTCACTCCACAAACCATCATAGTAACCGAGGTTCACACAGAAGTCCATTTTAGTAGAACAATTCCCTTACTAAACTATGTTTTCTCTACATTCTATTCGTATTAATATCTTGATATATAAATCATAAACCAATGCATTGGAGGGAGATATTGGTCCCCCCCCCATCTGTTTTATATTGTTTTAATTTCACCACCATAATTTTTTATAACATAACCGTAATAAAATAATGAAAATAAAACATATTTTTTTCACAATACCATAAAAGATTCACCATATCATAACCCATGAAATGAAAATGGTTTTATAAACATTTTATCTTATCATAACTTTTGAAAAGTAGACAGTTTCATAATCATTTCATAATTTCATCATAGAATAACCAATGAAAATTTTGGAGTTTCATAAAATTTATATCACAATATAAACCATGGAATAGAAACATGATTCATTAACATAATTCTATCATAAACATAAACTATTCATATAAATATTATGAATGGTATCCCTGGATCATATCTCCAGTTATTCATAAATAAATTCAAAAGATTTCATCTTAGTTAAAAATTATTTCAATGAATCATTGAAAATTTTCATGAGTAAAATATCTTTTCATATTTGAAATATACTTCTTAGAACATAAAACATTTTTTTAAATCATGGTTATGGATAAAAAAATATTTCTGACTAAAGAGATAAATAAAGTACGATTTTCTTAAAGGCATGTTCTCAAATATTATATGTACTAAATAGTATAAAATGAAATATTACATGAAAATATAATTAATAATAAAATTATAATAAAATTAATCATTCTTTTATGATATATATCATAGTATTTCATCATTGGAATCATAATCATAAACAATCTTGATAAATGGTGGGATTATAACAAAAATCTCGATCAAATTTTGTGACATTGAATCATAATCCCAGTGAAGGGATATCATTAAATGAAACATTAAAAATAATGAGGACAAATAAATTCATGATATGAAATTTAAATTGGATCTTATATACAAATAATTATATTATATAGGTACATAATTTAATTTATGTCTGAAAGAATTTAAATTGAGACCAAAATCCCTTACCGCTTTCGTAACGTTTGAACTGTAAACACCATTAAAGAGAGATACAAAAATGGATATTTAAATCAAATTTTTTTCTGTTATAATGAGAAAAAAATACATCCATGTGAATTATATACACCATATAAATGAAACATTGGGTTAATATAGCTTGTGTCTCATATAAAATAAAAAATCAGATTGAAATCCTTTACCGTAAGTCACAATTTCCTTAACACTTGTTTGAAAATACTTTATTATAAAAATAAGATTATCATAAATTTTTACAGAACCATAATTATATAAATAATACCATATATTATTTTAATATTTCATTTTATAACCGGTTTATTAAAAATTTCATGTTAAATCCATGTTTTGATAATAACCGCTTTTCTTGGTATATGTTTTGATTTTTTTTATTTTCGGTCCACTAACATTAATCATGGTTAAAGAACATAAAAAATTATAATTATGAAATAATTATCATAATTAATCATTTATTATAATTTTAATACCAATCATGAGTGTTTATTTAGAGAAAAAATGTATGTTATGACCATGGAAACGGTGGGTTGTATATACGCATGAGTAACATTTCCATTTTTTTCAACGATCATTATAGAATGGAGGTAAGTGATATAATATATTTACATATAGATAATAGTTTCAAAAATTCAATATTATTTTTTAAATATACTTATACATATCATATATGTGGTTTGGTGATGAAAAAAGAGAGTCTTGTATCTTTGTTAAGGCGGTAGTCCACAAGTAGAATAACAATGTTATCATACATAAGTGGGTGAAATAGTAATAAATAAAGTGATGTATTAAATTTTCATAATGGTAAATATATAATTACATTCATTATTATTTCATTTATATCACATATATTTATAATTATTGTTTTAGGTGTAATGAAATAGAAAAAATGAATCACATCTCCTCACGAGGAGGTAGTCCGTCGAACACACGAGAGACATTACCATATCCTATATGGATTGAAAAAAAGTATATATATGATATAATTATTATATTTATATTATTATATTATGTATTTCATATATATACTTTAAATTCATCATCATATCAGACTATTAGGGTTGGTAACAGAAAAATGAATGACATTCTTTTGTGAGGTCATAGTTAGTTGGATCCACGAGTGAGGATTTTATAAACCAATTGATATAAATAAATATGGTGTCGGGTCATTAAATTAAAATTAAAAATTAAATATAGGTAAGATACTGATTTTATTATATCAGTATGGTATAATAATAATTAAAGGTGCATGAGGAAGAAATAAAAAAACACTGATTGATGAATGTTTATTCTTGTTCGGGGATCCTCCTTAAAATTGCATAAAAATGATTCTTTGGTTGGACTCAAGTATTAAATAAGGCATCTATGGTGAGATAGATGATGTTTGGATGCAATTTGGGTGATTCCATTTTGAAAAAGTTTGTTTGAAGGTGTGAATAAGGGAGGAGCAGGGTGGCCTTTTATAAGTGAGGTGAGTGACACACTTGTAAATCATTGAAATCAATCAATAATAAAAACACATTTACCATTCCATTAGATTCAAAAATTTTCCATTATCAATAATTGAGGATATATGGTCGAAATATGTGCATATAATGGGTAATGTATAGGTTTTGTGTAATTTTTTCATCTATATCATTTTAGTTTAATCCTAATGGATACCCCATTTTTATAATAAACGCGATAATTAATTTTCTACTATTTTAACTATTCATTTTGGTAAAAAATTAAATTGAAACAATTAATCAAACAGGTTCCAAAGCCAGGAATTCCCATTCTAAATAAATTTATTAAAGAAAAATAGAAAGTGAAATCACAAGGGGGTTTACAAATATGGGAGTAAAAAACCCCATTCATGTACAAATCAACAATTTGAGAACATAATTCCGGGGAAATAAAAGAATATCCAGGGAAGGACTCCCAAAATTACCTCATTGAAAGCACATCCACAACATGATTAGCCTCCCAAAACATATGGGTGAAATGAAGCTAGATGTGTAATTCCCTGACCCTAGTTACCCAGAGTCTATGCATTATTACATCACATTGGAATGATCACAAGGGATCAAATCTCTAAAGATCGATTAGTTTAGTATCCTTGCAAGTACTAGATACATTAATAAGTTTTACATTACATTATGAACTGAAAAACAACCACATTGTGTCTCCTTTTAAAACTCTTATATCCCAAAGCCTATTCCTACAGGGTAATCGTAGTATACTTCTTCACATCCTAGAAAAAATAAAACATAAGAAAGGGGTGAGCTCAGATGCTCAGTAAGGATAAAAATATAGCGGAAACTAGTATAAATAAGCATAACAATTTAAGGCAATGTGTATGACTAAAACACAAGGATTTTAATCATAAACATCAACATAATATTTCAAGGATAAATCATGTAATTCCATTTACATATTCACATTGATATTATAATAGTCGAATAATTACAGGAAATATCAATATACAAATTCATAATGATGGAATGCATAATTTCGGACGTCATAAACACATAGTCAAGGCCCCGTGCAAAGACTAAATATAATATTTTGTCAATCCCTTGTTCCAAAACAATAGTTTTTCTCATGAGACCTACCGATTCATCGAGGAGCTATAACGGGCTCCACCAGTCCCTTAATATGTCCAATGCATTCCACATATGAAAATGTTGAACCATAAAATAAATATTCATATTAAAACTAGAATAAAACATGTAAATACTTTCTCTATAAATCATGAATGGTATAAAAATAACACATCTATAGTCAAACATATCACAAAACCTTTAATAAAATATTGAAATTGTATCATAATAAACCAACCTCAAACAATTGTAAAATCCATTAAAGGATGTTGACATAGATGAAATCAAAACTATTTGAGAGAAACTTCTCTTTCAATTTTGAGATCATTTAAATTTCAAAAAATTACAAAATAAAACATTTAGTTCTAAAATATTCGTATAATATTGTACGTGAATCTTTGAAGATGATATAACGATGGGAAATAGCCGCACCCACCGTATATGTTAAAAAACATTCTTAACTTAATTTGTCGAAAATATCATAAAGTACATTGTTTGGAAAATGACGAAAATATTCCATTCAAAACATTTTCCATAATATCAAACAAGGGTATAACTTAATTTAACCCATATTATAGGAAATAGTAAAAATGTTTTGGAATTAATTTTTATGAAACACAGATGTGCATGATAAAGAAGTCTCATTAGATACTTACGTATAAACAACCTCGGATAAATAATGAAATTGTAAATTTAACCATTACCTTGTACTTTTCCTTGGTCATGGGTATGTTAACCTCCTCTATAATAGTTTCATCTTTTTTATTAAATTATAAAAGAACTATATTTATAATTATGATATCATATATTATCTTTTAATATTGTTTTGTTAATAATAATTTAGTAGTATCATTATTTCAAGTGTTAACTGATTCATTTTCCTTTATATGTTTTTTTGTGTGTAAGTAATTTTTTTTATATATAGGTTGAACATTATTCATATTTATAATAATATTATGTTCTTAAACATTATTTTTTATCATAAAATTAAATTTATTTGTGAATGGTTATGATGGGGAATGAATCTCATCACGTTCGTGGAGACGGTAACCCGTGCATACACACGAGCGACCATATCATTCTATTGATTGTGAAATCATATATAATTGGATTTATTATCATATATAAATAATCATTAAATTGTTATATTTATTAATTACATCAATTATATATCATTATTATACCCATCCAAATAATGAAATGTTGAATAAAAAATTACACCACAACGTGGAGACGGTAAGCCGTACGTACGCACGTGTGGTGAATTTTTCATTCATAGGATGCTTATAATAATGAATATTTTTGTACCATATTTATAATAACATATCATTATGTATAATTTACTCGAGTTATTTTGGTATGGAAAAAAAAGAAATAGGATGTGGAAGAAGAAGATAACTTTGAAAGAGGTGATGAAATTATTTCCTCTTCTTCGGGTGCTTCATTTTGATTTGATCAAAAGGACTTAATAGGATGGATTTCTGATCAAAAAAGGACTCTAGGATAAAGTGAGGGTGGTTTGGAGGATATTTGGTCATGGTTGGACAAGCCAAATGGCTTTGGAGGTGTTATTTTATGAAAAGGGAAAGTACCCTTTTATAAGAGAGGTGAGGGTCACCTTAGGAAAATTATGAAATATTATTTTATTATACAACTATATTCAGTTATTAATGGATAAAAAATAATATATATAGAGGAAAAGGTGGGGATAGGTATAAAAAATATCATCCAATAGGTTTTAGACTCGATGAGTTCACCATATTAACCTTATATTTTAGATCTAACTCTTAGTTAAATAGTTTAAATTTTACCATGTATTCTTTTATTATTATAATAACTGGTTAATAAAACTACTATAAAAATATAAAAGGACCCCAAGTGGTTAATTACTGATATATGTAACCATATCTAAATCATATTTCCAAACCTTATATTTTTTGGAATATTATATCAATTAATAATATAGTATTTGTTTTGAAAACTCAGGTCAATTTTGACACTATTTAGTATTTTGTTTTCTGTTAATGTCGTAACAACATTATCAATTCGAAAAAAATATATTTAATCAACCCTAACATGTCATATTAACCTAGAAAATTCTTTTAATACATCAAAAGTCTCAATTCAAAATTATATAAATATTTATATTATCAATTATTTTAATCGTTCAATAATAATGTAATTATTGCATCATCATTGTGTCATAAATAAATTTAATTATTTAATGTATAAAAATTATAAATAATTATACCATTATGTAGGAAATATTTTTATCATTCTAAAGAATATTTATATTCGAACTTATCTTATGTATGACCCTATATTAAAAATGTTTTAATTATTAAACATTGAATTTAACACTTTAAACTCTTCTTTAAAAATAATAATAATTAATGTCCAGATCTAATCCAAGTGGACCAAAAGGATCATAATTTATTTTCATAAAGATGAATTTGGCAGACATACACTTATCCAATAGAACCAGAAAATGTGTTATGGTAATTATAATATCATTTTTACCATTAATTACCCTATTCTCTTTTAACCGTGGTAAATAAAATTCAAAATTTACTATTCACCAAAAAATACTTTTATCTCATTGAAGCAAATTTTACATACTGATTTGAATAATATCTCTCGGATTATTTAAATTCAAATCATAGAATCTGTAAAATTATGTTTTATGGAAATTTGTAAATGTTCCTAGAAGATGGGTAAAAGACGATAAAAAGTTCATTAAAATTTTATACATCTAATTTTATTATAAAATGAATCTAGTGAATTACATTGAACATATATAGGTATTATGTATCTATTTTTACTTAAAATAAGTTTAAATAAAATAAATAATTATTTAAATAAAAATTCATTTTTAAACAATAACGTTGTGTTTTTCACTATTCATAAAAAATTTAATGTTTTCGGAAAAATATAGAAAATTCACCCCAATCAAATTTTGATATTCCAAATCCAAAAATGAAGACCATTTCGAAAAATAAAATTTATAATATTTCAAAATGTGTGAATTACTATTCATAACGGCTAGTTTGATTAGTCGTGGTGTGTTAGAACTTGATGTTGCGTACAACGCAAGTTATTGCATTATTCAAAGAGAAGCGTACTGTGGAAGCTTGGGTTGTTACATTATCCCCTTCTTCATATAATTTCTTCCTTGAAATTTATAGAATATTAATTCATAAAAATATTAGGGTGGTTCTTCATCATAAGTTCCTCAGGATCCCACGTTGCATCTTCCATATTATTTTTCTCCATAGATCTATTACCAGATGAGTCGTTCGGTTTTTCAACACATGTTCTCTAGTATCAAGAATCTTGAAATTCTATTCACAATAATATATATTGGGTTCCAGTTCTATTTCATCATTGGTGAGTACATGCATTGGGTCTAGCATGTATTTTCTCAACAGTGATACGTGGAACACATCATGAAATTTGGAAAGACTTGGCAGTATTTTCAAATGGTATGCTACAACTCTAATTAATTCTAGATTCTTCAAAGGTCATATGTACCTGGGACATAATTTTCCCTTTTTACTGAATCATATAACAACCTTCCATGAAGATACCTTCAAGAAAACATGATCACCTACTTGAAATCCCAAATCCTTCCTTCGATTATCGGCATATCTCATTTTCCTACTTTGAGATGCTTTAATGTGGGTTTGGATAATATTCACCTTATACATTGTTTCCTCAACATGTTCTAGGCCTAAAGGTTATCTTTCACCAATATCATCCCAACAAGTTGGTCTGCGACATCTCTTTTCATATAACTCTTTATATGGTTCCATTTGAATACTTGAATGGAAGCTATTGTTATAGGAAAATTCTACCAGAGTTAGATACTGATTCCACGTACCTTGAATGTCAAGTGAGAATGATCTCAACATGTATTCTATGTTTTGAATAGTCCATTCTGATTGTTCAAGTGGTAATTATTAAAGTGGTAAATTCAACATGAACTCTATGAAGTATTACAAATTCATTAATATACAGTCTTGCTAAATGTTCAAGTGGAAAATGTTCTCTTATAGTAAGAAATTGTGATGACTTGGTAAGACAATCACCAATGACCCATATTGTACAATTCCTCATAAGAGTATTTAGTATCCCCATGAAAAAGTCATTCATAATATCATCTCATTTCCAATCAAGTATGGTAAGAGGTTTCATGACTCCTCTAGGATGCAGTCTTTCATCCTTCACCTATTGAAAACCCATACATCTTGACACATAATCAGCAATTTCCATCTTCATTTTGTCCCACCAAAAATGTTCCTTCAAATATATTTGCATCTTAGTTCTACCAGAGTGTATAGTGAAATTGGAGCTATGGGCATCATCCAACAGTTCCCTTTTCTGATTAGGTATATCGAGAACACAAAGAGTTATCCAAGATTTCGAAATTCCATCATCATATATTAATTCAATCAATCTCCCATCATTCACAACATTTTTCTTATTTTGAAACTCCTACTCATCAGTCTAGGAACATTTTATCCTTTCTAGTAAATATGGTTTGACAACCATTTGAAGAATTATTGATGGTTCACCTTCCATTATTATTCCCATATCCATCTTTACTAGATCCATCAACATAGGATCCCTTTCAACTATCATCTTGTTAAAAAATCCAAGATCCTTTTTTTCAAATCATCTTCCACCTTATTTACCTTCCTCGGGTGGTATTGTAGAGTAGAATCATAATCTTTGAGATGTTCAAGCCATCATATTTGCTTCATGTTGAGTTCTTTCTGTTAGAAAATATACTTCAAACTCTTTTGATCAGTATAAATCTCACATTTTTTACCATATAGATAATGTATCCATATCTTCAGAAGAAATATTATATCTAATAACTCAATATCATGAGTGGGATAGTTTTTTTCATGAATTTTTAGCTGCCATGATGGATAGTAAATAACACTTTAATTATGCATAAGGACACAACCAAGTCATTCCTTTGAAGCATCAATACAAAAAACAATCCCTTCATTCCCCAATGGTAGAGTTAATATAGGATAATTGACCAATATTCTCTCATGTTCTTAAAGAAATTATTCACACTCTTTTTTCCAAACAAATTTAAACCCTTTACGTTTGATCTTGGTTAATGGGTTATCTAATCAAGAAAAATTCTGGAAGAAATGCTGAAAATAACCTTCTAAACCAATAAAACTGTGTACCTTGGTTATACTCATCGGTGCTGGCCATTCTTGTATTTCTATTATTATAGAAGGATCAATAGATATTCAATCCTTGGATACAATATTTCCTAGAAAAGAAATATCTTAAACTCATAATTCACACTTGATAAACATACCATATAATTAATTTCTTCTATGAGTCTTTAGAATAATGCAAAAGTGATATTCAAGGTCTTTATAAATTTTTGATTATAAAAAGGTATCATCAATAAACACCTCTACAAAGACATCAAGATATTCCTTGAAAACTCTATTCATTAGAACCATGAAGAGAGATGGTGCATTAGTCAGTCTAAAAGACATTACTGTAAACTCGTAATCCCCATAACTGGTTTGAAATTCTTTCTATAGAATGTATTCCTCCTTCACGCACACCTAATGATATCCCGATCAATGTTCAATCTTTGAAAAATATTGAGCTCGAGGAAGTTGATTGAATAAATCATCAATGTGAGGCAGGGGAGATTTGTTATTTATTGTTATAGCATTGATCTCCCTGTAGTCAATGCACAAACTCATAGATCCATCTTTCTTCTTAACAAAATGAATACTGGCACCCCTTGGAGAAACACTAGGGCTAATAAATCATTTATTACTCAATTTCTCTAGTTGTTACATTAGTTCCACTATTTCTAAAGTGACCATTCTATAAGGGTTCTTATATATGGGTCTAGAACCAGAAATTAAATCAATGGAAAACTAAATTTCTCATTCTGGAGGATGTCCAGGTAAATCCTCTAGAAACACAAAAACATATTCTTGTAAAATAGGTGCATCCTAAATTTGAACATTCTTTTCCCCTCCAATAGTTTTTTCATTCTATTCTCCACTAATAATTGAATTTACTAGAGCTAATGGGTATAGATCTAGATAAGAATCAGATATTGACATTTCTGCCCTAAAGATAAGGTATTCATTATAATCATCCAAAATAATTTTAACCTCCTTATTACAATAAATTTTTATATCTTGGTCATAATTCCAATCAATACTAAGGATTATATCAAATTCAATCATGGGTATGACTATGATATCAGTATAAAAATCATGTTTACTTTCCCTAATGGGAATATATTAAGAAAACAATGTTGCAATGATAATTTCCTTAAGAGTTTTTACTGAAAATTCCCATGTTAAATAAAATTGTAAATATCTAATTTTCTTTACAAACTAGGAAGATATGAAAAAATGCAATGATCTAGAATCAAATAAAGCATTGGATAAATTTGGGAAAACCATTAAATTATCTGCCAGCATGTCATTCGAAGCTTCAACCTCAGCAGTAGTGATCACATAAGCTTGGCCTTGCTCCATTGTACTTTTCTGAGATATGTTTCCTTGGTGCTAAGTACATTAATTTCCATAATTCCTCATTTCTCTACAATTGTAGCATTGAACATTGAAAGCCTATTTCCTTCCCTTTCAATCATGAACATGGTGGCCTTTTTCACCAATCTTGAAACAGACTCGCATTCCCTTCAGGAAAGTACCGGGGTGTTTATTCCCAAATTTAATACATGATGGAAATTGAACTTTTCCTTTCTTCCCCTTATTTCCATTTCCAGAGTGTTCAGTAGATCTCTTCTTCTCCTACATTGCTTTAATGTCATAAGGCTTAGAGAATTCCTTTTCTTTCTTGAAGGAACAGGAGACAATATCTTTATATGATGAGAAGGATTGAGAGACTAATGCTCAATAAATAAATGGTTTTAACCCATAAAAGATTCAATCAATCATACTCCTTGTGTTACATATATAATCTGCATCATGTCATGCTAACCTTGGAAAGTTATCCTCATGCTTTGCGACATTCTCATACTCCTTTTTCCTTAACTTAGCAATTGTCTATCCATATCTTCTAGATGGTCACGAGGAATGTATTTTTCTAAGAAATTCTCTTTAAACTACCTCCATTCCATATTTGATACTTCATCATCTTCCTTTGTGTTTTGAATCAATGAACACCATTGATCTGCATCTCATGTGAGGTGACAAACTTCCATGAAAACTTTTTTCCTTTCTATACTCCCCAAATCATGAAATATTTTTTCTAAGGAGCATATCCACTGCTCAGAAACAAATTGATTTGTAGTACAATTGAATGTTGGGGGTTTTTGCCTCATGAAGTGGTCTAACATTGATCTTCCATGTTGTGGATCAGGGTGATCAATACGATTAAAGATATTATTCATAACCCGTGTGAGTTGTCCCTGTATGTTTATAAGATGTTAAGCACCAGTTGTATCACCAGCTCCACTATATTTATGTTGAGTATGAGTAAAATCCCTACCTGGAGTACGTACGTTGATACGGTTTTCATTCATTCCATGAGGCTCCATTTCTAAACAATTCCATACACTTGAATTGTTTATGAATTGCAATACCAAATTCCAAAATAATAAAATACCTAACATAAATTGAACAATTTATGCATATAATCCCTAATCATAAAGAAATATTTTATTTTAGGAAGTATTTACTCATAAATCATTCATAATGGTTTGTAAAAAAATGTGAATTATCATAAAAATATCCCCCATGAGTGTCGTAGCCAAGAGTTTAGTAAGGCATGTTATTATGTACCAGGATACCCCTGGTCAAGCCTGAAACTTCTTTTCAGAGTTTTCAATCCAACGTACATATATTCTAGAGCTTAATATACATGCTCGTATCTAGACAGGGATGTATTTCTTGAAAAATATAAAAAAAATATCTGCATTAACAAAATTCTATGATGTTCTTCTATACTAACCCTCAAAGTCTATCTTAGGGTAATGTTCTCTAATCATATTTTTTCTAAATCTAGTTTCTGAGGATTGTACTAAAGTCTCTTTGATAACAACTGTAACTCCTTGACCCTAGTTACTCATATTTTGTGCAATATTACATCACATTTGCATGATCACAAGGGATCAAATCCTGAAATACCAATCTATTTAGTAGCTTTTGGATGTACTGGATAAATTCATAAGTTTTATATTACATTATGAAGTGAAATAAAAACAATATTGTTTCTCCTTTTAACACTCTTATATCCCTTATCCTATTCCTTCTTTTTAATCATAATATACCTCTTCGCATCCTGGGAAAAATAAAACATAAGAAAGTGGTGGGCTCAGATTCTCGGTAATGATGACAATATAGTGGAAACTATCTTAAATAATCATAAACATTTAATTCAATGTATAAGACTAAAAAATAATCCTTTTAAACATAAACACTAGCATAATATGTCAAGGATAAATCAAATAATTCAATTTAATTATTCACATGGATATTGTACTAGTCGAATAATCACATGCAATCTCAATAGAAAATTTCATAATGATGGAATGCATAATTTCGGACATCATAACCAAATATTCAGGGCCTTGTCCCGAGAATGCAAATATGATTTAGTCAAGGCCTTGTTCCAAGACACTAGTTTGACTCCTGTGACCAACCAATGTATTGAGGAGCTATAAAGGGATGCACCCGTCACTTACTAAGTCCAAAGTAATCCTCATATGAAAATGTTGTGACATAACATAATCATTCGTATTAAAACTAGCATATGAACTGTTAATAATTTAACCATAAAACATGAATGGTATAAAAATAACACATACATAGTCAAAAAAATCACAAAACCTTGAATACAATATGGAATATTGTATCATAATAAATCAACTTCCAACAAGTGTGAAATCCACTAAAGGATGTTGACATAGATGAAATCAAAACTATTTGAGTGAAATATATCTTTCAATTTTAAAATCATTTAAAAGTCACATAATTTAAAATAAAACATTTATTTTGAAAATATTGTTATAATATTGTAATGGATTCTTCAAAGATGTTATAATTGTGAAAAATAGTCACACCCTTCCTATACGTTAAAAAAACATTATTACCTTAATTTGTCGAAAATGTCATAAAGTACCTTGTTTTGGAAACGATGGAAAGATTCCTCTAAATTTTTTTAAAAAAAAATCAATCAAGGATATAAATGACTATAACACATATTATAAGAAATAGTAAAAATAATTTGGAATATCTTTTTCAGAAACAGGGATGTGGATGATAAAGAAGTCCCAGTAGATACTTGTGTATAAACAACCTCGGATAAATAAAGTGACTGTATAATTATCCTTACCCTATACTTTTACTTGGTCTAGGGTATGTTAAACTATGGTATAATAGTTAAAACATTGTTATTAAATTATACAATAACAATATTCATAATTAGGATATCATATAAGATCATATAATATTTCATTGTTAATAATATTTCAGTAGTATCATTGTTTCGGGTGTTAACTGGTTAATTTTCCTTTATATGAATTGTTACGTAAGTAATGTTTGCTATGGATAGGATGTAATTTATTTATATCCAAAATTATATTAGGTTCTTAAACATTATTTTTAATCATAAAATGAAAATTATTCTTTAATGGTTACGATGGGGAATTAATCTTATCGCGTTCGTGGAGACGGTAATCCGTACGTACGCACGAGCTACAATATCATTATATTGAGGGTGAAATCATATGTAATTGGATTTAATATCATATATAAATAATAATTAAAATTTTATATTTACTATTTACATCAATTATTAATAATTATTATAACCATCAAAATAATGAATTGTTGAATAACAAACTATACAACGACGTGGAGACATTAAGCTGTACATAAACATGTATGGTGACTTTTTCATTCATATGATGGATAGAATAATGAATATTTTTTTACCATATTTATAAGAACATATCTGTATTCATAAGGTACTATAGTTATTATTTTGGTATGGAAACAACAAATAAAGAGGGAGTGGAAGAAGAAGATATGTTTGAAAGAGGTAATGAAATTATTACCTCTTCTTCGGGTGCTTCCTTTTGATATGATCAAAAGGTCTCCATAGGTTGGATTTTTTATCGAAGGAAGGACTCCAAGATGAAGTGAGGGTAGTTGGGAGGATATTTGGATAGGTGTTATCCAAGACAAATGTCCTTGCAGGTGTGACATTGAGAGAAGGGGAAGTACCATTTTATAAGAGAGGTGAGGGTCACCTTAGGAAAACATGAAATATTATTTTATTATACAGTCATATTCGGTTTATAATGGATCCAAAAGGATTTATTTATAGGATAAGGCTGGTATGGATCTAAAACCTCCCATAAAATTAGTTTTAGATAGGGTTGGGTCACCATATTAACCTTATCATTTAGATTTAACTCTTAGTTAAACAGTTTAACTTTTACTATCTATTCTTGTATTCTTATAATAAATCATTAATAAACATACTATAAAAATCCAATAGAACCCTCAAGTGGTCCATTAATGATATATCTAACCATATCTAATTACTTATGCCAAACCTTATACTTTTAGGAATATTATATCAATTAATAAAATATTATTTGTTTTAAAAACTCATTAATGTCAATTTTTACACTATTTAGTATTTTGTTTTAGTGAAAGTCATAAAAACAATATCAATTCAAAAAAAAATTTAATAAACCATGACATGTAATATTAACCTATAAAATTTGGTGAATACATCAAAAGTCACAATTTACAATTATATTAATATTTATAATATCAATTATTTTAATCATTCAATAATAAGTTAATTTCTGCATCATCATTGTGTCCTAAATAAATTTAATTATATAATGTATAAAAATTATAAATAAAATAACATTATGTATGAAATCATTTGATATTTATAATTAATATTTATAGTCAAATTTATCTTATGTATAACCCTATATTAAAAATGTTTTCATTATTAAACTTTGAATTTAATACTTTTAGCTCTTCTTTAAATAAAATAATAATAAATGACCTAATCTAATAAAATTGGACCAAAATAATCATATTTTATTCCTAATGTTTATTTTGGTCTAAATACATTTATCCACTAGAATTAGGAAATGTATTTGGGTAATTATAATATCATTTTTACCATTAATTACTCTATTTACATTTAACCATCGTAAATAAAATTCAAAATTTATTATTCACCATAATTTATTTTTATCTTATTGAATCAAATTTTACTTAATGATTTCAACCATGTCTCTCCTATTTTTATATTCAATTCATAGAAGCAGTAAAATTACGTTTTATGGAAATTTGCAAATGTGCCTAGATGATAGGTAAAAGACGGTAAAAAGTTCAATTAAATTTTATACATCTATTCTTTTTATAAAATGACTCCAATGATTTATATTGAACATATATAGGTATTATGTATCTATTTTTACTTAAAATAAATTTAAATAAAATAAATACTTCTTTAAATAAAAAGTTGGTCTTAAACAATAATGCAGTGTTTTTCAGTATTCATCAAAAAAATTATTGTTTTTAGAAAAATACCAAAAAATCACCTTAAGATAATTTGGATATTCCAAATCCAAAAATGAAGTCCATTTTGAAAAAAAATTATAAAATTTCAAAAAGTGGGTATTAAAATTCATAACGGCTAGTTTGATTGGTCGTGGTGTGTTAAAACATGAAGTTGCGTACAACGCAAGATATTGCATTATTCAATGATATGCGTACCGTGAGAGATTGGGGTATTATAGGATGTGCTCAAGAATCCGAATACAGTCAATCCGGGAAGGAATCATTTTCCATGGTACCAATCTGGATCGAGTATTTAAGATGTGAACCACTATGGTCGAGTCAGATTCCGACCAAAAGTTCCTCCATCAATAATGAGTGGAATAACATATTTTTTTGATCATAGAATATAAATCTACTTCAATAGACATGAAATTTCCAACGAAGTGGTGAAAACGACATATAATGATGCCCCAATGAGTTTGGAAGACACCACCACATCCAGAAAGTCCTGGTTCACCAAAATCTGTCCCGCCAACATTCACATTCATCCATCCTCAAATAGGTGGAAACCACCTAATAGATTTAAGAATAAGAGTTTTTTTATTCTTCCAGTTACACCAATGTTCTCAGAATAACCAAGTCAATAATGTCATTTTTCATAGTTCCAGCATGAAATTTGGAGGCATTAAGATCAACTTTAAGAAATGTGAATAGTCTGTCATGCAAGGATGGATGTTGTCCCTAAAAACAATGGAATTAATGGCTATCCATGTCACTTTTAAGACAACAGCAATAATTGCGATGAACATCTCCCCAATATTCTCACTAAGTTATGCATGATGGAAAGATTCCATCATTAGCTAATTTCCATGAAAATCAATCTTCACACCAAAGGAATCCTACAAGTGTGACAAGAACCTTCAAGATAAGATGCACGGGAAAAAGATACGAGAGATATACTTCTATACCCGAATACTTATGGAACAGGCTGATGCCAATTGGATTCCAGTTTTTTGTAGTAGACTGTGCAATGACAACCTATTTTTCTACAGCCTTCAAAGCAGTAGGTAACATGAGGGTGCAATGCATCAGACTCAAAACATACTTATCCACATAGGAATAGATGATTCATCATCAAACATGTTCATGTTGCATTCCCTGTATGGAAAGCACCAATTGGTGTTTGGAGTTCAAACCAGGGTGTCAGCATCAGTGTAAATATGGACATGATGTTTGAGGATTGTTTCCATAAGTAGGCATCTCGAAAAATTAGCAGATGATGTTGCATTAGAAATAGTAAGGTTCTTCATGTAACGAGTCACCGTAATTAGTTCATTAAGGGGTTTTCCCATCCAAGGTGTAGACCAATCATTGGGAGTGTATTTCTTACAAACAATCTATTTTGAGTAGTACATGAGCTCCAAATATGAATGTCTGTGTGATGGACATATAGAGGTGAAAACATGTATGTAAAATCCATTCTGCAACTTTCCAAAAACCTATGGGAGATGAATTCTAGAGAGAAGTCATTGGATGTGATTAAGTTCCATGTGAATTTACTAACAAAGGCATTAGTGAAGATCATAGGATCCTTGACGGCCATTCCCCCCATGTCAATGGGATTTATAAAATGCATCCAAGAAACAGTGATGATTTTCCTCTCATGAATGGATCAAATCCAGAAAAAATTTCTTATTAAAGCTTGAAACTCCATGAGTAGATATCTAGGCTATCTATATATAGAGTCGGCATAAACAAACATTGAGGTGATCGCCAGACTTAAAAGGCAGTCCCTCCCCAAATGATACATGTTTACCCTTTCCATGTGGCCATCTGGGAGATAATATTTTATGAAATGTTTTATAGGTAGTTTATTTTCAGCCTTCCACATAAAAGGAGAACCCCCGGATAGTTGAAATGGAATGTCCCGTTTTTTACTCCATGATTCCTGACAATTTTATTTTGCTTGTGGAAAGTCATACCATCTCCAAAAACCACAAAATATTTTCTCTAGCTTATAGAATTACTAGAGACCTCCTCATAATGAGAAAATATCTTATGGACACACAAAATAGTTCCTCTGCCAACCTATCCAACCAGGAGGATGTCATCAGCACAGAGAATTTGTGATGGTGAAAAGAGTTTCCAGCCAACTTTCATTTTCTAATAAAGACCATCCTAAACTAGATCATTTGGGAAAACACTTAAATAATAATTATCCATGGAAAAAAGCCATCCAGATAATGGGTCACCTTTTCTGACATGTTGGGAGCATTGAAAATAACCTATTGGGGACTTATTGATAAAGATGGAAAGTATAGAATTTTTGAAAATTACATGGACCAACTTAATGAAATATTTGGAGATTCCATGTCTCTTAAAAGTTGAAAAGATAAAGTCCAATTTAATAATATCAAAAGACATTGAGATATCCATGTTGAGTGAAAAGCTACCATGCCCCACTTTTCTACTTATTATAATAACACTCAGAAGCAGTGAATATACAATTTTGAATGCATCTTCAAGAGAAAAAACCACATTGTTTATGGGTGACAACATTATTGGAAATGGTCCTAAATCTAGAGGCCATAATTTTAATATTGATCTTGGGTATGGTGTTCCCAATGTATATTGTCCTGAAGTTATTAATATCTAGTACATTGTCTTTCTTTGGAAACAAATTAATGAAGCACACATTCACACACGAGGTATCGAGGCATGAGTAAAAAACAATTTTGCAACACTGATAACATCCTGGTGCACAGTGTCCCAGTTGAACCTGATGAATTTATTGGTAAACCAACTAGGGCCTACCACACTGTCAATATTTAGAGAAAATAGAGCATTCTTGATATCACATTCAAGAGGATCATCAACCAACATCTTATTTTACTACTCCTCAATGGTAATATTAATATTGAAATGAATTATTTAAGTAAAATTCTCATTCCCACCTGAGTATAATCATTCAAAATAACTAACTAATGCATTTGAAATAAAAAACATAGAGTTGAAGAGAACTCCATTAATTTCCAGAGATGTGACACCTTTTCATATATGTATCTCCCTATGCAGTCAGTGAAACAATTTGGGGTTTCTATGTCCCTATTGTAGCCATCAGATATTATAGTGGCTTCTGGACAGCCTTTCCTTTAGATGAAGCAAGTAATCAAGATGACAAAGAGCCCAAACATCATCCCTAGAAAGAGAATCCTATAACTGGTTATCATTCTGACATTAAAGAAGTCTTTGTTCATGTATGGTCCTGAAAAATCCGCAAAGAAGAATGATGATTCCCTTTAACTCAAGACAAATTCTACCCAATTCCCCCCTCAAAGGATTGGGCAAATGTGGAAAAAACTCAAGGATGGAAAAGGAGGAACCGGTCCGTGGATCGGTCTAATGTTAGCGACGCACGGCCGGTTCTGCAAAGCGTCCCTCCTCCGAGGACCATCGTCGTTCGCGGAATGGAGGTAGAGATCCTCCGCGGGCGCGAAGCAGGGCCGGAGCCAACCCGGTTCACCATCATGAACTGCCCCCAGTCGTGGACTGCATCGACGGATCCGAACCGCCTCGGTCGTTCGCGAAATAGAGGCGGAACCCTCCGCCACCGCGAAGCTCTCCCTGAGTTCGGTTAACGGAGGAGATGTGCTCGGTGCCCACCGTGAGACATGGATTGACCAGGTCAGCCGCAAACCGGGTTTTCGGTCATGGGCCTCTACAAAAGGTTCTGTGTAAACACAGATATATCTCTTCCCCCATTTTATAAAAGGAGACCGAGGGTGAAGTGGAGGGGATCAGATTTAGAGGGATTGGAGATTCGGAAGGAGATCAGTCGAATGAAGGCTTAGTAATTCACAAACAGTGAAGTTCCAATTCGCAAACTACAGTAGGTATGAACCTGGGAATGAATCAATAAAGAACTTGAAAACTCATAATAACTTGGTGAACCGCAAACCTAAAATAACAAAGAAGGAAAACCGCGAATGATGCCCCCTCTGCGGATGAATTCCCCACAGACCATGGAGTTTATGCCTCTTTTCCTATCCGTCGCACCGCGTAGCACCCTCCTTTGCGAGCGAAGCCCTGACATAAGAAACTCCAACCGGCAGCGCCCTTGGTTGCCGCTGCTCGCATGGATCCATCCGCGAACCACCCTGGTTCGCGGATTGAACCCGAAGCTGCGAACCACCCTGGTTCATGGGATTCCCGCCACTCCGCAAACTACCCTGGTTCGCGGGATACCAATCAGTCTGCGGACAACCCTGGTTCGTGGATGTCTTCTCCAACCGTGTGGCACTTCCATACATGAAGGGCTCCACCACCCATACCACTAGGTGGGTCACCAAGTACTTCGGTGTTCCCTTTCCCCGAGCTAGATAAAATTCTTTCTGATCCTACCTAATCCCCAAGGATTCCTTCATATGCTTACTCATCGGCCCCGAGCTGAGGCCTCCACCAGAGCCGCCAAACCCATGTGGTGTAACCTTCAAGCGCATGAGCGCACCGCTTTGAGTTCACATACCCACGGTAAGAATAGGTGAACGGGTTTCCCCAACCCTTGAGCAGATTCCCGAAGCATTTCTGGGTTCACATTCCCACGGTAATGTGGAGTCTGAGCTTAAGAGTCCCCATTCTACCCCTCTACTTGTTAAGGGCTCTTCAGGGGTAGTAAAATACCCATCCGAAGGAAGCCCTTATTCACTGAAACAGAGGAGACGAGCACAAGAGCACCCCCCTTCCCTCTCCAGGTGCGCTTTGTCATGCCCGGGAGTCCATCTCGATGTAACCCCGACCTTATGGGTTGATCCTTGCGAAAGCCCCACTCCACTTCTCACGGACACACCTTTCGCGACGTGATCATCTGGTCCTTTCTACCTCTTGTTTCTCACACAAAGCATGACTCATGTGGGCTTCGAGTAAGCATTGACCATGACATCCTCTTATGGGCCTCCTTAAAGTGTAATCCCCACTTATTCGAACTATGAGGACTTTGATTCACCACCACAGGGATACGTAGGAAGCCTCCATGATGTCCAAGACCACCACCCATCGGACCCCCGGTCCATCTTCACGTCGGTTCTATAACACATGGGTGAACTACGGGGACTTTGATCCATGCTAAGGCATGGTAGGTTGGAATCCTCCATGAGGTCCAAGCCCACCACTCGGTCGTTGCTTCATGGCGAGTTCCACCATTGTCCAGCATGACGTTAAACTGTATGCCCCCGTCCAGCATGACGTTAAACTATACACCCAAACTACGTTGAATTTGATCCCTATCTCCCAGGTAGGGTATGTAGGAAGCCTCCATAAGATTCAATCCCAACAACTGGTCAATCTGACTATCTTCACAGGGGTCACCGCACCGTTGTTAGTGCCGCTTCAATGAGTCCAGACTCCTTGGGGTCATTAATCCAATGAGGGATGGTAATCCTCGGGCCTAGATGATTCCGAACCCCTATGTTCAGTTGACCATTTCCCACCAGGGTTAAATCCGTGCATACTATGTTTGGGTATAAACCAAAGTTTCGTGAACATATGAATATGTATTAAATCTATAAGACTGTCCTGGAATAGGCAATAATTCCCCCCAAAAAGGTGTGATGAGCCCGACTTCCCATCCTCTCGACCAATGTGAGTTCTTCAGCATCGTCGGCCAAACCACCTGGCAGACGCCTATCTTTGGAAATCAGGTCCACATATCATTGGATATGGAACCATTGGGCGTTTCGAAACGAAGACCGGTGTACTCGACTTTGGTAATCGAGCGGGGCTCAGCCATCCGTGAGATCGACAGTCGGGCGCGTTTGTCCTCCATCTCCTTGAAGGGGGAAATAGATCGAAACAAAAAATGGTGAACCCGACGTGAATATTTAACCAAGCATGACATATTTAACCTAATCCCACCCAGTTCCCCTTATACTCTCATGGAGGGCCATGCATGGTCATTAATTACGCATGGGATCATGAGATGCTGCTTTGACAGTTTTGCTATTTGTATTTGTTAAAATGTTTTATAGGTACCTTCAGAAATCCCTTAGATCCAATGGAGTCACGAATATTATCGCAAGCACGTGCTTCCAACAATGCAAGGACCGGACATCCTCACCTACGGAGGACCCTATCACCCACCCAGCGTCTTCAGCGCTGGGTCTCAGATGCGTTGATCCGAGAATACCACCTGAACGGTACTCTCCCAATGGTGGAGGCGGCCATGCACACCCTCTAATCTACCAGAACACATCAGTATCCTGCCTAGAAGGGGCCACAGAAGCAGATCCAGACAACCCCTATTGCCGTCTCAAAATGTTTTGGGAGTCTGTCCCCGGAATGGGACAATGCGTACCTCCCTTATCTTAGGAAGGCAGATGTGGTGGACGTTGAGGACTTCATCCCTGCCGAACGGGGGTTCCACACCAAGGCCCCCGCCGGAAGGTGCCTTCACGGTCACGCCACGACCCAATATCCTCTCGCCAGGGAGGACATCACCCCGAGGATTCAGGTCCACGCTCCCCGATCTCCGGCCCCTCGGACCGCACAAAGAGGGCGGAAAACGTACAATCTGGGACCGGTCATCACCCTGGTCCCTGAGGAGGTGCTCCGCTTCCCAGCCACGGAGACGTACCAAGAATAGGCACCTATAGATATTCGCTCCTCCCAAGCTCGCCATCCAGACATGGCGGCATCATACGAGCCGGCACACATCCCCGCCGAGCATCATCAAGCTCGTCGCTCACACAGGACGACATCTACCCGGCATGCACCTCTCCCTGCCAAGGGTCGTGAAGCCCACCATCCTGACATGGTGGCGACCCAACGTCTGCAGGACCAGCTCCTAGCAGATGATTCTCGCGCCCTTCATCTCGACATAGCGGCGACTAGAAAATCCCACCACCTAGATGTGACGGTAATTAATAGGCGGGCACATCTCTCCGCCGATAAAGGCCACCGGCTCGATACGGTGGGAAACCAACAAATGAAGGGCCAGTTCCCTGTGGATGCAAGTAAAGTCTGCCACCTCGATGTGGCGGCAAATGGAGAGATAAACCAACGTATCCCGAAGGAGGGGCAGATTCGTTCACCTGCCCTAACACAGGAGAATTGTCAGTACCCACTGACCACTAGAGGACAGGAGCATGATATTCCTACTCCGATACCGGAATGGGACTTCATACCCATTCCAGCCAAAGATGTCTCTCTACATATCCTGGAAATGATGGATGAGCAGGTATTGATCCCAGATCATATCTTGCAGGCTTTCCATAATGTAATTGCATCGACGACAACAGCAAGGACTCGGGCTCGTGAGCCCGTCTCCCTAATTGAGGTGACTCATCTAAAAGACGAGATAGCCATCTCAGAGAATATTTGTATCCCTTCATCTTCCCAAGAGGGTATCCAGCCATATTCTGCGATGCAAGGGAAGCCGAATTGAGAAGCTTCACTCGTTCCAACTAGGGGACACCCGTCCATCAAGGTGGATGCTCCAGAGCAGGCATATATCCTTGCTAAAAGTCATGATGTTCATCGGCATATCCCGACAACTTCACTGGACCCAATTAGATAGGGACCCAAAGGTAAAGGCCATTATTAAAAGCTAACCGTCCTAGCTACCCACAAGAAAGCACCCCGAACACGCCGAAGGAAACCAGAAAATAAAGGGCGGGTTCCTGACTCTGCTCTACTAGAAGCTGGAGTTCCCAATGCCTCCAAGCGCATATCAAAGGCTCAAAACCCATCCCACCCATTACGATATTAATGGAGTGGTAGTAGCAGTTGTGAAGGTCCTCCCCGCAATGTTGCTACCAGTAGCACTGAAGGTCCTCCCCAGAGCACCCGCGGGGGCCTCCCCCGCGTGCATATAACGATCGATCATGAGAGATCATCTTTTGATGTGATTCATGAAAACCCTGCACTTGACCAGAAGATCGAGCATCAAGAAGGTCTTCCACTTGCTGCGGTCCACCTTGAAGGTCCTCCCCGGGGTATATGCTGCAAACACTCTCCATGTAGTGGGACCACATATTATGATAGTATTTCTCGCTATCATAGTTAAAACTGCGGAGGCCCTCCCTGCAGTGACGTCTCATCATGAAAAGAAGACCCTCACCTTGTCATGGCCTTCCCTGAAGGTCCTCCACGGGGGTTATGTTTCAACAACACTCCGCGCAGCCGGGAATCAGATCATGGTGGTAGTCCTCGCCACCCTGATAACGGAGGTCCTCCCCATAGAGATGTCAAGAAACGAGAAGGTCCTCCCCTCATTGCGGTACATTCTGGAGGCCCTACCCAGGGTGTATCCCACATATATTCTCCCTTAGGCAGCTGTAATGGTAGTCCTCACCATTACAGTAGCTGTGATGGTAGTCCTCACCACCACGACTGCCATTACGAAGGTCCTCCCCACATTGGACCCAAGCAACTACAAGGTCCTCCCCTTGTCGTAGTGTGTCCTGAAGTTCCTCCCCAGGATGCACATCGAACGTCATGCCATGATGGACATCCTCACCATGATTGAAGTTTTTGTGAATGCCCTCCCCGCAACAACGCTACGTAGACAGAAGGTGCTCCACTTACTGTGACACGCCTTGGAGGTCCTCCCCAGGGTGTGCACTAAAAAAGTCCTCTATGTAGTGAAGCATCAAGCAGTAATGGTTGTCCTTGACATTATGGATGCCATTACGGAGGTCCTCCCCGTGATGACGTATCATATCGACAGGAAGGCCCACTCCCTGCAGAAGCAAGCATAGGAAAGCCCTCATATGCGGAGGCACTTAGAAGGACGGGATCGAGCATGTCAGATTCCCAGTTAGTCGCCAATGACATCCTTTTTAAATCAGGAGCCGTTCCAGGGCCGCGTTCATCCTCTGAACCACCTCGGAATCGCCCACAGGACAATTCAATACCTACCGGTCCCACTGCCTCCAACTATAGTGGGCACCTTAGTTGGGCTGACCAGGTAGAGGAATCACTGGTGGAGGTGTATGCCGATATTCTACACCTGTGGAAACAACTGTCTAGGGATGATTTACCAGTTATGTTTTGGCCAACGACCTCCTCTCAATTCGACATACCCAGAGAGTTGTCGGAAGAATGTGTGCATGGCATCCGCCACAATATATGGACAACCATACACCGACTGAAATCATGTTTCCTGCCATTTGTCGGATATGTGGACCATGTCAAGACAATAGGAGACCTCCTACGTCACATCGACCTGGAGGCCCTTCCTCTGGCACGATGACAATGCCCCAAGAGATGCAAAGGGAACATGGAGATAGCCTGCCTCCGTGCACTGCACGAGCTACGCCGCCTCATCGGTGACACTCCGACGAGTGTCCATATCAGAGGATGGGGGGAACACGGAGCTATGAATTTCACTCCACTCCCCGCCCAGAAGAACCCATTCGGCGTGGTGTCTTGCAACATCATCATGTCAAGACGACAATCGAGTGGTCCCCCTGTTTAGGAAAGTCAACACACCCAACAGAGTCGGGCCTTGAGTAAGTCCTAGAAGCATCAAACCCGACAGGAACAAGCTATTCAAGAACTTCTGAATCAGGCCACCAAGAGCATACAACAGGCCTCTCACCTAAGAGAGGCCAATCATTGATATTTTTCTTGCCTACCAAGAGGGGATTGATCCACAGAAAAACACGGCATCAATCCCAGTTCACCCCCGAATGGGGGCACACAAAATCAGGTATGCAGCGATAGCCACATCCACTACTGCAATCCAGGGTCAACCCCAGCCTGCAAAGATGGGGGCATTTTTAACAACAAATTCCCCCGTAAGACCAATAAAAACGGGAGGATACTCAACGTCCAAGGAGCGGATCCATCCCCAACCCTCAGGGCTGGGGGCATTATTACCCCCTCAACAACAACCTCCTCCATGAGAGTCAGCATTCTCTCATCTAGGGAGGATGGTCAGAAGAGGTGATTCTCGTCCTATCCCATCATGTGAATCATCATCCCCTCCGAGAGGAAGGCACACCGTAAGGTCGCGTCAAAGAACTCTCCACGTCACCCTTTGTCAGGGAGTTCAAGGGTAATCCCAGGACGTGAAAATGAAGGCCAACAGAAGATGCGGGATATCCTCTTCCTATTTGGAAGATGATGTCCCCTCCACCCTGCGATACATGTTCATCAACGCCATAGAGGCTAACCCCACGGGTGAAACCAGAGATGACACAAATCAGGATGGATCAGGAGACGATGGTTCCGGTCCGGTTGTGGCTCACAACAAACCACCCGGTGTGCACACAAGGAACCAGAGGGCCACATTAAATATGACCGCCCCTTCATCTAACCTCCCTCCACTTACCCTGTGAGATTCCAAAAAGGATAAAAAACAAAGGACCGGTTACCCTTAACTCGTCCCCTTCTCTCAATAAAAAAGAGCCACTCGCGCTCGAAGAGAGGTTCGCGCGATAGGAAGAAGAGATGAAAGAATTGAGGTGGCTTAATGCCGAGCTGCTCTAGAGGAACTGCCATATTGGAAGTGCGTCCCAAGAAGAGTCGCATCATGCACTCCCAGTAAGTGCACCTCAAGGACCCAGATCTACCCTGCCCAATGAGATGTCTGGTCCGTCCAAATACCTATATGTGGATGATGAATACCAAGACTTCCCTCCACTTAGGAAGCAACCAGAGAAGGTACGCCAGAACCCTCTGAGGGTTCCCCAAACGAAATATGCACCATTGGTGCCGGCAGAGCAGAATCCTCGAGCAATGCCTCATGCTGTACCTTCCCAGGACCGGGCCCAGCACGATGTAAACCAGGGTCTCACCAACACCATCAAGGCGCTAAAATATCGATTGGAAGTGATGGAAGGTCGATGCGCTCCGATACAGCCAGAGCGAAAACCCTACCCAGATTGGGTGACCAACACACCACATCCACCCAATTTTGGGAGCCCTTTATTCCCTATCATCAATGGATCGGGCGACCGAGAGCAGCATTTGATGCACTACGCATCTTATTGCGACCCTATGATGGGAAATCCAAATCAACAAGAAGTAGTGAAACTCAGATGCTTCGTAAGGACCTTGCAAGGATCTACCTTCGTCTGGTATATGGGTCTTCCATACCAGTTAATAAAGAGCTGGGAGGACCTTCGGCAACAGTTCATGTTCCACATCAGCTCAACACTGCCTAAAACAACGGTCAACGACCTTATGAACTACAAGCAGAGGGGGAATGAGAGGGTCTCAGATTTCATTGCCAGATGGAATGTTCTAAACTATTCACTGAGCAGGCCAATACCTCAGGATGAGATGCTATCCATATGCATTGATAATCTCCGAGACGAGCTGCGAACACTGCTCATACCAGTGGAGTGCACCACTGGCTTCCGCCATCTCTCAGCCATTGCCCAGAGAATTAAGGACTCCCTACAACGGACTAATTAGAAATCCTAAATAGCCTTTCAGGCCCCTGCAAAAAGAGCCCCTAGAGATGAAGTGTCCGCTGTCACACTCAAGCCGGCCCCTTTGCCCACCCCACCTCTCAGGCCTCCACCAAATCGTCAAGGTCCCCCTACATATCAGCGGCTGCCTCTTCCTAAATGGGACGATCAGAGAGAACCAAAGCGGAACCAGATTGAGGAACAAAGACAAAAAGTATACTCATTCGGAGATGATCAAGTCCGCGGATACTTCATTGCCGCCATGAATTGCAACTTTCTCCGCCTCCCGGAGCCAAGGAAACCTGAAGAAGTCGGCCGCGATGACCGGCCAGATTACTGCCCCTACCATCGAATGTTGGGGCACAACATCCGAGAATGATTCGTCTTTAAAGACCTCCTGCAGAGGATGGTAGACTCCAGATAGGTCGATATGGGACCACCCCCAGTGCATGTGGCATGTATCTCTTCCACATAATCCGATAAAGAGGAGGGGTGGCAGAATGTCACCAGAAAGCAGGGGAAAAAATTCGATAACTGGATGACTCGGAAGACTATCAACTGAGCCCAAGGCATACTCTGAGCCCAGCTACGGCAGCCCGTGTTGCCACCAACAGACCCTGACGCCGCACAGTCGACATCATCGACCTCACAATCCTCCACGAAATGGTCATCTGGGCATAATTGAAGAAGGAAGAATCAATCGCAAGAGGATTAGTCCCCAACGAGGCCAAAGTTGGTCTCAACCCTCGAAGACTATATGCCCTCGAATTTGGTGCCACGGGCACCGACCCACCAAAAGTCACCCTCCGGAACAACCGACCAGGTTGTCTCGTCAGAGGATGAAGAGACAATATTTGGTTCTATTAATGTCATCCATCTTATGGAATCATTCCATGACGAAGAGTATGGTTATGAACCTGAGTCCCCTGCACGAGGATCTGGGAGGAGGAATCGCAGAGGCAGAGGTTACCAGGAGAGGCGCAGTCACGACCAAAACCAACCCTATGGTTGGGCCTCGGCCCAAACTCTCAATATCGCAGAAACCCATGGGAGAGCCCTTCAATGGACTCTGCAGGAGAAAGAGTGCCCCTCCACCTCCATAAGCAGCCACTCTGGCCCTGTTGTTCTGTGATACCCACCAGAGGAGGAGCAAGTGTCCGGCCGCCTAGTGCGCACAAACAGACCGGCCAGGCCAAGTCCTCTAGACGTGGGAACACCATCGACATCCGACCCCGCTGCCGGTCCCTCCTCATCAAATGGTACAACCCCAAAATCACCCGCTAAGACTCTCTCCCCAACAAAGAAGCATCGGCCGTTGGAGCAAAAGTACGACATCCTCAAGCTGCTGGTGTCAATACCAGCCAAAAAGTCTATCCTAGAGGCCCTGGGTTTGTCAGAAGACCTTAGGGAGGAAATTATTGCAGCCTTAATTATCCCCTAGGAGTTTCAAGCCGAGGTAGCCACCGCTGAGATTTACCGGACAGAGATAGGCCCGTCTGAATGCAACGTGGTGATTTCCTTCACCGATCAGGATGAAGATGCCATTATGCAATGACACATCAGACCACTATATGTGTCCGACACACTAAATGGTATTGAGATCTGGAATGTCTTTATAGACAATGGCTCTGGAGTTAACCTCCTTCCCCAATGGAAACTCCATATGTTGAGCTATAGTGAGGATGATCTAATTCCCTCAGCCACAACTCTGTTAGGTTACGATAGGAACGAATAGAAGAAGATGGGACAAATTAAGCTAAGGAACCATTTTGGTGACCTGGTAGCCTACACGGAATTCTTGGTGGTCCGGCAGAGCATATCATTCAATGCCATACTGGGAAGATTGTGGCTCCATAAGCACGTGGCCATTCCTTCATCCTATAACCAGTGTTTCAAGTATTGCATCGATGGAAAAAGTGGGACATTGTACACCGACAAGGACCCTTTCATGCTCTCAGAGTCACACTACATTGACGTCGGTTTCAATGAGAAAATGAAAACATGGCCTTTGGTTGATGGTGTCGACTGGATCCCCACTCTGAATGGCCTGGAAATGGTTCTTGATGACCCCCTCAGGCAGCTTGGCAAAGATTATGTCCTGCCCATCAACCATGTTAAGAGTAGGAGTTCAAGTTCGGACATGCGCTCGGATGTCCTCAAGACTTCAGCCATAACAGCCGAGCGTGACAATGTGGGAACGTCCACTAACCCTCAATCTGGGGATGAAAACTTGAGTAAGGACGCCCATGACACATCGCCTCCAAACTCCCAAGAGCATGTGTCAGGAGTTCTCTCCTCGTTGGATCGAGAAGATGAGGATTTGGGAGAAGAAGAGGGGGATGATCTCAGTGATGCACCTCCGGCATTTGAGGAAGGTTTCTCCAGCACTGTGGTTGATCTCAGGGAAATAAACCTGGGTACCGAGGAAGACCCGAGGCCCACTCTCATTAGTGTAGCCATGTCTCCCGAAGAGCACGACGTATATACCGCCTTTTTAAGGCAACATCGAGATGTATTTTCCTGTAATTACACAAAAATTCTGGGACTCGATCCCGAAGTGGCAACACACCACCTAGGTCTGCCAGAAGACCACTGAGGCTATAAACAGGTCGCCAGAAGGACACACCCCTCACATGCTGCCATGATAGAGGCTGAAGTCGATAAGCTCTTTAAAGAAGGCTTCATTCGGAAGGTCCAATACCCCATATGGTTGGCCAATATCGTCCCTATAAAGAAAAAGAACAAAAAAATCTGTGTCTGCATTGATTTCAGAGATCTCAATCGGCATTGTCTAAAAGATGACTTTATGGTCCCGATCACCAATTTATTAATCAATGCATCAGCGGGGTACAAGGCTCTATCCTTCATGGATGGATATTACGGGTATAATCAAATCAGTATGGCCCGAGAAAATGAATAATCCACTACCTTCAGGGCCCCTCAAGGAATATTTTTCTACAGGGTTATTCCCTTTGGCCTCAAGAACGCTGGCACCACATATCAACACGCCATGCATCGTATGTTTAAGCCATTCCTGGGGAAATTCATCAAATGTTACGTAGATGACTTGGTGTCAAATCAAGACAGCGCTCAGACCACCTGTCGGACCTGGAGATCATCTTCAACTAACTTCGACATCATAGCCTGAAGATGAACCCCTTGAAATGCGCCTCCGGGGTTACCTCATAGAAATTCCTTGGCTTTGTTGTACACCATCATGACATTGAAGTGGACCCTGAAAAGACAAAGGCTATCCTGATCCTGCCTCCTCATCACAACCTCACTGTGTTGAGGGGACTCCAAAGACACCTGACCTATATTAGGCGGTTCATAGCCAACCTGGAAGGCAAGTGTTTTCCCTTCACCAAGTTAATGAAGAAAGGGGTCACATACCAATGGACAGATGACTTCCAAGAGGCGTTTGACCTCCTGAAGAGGTACCTCTTGAGCCCACCGGTGATCATGCCCCCAGTCGAGGGAAGACTGCTCATCCTATATGTGACGGCCCTGGAGCAGTCACTGGAAGCCTTTCTCGCGCAGAAGAATGATGCCTGTAGCGAAAACAGTCTCTATTATAGCAGCCGAACCATGATTGATGCAGAGACTCAATACACCAACATCGAGAAGAGCTGATTGGCCTTGGTCTTCACAGTTCAAAAGTTGCAACACTATCTTGAATCACCATAAGTCCATTTGGTCTTGCGTAATAACCCCCTCAAGTACATCCTCAGCCGCCCGATGCTAACCGGATGCCTATCCCGATGGGCAGGTTTGACATCCGGTTTGTGCCTTAGAAATCCGTCAATGGCCAGACATTGGCAGATTTTCTGGCAGCACACCCTTCAATAGGGACCAATGCACCAGACATCGAGCTACCTGATGAGGACGTCTTCGCGTTTCAGGAGGAGCTCCCAACATGGGAAATGTACTTTGACGACGCCTCCTGATGCCCAACCGGGAAGAGGATGGAAGACCCCAAATTTAACAAGGTGGGTTTAGCGATAATACTCATGTCCCCGGAAAAGCAAGTCTTTCCATATTCCTTCCTCCTGTCAGAGGGATGTACAAACAATTAAGTGGAGTATCAAGCCCTCATCGCAGGCCTAGAGCTCGTACTCCAAGTGCAAGTACAGATCCTTAAGGTAAAAGGTGACTCAGAACTAGTCATCAAGCAAGTAAATGGTGACTATTCTATTAAGAATGAGGAGATGATCCCCCTGTTTGACCATGTCCAAGGGTTAATGGTGGAATTATCCACATAAACAACACTCACCTATATTCCTCGGTCTTAGAATGATCAGGATTATGCATTAGCCAAAACATCCACAGCCCTAGCTGACAAATACCTGGATGAAGCATTCATCAGTATTTCTCACTGTCGAATTATATTGACATTTTTTCAAGCTAAGATGGAAGTAATCCACGAAGTCAGTCCTGTCCTTGAGACATATGCTCTTGCCACCGGCTGGATGAACCCCATTGTTAACTATATTCAATAGGGAGAACTTCTATCAGATAGGGCTGAATGAGAGCAAATACGGAGAAGGGAAATCAACTTTTTCATATATGGCGGCGCGGGTCAGCAATAGGTCCTCTACAAATGAGTCCTTGAAGGGGTACTCCTCAGATGCATTGATGGAGAAGAAAACGTTGCAGTAATGAATGACGTACATGCCAGAGTATGTGGTGCACATCAACCGGGGACCAAGATTTCCCATCAGGTTTGAAGTCTTGGGTACTACAAGCCCACAGTGGCACAAGACTGTGAGCATTTTACCGCAAAATGCCACTCGTGCCAAATCCATGCAAAATTCATACACCAACCCCCGGAGTTTCTCCATCAAGCCAAGTATTCCTGGACATTTACCGTCTGGGGAATGGACGACGTGGGGCCATATCCCCCTGCCATACCCAGACAACTGAAGTATATCCTCACAGCAACCGACTTCTTTTCCAAATGGGCTAAAGCCATACCCATCAAGGAAGTCAGGGCATGAAATATTGTCACCTTTTTGAAGAACAATATCATCACCAGATTTGGTGTCCCTCATACTATACTGACGGAAAATGGCACCAACTTCTGCTTTGTGGAATTGGAGAAACTATACCACGAGTATGATATCATGTCTAACCACTCATCCCGCTACCATGCAGCAGCCAACGGACAAATAGAGACTTTCAACAATACCCTGTCCAACATTCTCTAGAAAATGGTAGATAAAGAAAAAATTTCGTGTTCGGATAAACTCCTCCATGCATTGTGGGCTTATCGAACCACAATCTGCACCGCTACTCAGGCCACTCCTTACTCATTGGTCTACAGAGCAGAAGCGATTCTACCCATTGGGCTCCAATTACCCTCGCTCCGTATTGCCATTTTTGATCAGTTATCCAATGATGAGAAATCAAAAAAGTAGTTAGGGGGATTGGAACAGCTAGATGAGAAGTGGTTTCACACTTTACACCATCTGGAGGTATACCAGAATCGGTTTTCACGAGCCTTCAATAAAAAGGTTCATCTTCGGTATTTCTTGGAAGGAGAATTAGTGTTGGTCCTCTGAACCCCAATGATGCCCGACAAAGAGCCTCCAAAGTTGGACCCAAGTGGGAGGGACCGTAAGTTGTACACAAGGTCTACTCCAACAGAGCATATTCCCTGATCTCCATGGATTGGCAATTCACCACGGATCCTACCAATGTGAGATTCCTGTAGAAGTATTTTTAATAGAGACCTGCACGGTGTGTATTTTTCATCCCTACCGCACGACGTTAAACTGCACAGACTTCGTCCTAACCGCATGATGTTAAACTGTACGGATAATAAGAATTAAGGTTTCCCCCTCCCCCTGTGTGTAACGACCCAAAGATTCATTAATGGAAATCCCTCTTGATCTAGTTAAATGTCTCTTTATGTAAAACGTTTATATAAAATGTCAACTTCTTTGGTTTTATGTTATGAATTGTGACGGTTACTTTTATAGTCGTTGAACAGTGATCACATGATTAGTACAAATATAGGGCCTTAACAAATCCAATTTACTCAGACAAAAGAAGTGATGGCCTCATCCAGTAGAATTGCTCCATACGAAGCCCATTTGTCGAATCTCGGAAAAGAGGTGGTTTCCATGGGCTTCGCTGATGACCAAGACCAAGCTGAGCTTCACCATGTCAAGCTCGAACGGAACCGTCTATAGGAAAAGTGGAAGTTGATAGAGATTACCACTCGAGCGATGTTATATAGGCCACCCCAAGAGTCTGTCACCATCGCACACCTTACCATTAGGTCTTATACGGCTATATTAAGGGGTTATGTAAAAAATCTCTAGTACTATGTTCATGTATATTATTTTTGTATATAATAATGAATATACCTTCTTTTCATCGTTGATACATTGTAAATAGTTTTTAATGTACAAATAGTGTTTTTAGTTATTATTTAAATAAGAAATCTATTTTATTAAATTAAGGGATTTTTAAATTAAATAATATTTTAATAAAATATTATTATTTTATTAAATTTATTTTATTATATATAAATGATCATATAATTTTATGAATGCAATTATAATTTTTATTAAGGTTTGAAATCCATTTCTGTCAAAACCCGTGAATTTTCGATAAATGTCGGTTTTTATTTTAAAAGTGAAAATTAACATATTTAGAAAATTGTTTAGATAAAATAAATGATATTTCTGGAATCAGGACGTCGATGTTATCCAACGGTTAATTTTTCATAATTTTCTGAGACGGTCAAATTTTTGGGTAAAAATTAAATACCATTTTAATAAATAATGTGTTTTATGACATCATAATGACCCAATAGTGATGTAATAAAATACTATAAGCTTTATGTTCTTCCAATATATGTTTATCATTAAAAGAATGTAATTTTGGGTTTGTTTGACTTACTTTTCAAAGCATTAATGGACCCCTCAAGACTTATTAAACATCTTGTCTTTTTAAATTATTTTCCATGGGAGTGTGACTCACCTCCACATAAGCAACCCCATTATTTTAAGAAGTTTGGACTTTGGCCTTATAAATTATTGTTTTCCTCTTCCCTTTTCCAAAAACCATGGGCAGAAACCATGATCTGATTTGTGGTTTGGATTAGTTTAATGTAAGGGGTCCCAAACCTAAATAATAAAGAATTCACTCACCTTTCCTATATAAACTCACCCAAGATCCCACTTTCTCCTCACTCAAAGCCTTTGTAGTTCTTCCAAACTCTTCCATACTCTCTCTATAATCCTCCAAAGGTGCCCCAATCTCCCAAGAAGCCCCTCTCAAGCCTCTCTCAAGCCTTTCGAAGCACACTTCCAAGTATGGTTTTTTCTTCCTTTCTCATTTTTGTCCAATTTTCTTTAAGTTGTTTTGCCCTTTTAATTTAAATTATAAATGTTGGGGTATGGTTTCACACCTACCTCATACTTCCCTCTTTATGTTGTAATGATGGGAGACCCCTTTATCTTAGATTAAATGTCTCCCACGTACACCCGTTACTATGCCGAAATTCTGAAAGGAACTTCTCTCTCCCCATTTACATTCAAGAAATACTTTTGTATCATGAATCTGAATTACATTACAATTGTTGGGACAAGTATCTATATGAATTTTTTACTGTCCATTACATGTAAATATGATGAGGAACCCCTTTCTCTCTCATCAACCATTTTTATTAATTCTTGTGTCACACTGTTACGCTACCGAAATCGCACCGATTTTCTAAGCCAATGCCATTGTGTAGTGAATACCATGCCCATTTCCCCATCAAGGTTACTAACCTTTATGCACATTTTCTTGTTGATTATAAATTTTCATGTATGAATTCCACAATCCTTTATCGTGGAATAAATGATTATTTTTTATGAATCCATGTTTTATGATCCATGTGGCACGCTTATGCATGAAATGAAATGTTTAAGAAGGGTGCGCCCTTATAGCGCTCCAATGCATTGGGTAAAGTATATTATTAAGATATTTCAGGTGCAATGAGTATTGACTCATGCTAATTCATGTGCAACGAGGTTTTACTCGTGCATCATGTGCAATGAGGGTTTACTCATGCACCATGTGAAATGACCTTTGGCTCATGCTAATTCCATGTTAAGTGTTGTTTCCACATTTCCATGTTATGATTATCATGCTTTATCATGAATTTATGTTCATGTTTCTCATGTTCTCTATTGATATGCCTAATGTCTAACATTTATTGTACTCCTCATGTTATTCCATGTGTATTCCCTTTCTGATATTTATAGCTCACCCTTTTCTTGTGCATGTCCTCAGGTTATCCCATGCAATGCTAAGTACGAGGGAATGTAGTGGTCATGTAAAGGAAGATTTCAATAAAGATGTTGTGTTTCAGGTTTTAAGTATTTATGTAATGATCCTAAGAACCAAAGACACTAAACCTCTCGATCTTCGTTGTTGTATCACGTGAAGTTTTATGTAATAAATCATGTTTAAGTTGTAATAAAAAACTAGGGTTGTCATAGTTGGTATCAGAGGATAGGTTTATTTATTTTTGGGATTAGGATAAGAAAACCCTAGTAATGACTTATAGTCAAGACTATGTATAATAAAAACACCCCTATGTTTTTTTAATTACTGAGTAAGTGGTTTATCAAGAAAATAAATCCATGTCTGGATATGAGCAGGTTGAGGCGGCTCTGGCACAGATGTATCCTGGGGGTAAAACCTGAAAACACCGCGTTGAGCTATACTCGAACGAGAACTGGTGCATAAAAATGGGCCTTTCTGCACTCTTGGTTAAGAAAATCCCAGGGGATATGTTTTGATAAATTCACAAGATTATTATGAACCCTTATTAAGGGAATTAACCAAAATTCCCCTAAGAATATATGTTAGAAAGTATATCATGAAAATCCTAGATTAAAGCCTATAGACTCATGAGTTAATGAAATAAAAGTTTATCTATAAGTCATCAACTTTTGTCTTTGGATTACCCTTTATGTGTTACCCCCTAACTTTCCTTTTATTCCAGTCAATGGCTGGTAATAGGAGGACTTGGGCTAAAAACTGATGTGAAGATCAGTGTGATGACTGTACTAATGAGATGCCCAGTCCAATGGAAGCGGGAATCATGAACTTTGACACGATTCCATCTCAGTTAACTCAATATTTGAATAGAAACATGGGTCAAAAGGAACGTTCATCCCCCCCAAGAAAGAACAAGTCACTATCGAGAGCTTCATGAGTCAAAGGCCTCCTACTTTTAGTGGATCATCCGATCCCACGATTGCTGAATAATGGATCAACTCCATTGAAAAGATCTTATCCATTGAATAGATCTTCTCCATCCTTCAATGTTCTGAACATGAGAAGGTTCGCCTAGCGGCGTATCGTATAGAGGGTGAATCTGATCAATGGTGGACGTTTATCAGTAATACGAAGCCTAAGGAGGAGATAGAGGCGTTGGAATGGAATGATTTCCAGAAGATGTTTTTCGATAAATATTTTCCGCGCACCCTCCAGCTTAAGATGGAAACGTACTTCCTTTCCCTCACAAAAAAAGACAAATAATCTACTAGAGCGTACGAGGAAAACATCACAAGGCTTGCACGATACGCTTTCGGCTTTGTCGTTACCCCCGAATGCAAAGTTGACCACTTCTTTGGTGGGCTGAAGCCTAGCCTGCAGAAAGCATTGGCGATCCGTGACTTCAAAAACTATGAGGAAATTGTCAGATTTTCCCTCAAGGTCGAAATGGAGATCGGGGAATCACAACGGTATCATGGGGAAAAGAAGCGTAAGGTGGACTTCAATGCTGGTGGCCCGAAGGATAAATCCAACAGTGCTAAGAAGATCCAGCACCCCACTTGAGAAAAGTGCGGAAAGAAGCACCCTGTAAATTGTCTCAACGGGACGAGGTAATGCTTTAGGTGTGGAAGATAAGGGAACCTAGCTATTAAATTTCAGCATGAAAGACTTACGGCTACGACATAGGAGAGGAACGCTCCGTTCAAACCTCAACGTGTTGTTCAATGCTACAAATGCACAGAACCGGGGCATTTTGAAAATCAGTGCCCTAATCCATGGGTTTTTAGAGGCAACCAACAACCTCCAAGGAAGCAAGGAAGAGCTTTTTCCATCGCTTCTGTCAAAGTGAACCCCAATAATGATGTGGTGACTGGTACACTAGTTATTCATTCATGAATAGTGAACATAATTTTTGATTCAGGTTCTACGCATTATTTTATATCTCGAATGTTTAGTAGAACAATCCCAACACCACCACAAATCATGGAAGTGAAGATGTCAGTGAGTACGGAAAATGGGGAAATCATTTCATCCCATGAATATAAGTCCTCCCTTGTTTTAATCTGTGGATTTAATTTCCCGGTGAACCACGTCATACTCCCTCTGGTGGAATTTGACACAATTTTTGGCATGTATTGGCTTTCCTTATATAGAGCCAACATAAATTGACGGGAGAGGGAAATCACACTCCATATGGAGAATCGACCCCCCTGATTCTTTACAAGTGTAAAAAGGAAGATGAATCTCATTTAGATCCATCATCTCAAGCATGGATATTACTTCCCTATGAGCACACATATCTGGCCCAGATGATTGAGTCCAAGGAAGAAACCATCCTTGAAGAAATGCCTATTATGAGGGAATTCGCTGAAGTGTTTCCCAAGGAACTGTCTGGTCTTCCTCCTAGAAGAGATGTTGAATTCTCAATTGAAATTATACCAGGGGCTCTACCAACATCCAAGACTCCATATTGAATGGTTGTCGTGGAGCATGAAGAGATGAAGAAACAACTACAGGAGAATCTGGATAAGGGGTTTATACTCCCAGGTGCTTCACCATGGGGTGCCCCAGTCCCCTTCGTCAAGAAGAAGGATGGGTTAATGCACCTTTGCATCGATTATCGTGAACATAAAAATCACGATAAGGAACATATATCCTCTTCCATGAATTGATGACTGGTTCGATCAGCTGTGTGGAGCACAATACTTCTCCAAGGTGGACTTGCGGTCAGGATATTATCTAGTAAGGGTAAAGAATGAAGATATCCCCAAGATTGCTTTTTGCACAAGATACGGGCACTATGAATTCATAGTAATGCCTTTCAGAATCACTAATGCTCCAGTAATCTTCATGGACTTAATTAATAGAGTCTTTAGAGATTACCTTGACAAATTTTTGGTAGTCTTTATAGATGATATTATAATATACTACAAAACCAAGGAGGATCATGAGGAGCATTTAAGAACTGTACTAGAGACTTTGGGAAAGGAAAAGCTCTATGCAAAGTACAGAAAGTGTGATTTCTAGTTAAATGAGGTCTCATTCTTGGGCCATATCATCACACGCAATGGGATATCTGTGGATCCCTCAAAAACAGATGTAATTAAGGGATGGACAAGGCCAACATCAGTAAAAAATATCCATAGCTTCTTGGGGTTACCTGGATATTATCGAAGATTTGTGAGAAATTTATCATGATTGTCCAACCCTATTACCAAGCTAACTCTAAAGGGAGTAATGTTTTATTGGAGTGATGAATGCGAAGAAAGCTTTATGGAGTTGAAAAAGAGCCTTATCACTACGCTCGTGCTCACTTTACCCACTAGTGGGGAAATTTTTGTGGTATTCAGTGATGCTTTGAAGAAGGGCTTAGGATGTGTGCTGATGCATAATGATAAAGTGATATCCTATGCCTCAAGCTAGTTGAAAATACATGAGAGAAACTATCCAACGCATTATCTAGAGTTGGCGGTGGTGATCTTTGCCTTGAAAATCTAGCGGAATTATCTCTATGGGGAGAAATGTGAGACATATACTTACCACAAGAGTCTTAAATATATATTCACACAGAAAGATTTTAATATGTGCCAGAGAAGATGGATAGAGCTCATCATACATTATGACTGTTCAATACATTACCACCTTGGGAAAGTGAACAAGGTGGCAGATTCCCTAAGAAGAAAGGACCCAGCAATTCTATCAATGATGAGAATTGAGAAGGATCCAATCTTCTTAGACTTGATAAAGATGGAAATGCGAATCATAAAGAAGGGAACATCATCAATCCTTTCACAAATTATTTCTCAACCGTCTCTTTTGGAAAGGTTAAAGGATTCTCAAAAGGATGATGTGGGAATTCAGGAAAAAGTGGAAGCTATAAAAAAAGGGAAATCCTCGGAGATTAATGTTAATGAAGAAGGAATTGTGCGGTTTGGGAAAAGACAATGTGTTCCATCAAGTCCGGAGATGAAGAAGGAACATTTGGATGACGCACATAGTTCAAATTTCTCTATTCACCCAGGGAGCACAAAGATGTATCGAGATCTCTGAGAAAAATTTTGGTGCGATAATATGAAGAAGTTGATCGTTGAATATACATCATAGTGCCTGGTGTGTCAGCAAGTGAAGGCAGAGAGGCAGAAGTCTAAGGGGATGATGAAACCATTGCCCATACCAGAATGGAAAAGGGAGAACATCACCATGGACTTTGTCACAAGACTTCCAAGTACATCCAATGGAAACAATGCAATATGGGTTGTTGTGGATCGTCTTACAAAGACTACACACTTCATTACTATTCGGGAGGATTTCTCATTGGATCAACTGGCACAGATATATATCAGGTAAGTGGTAAGGTTTCATGGAGTACCACTATCTATTCTTTCTGACCAAGATCCAAGATTCACCTCTATGTTTTGGAAGAGTCTTCAACATGCTATGAATACTGAACTGAACTTCAGTACGGCCTATCATCCTCAAACTGATGGCCAATCCGAGTGGACTATCCAAACACTTGATGAGAGGTTGAGAGCATGCTCAATGGACTTTATAGAGTATGGGATCAACATCTTCCTCTGGTTGAGTTCTCTTATAATAACAGTTTCCACTCAAGCATCCAAATGGCACCATATGAAGCTCTTTATGGGAAATGGTGTAGAACACTGGCGTGTTGGGATGAGGTCGGTGAACGTAAGCTGTATGGACCGGAAATGGTCGAGGAAATGGTGGAGAAGGTGAAGACCATTCAGCACCATATCAAGGTAGCCCAGAGTCGATAGAAGAGTTATGCAGATAATCATCATTGAGACCTTGAGAATAATGTTTGAGACGTGGGTTTTTATGCATATCTCCATGGAAGAAGGTCGTGTGGTTTGGAATGAAAGGGAAGTTAAGTCCAAGGTACATCGTCCCCTTCAAGACTCTTGATCGTGTCGGGGCAGTGGCCTATCTACTAGGGCTTCCACCTACCATGGCCAAAGTACATGATGTCTTTCATGTATCCCTTTTAAGGAAGTACATACCGGACTGTTCACATGTACTCTCTTCTGAGGTGGTACAGTTGGAGGATGATCTTTCTTATGAGGAGGAACCAGGGAAGATCTTAGATCATAGAGAAAAACTTCTATGAAATAAGACAATGCCCCTCGTCAAGGTGTTGTGACGAAACCACATGATTGATGAAGCGACTTGGGAATCAGAGGAAATGATGAAGGTGAGTTACCCACACCTGTTTTAGTGTCGGAAAAAGGAAATTTCAAGGGCGAAATTTCTTATGGGGGGAATATTGTAACATCCCAAAGTTGCATTAATGGATATCCCTCTTGATCTAGTTAAAAGTCTCTTTATGTAAAACATTTATATAAAATGTCAACTTATTTGGTTTTATGTTAAGAATTGTGACTGTTACTTTTGTAGCCATTGAACAGTGATCACCTGATTAGTATAAATATAGGGCTTTTACAAATCCAATTTTCTCAGACAAAAGAAGTGATGGCCTCATCTAGTAGAATTGCTCCATACGAAGCCCATTTGTTAGAGTTCGGAAAAGAGTTGGCTTACATGGGCCTTTCTCTTGACCAACCCCAAGCTGAGCTTCATCATGTCAAGCTCGAACGGGACCGTCTATGGGAAAAGTGGATGTTGAGAGAGATTACCACTAGAGCGATGTTATCCGAGCCACCACAAGAGTCTGTCACCATCGCACACCTTACCCTTAGGTCTTATGCGGCTGTTTTAAGGGATTATATAACAAATCGCTAGTACTAAGTTCATGTATATTATTTTTGTATATAATAAAGAATATACCTTATTGTCATTATTGATACATTGTAAATAGTTTTTAAAGTGAAAATAGTGCTTTTAGTTATTATTTAAATAAGAAAACTATTTTAGTAAATTAAGGGATTTTTTAATTATATAATATTTTAGTAAAATGTTATTATTATTATTAAATTAATTTTATTATATATAAATGATCATATAATTTTATGAATGTAATTATAATTTTTATTAAGGTTTGAAAGTCATTTCTGTCAAAACCCATGAATTTTTTATAAATGTCGGTTTTTTTAAAAGGGAAAATTAACATATTTATAAAATTATTTAGATAAAATAAATGATATTTCTCGAATCAGGACATCGAAATTATCCAACGGTGAATTTTTCATAATTTTTTGAGACAGTCAATTTTTTTTGTAAAAATTAAATACCGTTTAAATATATAATGTGTTTTATGACATCATAATGACCCAATAGTGATGTAATAAAATACTATAAGCATTATGTTCGGCCAATATATGTTTTACCATTAAAATAATGTGATTTTGGGTTTGTTTGACTTACTTTTCAATGCATTAATGGACCCCCTTAAGACTTATTAAACATCTTGTATTTTTTAATTATTTTCTATTGGAGTGTGACTCACCTCTACAAACGAAACCCCATTATTTTAAGATGTTCAGACTTTTCCCTTATAAAATATTTTTTCCTCTTCCCTTTTCCAAATTCCATGGTCAAAAACCATTATCTTATTTGTGGTTTGGATTAGTTTAATGTATGGGGTCCCAAACCTAAATAATAAAGAAATCACTCATCTTTCCTATATAAACCCACCCAATCTCCCACTTCCTCCTCACTCAAATCCTTTTGAGTTCGTCCAAACTCTACCATACTCTCCCTAGAATCCTCCCAAGGTGACCCAAGCTCCCAAGAATCCTCTCTCAAGCCTTTCTCAAGCCTTTGGAAGCACACTTCCAAGTAAGGGGTTTTTCTTCCTTTATCATTTTTTTCCAATTTTCTTTAAGTTGTGTTGCCCTTTTAATTTCAATTTTGAATGTTGGGGTATGGTTTTGCACCTCCCTCATACTTTCCTCTTTATGTTTGAATGATGGGATACCCCTTTCTCCGTCATTAAATGTCTCCCATGTACAACCGTTACTATGCCTAAATTCCGAAAGGAACTTCTCTCTCCTCATTTACATTCAAGAAATACTTTTGTATCATGAATCTAAATTCCATTAAAATTGTTGGGACATTATCTATATGACCTCCTTACTTTACATTAAATGTAAATATGATGAGGAACCCCTTTCTCTCTCATCAACCATTTTTATGAATTCTTATGTCACGCTGTTACGCTACTGAAATCGCACTGATTTTCTAAGTCAATGCCATTGTGTACTGAATACCATGCCAATTTCTCCATCAAGGGTATTCACCTTTATGCACATTTAGTTATTGATTATAACGTTTCATGTATGAATTTAACATTCATTTATCATGGAATAAATGATTATGTTTTATGAATCCATGTTTTATGATCCATGTGGCACACTTATGCATGAAATGAAATGTTTAAGAAGGGTTCGCCATTATAGCGCTCCAATACATTGGGTAAAGTATAGTATCATGATACATCATGTGCAATGAGTATTTACTCATGATAATTCAAGTGCAATGAGGGTTTACTCATGCTTCATGTGCAATGAGGGTTTACTCATGCTCCATGTGCCATGACCCTTGGCTCATGAAAATTACATGTTACGTGATGTTGCCACATTTCCATGTTATGATTATCATGCTTTATCATGCATTTATGTTCATGTTTCTATTGTGATATATTGATATGGCTAATGTATAACATGTATTGTACTCCTCATTTTATTCCATGTGTATTTCTTTACTGGGCTTTATAGCTCACCCTTTTCTTATGCATGCCCTCAGTTTATCCCATGCAATGCTAAGTACGAGGGAATGTAGTGGTCATGTAAAGGATGATTTCAATAAATATGTTGTATTTAATGTTTTAAGTTCTTATGTAATGATCCTAAGCCCTAATGAAACTAAACCTATCAATCTTATTTGTTGTATCAAGTGATGTTTTATGTAATAAATCATGTTTAAGTTGTTATAAAGAGCAGGGTTATCATACTATGTATGGACCAGACCTGCACGAGGTGTATTCTTCATCTGAGCTTTAGGACGTTAAACTGCCAAGCACCCAGCGGTCCAAACTCTATGACCCTAATATAAGAGTATTTCGTCCTTACCGCATGACGTTAAACTGCACGGACTTCAGAGAACTACATGCGGCTTGATTTCTGCCCTCACAGGATACGTAGCGACACCAGGGCTCCTCGTCCTGGCCAAGACACCCCTCAAGAAACTAAACATGCTCCCTCCCCCGTGTATGGACCAGCCCTGCATGGGGTGTACATCTTTCATAGAACTACGTACGGCTTGATTCCTACCATCACAAGATACGTAGTGACACTGAGATTCCCCGTCCTAGCCCAGCCACTCCTAAATGGAACAAAATGAATGATAAAGATGTCCCCCTTACCCATGTAAAAACCAGCCATGTATGGGGTGTGTTTTATTCAGAGAACTACGTGTGGCTTGATTCGTGCCCTCACAGGATACGTAGCGACGTCGGGGTTCCCCGTCCTGGCCCAGTCACCCCCGAATAATGGTTTAATAAAGCCCTTCCCCCGTGTATGGTCTAGACCTGCACGGGGTGTATATTTCATCTTCGTTGCATGACGTTAAACTGCACGGACATCAGAGAACTACGTACGGATTGATTACTACCCTCACAGGATACATATAGACGTCAAGATCCTCTATCCTGGCCCAGCCACTTCTAAAAAAAATAGTTCCTCCTTCCCCGGTGTATGGACTAGACCTGCATGGGGTGTATATTTTGTCTTCGTCGTCCGACGTTAAACTGCACGGACTTCAGAGAACTACGTATGGCTTGATTCCTACCCTCATAGGATATGTATCGACGTCAGGATCCCCTATCCTTGCCCATTCACTTCTAAAAAAACAATAATGTCCCTTTCCTCCGTGTATGGACTAGACCTGCACGGGGTGTATTTTTCGTCCTTACCGCATGAAGTTAAACTGCAAGGATAATGGGAGGTAAAATTGCCATTTTCCCCCATGTACGGACAAGACCTGCATGGGTTGTACCTCGTCCTCACTGCATGACATTAAATTGCACAAACTTCGTCCTCACCGCATGACGTTAAACTGCACGGACCTCGTCCTTACCACATGACGTTAAACTGCACGGACTTCGTCCTCACGGCATGATGTTAAACTGCGCGGACATCGTCGCGACCCACCCAAGATACATGGAAAAATGATATGGAGGAATTTATTTCACATTTGGATGTTTCCTCTCCATACATCAGTTTCCACAACCCGGACAATTATGGATTTTCTTAACCATTCATGGCCATCGAAAGTGGAAAGTCGTCGACCCAGGGACACCTTTGCATGACTATGCATACCATGCCCTCAGCAGATCTACATATTGATAGCCCCTGGATTTTCTACCAAAGGAATGATTTCCTTGGATGAAACTTCTCCTAGCTCCGTACGCCTATTGGCCTCAGAGCCCCCGTATCATGTCTCCTGATCCAAAATTTATGGAGCAGTGGTTTACAAGTTCGCCCCACCATCACTTCCAAGTGTTTCCAGGGTATCCCTACCCGGTTAGCCTATGTATCCGCTAGTGGCTCACATAGTGACCTGCATCAATGAACATCAAGCCAGGACTAGGCTACTTTGGATCAATGGACAATTGTAGTGAAGATGTTTCTTATATGCTTGGACTCCATTATCCCCACGTACCAAACTCTGCACTGTGAGCATTCATGGATCCTCATGACCACTCACGGCCATTGGAAGTGGAAATTAATCGACCTGGGGACACCTTTGCATGACTATCCATACCATGCCCTTAGTGGCTTTGCATATTGATAGCCCCTGGCCCGTCTACCAAAGGCAAGATTTCCTCGGGTGATACACTGACTAGCTCCATACGCTTAGCATCCTCAGAGCCTCCACACCACACCTCCTGATCTGGGAAAACTCAAAGATGGAGTTTATGACCTTCATTACCCCACCTTGTTCAAAGTATATCAGAGCATGTTGATCCAGTTATCCTTCGAGTGACTGTAGCAAAAGTCACCCAATGGTCCGAGCTCTATGACTGCAAAACTAGGATTACTACGTCCTTACCGCATGACGTTAAACTTCATGGAATAAAGGCACACCCCGGCGCATAAAAAAAAGAAAATCTACCTAGGGGGATCTTTAAACTTTAACAAGAAACCAGTGACGAATATCCCTGACATGGCCAGACATTTTCCTACCAAATGACCGACTTCGTGGCACAGATAATTGCGGATCCTCATAACCATTCACAGCCATCGGAAGTGGAAAGTTATCGACCCATGGAAACCTTTACATGACTATGCATACCATGCCCTCAGCGGCTCTTCATATTGATAGCCCCTGGCCCGTCTACAAAAGGCATGATTTCCACAGGCGATACTCTTCCTAGCTACATACGCTCACTGGCCTCAGAGCCCCCATATCAACTCTCCCGATTCAAGATGCCCTGAAACCATGATTTACACCAATAAACCCCCTCCACTTCTTGGTCCTGTTGAGATATTCAAGCCCAGTTACATTCTGATGAAGGGAGGCCTTTGAAACTACATCCTTACTGCATGACATTAAACTGCACGGGACATCTTGGTCGCATGGCATGAAACTGCAAAGACCAGGCATTAACCATCCAGGGAAATGCCTCCAACCACAAGCATTTTCACTGGCCTAAAAATGCCCCCTGTCCTCGTTGCATGACGTTAAACTGCACAACAACCTTTAAAAATGTCCCCGTCCTTACCGCATGATGTTAAACCGCAAGGAAGCCGTCCTTGTCACATGACGTTAAACTGAAAAAAATTTAAAAATCCCCCTCGTCATCACTGCATGACGTTAAACTACACAACATTCATTAAATAGTGCCCCAAGTCCTTACCGCATGACACTAAACTGCACGGAATATGTCCTAACCACAAGACGATAAACTACATGGTCCGACTCGTCTGGGGTTTAGTGATGAACAAAGGATTTTCTCTATCCCTCAGTGCACGGGTCAGACATGCACGAACCACCGTCTCACACCAGCGTGAGGAGAAATTACTTCACCCATTCTCAGGATGTTTAGTGTAGATATTTACCCCGTATCTAGGCACCCTCTCATCATAAACCATACTATATAATCAGAAAATTCTGAATCCTCATAAGCCACCCCTTGTGGTCCCAAGTCTCAACCTCCCTGAAGTTGCTTGGCTATCGGAGGAATACAATCATTGACCTAAGGACACCTTTGCATGACAATGCATACCATTCCCTCATCATCTCTTCATATTGATCGCCCCTAGCCCGTCTACCAAAGGCAAGATTTCCTCAGGAAATGCTTCTCTCCGTACACCTCTTGGCCCTGAGCCCCCCATGTTTATCTCGGGATTCAGAAACCCTCTGAGATGCAGTTTACCAGCCTCTTTCACAACCCTTCCTGGATATGGTGGGACATTTATGGCAAGATTACTAAGGACCAGGAGAAGCCATTCCATGCTGAATAATGTCACAGCTGCATGTTCTTAAACTGCGCCAAGATTCAACCATCCCTTACGCTAACTAAAATGCGTAGGAAAGTGGTCTCCTGACCACACTCTTGATTAGTAAGGATGTTCTCAAAACCCTTCCAGATGTCACATTACTTTCCCAATCCACCCATGGTGGTTTCAATAATCCGGACTTCCATGAAGTCCCCTGGCCATCAGAAATGGAAAATCATTGACTTAAGGACACCTTTGTACAACTATGCATACCATGCCCTTAGTGGCTCTGCATATGAATCGCCCCTGGCCCGTCTACCAAAGGCATGATCTCCTTAAGCAGTGCTCTTCCTACCTCTATACGCTGATGCGGATCCCATGTCTTGAGACATGCCCTGTATTTCATTCATATATGATTCCCCACACGTGCATCTGAAGGGTATTGAGATATCTTTTAGTCGACCAAACCTCATCGGGGCCCTCGTCCCACCATACTTGGTCATTGATGTTTGACCTAAAACATCAGTAATTATAGTCTTGATGGTGGGACTATAAACCACTCAAAAAAAGATTCACAAAGCATGTCAGTCTGAAAACCCGAAAAGGGAAACCTAAGAAAAATCCAAGTTATACCCGCTAGGCCCAAATTAAATGGGGCCAGGAAAAATCGGGGCATTAAAAAAAAGAAAAGACGAATGGTTTGTGGGGTTCTTTCTAAAAAACACTAGAAATAGTCAAACTATGCTCGCTTTATCCCATGGTCCTGGAAAAATTTAGATCGCATTTGCTTTTTATTAATCATTTTTCCCGAACTCTGGTTATGCCAAGTTCGATGAGTTCACACATACAACAATTGTGATGAATAATTCCTTCCATGGGAAATGATAGTATGATCACTGAGGAAAATATTTCTCTGTTTCATAATGATGTTGGAAAGAAGGGAATCCACAATCTGGAGCCTCCTATAGTATGAATAGACAATTACAGAAGGTTTTCGGTGGATTCACAGAATTGTATCAGGTGCTGGTAAGAATCCTCGATTGTTTGAGAGAGATTCTGTAGTAAGGTTGTTTCGGCTTCTACACCAACCCGCAACTCTTCTACCTCTAGGGCCGCCTTTGTGCTCGCCCTCATCTCCTCCTCCATCCCCCGCTCCCCTTCTTCAATTATGGAAGCAACATCAGCCTCTTCCTTCTGTAGCCGCTGTATCTCATTCCTCAGCCCCGCCAGGTGAGAACGCTGCTCAATAACTTTTCCCTAGAGCCTCGCAACTACCCCGGCGTGATCATGAGCCTCTGTTAAGCAAATTTGTCGGGTCACAGAAAGGTAGGCTTCAGATTAGGCAGCAGAAAGGTGTGATTTGAAACCACCCAGTCACTCATGATCAGAAACCACCTACTTGATTATGTCATAAATATTGTGGTAGTCAAAGCCGTCAAATCCTAGAAGCATAAACAGTTTGCGCAACTTCGGTAATCTGGCCCGCATCTCAGCCTGGGGCGTCTGAGAAATTGTCTCCAAATTTTCTCCCAAACCCTTTTGGGAGTAGGTCAAATACTAGAGAGGACATGTTGATCGGGCTCAGAGTCACTCCCGGATGAATATATGTACTCAGGAATGAACGTCACCAAGGAGAGACCCAATACGGCTTCGTCCGCAAACTCTGGCACTGCAGAAACTTCGCCCCCAGAAGTTGTAATCATTTGCACAGTTGGGTCTGATGACACAATCGTCAGCGCCAAAGGTTGTGGTCCTGAAGCCCGAGAGTCAATAAGAAAGATAAGTACCCCTAATTAGAAAAGGGAAGAAAAAGGAGTCAGTGGAAAGAGATCAGGAAACATACTCCTGATTGGCAAGGTATCAGCATCCTCAAGCTCTACACTGCCACGACAACCACTCGAAGAAGATGCCATATCTTCGAGAGGCAAGGGGGTCCGGGGAGCCCCCAGAGGGGTCCTGGACCTAAGTCCATGCCCGAGGCCAGCTGCTTCCAAAGTCGTCCCCAAGCGGTCTTCTACGGAGCCCAAGCCCGGGGAAATCACTCCCCCGGTAAACAAGATAATGGCCCGCTCCCAGTTTCCAACAACTCGAATAATGGCAGGCTCTTCCTCTATCACCACGGGATCCATTAGGTCTGAGGTGGCCGGCCCCATTGGATCTGGAGGCCCCTAAGAGATCACGGGTGCCTCATTTTCCTCCGCAGTTGAAAGATATTTTTGATTAGCAGGAGTCTCGAATACTAGCAGTTCCTCCTCTGACGTATCTCTGACTAAGGAAGGCGGGAGTAAAGCATCCATATCACTGGCCCCTCTAGTAGGGACCACCATCTCTTCACGCCCAAGAGTGGATACAGGTGATTCCATAGATGGAAAGGAGGCGGAAGGTATGACTTCCTGGGTAGCCGCAGCCAGATCCCCGAGTGGCCCTGCACCATGCGCCAAAACAACTAATGACTGGCAGAGTCAGAATATGAAAGATGGCAATTGAGGAAACGAGAAGTCATGATTACCTGAAGTCCCCTGTCTGAGTCGTTCCGATAAATGAAATGCTTGTTGTCGTCTCTGGATCTGCCCAGGGGACAGTTCTCCTAGAATTCTGGGAGGGGCTGGTGGAGTAAAGGCTTTAGTTGGGTATGCAATGGTTGCTTCCATGAGCTCATCTACACCAGGGGACCCCTCTTCGGTGACCCCCGTCTGCGAAAGCGCATGCTCCCCTGCTGTTGTACCACGGGGGGTATACACTGGAGAGGGAATTGCCCCCTGATTTTCATCAGCACCCTGCACAAAGGGAATAAACCTTAGAACCTCCACAATAAAAGAGGGAGAAAGTCAGAATGAGCGAGTAGAGCAACCTATTCTTCAAGGTCGGACAATTCGGGATGTCTAATCATCGTGGACACCCGGGTGGTCCCATAGTGCCGATTCTAGAGTGAATGGATGTACGCATCCATCTCCTTTAACGAGGAAACTATTTCATCTAAATCCTCTTCTTGTAGAAAGTGGGGTGGAGTGAAGATCTTCCCAATACCTGGAAGTTCAAGAGGGCCCGATTGGAGCAACGTCCAAACTTCTTCATCTGAACCACTGACCCTCAGGTCATCCCAAATTCTCTAAGCCTACGGAAATGCGGCCATGGCTGGAATCGCCAACCGGGGAGGATCAGCCTGAGATGTTTAGGCAGTGGCAGAGGCTGGTAGGGGCACCAATGGCCGTGTTTTTCTTCTGGATCTCGTCACCACCCTAGAATTCTCTGGGGCTACCTATGGATGGGACCTCATGGGTTGGGAGGGGAATTCCCTTGATTCAGCCGTGGAAGGAAGATCATCGAAATCATCGCCCCCTGAAGAGTGGTCACTTCCTTCCTCCTCCTCATCAGTAACCGGGTGAAGCATGGCCTGGACTCGATTCTTCAACACCGCATAACCCCAGCGCGGGTGAATATAGGCCTCAAGGTCCCGGAGATATCGAACAACCCTCTCTGGGTCCCTGTCATAAAGAATGTCAGCAGGAGTAGATATGTAACCCAGCCCGTCAAAAGCTACCTCTAATTCCTGAAGATACTTCCACAGAGGATGGGGGTACTGGCTGGGGAAGGCTGATCGGCCTTTGAATTCATCCCATTGGCCCCAGTCCGTCGGGAAGGCACCATCGGCAGGGATAACTAACCCCCTTCGGGAAGCTTCAAGGGCATGAGAGGTTACAACTCTGCCTGTTAAAATATTCCCCGGAAGCACGAGACCAGCAGGGTGGGGAAGTATTTTTCCCGGCCTAGTTGGAGAACCATCCGCCTTTCACTTCCTCTTGCCCTTTGATGGCTTGGGACTTGAGATGGTGGGCACCAACATCCCTAGCTGGAAATTTAGATATGATTGTACCCAGGAGTCAGCATAATTATTGGATAAGAAGGGCGCAGAGTCTGCAAGCGTGGGAGTCATAACCTCGCAGCCGGTATCCTCCTTGGTAAACATTAACCACAGTTTCCTGGCCTCCATTAAATGAAAATTCTCATGGGCACCATTGAGTGCGGGAGGACATAGTGCCTGGATGCAACCAAATTGACGCACGAATCGGCAAGGCGCGTACCCCTCACAGATCAGTTCCCTGCCAATATGAGCTACTAGAATACCCTCTCATAGGGAAAAGAGGTAGCCCCATATGCTAAACTCATTTGTTATGGTATTCGTAATTTCACTAGCTGGGGAAGAAAATAATTGGAAATTGAAGTGATCATAATTTGAGATTCCACTCGATAGCAGACACTTGTTCTGAATTGTCTGTTGATTATCCTTCTCTTGGGTCGCCCACTCTTCAGGCATAACCCTGCTGTTCAGTTGAAAGTATGGCCAAAATGTGGTATCTGAAACTTGAAGAGGGTTGATGAAGGTGTAGCAATTCTTGATATGTACTCTTAACTATTCCCAAAGAATTTGGAAAGGGCAAGCCACTTGGTTTGGCTGGCTCCCATCAGTAATATTACCGAACAACCGATAAATCGTGGACAATACTGGGATGGCTAAGTTTATAACGTTGCCAGTAGCCAATTGTGCTTCCATGAAAAAGGTAGAGAACCACACACCGCTAGTCTCGCATACAGCCAGTAGCCAGCCACTCAAAAACAGGGCCAGAAATGCCGCCAGACGAAGCATCTGGTCGACATTCAGGACTAGCTCCCAGCCCCAGTCGTTGAATTGGCCTTGCTCCAGGATCATCCAGTAACTGGCCCTCTTCTTTTGAGATTCTATTTTAGGGAAGGTCATGGGCCTATGTAGAAGAGCTACAGACTAGCTCTCTCTGGCGAAAGCCTTGATCCAGTCATGATACGGGATAGGTTGTCTCAGCGACGTATCATTCAGATGCTCCTCATGACCGAGGACGCATTTTTTCAGAGATGTACCCTTCGAACGTTCCTGGGCTAGATCAATGAGCCGCTTCACCAAGGGAGGGGTTCTACCTTCATCATCCCACACATAAGGGGGAGGCAGGAATTCGTCATACATAACCCCAACAATGGGGACCCCTAAAATCTGAAAGATGTCCCAAGGACTAAGGACCACCTTCCCATGGATTAGATGGAATGTGTTGGTGTCCGGGCTCCAACAGCTCATAAGTTTCCTTGTGATGGCTTGAGGCCGGTAGGTATAGGTTTGGGACACCTAGACAGCTTTATATAAGCCCACGGCTCGCAACTCCGCCTCAAATTATGTGCAGCTCTGGAGAACCCCCAAGGGCCACCCCGAATCCAATGGCTTAAATGCTCATCTCGGCCAGAGGTCCCAATTCGCTGACCAGCCATGCTGGTCGCTTACAATGGCATTGTGGGTAATGCTCCGATAGCAGTTAATTGTTTCTTCCTGTAGACGTTGTTCTCATATCGAAGATACTGGGAGGTGATTCAACACAGATTCGACAGCTGTATCCCTCGGGGGGAAGGTCGTCCGCTGAAAAGTATCAAGAACTGAGGTACAGTGGCAATAAATATCCATGCTTCAGGATTGTTGTCAAGGGATGGTACCAAAATCGGGGTGTAGGATAGCAAACCGAACCCATAGGCAGGAAGTCTATTAGATAAGGGTTACTCCTGTTGTGACTTGGAGAGCCGGCCGCCAAGAAAGGAAGATGGTGGGGAGTGGTGGATCCCATCTTGAACAGAGCTGGCCATGTCTGTCAGGTGTTGATCGCCAATTGAGAGGAGCTCCAAAGTAGGACTAGGTGCAGGACAAAGAGTAGCCATATCTTCTCCCTGCACATTGAAATCCATTATATGGTTAGGGATCAGTTGAGGAGCCCTCATAATGATGTCCCCAAGGTGGCCTCAGAGATTGGTTCATGATGACAGCATCCCGCGAACCAGCCTTACGTGGAATGCCTTCGCGATATCCTGGCCCGTAGAGCGTTGGCCAGAAAACCGTGAACCAGGTTTCTCCGTGGAATTTCAATCTCAGATTTAATTGGTTATGTTTAGAGGAATTAAGTTCAGAATATTTTAGTCCACAGAGCATTGAAACCATGGAGTATCGAAGCCACCGCGGAGCATTGAAACCACCGTGGAGCATCGAAATCGCGGAGCACCAAAAACGCGAAGCAAGTTCCTACGCGGTCCATCGTGACTTACTTTTTAATCAATTAAAAATGTTAGTTCGTGGCTGGGACGTTGCTCCGCGGATGAAGAATGGCGCAAACGAGAAATTGTTCACGGAAGTCGTAGCTGGTTCGCGGATGTTGTGTTTCGCGAAGGAACAAGTACACGGAGGCAGAAAAGCGCGAGGGCTCTGGTTTCGTGAAGAATCCGGTAGAAGACAAATGAAGGGCCCTCCATAATTATATGCATGGTCCCCCACCGGGTCTACCTCTCTACCACAAGACATCCATGTTTCAGGACCACTCTGCATCAGAATGGCCTCCTCTTCGTTCTGATCGGACCCCATTCTGATGGGGGGCATTTGTCAGGTCCTGAAAAATCTGCAATGGAGAATGATGATTCCCATTAACTCAAGGGAGATTATACCCAATTCCCCCCCTCAATGGATTGGGAAAATGTGTAAAAACACAAGGATTTCAAAGGATGAACTGGTCCACGGACCGGTCTAATGTTAGTGACGCACGGCCGATTCCACGAAGTGTCCCTCCGCCATGGACCATCATCGTTCACGGAATGGAGGCGGAGATCCTCCGCGGGTGCGAAGCAGGGCAGTAGACAACCTGGTTCGCCTTCACAAACCACCCCCAGCCACGGACTGCGTCGACCGTTCCGAACCGCCTCTGTCGTTCGCTAAATGGAGGCGGAACCCTCCGCAGCCGCGAAGCACTCCCTGAGTTCGGTTCGCAGAGGAGATGCGTTTGGTGCCCACCGCGAGGCATGGATTGACCAGGTCAGCCGCAAACCGTGTTTTCAGTCATGGGCCTCCGCAAAAGGTGCCGCGTGTCCACATATATATCTCTTCTCCGACTCTATAAAAGGAGACCGAGGGGGAAGAGGAGGGGATTGGATTCGGAGGGATTGGAGATTCTGAAGGAGATCGGTCGAAGGAAGGCTTAGTAATTCACAAAAACGAAGTTCTCATTCACGATCCACAACAGGTTTGAACTTGGGAATGAATCAATAAGGAACTGGAAAACGCATAATAACTTGTTGAACCACGAATATAAAATAAAAAAGAAGGAAAACTGCGGACCATGCCCCCTCCACGGATGAATTCCCCGCAAACCAAGGAGTTTATGCCTCTTTTCCCATCTGTTGCACCGCATAGCACCCTCCTTTGCGGGCGAAGCCCCGACCGACGAACCTCCTACTGGAACCACCCTTGGCCGCCGCTGCTCGCATGGATCCATTCGCGAACCACCCTGTTTTGCATATTGAACCCGAAGCCGCAAACAACCCTGGTTTGCGGGATGCCCGCCACTCTGCGAACTACCCTGGCTCACGGGATTCCAATCAGTCCACAGACCACCCCGGTTCGCGAACGGCTTCTCTAACCATGTGGAACTTCCCTACGCGAAGGGCTCCACCACCCATACCCCAGGGTGGGTCGCAAAGTACTTTGGTGTACCCATTCCGCGAGCCAGATAAAATCCTTCCCATCTAGACTAATCCCCCAGGATTCCCTCATTGGCCTATTCATCAGCCCCGAGCCAAGGCCTCCCCCAGAGCCACTGGACCCATGTGGTGTAACCTTCAGGTACATCAGTGCGACGGTTTGAGTTCACATACCCAAGGTAAGAAGAGGCCAAGGGGTTGCCCCGACCCTTGAGCAGATTCCCGAAGCATTCTTAGGTTCAAATTCCCACGGTAATGTGAAGTATGAGTTTGGGAGTCCCCTTTCTTCCCCTCCACTTGTTAAGGGCTCCTCGGGGGTAGTAAAATACCCATCTGGAGGAAGCCCTCATTCACTAAAACAGAGGAGACGGGCACAAGAGCACACCCCTTCCCTCTCCCACTGTGCTTTGTCGCACCCGGGAATCCATATCAGATTAAGGCCCGACCATATGGGTCGCTCCATGTGTAAGCCCCACTCCACTTCTCACAGACGCACCTTTTGTGATGTGATCATATGGTCCTTGCTACCTTTTGTTTCTCACACCGAGCATGACTCATGTGGGATTAGAGTAAGCATTGACCATGACATCCTCTTATGGGCCTCCTTAAAGTGTAATCCCCACTTATGAAAACTACGAGGACTTTGATTCCCCACCATAGGGATACGTAGGAAGCCTCCATGAGGTTCAAGCCCACCACCCATCGGACCCCCGGTCCATCTTCACGTCGGTTCTCTAACACTTGGGCGAACTGTGGGGACTTTGATCAATTCTAAGGGATGGTATGTAGGAAGCCTCCACGAGGTCCAAGCCCACCACTCGGTCATTTCTTCACGGAGAGTTCCACCCTCATCCAGCATGACGTTAAACTGTATGACCCCGTCCAGCATGACTCTAAACTGTATACCCGAACTACATGGACTTTGACCCCTGTCTCCCAGGTAGGGTACGTAGGAAGCCTCCCTGAGGTTCTACCCCAACAACCGGTCAATCTGACTATCTTCACGTCAGTTCACCACACCATCCTTAGTGCCGCTTCAATGATTCCAGACTCCTCGGGGTCATTAATCCAACGATGGATGGTCAACCTCGGGCCTAGATGATTCCGAACCCCAGCATCCAGTTGAAAATTTCCCACCAGGGTTAAATCTGTGGATACTATGTTTGGTTATAAACCAAAGATTTTTGAACATATGAATACGTCTTAAATCTATAAGAGAGTCCTGGAACAGGCAATAATTCCCCCCAAAATGGTGCAATGAGCCCAACTTCCCATCCTCTCAACCAATGTGAGTTCTTAAGCATCGCCGACCAAACCACCTGGCGGACGCCTGCCTTTGGAAAGTAGGTCCACATGTCATTGGATATAGAACCGTTGGGCATTTAGAAACGAATACCGATGTACTCGACTTTGGTAATCGAGTGGGGCTCAGCCATCTGTGAGATCGACAGTCAGGCGCATTGGTCCTCCATCTCATTGAAGGGGGAAACAGATCGAAATAGTTCTATATTCTTGATGTCATTTTCCAGATTGGAAAAGAATGACCTTCCCCACTCTCTAATAACTTTTTTTATCATTTTTGAACTTAATGGTAAGAACAAAAAGGGGGCTTCTAGGAAACTCAACTTTCCAAGAATCACATAGCACCTTATGACGGCCAGGAACAACAAGCCATGAGTTGTTAAATAATATAAAATATTACTGTTTAATATATTGAATCAATTTTCCAAAATTATGTTAATATAATGTGAATTATACAATTTAAAATAAATTCATCATACACGATGAGAGTGCAAGTTTATAATTAGAAAATGACCAAAAGTTTACAATTTTTTTATATAAAAATTAAATATGAAATTGATTCCAATTTCATAAATTAACTTATTGGATGTATAATTTAACTAATTTTAATTTAAATACTATTCTAAAAAAATTAAATTTTCAATTAAAATTCATTCTTAATAAAAATTCATAAAAAATGAATCTTTTGAGAAAAACATATAAAATTCATCCTAAGATAATTTTTATATAATTATTTTAAAAATGAATTTAATTTTATAAAATAAATTTTCTAATTGTGGTAAAAAATAATTTTCATATAATTGCACCAAATGAGACATTTTTTTGGAAATACATTTTTAAGAATAAAAAAGTAATTATTCTTATTTATTTTCTAGAAAACAGATACGATTATTGAGGAACTTTATATGGGGTATAAAATATAAAAATTTAATTCAAATAATTTACCAAAATTGATTCATTTAATTTATTGAGTTAAAACGTGTCTGTGGGCATAAAAATTGATTTTCAAATAAGTATTTCTTTTATTTTCAAACGTTTTTTCTTTTCAATTATAAAAAATTGGGCACCAAAAATTTATTTTATATACATATGTAAATTATATGTTTTCATAATTTTCAAAGTCATTTTTATACCCACCACTCCAATGGGTAGGTGAAAACTGTCTAATTTAATAATAATATTTTAATAATATGAAACATTTTGTTTAAACTCAGTATTGCATGTAATGTATTCTACGATTAGTGTTGTGTATAATTCTAGTTAAACTCAATTTTGTGTGAATTTCAATATAAACTCTATATTTTATGTAACAAAAAAATATCAAAAAATTAATTTCATTTGAAATATATATATAAATATATATATATATATATATATATCACAAAATCTCAGGGTGTAACATAATAAATTATCAAATTATTTATAATATCATGAAATTATTATTATCAATGTAAATGATATCCTATGTAATAGAAAATTTCACAATTTTTTATGAAATTAATTTTAAATAAAAAAACATTAAAACAGATAAATGAAAAAAATACCCATCGAGCAATGCAATGATAAAAAAATAAATATCTACAGGGTATTAACTACTCATAAAATACACTCGGTTTACCCAGATATATAATAAATCATTAATCAAAAAAATCCTATCAATATACCCATAATGGATAAAACCCATAAGAAAATCCACTAAGTTCCATAGATTAACCAAAATGGGGAGGCTTCGACATTCGTTAATTTTAAACCTCTTTTAGCTAGAACACACAAAAAACAATTCATACAGCCTATTTAAATTTCATTGTCAAATAACCAATTGGGAATTAATAGACTAAAAGAATAGAAATATTAATAATAAGGCTGAATAATGTTGGATAAAATAAAATTAATCAATCAACAAAACTTATTTGTATCATAGTTGATAAAATAAGGAATAAGAGGAGAATAAATGGGAGGAAGAATGACATGAATTTCCACATGGACACCTTCCATCTAAAAATCCTAATGATTTCTTTAAAATAAACCATCCAAAATTTAAAAATACCCCATTGTAAGATGGTTTGGGGGTATGCATTGGGCTCTTGGTGGACCCAAACTAATTGTCAGCTGGGAGACCATGTCTTAGCAGTTCGTCATTGAGATTCCCATGGTAGGGCTTCAGGACAACCCCATTAAGAAACCCACTATTATAATATATTAATATATCTAGTGTTATTTTAATATTCTACTTCATCTTAATGAACATAATTACAACATTCAATGATGAAATATCTCCCAAAATATTTTCATCATATTTTCCAAAACCAACACTATTATTTGAACTCTTGAGAAACACTAAACTGGCCATTCAATTTAATTGAAAATATATATTTAGATTTCAGCAGTAAACCCCCACATTAGAATTTAATATATCTCAGTATAACAACCACCTAGTATAGAAGATCATTTCAACTAATAATCATAATTATTTTCACTATATAAATAAATCACTAGTATTTTCAGCAAAATCATAACTGATATTAATGAGTAATTCAAGTTCATATAATTATAATTTATGTAGAAACACCAGTCTTTATTTTTAAATAAAAACATGAATAATCTCAGTCAATAATTCATTATCATATTATAATATTTTATATAAAAAATCTTATCCCACTTTGGTTACACTAGGCTAATATGGGCAGAAGAGGCTCCATATGATCCCAATTTTTAAATTGTTAATTTATTCACATACATATGTATCTCTTAGCCTTAAGGAACCAATATCAAAAAAAATTCCACATAATGGTAATCCACACTTTATATGATCAGTAGGATCATCTAATCACACATAGAGTGGGTAAATCAGTGTGAAATAGTTTTTACCCAATTACATTAACTATAATTAATTCTAATCTCTCCATCTGTTAGGATGAATGGATATCATTTTCTAAACAGGATTGATTCAAGAAAAATGGAAGATACAATTTTATGAGAGCATGATACACAATATTTTTATACATCCCATTCCCAAAAGAGGTATCTAATGTTTTCTATGTTCAGAATTATTATATGATATATGTGATTTAAAAAAACTAAATTGGATACACGAATTTCCCCAGACAGTTTCACAGCCACATAATTTTTTCTTTATAATGCATCTCATATATTTTAATCAGTGTTCCAATCTAAACTCATTGAGTACTATGTTATTGTGTCACTGATATTGAATGAATTTAAAATAATTAATCTTCTTCAATAGTATATGGTCCACAAATGAAACTGGATAATCAGTATCACAATATTCACATTGTATTCTTCAACATCATATCATAATGAAAAAAATATACATGAGAATATGATGAAAAATGTTATACTCTTCCTTAATCTAATTTTTTTTAATCTAATGATCCTCAATAATGATATACCCTCAATCATTAGATTACCAACATATATTATAAAAATAGTGGTCTATGTATGTCTCTTCATTATTTTTTATTCTTTCTCTAATTATTTTTCTTTTTCTACAAAATTTATATTTTACAGTAGGAGTAATTTCTCTTTCTTTTACTCTATTATATTTCTTATATACAAATTATATTAAAAAAATACATTCTCATACTCTCGCAATAAAAATTATTATCTTATCTTATACTTATTTTTTAATCATAGAGTCATATTATCACATGAATACATTTTCTTGTATTATAATGATGAAATTCTATATGATATTCTACCAACACAATCAACTTATTTAAAAAAATTCAAATAAATTTCATTAAGTATCAAAAATTTATTTTTATTAATTTATATCATATATCAATATTTGAAACTACATTATTATCATACAAATACCCTCTAATTATTTCTAATTAAACATATTTCATTATCAACTATTAATTCCCCATTAAAACTCCATATTAATTTCTTTATTTAGTTATAAAAAATCCTAATCATGTTTCCTCCATAATTTAGATTCTAAAAAATTTATATAATCATTGTGAAGTTATGTAAAATCCCTTTCATCCTAGCCTTTTTATCATAAATGATACTTATTCCTCAATTCTTATTTCAATTATTTTCAACTGGAATCATGGATATTCAATGCATCATTATGCTTGAATTTTAAGATCATTATATCATTGTACCATTTTATCTCTTGATATTTCTCTCTTTATTATCATGTACAATACCAAAAATATCATCCTCAAAATACCTCTCAGAATGTCCTATGAACTCATATAACTCACTTCTAAAACAACTATAAAAGACTAGTGATTTATTAATTTACTCTTACATTGAATTTCAAATCATCCAACATAATCATATACAGGTCTATATATTATATATGTTATAATTCATGCCTTCCAATTTACTCTAATGATGCGAAATTTTATGAAAAATATTTCTTATGTAGCTCTATTTCTTCTACAATAAATTTTATATAGATATGATTTAATATTTTTTAAGGGTAGAATAGTTATTCATATCCCATATTTCCTTCCTTTTATTCATTCATAATTCCTTTGATTAGTTTCATTGTCTCTAAATTAGCTTCCATTATTCTTTCAAGGCATGGTATTTTGGTTTAACATAGTCTGAGGAACCTTCTAGACTTTATCTTTTGTGTCCATTCAAAAATATTGTGTTTCCTATACAAGTTTTTTTATTAAGAATCATGTACACTATTTTAAATATCAAATAAAAAATATTACAATACATCATGTAATTTTCTAAAGACCATTTTCTCCAGAGAATGTATTTTGGTATCATCACCTACAATATCATATATATCCTTTAGTAGACTAGACTTATTATTACATATCAAGAAGTCTAACATACATATCATATTCAATATCAGATATACAATTTTAAAATATGAATTGATTTGACATGGACAATAAAATTTCAAAATATTTTAAATATAAAAAAATAAATTTAAATAATTTATATGAATATATGAAAAGTCATTAAAAAAAATCAAAACAGTCAAAACTTATGATAATTGAATTTGAGTTTTTTAATAAATCTATACTACCTCAATTAATTCACCCATATTTTATCATAAATTATTCTCTCTAATAATTTATTAATTAATAATTGATAAATATAAATCCTTTTACATCTTAAAAATAGTTTATTTAATACATCATTATTCGATAGAGATATCCATATGTTATATAAATCTTTAAGAATGATAATCACAAGAATGGGTCTTCCAAACATCTCTCAATCTCTACTCACCAATATGTCATTCCTAATGCTCTTAATTATTTATTATTCAACACATGTTGTTATTATTCACTTATTCATAACCAATATTATAATCTCAATCAATTGGCATCTTCAACACTATAGGAATTTCCAAACAAAAATTCACCTGATAGTATCAAAACTCCGAAACTATTAATTATCACATATAATAACAATAAACTTACACTAAACACCCATACCTCAAACATATTTCACACAAGAGTAAGATAATATTAAAACATATATAAATAATAATACTCACATAACCCCTAGTAAAAATAAAAAAATTCCAAACACCTCAATATAAAACAAATATTTATTATTTTTAAAAAAATTGAAAAAAATTTCATCATATAAAAAATAACACTATATTTTCATAAATTAATAAGGTTCCCAATGGTTAAGTTTTAAAGCGTAAATTTTTAAAACTCTTGGTACTTACATATTTTTTCATTAAATCTACCCATAAAAACATTTTACACACCCCATGAAATCATACATAACTCCATTTAAAAACTCTTGTTTTTATTCAAATGAATGACTTATTTGAAAAACTCTACATTTATCGAAATTTAATGTCAAGTAAATATAAAAATACTTTCTATAAATTTATTTTGATAGGTCAGGTAATAAATCCCTCAGATATTAAGTATTAAAATAACCCCAAATAAAAATATTCATGAAAACATAAAATTGGTTATTAGTTTCTATTATTTAATATTAACCATTTGAGGCATTTAGTAAATCATCATCACCGTTAAGAATGTATAAAAACACATATGTAAATCAAAATCATGATGCGTGATCTATGAAAAAATTGCCTCCTAATTAAGCCATATGACTCAATGATGAGTCCCTCAAATTTTGGATTCCAAATATTACATTGGATATTTTGTTTTGAAAATAAATATATGCTTTCCATATAATATTATTTAGCTCAAAATAAATTGTTTTGGTTCAATTACGTTCAAATTATAAATTTTTATTATAAATTCTATTGAACTGATTTGATTCACTTATATTAGAAAACATTAAGAAGATATATAGAAATATATCATCGAAGGTTAGAACTATACCCATGAGAAGAAATTTTATTTTTACGATGTTTTTTCATCGAACTAGAAGATGATTTAATTTTACTTTTTTATTATTTTACGTAGATACATATATATTAGACTAGGGGTTTTGAGGAATGGAATATATTAAATCAGTTACAATTTATCCATGTATCGAATCAAATACTTGAGTGTTGGTGATTTATTTTTATTTATATCTTTTATTAGATCTACCATTGAGAGGATTTTCTGGTAAATATATATTTTGTTTTTCACTAATTTTTATTCAGATTAAGCATGATAAAAAAAATTCATTTCTAGATAACTAATTTTATGTTTTGAAAATCACGATACATATGGTATGAGTATGATCTGACTTGAAATGTTTTGTTTATGACTTTTATGTTCATTTTTAATTAATTATATTTTAATGAATGGTAAACCTATTAGAAATTACAATATTTTTAAATATTAAGAGAATTATTCATGTAAATTTAATGTACATTAGCACATTGCAGTGGAGTGAATATCAGATGATGAAGCTAGAATATACATCTTTTTGATAATAAAAGGTTTCATTTGTTTCTATTGAAAATGTACTAAAATTAATCATAATATGACAATATTTGTTTTTTATACTGGAAATTTATAAATTTAACTTTAGTCATTGACGAAAATATGTTATTCTATTTTTGAATGCGATTTCATTTTTTAATAGTTAATTACAAGTAAAGCTATGAAAAAAATATCATTGCCTATGAGGGATATTATTTGTAATATTTTTCTTGGTGTTATTAGATCTACCATATGGTGAGGATTTCATTATAAATATCTTATAATTTCGAATTTTAATAATTTATTTTCTAATTCCTTATGATCAATGCGATTATGAGAATAGAGGAATGATTTTTTTATCCTTTTAAATATAAGAGGTTCTATGGCTGAACATGTAAATTCTAAAAGTATTATTGATAATGATTGGTTCAAACCATACTATAATTTATTTGGTCATATATGTGGTTAAGGATGGGGTGATAAATATATACAATATTATTAATAACATTCTTAGTGTATATTGTACTACTACATATGAACATGCAATTTAGGAACATCTTTGTTTGGAAGTAGGATAACTAGGATTAGGTTTACAAATCCTCTTACTATGTTGGATAAAAGAAAATGATTCTTCTATATTAGAAGTATATTGGAAATAATATCATTAAAATAATTTCAATATTTATTTTATAATCCATGAATTAGTTTTAATTTTCTATTTTTCTTATATACCATTTTTTATTTCATATATTATTCTAGAATCGATCTACTGTTATTATTATTTTACAATGTGAATATTACATTCATCATACGGTGATTAATTTCTGATAGTTTAATTTCAACTTTTAATATTTAATGTTTAAATTACATACTTCCATACTCTAACCTGTTTAGGAATTATATAACATGAAAAATATAAATATTTGAGTGGGATTAAATGTAACAAGTCTTGTTAAAAAAATAATTAACATCCCCCAATTGATGTTTGATTACATGCTTTTTCAGGGATCCTCTATTAAATCAATGGAAGATGAGACTCTCTTTATTTTAAATGAAAATGTAAGAAATGAGCTATCTAAATCTGGAAGAATGAATTTTCATCAAATGGGTTAATGAATTCTTGTAACCTTAGAATTGATATATAGATACTATCAAAATTTAGGATATTTATGCGTTTTATTTCTATTGTAATATGAGAGACATAAATATTCCATAGTATTCAAATATATATTTTTTATTTTTTTGGACTAGAATAGAACAATTAAATATACTACTCTATTCATGGATTTTTAGTTAGATATTAGTTATTTCCTTCAGAGATGACGGAGTGAAATACATGGGAGCTATAGAAAATAATAATTAAATGCCTCTAAATAAAGAGAACATTTCTTACATGATGATGGTGATTAATTAAAATATTAAAAGGACTTAAAAAATGAAGTGTTGGTGTTAAAACTCCAAAATTCATAGATAATGAGAAATAATTCAAACCCAAAAGTACTAATATCCTTTGTAAGATGACACATAGAAAAACTAGATATATATGTCTTCTCAGATTGAGAAATAGGGAAAATAACCAAAGGAAACAGATCTTTTTTAGAAGCTCATCCAATTATTAATAAGTACAAGGTTAGTGAATCTTTGGAAGATAAAAACAAGATAATTTGAAAAAAAAATATAGTCAAACTAGGCATAGAAATATGATTATGTTCTTTATATGTTAGAATAGTTTAAGTTTGGTAATCCCTTAATTGGTACTGTCAAAGTTTGGGTTATTTCAAAAATGAAAGATGTGATAATTGAAGGTCATGAGAATATAAAATAACACATATTAATTGAATTTTAGGATGCCCTAATATTCTATACATCCCATGTCAATCAAGGAGTGAGATAAACCTATTTTAATGCACAAAAATATTGAATACTATGTAATCCTATATGAGAAATGGAAATAATAATATGATGGATGTAAAATATTATGTTGAGTTAAAATCACTTTCATAAACACCTATAGATATGGTCAAAAGATCTTGAACACTAAGTGATGTAATTATTTATTTTAATAACATTATTAAATTCCATAAAATTCATCAACTTATAAATCTATATTAACCTAAAATCTATCATAACCTAGTCATTCATCTAATGAGGGTGGTCATAAGAATCACGTTGTCTTTGATATGGTTATAATAGTTGAGTCACCAAAATACAAATGAGATGAATACTCATCAGTAGTTATACCCTACCATTGAGTTTTCATGTAAAAAGTAAATGAATGTGATCAATTTAATAATGATTGAATGAAAGGGGATAAGCCTTATCATGTAGTTTAATTAAATATAAGAATAGAATAATCATCATAAAAAATACACTTTATTAATTGGTAACAAAATTGATATAATGGAGAATATAATGGATTTATTTCCAAATTATTCAATTTAATAACTATCTATGCTCGAATACCATCAAACATGAACACCCACCATTGTCATATAAAATATCGATGTATATATTTTCATATGTCAAGGTCAAAAAATAATATTTTTATTATGAAATTGCAATCAATACTGATGTTTTTAACATTAAAAATGAACGTGAAGCCTAGTTACAAAATTTAATGAAATCATCTAAGTGTACCAACAAATATTTTACTAACATCAGACATCTATTAAATGATAATGTTGATCAAAATGTAGTGATATGATATTATAATATGTTTATAGAATATGTGTACAATGATACTGAAGGACTTTGAGTACCTTTAAGATATTAAAAATATATTTTAAATAATATAGTTTCACTTATTTTGAAATATCATAAGATCTGTTGAAATTATTTTATATTGTCGAGATCTATTTCATACTTTAATTTTAAAAAATGACGAGGTTCTTCTTCTTAAAATTCTTTGATCTGTATTACATTTTCTAAAAGATATTTAAAATCCTTCAGTGAATGATTGATGAATATATTAATTTCTTTTTTTATTATAATATATATATGAAAATAATTTTTTTTTAATTTGTTTCTTAATATTGAAAGATATGAAAAATAATTTATACCATTATTGAATATGTACGATACTCTTAACCTGTTTTAAATATATATTCACTAAAGTACATATATCATATAAGGACATTTATCTATAACTAGTAATGAATAAAGTGGGTTATATTAATTTTTTTCATAAAATAAGGCCATAAATCTAAATATTATCTATTAGAGTAGATTAATAATTTTGATTATTCATAATCCAATTTCACTAATCATTAATTTTTTTCATTAGTCCATTTTATTTTGAGATTAATTTATTTAAATTATTGTGGATTTATTTTTGAAAATAAAAATTTATGGAATTATGTTTTATGGTAATTTTTCATTTTTTGAGGGGATATTTTATTTAATAACATGATTTTCAGTTGAATATTAATATGGGAGAAATTTAATCTCTTAAATTTTTCTATTGGAAGATACATGGAGTTTTATTTTAAAATATCAGTCAAAATTACCTATTTATTTATGTGACATTTAGTTAGAAAAAATGTGGATATTTTTTGGTCATGTTACATATTACTATCCCTTCTTTTTAAAAATAATGGTACACCTGAAATAATGTTCATCTATCTTGGTAAACATTGTTTTTGTTTTTTATTTTTATTTTTAACGTCAATTAATTTGAAATACAGTGAAGATATCATTTCTATCAATGTTTTGTATGTTTTCAATCTACAATTTGTTATATTCAATGGATATTAGTGTGCTTGGGTGGCATGAATATGAGATGATCAATCTAGAAGCTATATAAATTAGATGGCAGAATGTTACATATGATTTTGGTTATATTGATCATGATAAACTCAAAATTTAAATATTGAAGTATGTTATATAATATTTCAATAAATTAAACCTGTATCTTTAAGAAATAGTTTCCCTTGAATCTCTTATTGTAATTTAATTTTATAGAATATTTATTACAAGTGAATATTTTTAAAAATATAATTTCTTATTAGTGATCATGCTTGTAATATTTTATTGTGTAAACTAAGAGAATATATCTGGTGAGGTTTTTATTTTATATCTGTAAGAATTTCTAGCTTTAAATATTCTTTATCAGATCTTTAAAGATAAAGATGTTTTGGGGGGGGTAGAAGCTAGATTACATGATCATTCAGGAACATGGATATTATATTATTTATATTGTATCTTCTTAAATTATTTTATGGAAAATCTAGTGTGGAATTATTGAATACCTTTTTGTCAAAGTAGTGCCTATGTCTAGAGAGACCTATATTTGACACTCTTGCCGATGAAAATCCTTATATGAAGTCTATTTCATTCAATGAGCATACAAACGAGGAACTTTTTGGTGTGGAAATGGAATAAATTGGATTACTTTTAGAGATCATTGTGACACTTTGGATAAAAGGGAATTCTTCTGGTGAATTTTATATAGATCGTTAATAATATTATTTTGGGCTATTGTAATTGTTATTCAATAATCAAATCCAATTTTAATTTATTGTTTTTTATTTATAATTATAATAACTTGTATATTTTCTATAGACTAATATTAATATTTTCTATTGTTCTTATTATTTACATTTGATCCTGTGTAATTTCAAATTATTTAAATTCTATTGTGTATATTTCGTTTTAATTATGGAAACACTAATACTCTGATCTGTTTAGAATATACATTTTTTAGAAATAAAAATTATATTAGTGGGTTAAAAAAACTGAAGTATAAGTTATCTTATAATTCACCTCTAATATTGAAGTGTATTTAACATTATTCACTTCAACAACATAAACTTTTGTGTTTGAATAATTTCAAGGTATATAGACATTATAGTGATTGAGGAGATCAAAGAGGGAATCTTGGCTCGGGATACCTATTCCAGACACTCTTTGTCAATGAATTCCTAGTATAGACATATATCTCATGACCAAGGATATGATGATGAAGTTTCTAGTTAGAATATGGATAACTAGATTCAGTTCAGAAGATATTCTTCTCTTTTGGGGTAAGAGTGAATAATCCCTTCCATTTTACTTTTTTTGTAATAAAGATCCTTTACACATTTTTTCACATTATTATTCATAACACTCTGTTAATAGAGTAATATTAATGATAATTAACATATTAAAAGAATTATAGGTTGACCTAAAAGGATCATGAAATTAATCATTTGAAATTATATTATTCTAAATGGTTTAAATGAAAATATTGACTTCAATAAAGATATTTAGAAATGTTTGAAAAATGTTGTCGATCCAATTTTATTGGGTTTACCTCTCTTTTGTTTTTTGTTGTTGTGGTTTTATATTAAAATTAATTTTTTAACTTCAATAAATTTTATTTTTAACATTTCATGAAATTATTATAATTTTTTAATTATTTATATTATATTTGATCAGAAATTGTAACATCAGATTATATAATGTTTTCAGTTAGAAAAAAATTAGTTGTCCACTTATCATCAACTCATCTACTCCCACTTGAAACTGACATACGTTTCTTATTTGAAACAATTATTGGTATAAAAGCATAAATCTACTTTTAGAATTATATTTTTCTCTTTCTTATCATAGAATATATCAATTTCCATGCACTTACAATTTTAGTGGAAATTTTATTCTATGGTGGGATCCTTATCAATCTGAAATTGTATTGTTCAAATTTGAATAAGCCATTGTTATTTTATGGATCAGACTATGAGTATGTAGTGGCTATTTGGAAATGTATTCCAAAAATATTTAGGCAGATAATTAAAAATTATTAACCAAAGGATATAAAATTTTGGAATGTAGATTGTAAATTTTACTCTATAAAAGAATGTGTAGTTCCAATATAACTTCTGATTGAGAAATACTCTACTCTAAGATGTTAAAATAATTATTTATAGAAATTTGAAATCATTTAAAAGGTGTATTGGTATTTAGAAGAAGTTAGAATACACACATTTTAAAATTTCAAATGTTTTTGAGATGAATACCCATATTATTGGAATAGGTTATAAATAATTCAATTTTATACTCGGAGAATCTGTTTCAAAAATACCCTAGAGATTCATGATAATAATAAACATAATTCATTAATTTTTTGTCCATGAGATAAATTATTATATTATTATTATAATATCATATAAATTTTACTAAAATAATGGGATTAAAAATGAACTAATCTATATTCTATAAATAATATAAGAGATCGATGTTTTTATGATCTAATTATTAATCATATGTAAAATAAGAACACATTAATGAATGATTATGGGAAATAAATAATGAAAAATATAGTTCTACTTATTACTACTTCAGTAAATATCCCTTGAAAATCTCACATTTCAAATTTGAGAACATAAAAATGAATATATTGTAAGAGTTAAAATGATAGTTATCCAATATTTATAGAAATATGGTCTTCATATATTATAGAAAATGATGTTTGGAATTTATAATTTTTGGAAATATTATAAGAACGAAAAAATACATAATTGACAAATCAAGTAGAAATACAGTTTCAGTATTTTTCTTTTCTATTCATGTAAAAATATAGGGAACATAAGACCTTAGTGACGAAGGATAATATATATATAATAAATATTATAATAGAAATCTAAGAAGAAACATTTTTATTTCTAATAGATATTTTCAGTGAAATAGAGGACCTTTCCACTTCGGTTAGATCATTGAATGATAGTGATGACACTATTAAGGCAATTAGTTTCTATTCTAAATTGTCATAAAATGGAATTCTATTTATGATAAAGTTATAGATTAATCCCTTAATGAATTTTTCATTATTTTTCACCAAACCTTTTTCAAGGAAAGACTAGACAAATAATGGGAGAGAAGAGGAACCCCAATCTCTAGAAGAGTCTAAATAGTATATTTCATAAAATAACGAATATTATCAAAGAAATTTAAAAAAATAAACTAGATTTAATGATGATAATTATAATAGGAATTTTCATCTTTATATGTCTATAAGCGAGTTTGATAAATAAAAATTTAATTTTTCTAAGTCAAAATTTCATATTTTTATAATAACATCCAAACAAAATGTGATGTCTTATTCTCCTACAATATTAGATGATAATAGTAAAGTGATTAATATAAATTGTGATGTTATGAGACTAAATAAGTCTCTATCAAAAATTTCATTTTGAATGAAGAATTTCATTAATATTTATAGTAATATTTTGACCAAAGACAATAACATTAGATATTATATCTAAATCCACTAGAAGATCTTATTATTAGAAATATATTTTTTCCTAACTGTGTAACCTTTTTTTATATGTTTTGGGGAGGTATACATTGGAATAAAAAGTTTTAACAAAACAAGATTTAATCCTTTATAAATATGTTTGTATTTATATATAAGTAAATTATAGTGATTGGTCATGGGATAATTGAAAGAATATGGATTCCAATTGAATTGTTTCAAAATATCTCTCAGACTCTATAGGACTGCTTCCAAAGATCACCATTTCTGATTAGTCTATCCTATTATATATCAGAAGGTAAAATGTAACATCTACTGCCTGGTAAAACATTATCTCATGTTTCAATATTTTACACTTACACTTTTTTATATAATATGTTATATGTAGATATTTGTTATTTAAACATTAACTCCTTTAGAATGGGGTTGATTTTTTTAAAACCACCATGTACAATTATTTTATATATTTTAGTATTATTTTGAAGGTATATAATTTATTCATTAAATAATTCTTGAAACAAATTCATCTTAAGAATATTTTAAAAGCACTTGATGCTAACTTCAATGTGATTATGACATATTATCAGAAATTATGGAGAAATATCGTCCACACCCTATCATTAATTGAAAATAAAAATTGTTATGTGTAACCCTATTGGAGAAAACATAAATTAATGAAAATAAATGTGTTCAACAGAGGGGGAGAGGAATTTTAAAATTATATACACATTCCTTAACCAAAATAGGGTGTAAATTTTCCTGGAATTTATTGAAATGTTTCAATTTTATGATGTTTCATTTGAAATATCATTTCCATAATGATTAACCCACTATTATTTATTGTTTATTTTTAATAATAATGACATGGAGAAATAAAATAAGGGAATTTTTCCCTTTTATATAGGGATTATTTTTTTAACAATTGTTTTTCTGAGTTGAGTTGTGAATAATGTAAGAGGATATTTCCTTATGTCTTATGATTGATGATTCTTGAATATTAATGATGGTAAATATTACATATGAAAAAAATATAGAATTTAGTCATATATTATGTGGAGTTCTATATTTTTAATTACATTCAAACTTATCATCCCTTGTATGTATTTCAATCATAAAAAATGCATCGATTTTTGAGACAAGTGAATCCTTTGTATCCATTATTTTGAAAATCACAATTCACATTAAGCTAAATTTTATTTAACAGTTAGTTTTTTTTATGTTATACTATATAGATATTATAAATTCTTATTAATTTTTCATGTGAAATAACTTGATTCACCTATATTCGAAATAATTGAGTGTCTACATTGAACTAATGCATCAAATATTAAATCTACATTCACCAAAAGATAGTTTGTTCATTTGGTATTATTTATATTAAACACAAATAACTCAGAATGTTACCATTAGTGTGTAAAAATTATATTATAAATTTGGATTAGGGAATAAAATAAAATAATGCACTGGATTACATATAATAATTTCATGAATAATCTCACTACATTGGGTGTTCATGGTTTTTATTCAGTTTTATCATTTTTCTTGTAATAATGAATGATTGATGTGTTTTTTGGAACCCAGAAACAAAATCATCTAAACTATTGAGTTCAGTTAAATATAAGGTACTTTAATATACAACAAAAAAAGGATATTGGGGAAGGTCTTGAGGATAAACCTACCTACTATTAATGATTTTTTTAGTATTTCATCTTCAAGAATTATATTTTATAATTGGAGATAGATTGAAGATGTTATAGGTTGCATCAAGGTTAACATTATTATGGTTATTGAATCTCCCACTGCTTTGGGATAAAAGAAATGAATTCATTTGACTAGAGTTTTTTGGTATTAAATAAAATGAATAGGATTTTTAAAATTGTTATTTATAACTCTAAATTTTATTTATATTAATTTTTTAATTACATAATTCTTTTAATATTTTTGTTATGTGTCTGAACATGAAATATTTATTTTTCTATTATTCATATACTTATTATATATGTTTTACCTTTTATATATATTTTTGACAAAAAATTGAAACATCTAATAATTGGAGTATTTTAATTGGATGAAAAACATGCTAGTTAGTCAAATTAAATCCACCCCATTCTTCTATAATCAATCATGTCGCACCTATCCAGGCTGATACCCATTACCTTCCAAGTATTTTTGATAAAAATTATTACACATTCCATGATTACAAAACATTACCCATTTGGGGTTTTAGAAACCCTTTTGTTTTTGGCCAAATACAAATTTTGGGGAAACAAAACTAGGATCCCATTGTATAAATCCAAAATCCAATATGTAAAATCAAAAAATTATCAATTTGATTCATATAGATAAAACACAATAATAAAATAGGAAAAAAACATAATGATCCAATAAAAGAATGAATGAACTTTCCCTATTTATAGTGTATGTGAAATTAAATAAATTATAATAACCTCTAAACCATGTCACTACAATCTCTTATTGAATAATTGGATTACACATCACTATTGATCTTAATTAATAGGTATAACTCATAGATAGAAGCAAAAAATTTAGTTAAATGCAATTTTTTATCCATATATATTGAAACTAATTTTGTATACATATTTAGGGGTGAGTAAAAAGACCTAGTATGATTCCCACATTCACCTTATCTTGTTCAGTGCTTATGAATTGGTGGATTCTTTCAACATTCTATATTTAGTTCCTATTCACCTACAATTAAAAATATCATATTATTTTTCTTGGAATACAATCTTTCTTTTAGAATACATATTTACTCTATGAACAAAAACTATAATAAATAAATCAGTTCAACACCAAACTCAATGTGACTGAAGATAGAAATAAGCTTATATGACAATGAAATATGTTATAAGGAATCTCTTTTCATGTTCATCACTATAATCAATTTTCTAGATATATACTGACTCATTAAATAGATTCCAAACTCACACATTGATCATCTCACATCCTAAAAATTAACTAATCCCAAAGTATAATGGAAAATAAGGATCTTATTTGAAATATCAACAATGGGATATTAAATATTGTTAAAAAAAAATAGATTTAATGAAATGGTATTTAATTTAATAATGGATTTTGAATAGGTCCTAATGAATAAAAAACAATATCATAATAATCATATACTAAATTTTAGGATTGAATAATGAATTTTGACCTACCATATTATTTAAAAATGATTTGATATCTCACAATCTACCATACTCATCTAACTACTGCTCAAAAAATTATTAACTGGATTTCAAAAAGTAAACCTCTATCTCATTCTCATATAAAAACCATGTTCATTGGGAATATATCTATATTTAATATCATGTAGCACTATAGATTCCCTTATACATCACTTATAAAATATCATTATCATAATTAATCAATAATTTTTTTTGAGAGCCATGGTCTTACCAAATGTTAATACCACAAGATATCATGTTTGAATCATCAGATTAAGTTAAATAATTATCCTAAGTGTTTTTACCCTCTCCTATATAGAATTTTAATTCATCCATCCTTGATAATATACCAATATGGAATAAAACATCTAGTGAGATGATAAATATCAAGAAGGAAAATAAATCAATGCACATTTTCTTACATAAAACATTTCTTTATTTTTGTTCTATTAATAAACTAGGGAGTTATAAAAGATATTACCTATATAGATAGGTAAATGTTACAAAAGTATCCCTAAAACAAAATATAATTTCGAATTATCTCTTTCATATATTATTAAAATCAAATAATCTATGGTAGGAGGACACTAACCTCATTTCCTAGGATCTTATTTTAATTATATAATAAAAGATTTTAAAATTTCTCCCAAGCCATCCATATTATTTAATTAAAAATACAAGGCTTATCATCCCATAATTGTTCTTGGAAAAAAATGGAAACAATAAAGAGACTATCTCCAAAAATTAAGTCATAGATTTTAATAAATAAAATTTTGGGACTATCCTTTAAAATGGATTTGTCTACCCTTATGATTGGGGTCAAATTATTCCACACATAAATCAATCAATAAATGGTTTTGTAGACCATCCCAATGTCATCACATGACATGATCACAAAAGAGGATTGATCGACCATCAATGTCTCACCAATATTTTATAACTTGGTTTCAGTCACTCAATAAACATAACTGTCATAAACTCATTCATGAACCCAATGGTAAACTCACAAAGTCCCAATTGACACATGTATGACAATGGACAAGATAGATACCAAGAAAAAGACAAACCAACCCATCATATAAGGTACGGTTATACATGAAGTGAATATATCAACATGTAATATCCCAAAACAGACTACTCAGAAATGGAAACAAATAAATATTCTAAACATAAATTTTTGGGTTTTATTACCAATCCACTTTTTTAGGTTTATTGGGAACAAGAATACAATGAAACAAACCAAAACAATATACGACCAAGCATAATATCATCAAGAACTAATCAAACCTAAACCATGAGAGGTAATATGGTGTTTCCCTAATAGATCAAAAATGTTTTTGTTCATTAATGGATGATATTATAATGTCCATCGGTATTAAGAAATCATTTACATAGAATAATTTAGGATTAAATTTTAAAAAAGTATAATTTTACCTTTTAGGTTGAATCATTTCATGAGTACATTGTATAGAACATGTGGAAATAATTCTAATTACACATTTTAGTGTTCCACTGATTTAAAATTGATATTAAAATTCATTTATACCTCAAAATTTCAATGTTGCACTATCCCAAAATTATGATGTCATATTTCATTATTGGATAAAATATTGGGGTCCAAAGCATATCAAATTCAATATTTAATTTAGAATTATTTAATGAATGATCTTTAGTTATCCAAATAAATTTTTTAATTTTGGAAAATACGCTTATTGGTAAAGTGGTAACTTCACAACCTAAAAAACCAACCTATATCAACATTAAAACACTCAAAATTTAAATATAACAATTTTGAATCATACATCAGACAACATGAGCTGGCATGAAGCGTCGACATGCACCATACCTCAATCCCAGAAGACCATGATCCAATCTTCCATATACCATCGATGTTTTCTACTGGCAACTCACACCCCACATTCCATTGTCTCCAAAACCATGACGTACCAGAAGAACCAAAAACTCCAATCACCATAAGCTCCATCATTGACAAGAAATTTCTTCAACCCATTATGAAAACCCCACCAAAAAATGTAACCATAAAAACCAAAATTCCACCATTTACTAAACTGGAATAAAATCTTCCGATGAGTATCCATGGGATAAAATCCAACTACTTATTCAATCCATTATCATAGAACACTTCACCAACTGTTTTAGAAAACTCTGGTATCCCATACCTGAAGAAACATATGAAACCTCTATAAAAACAATGCCTGATAAACAATTGATGACAATGTCACATGAACACCATTGGAGATGAAATTTGAATGAATTTTTTAACCCCGAAGGTTGCTCGAAATCACATCCCATAGCTTCCTAATCACCACCCCTCCAGAATTAATGGGAGAGTAGCAGTTGAATTGTAAGGCTGAGGAAGATTGGAAGCAGCTGGAACCTCAACAATGATCCACGACCATGCCAGAATACATTGAATACCAAGAATCATGATACTCAATTGTGTGATTCATTGCACCCAGTAATCAAAAAATGAGGACACCTATACAACGAACTGAATCCAATAGAGGACTCCCATTCTGTGAAACTGATGACCGATCTTATCACACATCCCAATTATTCCATGAAATCACTACTAATAGACCATCTATGAGAGAAAATAAGTCACCAGAAGACAGAGTAGGGAGAATCAGACATTGCCTCCACGGAGAAGTGTATCAATGACTATGATTCTGACCCCACCAATAAAGCCACCACCTTGAGAATACCACACCATAAATAAAAATAATTTAGAAACACCTCTTAGATGAAATCACCAATAGAGGACGACTGTAGATGGAAGGGGTAAATGGTGGTGGCGAAGCTATAGGAGGGGCACGTTGGACTCCCCCCACCGAGGAACCACCGAGACCCCCTAACGGAGATATTCCCATGATATTTACTCACTTATCCATTTATCATTATTTTAGGTAGTGTATAAGAAACCTTCTGATGACTTTTATTATTTCTTAGGGCTAAGGGAAAACCTTCTTAATTGATAAATTTTTTTCTATTTTATTTTTCTTAAGATTTCAAGCCAATGAAAATTTCTACATGAGGTACATCTTCATTTAATGAAATATACATGGAATATACATCATCATTATTGATAACACATAGAGATGATCCTTGAATGTGTCTATTTTACACCTTTCCCACATTTGACCCTATGAAGAACTCATTATCTCTCTTTTCAATATATTTAATAGGAAACCACTAATCACTATTTCCTTTAGTGATTGAGAATGGAGTAAATTTAGGGCTTATAGAGTCCAATATTTTATGTTTCCTCAAACCATGACCTTTATACATGGTTGGTATAAATATAATGGAAGTACCCATTTAGACCATCCTCATATTTTTAGCCCTAGATTATGAAAACTCTTGAGCTTTAGTATACTTTCAATTTTGAAACACCCTTCAAGATTATACATTCTCCTAATATTTATCAAAAACATTGTAATAGTTAATGAACAAGTTTTTATTATGTTGTATATTAAATAAAAATACAATTTAATTCCTTGAACATTTATTTCCATGAAAATTATTCAAAAGAAAATCCACCAGACTATGTCCCATTATCAACTTGGATACATGTAGATATTTTTCTCCCCACCTATCTTATATATTTAATGTATTATATATAAATTTCACTAAATTTTCCCCTATTTTATCTGAAATATAAAAAAGTAGATCTAAGCAGTTAGTCTCCCCACCAGCAGGAATGATCCCCTAGTTTTAAATATTTTATGATTTGTTCTTTTTTTCAGTACATAAGGAACATCATTAGAGATCTATTTATTTTGTATATGTATAAATTTTTTACCTAATAAAAAATATATAATTGAATTCAATGATTTAAAAATATATTTTATCATCCCTGGATCTATCATCATAAACATTACATATTGTTATTAGTCTAATAACATAGGCTCTATTTGATTGAGGGTGTATGCATCGATATTCAAAAAAATCCATATCCTGACTTTAAAAATGAACCCCTTTAAGAACTATATTTATATAATTAAAATTAGAGAACTATTCTATCTAATCTATTCACATAGGATGTTTTAGATTTAAATAATCATTAAAGGATTCTGAATATGTGAATATAATCACAAAACCTATGTATCCTGAATTCATTCATTTTTTATTGATCGATATCTATAGTTGTTACTTTATCCTATAGTTGAAAATTATTTATATATTGAATATGAAAATATATTATATGTAGAATTATAGTTATATAATTTGAATCAAAATCACCACATTGAGCTTCGTTATCATTATCATGAGAAACCTCTCCAACTGAGGCTCCATTTAGATCTTTCAATGACAACACTTGATCATTATAAAATATTCATATTTTTTCTGATTCAATAATTGGAAATGAGATTATGGATAGAGCTAATATTTTCATCAGTTTTATATGTTTTTCAATGAATTAACCCCTAAAATCTATTAATTTGTGCTAAAGTTCATCAATTTTTGGATAAATGGTGTGTTTTTCGATAAAATGTAAAAAAATATTTAAATATGGAATCTTAAAATATTTTAATCACATTAATATTTAACCATATGATTTAAAATATTGATCCAATTTGAGTGATCATATTATTTTCAGATTTAATGATTTGTGGTATTTGACTTATTCTTTTGGGATATGATATGATTCAAACATCCATAGTAAATAAGAAACAATCATGTTGAATTTTTTTTCAAAAAGAAAGCATGGACCCCACCTCTATAAATTAAGAATATAGTATTTTACAAAACTCAAATTGAGGTGATTCGATCTATATTTGAAATAATATTTGAAGGATCATTTGAATATATTAGAACATGGAATGATTCATTCATTAAGGCAACTATTAGATGCCCAAAATTTGAGGATGATTTAGGAAACATTTTTGCAAAATAATATTTCAAAATTAATGGCTCAAAAATTTCCCAACCCATGTCGTATGAAGCTTAAATTTTGAGGTGAAAAGATAAATTCATTTTGAAACAACATTCTATTATACCAAACTTTTATATTCATTGATTAAAGGGGTATACCATGAAAAAATGTTTTGAGTAATGATTCTATATCCAAAATCTCACTTGTTTTAATTATAATATTGTATCACCTCTCCTTTTGAAAATACTTTAAAATCAATGTGGTCATTTTATATTTTTTAGTTTCATTGCTATGTAATAGTATTATAAAATTTTATTATATTTTAATCTTCCTATTATTATCTTTCTCATAATTTTATTATTTTAGTTTCATCCTTATTATTCCACATTGTGATATGTTATAATCATTATCATTAGTAACTAACTGAAGAAAGTTATCAGGGGATCAATCCAAGGATGATCCCAATTAATTTTACATTAATTTTTATTATTTCAACATTTCCTAGAGGTAGGTAAAGGGGGTCTTATTAAGGTAGTAACCTTTATGTTACCACATGCCACTCGGAGATTAACTTTATCATCTATAATATTTTCTTTCCATCGAGGAAGTGGATGTGTGGTCTCTCAGTGATCATTGAGTAAAATATATATTGACAACCATAGGGATAAGAGTATATTGAATTGTAGGATGGATCATGTTAATTAATTAAATTTGAAACTAATAAAGAGACAATGAAGAATCACTCTGAGTGTTCTCCTAAGAGTATCTTCATTCTGTTTAAGAAAATTTTGTCAGCATTCATTCTGTTTGCATTATGTATATATATATAAACATTTCATGAATCTTTAAAACTCATCCATTTTATATTATTTTGTTTTATATTATATATAATATAAAAATTGACAATATAAATTTGATGTTCTGTGAACTTCCTCCTTAAGAGTGGCCCTTAGTGTGCACTATATTGCATACATAGGTAATTAAAATATTGACCGTGGAATCATGAAAAATCCTAAAACATCAATTATCTTGGATCATTATAGTAATTACTATAAGTGAACCATGATTATAAAATTTTAGGTTCCTAAAACTGGTACTGAAATTCAATTTAATAAAAAAATACATAGGAATTAGGTAATGAATATCTATTTCAAAATGAATAAGAGAGACAATGATTAAATTATGAGTATAACGCCATTGATCGACATAGAGATTATGGGAAATTAAATTACTAAAATATTTTAGAATTTTTATATTTTTAAATTCCAAAGTTAGGACAAGAAAACTCACTAAAACAACTAACGAACAAGGGTATTTTATTTTATGAGAAATCAAAAATTCCAAATAAAATGATAAAAAAGGAAAGAACCTATCAATCCTAATGATCACGAATGATATCAATCTTTATCATCATAATCTGTCAATTAAATATAATAATGGTGATATATTATAAGTCTAACTCATTCCTAATGATGAAATCCCCATTTTTCATGGACATGTTTCTTGAAATCCTATACTGATGTTTTTATAAACCAAAAAATACGAGACCAATGAACAAATCAAAAGAGTAGAGTCCTCAATGAACTCATGAGAAGATATAAGAACATATGGTTAATCCAAAAATGATCTCAAATCCCTATGAAATATATCTATGTTAATGAATAGATATAACCCCTCCAAATAGAATTTTTAATGTTTTACTAAGGTTATTAAAATAAAAAAAATCCCTTCCTACATTTCTACGCTATTGAAAAGGAATGTCCTGATAGCTTCACACATACATTGATTTTGACAAAAATACAAAGAAAATATCATTTAAAACATTTATATAAAACCCATTTTCATTTTAATTCTCATATAAAATCATTTATTTGAGATGATGATTTCATTAAAATGTAATTTCAATGTCACAAATATATAACTAAATTTCATTTCTTCTGAATTATCATTTCAAAATAAATTACATCTTAAAATATCTATAGATTTTAAAAACATTTAATTTTATAAATTCATTCAAGGAATCCACTAAAACCATTATGTAGTCCTTAATATTAGATAGTAATACTCATTTGAGTTGGCTTCCAACAATCTAATCATTTAGACCAGCTATACAATACATCAGTGACTATTAAACCAAAACACTAATATAAACATTACCAATACCAACGGGTTGGAATCATTGGTATAGGTCCCCAAACCGTTGGTATAGCCTATACTAATGGTTTGGGATGTTTTTGGGGGTATTTGGTGTGGGGATAGACCTATACCAAAGGTGTGGGGGAAACCTTTGGGAAAGACCTATCCCCACAGTTTGAAAACCATTGGGATATGACTTTGCCAACGGTTTGCCCCAAACCATTGTCATAGTTATATCCCCACTCCAAATCAACCAACATCTTCTCAAACTATTGGTATACGTAATTTTTTTTTAAAAAGACACAACAATGGTTTAAACCCACAACCGCAAGGTTATATATCATAGACATTACCACTATCCTGAAATTTCCTTTGTGAATCTATTTGGATATATATATATATATAATATAAATATTGATTAATTTCCCAATATTAAATATATAATTCATAAAAAAAGGTTACCTATCCCAATGGTTCTGAAAACCATTCGGATAGGTACCCACCCTTTCCAACAGTTTTTCCAAACTGTTTGGAAAAGTGGTATAAAAGTGTTCTTTTACAAATAGTTTGGAAAAAATATTGGGAAATATATACCCTTTCCAAAAAAAAATTCCAAACCTTCGGGAAAAGTGGAATCAATGTGGGGTTCTCCCAACAGTTTTGAAAAAATTATGGGAAATCCCTACCCCTTCCCAATGGCTTGGAAAAACCATTCGAAAAGGTGGTCTCTAAGTTTTATTTTCCTAGTGGTTTGGAAAAACCATTGGGAAATGGTATGTATTTCTCAATTGTTGTTCAAAACTATTGGAAAAAGTGGTAACAAAGTTGTATTTTCCCAACGGTTTACAAAACATGTCGAAAAAGTTGTCTAAAAGTGGGATTTTCCCAACAATCTGGAAAAACTGTTGGGAAATCCACACCCTTTCCCAAATTTTTTTTGAACATGTGTGGAAATGTGTTCTCAAAGTGGGATTTTCCCAACAGTTTGTTAAAACCATTGGAGAAGGGGACCTATACCAATGGTTTTTACAAACCATTGGTATAAATGTGTTGGTATAGGTAGGATTTTCAGTAGTGATACAAAGCCTCCTCATTTTTTAGAGTCAAATATATTATATAATAATTTATGTAATAATGATAATTTCATAAGCAAACATAAAATACTAGAAGGTAGAAAAATATAATATACATTATCAATATAATATTTGGGAAACAAAAACCTTTATATATTAAAAATGTAATCATGTATCCAAACATGCGTCGATTATCCTTAATGACAAAATGTTTTTTTCTCAAAAAAATGAAAAATAATTCCATAATATTTTTATTTTAAATATATCTCTTATTACAATAATAAATTGAGAACTAATCACCAAAAAATTATATGATTTCAAAACCACAATTAAAGGTGCATAGAACCCTGATTATATACAACCCACAAAACCCTTAAAATTTCAAAAAATCAATGATATACATAAGAAAATAAATTGTGTTACATACCTATACTGGTATAGTTATCAATGTCTTAAATTATAACTTGTGGAACCACTTATATTTTCCATGTTTTAAATCACCATTAATTAGAGTTATTTCAATATCTTCATGTTAAATCACATAATTAAATTAAAAAATAGAACAAAAAAATCAAAGGAAGAAAATGTTGAAGATGGAGGGAGAAAAAAAGGATAACCTTCTCTAATTAGTAAACTATTATTGTCTGGATTACAATGCATAATAGGATAATAAAATAGGGATGAATAAGGGTGATGGTGAGGCCTCTTTTATCATAGATATTATATTTAATGAAGAATCTAAATGTGGATTTAAAAAATTTACCCCCTAAAATTACCTACTTCCTCTAATCTAAGTGGGGGACATGTGTCACTACCAGAATCTTCGTAACCAATATTTTTCATATATTACAGGTTCTTGATGTCATTGGTAGTGGGACTAATATACCAAAAAGTTCACCACACTCTCAATGAGATTCCACCAAGGTTCTAGTGTGAATCTACGTCTTCTAACAAAGTGTGTTTTCTTCTACTAGTGATGAAATTTTTCTTTAGATTCTTTTAATATGTTTTTTATTAAAAAAAGAAAAAAAATTATCTCTAGGGAGACAGAAAAATATCCTCTTTTCAATTAGATACCAAAAATATAAAATTTATCACAATTTTGAATTATTTACATATCTACATCCCTTGGTTTCACCAAAATCCAATTATGTCAAAAATTATATACTCCCTATAATAATTTTTTTCTTCCATGAAATTCATTACTAGTATTCCAAAAAAATATTTCAACCTGTTATGGTAGTCAATTAAACACTAATAAATTGAATTAATTCAAAAAAATTTAATTAAAATTTTTATACTTAACTCTGAAACCTGATCAAACAACTCTACAAAATATTTTTCACCAAATCGTGGATATTTCCTCTAATGTTCCATGATCAACATCACATCACTAACAATGCTTTCCTTGATATCATCCTTGACCATAATCGTGGATAGATTAATAACATTCAAGAACCTAGATCATAACCATAATCAAGATATTATGATATTTCATTTATGGACACTCAAATATAAAATATCTTATAGTAAATATATTCGAGACATTTTAGATCTGTTTAGCATAAGGAATCACACTCAAAATAAAATTTCAAATTATTTTACATCCAACTATCAGAATCACCTACATAAAATTTACCCCATTCATTAAAAACAATTAAACTAGTTTTTCCCATATTCAAATACATTATAAATATTTTAATCAATAATTATCCATTATTAATTTCCATTGAGTCTCAAATATATTACCATATAAGAAAAAAACATGTCTCATTTGGTTACTTGTCAACAAAAAAATTTCAAAACCCAAGTTAAAAATTATTGATATACTTTTTAAAAAAATAAGATAAATCATATTGACCAGATGATAAACAAATTAGGCTTCTGGAATATTATATTGGTTTATAGGGGTTTTCAATCAATACTATACAATATGAAATCTAATTTTCCTTACATATTGTTTTTGAGATTTCACTATTTAAATAATGCAATGCATTATTTTTAAAATTTGAAAACGTTATTTCAAAAAACATATTTTATAAAAATCACAATTTCATTAAAATGTTTTTGTTTTATATTTATTTTAGGTGAAATAAACTTATAAAATAAATTTTAACATTTATTTTTTCATAGTACAATTTTTTAATAAAATATCATTTTTTAAAATTAATAAAACAATCACTCTATTATAGATGAATAATAAATGTCCTATAAGAACCCATCCTAATAAAAATAAATTAAGCCAGGAAAATAATTATTTTAGAAAATGTAATATAGATTACTGGTGTCTTTTAATTAATTTAAAATCATGTGATATTGTATATCAATCAACAACACATATATTTACTTATAATTTGACCTAATTATTCTAAAATAATAATGAATAAATAATGAAAAAACTGGATCTTGTCTTAGCTATGTGACTTTTGGGTCTGTCCTATCCAATTTTTACTTACAATATACAACCTAAAATAACTCTCATACATGGAGTGACAACTCCCAACAATATAAATACTTTAGGAAAATGGGTTTCAACCATTCTCATATTTGAAAAGAACACACATGACCCATATTCCATGATTTTACAACCTATGTCCTAGACTAACTAGCTTTGTCTCAATCCTAAAAAATCATCTTACACCATTTATGAATTCCTGACCCAATAAACCTATGTATTATTAATCTTAGAACACAACATGATATTTGATGCATTTAATTATAATCAAAATGCTACTAACTAATATAGAAGCAATACTATATTAGTGGGAATTATATTAACTTAGTAATAACTAATGTCTAATCCTAAATCTACCAAAAAAATATTGAACATATACATACATCATACATACAAAAAACATGTAGAAATGTAACTAGGCAGAAATGGTTTCATATTAAATTCTAGTAAACTAAAGTAAAAAACAGTCTATATAATTTATATCAACAATAGTATGTGTTTACTAAATATATATATATATATATAATTCATCAAAAATAATATATGGGTGGTCTTCATAGATGATGTATATACAGTACATGTATTGAAAAAACATAAAATGGACATCAACCCTACAAACTACAATCTCAATCCAAATCATCCGAATCTACAAAACAGCTCAACCTAATTCATAAGTACATATTCAATATAATAAATGATCCTAAAATGAAACAAAATGTAATACTCTTGTACACTAAATCTGATACCATATATGTGGGTAATGGGTAGATCAAATGATGATGTTTGATACCCCTTCTTATATCATCTCACTTAACACTAGAAATAATTTTAATGCATGTTTCAGTTTATAGAGGAATCTATTTTTCTATCATAGAAATATAACCATTTCATGAACATGGTAAATTTTCATAAATGAATGCCATCATGGTGAAAAGAAAAAACATACACCAAGACAACATATTTGTGTTATTCAACATGTGTAGGGAAAACTTTTATGTGAATGGTGATATATATATTCGGATTTCTAAATTATGTATATGATAAGGATACACTCATATCGTTAAACACTATTTTAAAAATGAATCATAATTTTTCCATAGTTTCTCTCTTAATATACCCCCTCTTAAAAGATTAGTCGTCTCACTAACCATTAAATACCCTAAACCTAAAATATAACTGGAAATTATAAATTTATGAAGAATAATATAATAGTAAATCAAATATGGGGCACACATTATTTAAAATAATCTTCAAAAAATAATAAAGGAACTCAATGAGGGACAATAAAATAAAAATAAAAATAAAACACCATGATAAATAAAATTAAACAATAACGAATAGGGAATAATCACACGAAATAATATAGATGTCATATCTTAATTCATTGACCATAAAATAGAACTATTACTTAAATAAAATTTAATTCATAGTTCCCAATAATATCATCTATATTAGGATAATATATCCCACATAAACATAGGGATCGGATCCATCTATTGGATCATGTAGCATAATGACTACACCATTATTACATTCTTTTAAAATAGTATCATAAACAATATCATAAACTACTTTGTATTGTTAATGTGGTAATTTTATAGGTTAATACTTTTAGAATGATTGTTTTACCATTGAATGGTGTTTTTAATTATTTCATGTATCCTTTTACCACTCTCCACAATCGTGGACAACCATCGTTTCACATTCAAAACCCCATATGAAATAAAACATGGAACAATTATAAATATTCTTTTGGAATAATAATCCATGAATGCGACCTTGTTATAAAAATAATTCACACTCATTTATCTAGTAAAAATCCTTAGTTTCATCACAAACATAACCTTTGAGTATAACTTAGTTTCTAAATAATAAATTTTTCATAGGCTCTGTGCCTATTCACTTGATTTCATACAAGGAAATGGAAATACACTAATAAAGAAAAAAAACCTCAATATACAATTTGATCATGACCATTAAAAATGGTAGGAATACAATATAAATAGTTCTTAGAACTAGGAACCAGTAATCTATGAGACCAATACTTATAATACCTCCTTATATCTAGCCTAATAGATTGATAGAAACAATATTGAGGTCATCTCCCCAACATGAAACTCATCATTAAATTTTGATTTTTCAGCATATTTTATGATGTGTCAAAATTAGAACTATATAAACATTTATGAAATATCATGCAGACTCATTATTTATAAAAATCACTAGCATGATTAAAATAATTACATTTTATCATAAAATAATAAAATTTATTTTTAATATTCAAATTGGTATCTCATTACCTCTTATTAGAATGGTTTATTTAATAAACTTCGTTATCATCATAGAATAACTCAGAAAATCCTAAAACGTTATTTTTCTACATTGGGTTGATTTATTGTTACAATAATTATAAAATATATTTAAACAGACTTCGTATCACCATATGAAAACATTAACCCATTATTTTACCATTCAATTTATAATTTAATATTATTTTTTTCATTATATTTTTGAAAAAATGGGTTTCTATATGATCCTTCATTGTATTTCCAGTTTTCTATAATGTTCATAAATTACCCTTTGTTGTAGACAAGAGTTTTGTATAAATTTTAAAAGCCAATTTATTTAAAACTAGTCTTCAAAAATATAATATCATTAAAAAAATTATATATTTTATGATGAATATAGTTTAAATCTAACGACATTTCCTCTATTTTGAACCAAATACAAATCCCTAGAATGAAATTAATTTAATACATGTAAATTATTTTATTAAAAATAATGACCCTCAAACATCTTATTATTTTCTAATTAACACTAGTACTCCGCCCGGGCGATGCACGTCACTATAAAATAATTCCTATTATTAACTATAGATTACTATTTAGAAAACATAAAAATTTATATTAATATTGAATATATTTGAAAAGAAACTGACATAAAGAATAAGGAATAAAAGTTACAGAAATTGAAGAACAAAATTTAGATACTGAGAAGCCTTCTTTATAAAACTAACGAAGGAACCAACGGTGAAACAGAATGAAAATTAATATACAATATATTGAAATTATAAATTTATTCATAGAATCAAAGTATGAAATTATAATTTGCAGATACTTGAAATAGGTCAATAGTGAAACAGAATCATGGTAAGATAACATCAGTACAGTTTAACCTTTGACATAGGATTATGGAATGTAATTTAACAATGATATGAAAACATCAATACTGTTTCAGTAGCAGATACATGTTTGAAAACATAAACAGGAACCATAATTTTAAACAACAACAGGTGTGCAAATCAGATTACAATTCATGTCATCAAAATGTGCAGTCAAAAGCCTCCCATTACCACCATGCATCATTGATGTACAGTTGCAGTTTTTCATATTTGTTGACTGTTATATTGATCCGTGTAACCTATAATTATAAATGAATGTGAGTAAATGAGACATACTACTATGAATAAATAACTGGTTTATTCAGTGAAGTCCCAAAGATCATGTCATAATCAAATGGCTAATTTGTTTACAATATTCATCTATGAAATATAACTGTAGAAAAATTCAATGTAAAAAATTAAATAATATGAAAATGAAAAGTCACTAGTAATTGATGTAAATAATAGAAAATTGTAACCAGGCAGACTATCAAAAAACAGTCACCACTTTTTTGAAAAACTGAAAATTGTTTCTGGAGAAAAAATATGATCCACACCTACTATTTTGGGAATTACCTGTCTAAGTATAATACACACATGCTTCCATACATTTACTCCCTACCTTACCCAGCCCCTCCCTTCCGCCCCCACCCTGCCCAGCATGAACCCCCCCCCCCAATTTCCAGCATGTCCTGGTACCCCCTACCTAACTTCACCCTACCCAACACCTTTCCCCACCAGTCCCCCTGCCCGGCCCCTTCCCCCAGCACTCCACCCCCCATTCCAGCCCCATCCCCCATAACCACCTGTCCAACTCTTCCCCACATGGCCCTTCCCCCCTTCCATCATCTTCCCCTCCCCTCCCCTCATCTCTTCTGCAACCAGCCCAGATCCTCCCCACCCCTCCCCACTAACCATAATCTCATCCCACCCTTTCCTCCCCCTTGTCCTCCCACCTCCTACTCCCCCTACCCAGCTCCTTGTCTCCCCTCCCCTCTAAGCAGCATGTCTTCCCATCCCTTCCCAGCAGTTTACCCTCCCACTACCTCCTCCCTCCTTCGCAGTCCCTTCCCACTACAGCCCCCTCCCCCTGCCCAGACCCCCCCCCTCACCAGCTTTTCCATCACGTACCTGCAATTCCTTTCCACTATGGATTATCACTTCATCAAGTATAGATACTCATATGAAAGTAACGGATTCAAACTATCTAGCCCATTTTTATTTCTATGTAAAACATAATCAAAAGTATTTATAGTGAATCAGAAATATATAAAGTAATTTAAAACAACTATAAAAGTAAGAAATTCAGCACAGACTACCCATTCATGTGTTGTGTAATTTAATCCATATAAACCATCCAATGAGCCAATAAATATGTAATGTGTGACATTAAATAAGCATGTACTTTGAATACCTGCATGGAGCTCCTTGCAATACACCCCCACCTGAAGTTATTATTGAACCTGCACAGAAAAGTTAAAATTATGTAATCCTAAAATTAATGGCTAACTGAACATCTTTAACTATAAATGATAAAAAAACACTACAGAGGGCCTCCCCCCATGCCCAACACCACCCCCACCAAGTCCGCCCCCTTCCCAGCACCACCCCCCACCAGGTCTGTCCCACCTTCCATCTTATCCTCAATCCTGCCCATCACCACCCCCACCCATTACCAGCACCTCCCTTCCCCTCCCCTCCCCCCCTGCCCGAACCCTTCCCTCCCCTCCCCCCTTAGCAGCCTATGCTGCCACCCCATCCCAGCACATCACCCTTCCAACTCATCCTCCCTCCTTCCCAGCAGCAACCCCACTAGGGCCCTCCTACCTGCCAAGCCCCTTTCCCACAAGCCCCCACCAGGCCCAACCTCTCTACCTTACCCCTTCTCCAACCAACACTAAAATATGTCAACTAATGGTTGATATGTAATATAGAAAGAATAAACTAAGTAAGATGACAGAAAAGAAATTAGAATATACACTCACCTGATATCGTATTACCTTTCATATCTACAGAACATATCAGTCATTATTTTCTGTTTTGTCCTTGAATTTATCCTTCATTCGGATTGCCATATTGTTTGACTAACTTGTTCTACCGACACTTTCAGGTGGGATATTATGTGACTACTCAATAACATCTTCATTCAGAAAATCAGTCAGTAGTTTTTTCTGCAAATAGAACATAGTTGAAAGAAGCATTAGATCTAGGAGAAATTAAAATGTAGAATGAAAATAAAGGCTTGTAAAGAAAATTCAAAGGGGGAATATATATATATACATGAATACTTGATGACCTTGTAGACTATGTTTCAAATATAGAGTCATCCTTCGCACAAAGTCGAAATGATTCAACATTCTGATGTTTATATGATAGAAGAAGAAAAAATTAATCCAGTGGAATTTTTTTTACACACAGGGAAGTAAAAATGATGATAATGGATTATATTGTATCTGAATATGTTCATGAACAGTACTTACATTTGTACAACCACTACTCTAACGATTCTTTATATAAATAATAAGAAAAAATATCAATTTGCAGTCTATCCATATTAATGAAAATAATGAAATGTAATAGAGTCTACCTGAAACTCAGTGAAGTTATCATTGAAGTTGGTGATGTGGTTTTCGTTGTCAGTAATAAATATTACCTTGTATTTGTTTTGTTCTATGGAACGGTGATGTTTTTGAATATTATAATTTGACACTTCAATTGATAGGAGAACCCTTTTTGATTTGAAAATAGTCAATTAAGTAGGATAACCGTTCTCATCATCAGCCTTATTTAAGAAAAAAACTAAATGTTAGTTTAAAGGAAGAGAACAAATTTTTTCATAATGCTAGTTTATTATCTAGTAGTACCTAAATCAAATAATCTCGTAGATCTAAAGCAATTTTTCTCACAAATTTCATTACTTGTTTATCAAATAGGACAACCTATAAGGAGTCTGTGGAATCAGTCACAAGCAGCTGCACTCAAAATCTGTTGATTTACAAATATAATTACAAAGGGATTTAGGATAAGTTAAATTAATTACTAATGATATATAAAGTAACTAATAAACTGTTAAGAAGAATAACAAATAAGAACCTGGGAACAGTGCAAGTTACAGATTTCTTGCAGTTGTTGCACCAAAGTTTTTCCATCAACATTATGAGCTTTTTTCATGCATTAATTGCATGAATCATACAACCAATTGGGAGTTGTTTGAATTTTTTATGGTGACAGAAATCATGAACTTTATAGGCTGTCCAAAATTGAGAATAATGAAGATAATGAAATTATACAGTACTATATAGGTACATCCAAAATATTTAAGTGCATAATCTAAATTGTAAATTTGCTCTATACTACAAACCTGATCACAATTCTTCACATTAGAAATGGTTTTTTTATTTTCCCATTATAGAAATGGTGTAAAGAATGAAGATGGGTTTTTTGGTGGTGGAATTAGAATATCTGATGAAATTATAAACGTACATCTAAAAATTGGAAAATGAAAATGAAATTTCAAACATAATATCTACATCTATCATATAGTAAAAATTGGACAACATATACAAAAATGAAAATAAAATCAACTGTACAGAGCACCTTTTTCGGAATGATTCAACATCTTCAATATCAATATAGAAAATGATTTTCATCGATTTAATGGCAGTTGTCAGAATAATAGAGTCTGAAAGTAGTTTTAACGCGATTTCAGTTGGATTACTTGTTTAAAACTTTTAAAAGAATTTAATAAACGAAATGCAATAAGGCATTGTGTTATTAGAGAGAATACTATTTAATTTATTAACTCTTATGTGTTGCAATATTAAAACAGTTGATGAACAGATGATTTCTTCCAAGTAAGAAGACATCTTGTTAGCAAACTCACCCCATAAACTGCATTTAATTTGTAACCTCCTGCAGAAAAATATTTACCTCATAATGTTAAATATTAACAGCGGGTCAGACATACTAAAACAACGTAATGACTAACCTTTCATCCTGTAAGACAATCTTCATTTCGAAATTGCTATTACCAATTGCTTCAAGAGGATGTGATCAACGTAAATATCCAATAATTTCTAAAACATATAAGAAAGAAGAAAATATTTTGTACTTTAAGCTGATAAATGTTGACAGTAATCCGTAAAATGATGTATTGATCAACAAACATACTGTACTAACAATAATAAAATGTTTCAAAAATCTCAATAAACATTTACCTATTAAATTTAGTTCTGGACCCTTTCTTTGAATTATTCTTTCAATGGAAGTAAAATAAAAATAGAAATGTGGTAGAGGTGCATCACATGGCTGCACATGCATTGTTGATGTGAATAGTACTCGACATGCATGTCTAGTTCCTATGTAGGTACATTGATTTTCATCTAACTGCATGTTCTTTATGAAACAGAACATCCTTTCCCACAATATATTTTTGAACATAGATAGAATATGATGCCCAGTAATAGTACAGTGTATCTTCGCTTTCTGCAGAAATAAATTTATAACAATGTCAAAAATTGAAAGTCATATAATTCAACTTGACAAATATGTTGTATACTTAAATTGAGAAGAGAAATGAAATAGAAGAAAGATAATATGAACTCTATTATTATTATGATTTCACCTGTATATCTCTAAGAATCATATCAATCCCAACAACATCATTGGAGTACCTGGATGATGTGTTGCACCACAAATTCAAAATACACACTTTTATCTTCAATGTCTCATCGATATTAGGTGTGATATCATTAAAAGGGGTAATTGATCATGAAATTTTTGTATGAATGTGCTGTTTTATTTTTTTTACAAAGAGATCATAATCAGAAACATTGATATTCATAAAATTAGGAATAAATAAATTGAACAGAACCAAACATTGACAATTTAACATAAAATTTAACATATACCTAACATAATCTACGGAATATTTCTTTGTAGACAATATTTTTCATTGATTCACGAGTTGTGGGATTATTATCACCAACTAATATTATCAAACCTAACGGTGATGTGACTCTATATAGAGCAACATTTAATTGACCATGAAAAAACACAGCTTTTCAAATATACAACCCAACAGAAGACCGTGATTGTCCTTGACTTTTGTTAATAGTCATAGCATAAGAAACAATCAAAGGATATTGTATTCTTTGCAGTTTGAAAGGCCACAGACTGTCGGAGTGTGTCATATTTAATCTTGGAATGAAAGCAAGATATCCTGAATTACAGCCACATATAATTCTTGCTACGATGAAATGATCTCCCAAGTGGGTAACAATCATGCGAGTCCCATTACATAATCCCACAGAAAAATCTACATTTAGAAGCAGCATCACAGGAACCCCAATTTTGAATGTAATTTTTTGGGTAGCCATCCCTAAAACATTAATCCCATTTATCATATCAGATGTGTAAATGTTTTCTGGCCTATCTGTACCAAAATTTCATCACCAACTGAATATGAGATGAAATAATATTTTCATTCAGAAGATGTGAGGGGACATCATGTATGCATTTACTTCTTCAACAATATCCCGAGTTAGAGATAAGATGGCAAAAATTTTAATATAATTAACATCAGCATGATTACAGATGAAGTTGGGATAAGTATGTTCAAAAATTGTAGAAATAGGATCTTCAGTCGAAGAAAGAATATTTGCAGATGGAATTGGAATTGTAGCTTTACCATCATTCGGTTCTGCAATGCGACCTCCACCAATATCTAAAGCCCATTTTGAAAATTCAAGAACCTCATCTGAAATTGTAGAAGATTTGGAAATAAATCTCATATTCATTGTCACTGTTAGAATGCGACAATGTTTCCACAAGTATGAAGAAGCTGTACTTGAAGAAACTATTTCATTTCTGTTACCACCTGGTACGACAGGAAGTATATGCCTGAAATCCCCACCCAACACAACAGTTATTCCACCGAAAGGAAAATTTGAGGTATTTTCATTTTTTATCAACATTATATCTTTTAAAGTAGGGTTGACATATTCAAAATAATTCTTATGAATCATTGGATCCTCATCCCAAATAATAAGCTTCGTTAACTATAGAAGATCTGCGACATAATTGCCTTGTTGCATATTGCAAACAGAGTTTTCCGAAATAGAAATCAGAATTCTAAATTTGGAATGTGTTATCCTCCCACTCGGTAGCAGTAATGATGCAATGCCACTGGATTCAACTGCCAGAACAATTTTACCTTCTGACCGTAGTAAATATGTCAATGCATTCCAAGTATAAGTTTTACCTATGCCTCCATGACCATGCCAGAAAAAGAAACCTCCCGCCGATGCAGTTAATGAAGACATAATGGTACTCATCATGTCATTCTATTGATCGGTAAGCATACTTTGCAATGTCAGAAACTCATTCTGAAGACTCTCTCTATTATGATTTAGTTCATCAGCAACGAATTGATTTCGTTGAGAGACAATTTTAGAATCTGCAATGGGCATTGGTGGAAATGATTAAAGAGATCTACCATTCCTCTGCAGTAGGTTTTCTATTTCAAGAAAAGCATACATCTTTTTTTGATGATCCGTGAGTGTCAAATCTAAATGGAATCATCAAATACTATTATTTAATTAGTAAAATGTCTTAATAAATAAGAAAAAGTTACTGAATTAACAACTACACATTTCAGATTATTTAGATTGATCAATCAGACAACATATACCTGGAATTTGTAGCCTATTTTGTTGTGCATAGAGAATGTCTTCACTGAGGAGCTCCCATGTTTCATGCCACACAATTTCTGGGTGAGACATATTGTTTGAGAACAAAATTTTCGAAAAATTCTACGCATAGACCATCCTGTAGCCCAAGTCGAAACCTTCTTTATTCCTTCTATAAATTCTCTTTCATCAGCAAGAAGTCCCAATGCAGAACATGCTTCATGAAAATTACCATGAATAATGTTGTTCACAATTTTAATACTATCAAAATATGATTCACCTCTGATCATTGTGAGCATTAAACGGATGTAATATAGCTCTCCAGTTGTCGGTGGCACATAATAAAGTCTACCGATAATGAACCCCTGCTTTCTTAGACACAATATTTTTTCACATTGGTGGAATAAAAATATTGTTGGAAATTCTATGAATGTGAGACATCTTCCTTCTGGGTAAGAAACATTAGATTGAAACCATGTCGTACGAATTGATTCTGAAATATTATCCTTATTCAGCACATCCTCAATATGATCATTGTCAGTGTATGTAACACTATTTTGGCCTGGTAAATGGAAATATAATCTTTCAACTGGAGGATATCTATAGTGGAAATCATAGGAAAATATCCTCTAAGAGGCCTCACAAGGAGAGATGTATCGGCAATCATAATACATTTTAATCTCCTAGATATGATTTCCTGACAATACTGTAGTGTTGGTTTCATACAGAGGTACTGTTACACGATCATTAGCTTTTCTAATATACATTAACAAAGATTTGATGAATGTAGATTTATTGCAAACTTCAATATTCATATAGGATTGATACTTCATTATCAAGAAAGGATTATATGATACAACAAACTGATTATCCAATGGGACACCATTTTTCAGAATTGTGTTTCCATCATTTCTTTGTCGGTATAGAACATACCAATCATCATCAACTGTTGAACTTTCAACAAATTTATTTTGGAAAAAGTTTTGTACATTTTCCATTATTCATACATGGTTATTTACTATTTGCATTACCACAAGTTCCATGCTTCATAAACTTCTTAACAGACTCATAAAGTTTTGGGAACTCACCTTTTTCTGGAACTTCAGCATAAACCAATTTGTCAATCTAGGCAGGAGTACCTATTTTTCTCTCTCTACATAGAAATAGTATAATGTGTATATGAAGCAGTCCACGATTCTGAAATTATAATGTAGAAACATCTGCATAGAAAGTGATATTATAAATGACACAGTTCAACAAAAGATTCATCAAATAATAAAAAGTATGTCTCATTAAATAATTTGTATAAAAAAGGTACCTTCTCGTGACTTTCCTAAAAAACTTATCTCTCATAAATCTTTCATTAACTGGTAAACCTTAATATTAAAAATTCTAGATACAATGTGCAGATAGTCCGAAGAATGAAGATTGTGACGTGATACAAATCTGGTGATTTCAGTCCATAGTGGATTGCATGTGAATGTTAAAAAAATCAGGATATCCTGCCCAATTGCATATTGACATTGTATCTTGGTAGTTTTGAATCATATATCTGGGACCACATGTAAATGTAGATGGTAAAATTATTTTCTTCCTGCATGCATACCCATCACAGTCACCTTGAAGAAAAACATCTTGCAGCCCATTGTACAACTCAGCCCTCATTCATTTTTGATTGAAGCGTATGAAGGATAGTCTCTGAGACTCTATCATTGTATAAGAATCAACAATAAATTGTTGAAAAAATCTACTTGAATGTTGTAATATTGATTTATCACTTGACCATCATTGCAATTGAAAGGATAAGTCTTCACACATTGTTACCTTTTGAAACTTTCTACATGTACTTATAGATGTCACTAGTGCAGAAAACATTTTTTACGTCAGTTATTTTTTATTATTTACGTCGGTATTTAGGCGACGTTAATACGGACGACGTTATAAATAACGTTTTTTACGTCGGTTATTTAAAACCCGACGTAATATCCCTAACATCACGGTGGTTATCACGTCGGTTCATATAATAACCGACGTGATAAATATGCGCGGGGGGGCTTTATCACGTCGGTTATTCCCTAAACCGACATGATAAAACGCCTGGGATATCGTTTATCACGTCGGTTATGTCATAACCGACGTGATAAACCCTTCCCCTGGCCTATTATCAGGTCGGTTATTTAAGAAACCGACGTGATAAAAAGGCCTGGGAAACGTTTTAGCACGTCGGTTATCCAATAACCGACGTGGTAAATCGATTCCCAGGCCTTTTAGCACGTCAGTTATATTAAGAACCGACGTGATAAAAGCCCTGGGAACGGTTTATCACGTCGGTTCTAGAAAAACCCGACGTGATAAACCCCTACAGATTTATTTACCACGTCGGTTATAAAATAACCGACGTGAAAGAAATTATTTTTTTTAAATAATTGCACTGCTCTCACCAAAAAGAAACCAGAAACCAAACAAAAATAACCATGCTAGCCCTCCCCCAAGCCCCAACTGAACCCCACCCTCATCTATACCCACCTAACAACCTGGCCAGCCCTCCCGCACCACATTGGAGCCCCACCACAACCCTTGGACACCCCCCACCCCTTGGACAGCCCCCCCACCCACATTTACACCCCCACGACCCCTAGTACAGCCTCAAACACCCATTGGAAACCCCTCCCATATCCCTTGGACACCCTCCACCCCTTGGACACCCCCCACCCCTTGGACAGCCCCCCCCCCCACCCTCATTTACACCCCCAAGACCCCTAGTACAGCCTCAAACACCCATTGGACACCCCCCCACACCTTGACAGCCCTCCCAGACCCCTTGGACACCCCCCCCCCCCCGACCCCTGGACACCCCCCCCCCCCCCGAGCCCTTGGACAGCCCCAAACACCCCTTGGACACCCCTCCCATATCCCTTGGACACCCCCCAACCCCTTGGACAGCCCCCCCACCCTCATTTACACCCAACCGGCCCCTTGGACAGAACTCCCAGACACCTTGGACACCACTCCCATATCCCTTGGACACCCCCCACCCCTTGGACACCCCCCACCCCTTGGACAACCCCCCCCCCCACCCTCATTTACACCCAACCGGCCCCTTGGACAGAACTCCCAGACACCTTGGACACCACTCCCATATCCCTTGGACACCCCCCCCCCCCACCCCTTCGACAGCCCCCCCACCCTCATTTACACCCCCCGAACACTAGGACAGCCCCAAACACCCCTTGGACACCCCTCCCATATCCCTTGGACACCCCCCACCCCTTGGACACCCCCCACCCCTTGGACAGCCCCCCACCCCCTGGACACCCCCCCGACCCCTTGGAAACCCCCCTACCCCTTGGAACCCCCCCCATCCCCTTGGACAGCCCCAAACACCCCTTGGACACCCCTCCTATATCCCTTGGACACCCCCCACCACTTGGACACCCCCCCCACCCCTTGGACAGCCCCCCCCCCCCACCCTCATTTACACCCAACTGACTCTTGGACAGCCCCAAACACACCTTGGACACCCCTCCCATATCCCTTGGACACCCCCCACCCCTTGTACACCCCCACCCTCATTTACACCCCCCCCGACCCATAGGACAGCCCCAAACACACCTTGGACACCCCTCCCATATCCCTTGGACACCCCCAAACACCCACCCACCCCCTTGGAACCTCTCCCCCCATACCAAAATCCAGACCAGAAAAACCATCAACAGTAGACCAAAACAAGAAGTAGAGAAAAATTAAACATTCACTTGTATAACATTCAAAATTTACACTGTCAACTTCAAAAAAACTAAATCCAACCTAAACGACTACGAAATACACAATTACATTGACAATATTAAAAATTACATTTTACATTACAAACAACTAAAAGTCAATCAAACCTGTAAAATAATTTGACCACTCCACTTGTAAGTGTTTGATATCTTCAGCAGTAAAGGGTTGTGGGTCATAAAAAAGCTACAAAGGAAAAGGATAGTAGTCAACGTGTATAATGAATAAATCAAATTGAAATATTATAAGAAAGAGGAAATCTTACCAGGTCAAAACTCAGAACTGTCCCAGTTGTTATTATTTCATACATAAATCTTAACATGTAATATCCGCATTCGATGATGCCTTGTTGCTCATGACATTTCTGTTTGAATGAGTGTAAATTCAATATATTATTTTTTATGTAATAAATCAAAATGTACAAATTATAAATGGATATTTACCTTCGCATGTACATATTTGATCTTGAAATTCCTTTTCATTGCGCTTTTTCGAAAGTGGACCCATGCCCTGTTAGAAAAAAATACGAATGGGGTAAATTTAAAATTCATTATAATATATAAAACTATTGTGAAATTGAAACTTACGTTTCCAATATATTCTTAAAACATTCTCGCACATCATCATGGAGAGAGCATATCCAATAAAGTGTTTTCTCCCTAGGGCAAAAAACCCCTAACATCCTATGATCCCTGATAAAAGGAAATTTAACGTTAGTGGTTTTTTATGTTAAAAGATAATTAACTCTTTGAGAGGGATGTGTTTCATACCTCTCACAAAAAGGCATCATCCAACACTATGTGATTACATTCTTTTCAAATCTATCAGCAATATAAAGCATTCTTTGTTCCTCATCCAATGCACATGCTTCAGGGGAAATCAATTGTGGGTCCACGAATCCATATACATCTGTCAGCTCATTCCTCTCACAAATTTTATACAGATACCTAATACAAAGCAGACATAAGTATACATTTTTAATAAATATTACGCAAGGAAAAGGTGTTAAGACTTACATGATAAAAATTTGCACCACGTTGATGCCCAACTTATCTCCAGTGACAAACTCCATGATATCAGTTTTCATAATCCCCACACATAGTTCACGTCCACGGACATGAGCTTCCATTGTAAAGTCATAATGATCCGCCAACAAATTTGAATATCTTGACAATTTGTCAAGACTGCTAGTATCTGCATCTGATTTCATAGCTATCTATCTTTGTTGTTGTCTATACAGTATTTCTTTACCTTTGAAGTATTCCTATAAAAATAAATTGAAAAATATATTAGTTTTCAAATGATAAAACATTAATAAAAATATAAAATAAAAGATATAACATCCATACCTCTATGGTAATGAGTCGAAGAAGTCTGGATGGACAAAGTAAAAAATGGCCGATACTATGTCCAACTGTCATCACCTCATCTGTAGGTAATGGTATCCGAGCTGATCTATCTATAATATCCTGTACAGTGACCCTCTGATTCTCTACCTCTAACTGTTGATGATGAACTGTATCTCCTATACAATATACCATCCCATATGCAACTATATGATGTTGAGGATCATCAACATACAACTCACAATATGTAGGTAGCTGCGGCGGAGGAGGAGGATCAAAAATGGGGTCTGCAGGCTGAGGTGGGGGAGTGGGAGCTACTGGGAGAGGTGGAGTGGGAGCTGCACCCTGAAATTGTCTTTGCAAGTCTGCAAACATTAACTGCACCGATGCTCTAATCTTGTCCTCCATTGTCGCATTAATATTATGGACTTCAGCCTCCAAGGATTCTATTTTTTTTATAAACTCCCTCAACGTTAGAAGTTGAGGAATGTGGCAACACTTTTCTTACCGATACACCTGCCGGATATCCTCTTACACGGCCAGGATGTTCGGGCTTTCCCAATGCCACAGATAAAATATCTTCCCTCCCAGATGGTGTAAATGTCCCCTGTGAACTCTGCTCCTCAAGAGAGTCCTGTAATAATTAATTGAACATTTCTATAATGATTGGAAATATATGACGAAAATAGTAAACTTAAATAAATAAAATAGATATCTTACAATCCTCTCAACTACGAGTCTCGATTCTTCCGAAATATATTGTCCTTTTTTGCCCTTCCGAGCTCTTTTCCATTTCTCATGTCTAGATGGAGGGGATGGAGGGGCCACCTCTCCAGAGCTTGAAGACTCAGCTCTTAGTTGTTGAAATTTTTCTGCCATCATTTGTTCTTCCAATAATGCATACCCTCCCCGAGATAAACTATGAGGGTATACATTTTTAGATTGGATCTCTTGATGAGCTTTCCTTGTTTGCTGTAAATTAAGAATAAGTAATCATTAACAAAACAATAATAAGATCATTTATATAAGAAAGCTTATAAAATTTTACATTTCCCTTACCAAAAATGATTCTTTTCTTCTACTTTCAAAAAATTTTCTCCATGTGTCTTCATCTATAAAAGGATATATACGACATGGATTCTCACGACTCCTATGACCATAAATGAAATCAGATGAGAGGGTTGATTTGAAATCCCTCCATCTCCTAGCAGCCAACGATAAGCATTTCTTCCTGACTCCTCCAGTGTCAGGAATATCAAATGTCATCTGATAAAAAAGAGGTTAAAAATATTATATATACTAGAAACATTTAAAGAACAGTCAAACAATAGCAAAAGATCTTACCAAAATGGTCTCCCACAGCTGAGAAATTATCGCCTTATCCACACTTCTCCAATCATCATAGAGAATGCTTACTTTGCTCTTAGCCTGAGTTGCCACAAAACCCTTAAAATCTTTAGCATTTGGACCTCTAGGAAGATCATCATCATCAAACTCCACGACTATCCTCTCCTCCTTCGTACGGGCAAGTGATAATTTTGGTAAATGTGTGCACCCACGCTTACCAACCTTTGAACTCTTTTTCGTAATAGGAGCATGTGAATGTTCCTCCCCAGATGTATGACCAATATGCTCATCTCCAGAATCATGTGGCTGATCAACTGATTGATCTGTCATTTTCCTTCAAATCAAAAAAACAAACATTAGTTCACAAATAGAAAAGTGTACTAAATTACATAATAGTAAACATTGGTAATATGGTAAGCATGTTAAACAATGATAAACATGGTAAACACAGGCAAAAGGTTGCCAAGGAGTTGGCCCAAGAAAGCTGAAAAGTGGACTCACTGAGTCCACCGGTCAGCCGGTGTGAGCACACCGGCCGGCCAGAGGACCCAGGCAGTAGACTTGCCCACTGCCTGGTGCCACCGGCCGGCCGCTGGCTCACCACCGGCCGGCCGCTGGATCACCACCGGCCGGCCGGTGGACCAGACAGAGAGCCTTCCTCTCTGTCTGGACCACCGGCCGGCCGCTGGCTCAGCACCGGCCGGCCGCTGGTGATCCAGACAGAGAGGAAGGCTCTCTGTCTGGTCCACCGGCCGGCCGGTGGTGATCCAGCGGCCGGCCGGTGGACCAGACAGAGAGCCTTCCTCTCTGTCTGAACCACCGGCCGGCCGCTGGCTCAACACCGGCCGGCCGCTGGTGATCCATACAGAGAGGAAGGCTCTCTGTCTGGACCACCGGCCGGCCGTTGGCTCAGCACCGGCTGGCCGGTGGACCAGACAGAGCATTGTTCTGGACCACCGGCCAACCGGTGATCCACCACCGGCCAGCCGGTGCGCCCAGGACTTCTCCTCTTTACGGTTTTTATTGTTTTATCGTTTTGGTTTGATACATGTTTTAATAAGTAAAAAATTTACAGTATCTAACATTATATGAAAAAACTAAATGTAAACAAGAAATAAACTTGTGTTACCTGTAATTTTAGGAATGTACAGTTGGATTGTTTTCCCAAATTCCTTCGTCGTGATCGTTCCTTATGGCACAAACCATGTCTTCAACATACTCATCATTATGTTCTGTTAATCTTTCCATGGAAGTAGGGATCTCACATAAATCAGCATCTTCATCAAATTCATCATCACCAACATATTGGTTTTTCCCTTGTAAAACAACAACCCACTGCATATCTGATTGATCTACTACATAGAAAATTTGTTTGGCATGTGTTGCCATTATAAAAGAATCAGCTGTGTCTTCCAATCTATTCAGATTAACAAGTTTCATTCCAAATTCATCGTGTCTGACACTGTTGTTACCGATAAACCATTTACAGTTAAAAACGGGAACTTTAATTTTAAAGTAATCAGCCTCCCATATGTCTTCAATCACTACATAATATGCACTTGATGCCGAAATTGGGTTTCTGTCCTTAGCACTCGAAAAATGCATTGCTTCTGCAAACACCAATACACCACTATTCTGAACTGCACTTCTGTTGTCCTGAGCTTTCGTATGAAATGTATAGCCATTAATGTCATAAGCGGACCATGTTATCACATTTAAAGATGGACCACCCACTATCCATTTTAATGTCTCTGATACATCTGATCTACCAAGCAAGGTCTTTTTAAACCATGGCAAAAAATTTTGTTGTGCTCATTCAAAATCCACATTTCTTTCTTCTTTGGATGACATTGTTTCAACTCATTAATATGCAATGTGATATACGGTTGAACATCAGCTATGTTATTCAAGATGTATGATTCTAACTTCTTCATATGTTCAGCTGACAGTGATTTGACTTTCAAGCCACAAATCCCCTTTCCCTCATTATTAACCCGTTCATGGCGAGATGGAGGCAAACCTATGTGTTGCGCCGTAGCCAAGTAGCTCGTACAAAACTCTGCTACCTCCTCAGAAATATACTTTTCAATAATGGAGGCTTCAGGTCGATATGGATTTTTAACATATCCCTTTAATATTTTCATATACCTTTCAAAAGGATACATCCAAAGAAGATATACAGGTCCACAAAGCCTTATTTCTTGAACCGGATGAATCATTAAATGCACCATCATATCAAAAAAAGTTGGAGGAAAATACATTTCCAAATGACAAAGTATAAAAATTGCATCCTTTTCCAAAATGTTCAAAGCATTCACATCAATCGCCTTGTTGCAAATTGAATTGAAAAAATAACACAACCTCCTTATAGTCTTTCTGACACGGATGGGCAATATTCCACGCAGTGCAACTGGTAGAATTTGTTGCATCATGACATGACAATCATGTGATTTCATACCTATCAACTTCAAGTCTTTCAATGAGACAAAATTTTTTACATTTGAAGAATAACCTTGAGGTACTTTGATATCATGAAGACACTGACAGAAGCTACTTTTCTCCCTCTTCGATAATGTATGACAAGCCGGGGGAAGAAATGTTCGTCTTCCTTTAGGAGTGGGAGCTAACTCCAAACGTATTCCCATTGACAGTAGGTCTAACCTTGCATTCAACCCATCTTTTGTCTTTCCTTTAATATCTAGCAATGTTCCGATCAAAGAATCACAGATATTCTTCTCCACGTGCATGACATCAATATTATGTTTGACTTCATGATACCTCCAATATGGTAGCTCAAAAAATATTGACCTTTTCTTCCAAATATGTCTATCATTACCAGATTTATGTGTCTTTCCCAATGTCACATCAAGGTTTTTCACCCTCTCAAAATACAATTATGGGGATAAAGGTTGAGGAGCAGTATCAAATTCTTGTGAGCCATTGAATTCATTTTTTAGTCTTCTATAAGGGTGATCCATAGGCAAAAACTTTCGATGACCCATGTACACTGTTTTCCTCCCATGATGCAATTGACAATATGACGTCTATTGTTCGCAAATTGGACATGCTTTATGCCCTTTAACACTGTATCCAGACAAATTTCCATATGCTGGGAAGTCATTTATAGTGAATAGAAGCATTGCATGCAGTTGAAAATATTCCATTTTATAAGAATCATACACCCTAATACCATCAGCCCATAACAGTTTCAAATCATCAATCAGCGGTGACAAGTATACATCAATATCTTTGCCGGGTTGCTTTGGACCAGAGATCATGATACTCAACATGACATATTTTCGCTTCATACAAACTTCAGGAGAGAGGTTGTAAATTACCAATAAAACAGGCCATGAACTATGTGTGCTACTGAGGGTTCGGTATGGATTCATTCCATCTGTGCACAAGCCTAGTCTCAGATTTCTAATTTCATTTCCAAATGTAGGGTACTGGGCATCAATTTTCTTCCATTGTGGACAATCAGCTGGATGAAGTATTTTTCCATCACATACCCGCTCATCATCATGCCATCTTAACCTTTTTGCATCATGTGAATTAGCAAATAAACGTTTGAAACGAGGAATTATAGAAAGATACCAAAATACCTTTGAAGGGAGCTTTGTAATCTCTACATCAGCTTGTGATTTTTCTTTCACCTTATACCGTGATGTCCCACATTTAGGACACTCTTTCAGAAATTCATATTCCTTCCTATATATAATGCAGTCATTCGGACAGGCATGTATTTTCCTGTATCCCAATCCCATCGGGCATAATATTTTTTTGGCCTTATAATGTGAATCTGGAAGATCGTTATCTTTTGGAAGAATGTCTTTCATCAATTGTAGCAGCTCTGTAAAACTTCTGTCACTCCATCCATGTTTCGCCTTCAGGTTAATCAATCTTAACACCGCCGACAAAACCGTAAAATCTGTACAACCAGGATATAATGGTTTTTCGGCATCACCATATAGACGTGCAACTGTCGGTTCTATCTCAATTTGTTCTGCTACAATATCGCGAATCATTTCTTCAATTCCATCGGAGTTACCATCTTGCGATTCATTATCATCAGTGACATTCTGTCCAGTTTCGCCATGCCAAATCCAAGGGTTGTAACTCGGATTGAAACCATGACAAATCAGATGATCTTTTATCTCTCTACTTTTCAACTTCTTCATATTCAGACATTTCAGGCATGGACAGAAAAAAATGTCACTACTTGGAACATTTCGTTTAGCAAATTCCAAAAAGGCATCAACACCTTCCTCATATTCATTGTTCATTCGATGTGCCGTAATCCAACTTCGACTCATTATTACCTATAACAAATAGCAAAAATATATATATTTTTTAGATAAGACAAATATATGTTTATATGAAAAAAATCATAATTTGAATGTAAACAATTTTGAAATATAAAACAAATCGATGTGTAAACCCCCCTGGACACCCCCGACCCCTCTGGACAGCCCCCCACCCCTCCTGGACACAACCCCCCACCCCCGACCTGCTTGGACACCCCCCTAGACACCCCCCTGGACACCCCCAACCATCTGGACAGCCCCCCCACCCCTCCTAAACACCACCCCCACCCCCTACCCCCTTGGACACCCCCCTGGACACCCCCAACGCCCACCCACACCCTTGGACAGCCCCCCACACCCACCCACCCCCTTGTAAACCCCCCTGGACACCCCCCGACCCCTCTGGACAGCCCCCAACCCCTCCTGGACACCACCCCCCACCCCCTACCCCCTTGGACACCCCCCTGGACATCCCCCAACCCTCTGGGCAGCCCCCCCACCCACCCGGACAACACCAAATACCCTCTGGAGAGGCCGCCACCAACTTGGACAGCCCCCCACACCCATCCACCCCCTTGGACAGCCCCCCACACCGATCCACCCCCTTGGACACCCCCCTGGACACCCCACCGACCCCTCTGGACAGGCCGCCACCCCCTTGGACAGCCCCCCACACCCACCCATCCCCTTGGACACCACCCTGTACACCCCCCGACCCCTCTGGACAGCCCCCGACCCCTCTAGAAAGCACCCCCACCCCTCCTGGACACAACCCCCCACCCCCGACCTGCTTGGACACCCCCCTGGACACCCCACAACCCTCTGGACAGCCCCTGACCCCTCTGGACAGCCCCCCACCCCTCCTGGACACCACCCCCCACCCCCTACCCCCTTGGACACCCCCTGGACATCCCCCAACCCTCTGGGCAGCCCCCCCACCCACCCGGACAACCCCAAATACCCTCTGGAGAGGCCGCCACCCACTTGGACAGCCCCCCACACCCATCCACCCCCTTGGACAGCCCCCCACACCCATCCACCCCCTTGGACACCCCCCTGGACACCCCACCGACCCCTCTGGACAGGCCGCCACCCCCTTGGACAGCCCCCCACACACACCCATCCCCTTGGACACCACCCTGGACACCCCCCGACCCCTCTGGACAGCCCCCGACCCCTCTAGAAATCACCCCCACCCCTCCTGGACACAACCCCCCACCCCCGACCTGCTTGGACACCCCCCTGGACACCCCCCAACCCTCTGGACAGCCCCCCCCCCCCCCCCCACCCCTCCTAAACACCACCACCCACCCCCTACCCCCTTGGACACCCCCCTGGACACCCCCCAACACCCACCCACACCCTTGGACAGCCCCCCACACCCACCCACCCCCTTGTAAACCCCCCTGGACACCCCCCGACCCCTCTGGAAAGCCCCCCGCCCCTCCTGGACACCACCCCCCACCCCCTACCCCCTTGGACACCCCCCTGGACATCCCCCAACCCTCTGGACAGCCCCCCCCCACCCACCCGGACAACCCCAAATACCCTCTGGAGAGGCCGCCACACACTTGGACAGCCCCCCACACCCATCCACCCCCTTGGACACCCCCCTGGACACCCCACCGACCCCTCTGGACAGGCCGCCACCCCCTTGGAAAGCCCCCCACACCCACCCATCCCCTTGGACACCACCCTGGACACCCCCCGACCCCTCTGGACAGCCCCCGACCCCTCTAGAAAGCACCCCCACCCCTCCTGGACACAACCCCCCACCCCCGACCTGCTTGGACACCCCCCTGGACACCCCCCAACCCTCTGGACAGCCCCCCACCCCTCCTAAACACCACCACCCACCCCCTACCCCCTTGGACACCCCCCTGGACACCCCCCAACACCCACCCACACCCTTGGACAGCCCCCCACACCCACCCACCCCCTTGTAAACCCCCCTGGAAACCCCTGACCCCTCTGGACAGCCCCCCGCCCCTCCTGGACACCACCCCCCACCCCCTACCCCCTTGGACACCCCCCTGGACATCCCCCAACCCTCTGGACAGCCCCCCACCCACCCGGACAACCCCAAATACCCTCTGGAGAGGCCGCCACCCACTTGGACAGCCCCCCACACCCATCCACCCCCTTGGACACCCCCCTGGACACCCCACCGACCCCTCTGGACAGGCCACCACCCCCTTGGACAGCCCCCCACACCCACCCATCCCCTTGGACACCACCCTGGACACCCCCCGACCCCTCTGGACAGCCCCCGACCCCTCTAGAAAGCACCCCCACCCCTCCTGGACAGAACCCCCCACCCCCGACCTGCTTGGACACCCCCCTGGACACCCCCCAACCCTCTGGACAGCCCCCACCCCTCCTAAACACCACCCCCACCCCCTACCCCCTTGGACACCCCCCTGGACACCCCCAACACCCACCCACACCCTTGGACAGCCCCCCACACCCACCCACCCCCTTGTAAACCCCCCTGGACACCCCCCGACCCCAAATCCATGCACCTATGCCATGGTTGTGTGTGAATAAAGTAGTAACAACTGTAAAAGGGCAACCCATCCAAATGGACACGCCCCAACCCTCTCGGGGATTTATAGAAAACGATGAAAAATTAGTGAAATCATAAAATTACTCAATATTGCAAGTCGAACAAATAGATCTAGGGATGATAAATAAGATTATGGTGCCAAAACGAGTTAAAAGGGTTCGCAATCGAAGAATTGTAGCTAGTTTCAACAAAAAAATCACAACACATATATATATACTATCCGCGAAAAAAAAACGAACGAGTGGGAGGATTACCTGAGTGCTGCGAGTTTAGATGATTGATCCGAGGAGATTAAATATGAGAAACGATGATCGCAAAACGAATCTAAACCAACGAAATGGACGAGCCGATTCGGGTTTACGCGCGAGAGAGACGAGTCGCGACTGTCGAAGGTAAACTCGCGAATGACAATCCACGGGTCTGGGTAAATTTTTAAATGAGTTATCACATCGGTTATTCAATAACCGACGTGATAATTGTTTTAAAAACATTTATAACGTCGGTTATTTCAATAACCGACGTAAAAACCTTCCTCCGATTCATTTTTTACATCGGTTATTTTATAACCGACGTTATAAAGGGCTCAAAATCCGCGTTTTTTTACGTCGGTTATGGAATAACCGACGTCAAAAACATCTACGGATTCTTTTTTTACGTCGGTTATTTTATAACTGACGTAAAAAAGCCTTCCAAAACCGCGTTTTTTACGTCGGTTATAAAAATAACCGACGTAAAAAACGAAGCCGCGCGATTAATAACGTCGGTTATAAAAATAACTGACGTTAAAGGTGTACCGAATACAGGTTTTTACGTCGGTTAAGAAATAACCGACGTAAAAAACCTCGTTTTACATATTATGACGTCGGTTTTATATAACCGACGTAAAAAATGGTGACATAAAAAACGTTTTCTGCACTAGTGTGTAGATCAATGAAAAACGTTGTCAACATATCCATCTTGACTATTTGTGAAAATTAGCGGATATTGCAATGGAAGGTACAAGGGATGATGCTCATCAATCTGCTGCAAATGACCACTTCTGCTTTGAATGATAATATCTCTTTCGCAGATGAGATCTTCAATGTCGCCGACAATAAGCATCGCCATCTCAAAAGTAGTAGGCAAGTGGTATGTTGATGCATCTGTTTGTCTTCTCTTAAGAAGGTGCAAATTTAAGTTTTCATGTTCATGATGATCAATAACATCCTTTACCATTTTGAAATGACGGGCTAAAATATTAATTTCCTGAAGCATTTTTTGTAAGTTAACAACAATATTATGATTGAACACTGTGTTTGAATTTACACCGGCATAAATGTAATGTGAATTTAATTTATAATGAAGTGGAAATATTACAGGCACGTAAATGTGTAACCCTACATGTAAAATATTACCTAACATTTAGAATCTTGTTCTGAGACTCATTCGCTGTATCATAAACATATAGCTGGGAAAACCTAGGTGGTTGTCCCTCTGGAGGACACAAACTACATATGCGATGGTAGTTTTCCCCATTCAATCTGAATATGATTGGAGCTCTTCTGTTATTGATTGATCTGTCAACCTTACCGCCCATTGACGTGAATGCAAACATATAATTTTAAATATGCATACATTCTTGTAATGCTCTTTCCTCCACAGAGTTTTGATTAAGGAATAACGTTCACAGGTATGGAGGAAATGACGATAGTAATTGTAAAAAGACTTTACCGAGTGTGCAACATACACCAAATCATGGGTTTTCTTTGGTGTTGCATTTAATATTTCTCTCATCAAACCAAAAGTTATATCCACAGTATTGGAAGACATTAGAGGGGTCTCCACTATTCAGATATTCTGTAGGTGAATAAGGGTTAGATGAATGGTGTTAATAAACATGGCAGCATAAATTATATAAAACTGTGATGACTTGATTAATATTATAGTAAAAGGTAAAAATAATACAGTGACCTGCATTTTCCACAAGGTGAAGTAGTTGCAATATTTCTGCCGTAGTATTTTCATTTAGTTAGTAATAAAATGAATACGAAATTCTTGTATTGTAATAGATGATTATGTAGTAGGTCAAACCTGAATAGTATCTTCTTTGACTAATTCCAGCATTGATTTCAGCAGTTGTTACATCTTTTTCTGAACTGACATGAATAAATTTAGATGACACATCCTTTTCAAGTGTAAAATATTCATTTATATTAATTTCAAATACCATAAGAATGGATATATATTTATATTGATACAATAGAAGAAGACATTCATTTTTCACAAGGTGTAGTTGTTGCATTCTTTCTGCAGCAGTATTTTGATTTAATTAGTAAGAAAATGCATATGAAATATCTGTAAAGTTATAGATGATTATGTAGTTGGTCAAACCTGAAAAGTATATTCCTTGAGTGATTCTATCATTGATTTCACCAGTTGATAAATCTCTTTCTGAAATGATATGACTCAGTTTAGATGACACAACCTTTTCAAGTGTAAATTATGCATTCAAATAACTTTGAAATACCAAAAAATAGACATATATATCTATAGATACTTAAGAATAGTAGAGAATGATTATAATATTCATCACACCTGTGTCGTGAAAATAAGCTTCATTACTAGTAATTGAAGTAGTAAAACAGAATATGTTTTAAACAAATTATGGAACAAATTTTAGTATGTGATAATTAGAAAGCATTTGAACACATGATTTGTGCTTACTATGATAATAAGTTATGCGAAGGGTATGTGGGAATATTTCCATCAGTCATTACACCTAGAAAATGGAATGCAGATTTTGTTAAACTGTTCAATAAATATAAGAGATAATGTAATTTTATTCACAAAAATATGCTGACGATGTAGTTACCAGAGGGGTCATGATTTTTTCATTTTATGGAAATATATTGTTTCTCTTGCTACCGAGCGCATATCTTGTTAATGAATATCCACAGCCTTGATGAGCTATTACTGAAATTTAGTAGTTGAAAAACCATACAATGTTATGACATAGAAAAATAAATATATATACTCACTATTCTTTGACAGTGTAATATAACATACCCTTGAAAGATAAAGGTGAAAATGATATGTGTGATCCTCCTTTGGTGAGTAGAGAGTACATGAACTAAGTTGTAATGATTAGATGGAATTTAAGAGTCAAATAATTAGATACTTACTTGAAGTACAATTAACAATGCTACTACAACTTTTTCTACTAGTTGTTATAACACTATTTGGTGAAGAAAATCCTGAATCTAGAGCCACTGTCAATTCAAATACAGAATGTGTAAAGTAAATTAAATTATTAACAATTAATATATTGGTTGTATATGAAAATGTTGGTCAAATAAAATAATACTAACCATTAGTTGGTATAGGTGAAAGTGGTATGCATGCTCCTTTGATCAAGTCTGAATTTAGTTGCCTTGAATCTAATGAAGTAGTAGAACAAAGTTGATGGTAGTTCATATGTGATTTTCCTGTCAAGTTAGGAACCTATAATTTAGTAAGTATATGTAATGTTTTCAAGGAAATAAAATACTATTGTACCAATTTTTTTTCTCTCATATGAAGTATCCTTTGCAGACTTGCATCTCTCAATGTCGTCGGTGTCTGCATCTTTGTGTTTTTGTGTTTTGGTTGAATTGTCAAGTTTTTGAATGTAATGAAAAGATGTTTATGGGTACACAGATTCGATTTAAAATATATTGATAAGTCAATTGATGGATAATTCATGTTTGAATTCTGTATGATATTTCTTGTTAACGAAAATAGGCAGCATACTTTGATTTTACTGAACGAAACTTACACCAACACGAAAGAAGCATATATATATTATACAGAAATATACATTCGAAAATAGCATATTAAATTAAAAATAATGCAGTACAGTAATACATATGAAGAAAAATTTGAATGATTACTTTCGATGGATATTGAGGAATATTTATACAGTGAAGATGGATGGAATGGCGACTAAGTATTATGTAAACTTGAATAAGCAGTGAATTGTGATTGCAATGATCCATAGTTATACCAACATCAAACAAACATATATACATTACAGAGAAAATATACACTTAAATATCCCAATTTATTGTCACATAATGCAGTAAATGGAACCCATAATTAAGTAGTGTACTGTGAATATTCTAAACGACAGTTATACCAATTTGATATAATAATTTATATAATATACAAAAATTAATCATCTGAAATTTTCATATCCAATTATAAACAACGCAGTACGGGAAGACATATGGAAGAGCGGTAATAAATATTTGTTCACTGAACGATAGTTATACGAATGTTATAGCAACAATAAATAAATAGAAACATAAGAGTAAAATATATAAATTAGTGGTATGGAATAGCGGGACTAAATATTCTCTAAAGATGACGAAGCATTGTACTGTGATTACAATGAACAACAATTACAAAAAAGGAAATAGATAAAAATTATACAGAAAATATAGATTCAAATCTGCAATTCCAATGTCACCCGATGCAGTGAAAGGTACCAACACATGGATTGCAGTTTCACAAATGATTCTAATTATATGTGGAGAAACACAGTGGAAGAAAACAGTCAAATATCATATGTTATAATGGAGGAATTTGTCCCTAAATTTCAATGATTATAGGTCACCTTGAGAGAAACCGTAACAGGAAGATGTAAGACCAACTGCCTACCAAAGAATATGAGGATAACTTCATCAACCTTCATTGAAGAAACTCTGTACAATGAACCACTTATATGTATGTAAGTGTAAACAGCGCGCCAGCCTACCGAATGACATCGCGGGAATAGGGCAGAGCGTGCGCGAGGGAAGCTTGGATGGCCTTGCCGGAGCTGCTGATGCCGCACGGAGGACGGTGCTCGGTAGCTGGAGGGTGGAAGGATGCCCGATGAAGGAACCCTAATTTGGAGGCTTGAAAGGATAGACCGCGAGGTGGAGCCCGATTGCGTCGCGGGAGGGTGGATGGGAAATCGGATGGATTGGGGTTTGAAGGGGACATGGCTCAAGGGGAAGGAGACCTGTAGGCATGGAGGAAGCATGTTTTAGTATAGATAGTAGATTTCTCAAAAGACTTCAATTATTTGGCCTCAATAAGTTTTAGATTATTAAAAATAATCTCTAATTTATTTATAATTTATTGTATATCAATATTATAATATTATTATTATATATTCACTCTATCTAATATAACTTTGCTATTATAATTAGTCATTAATTTTTTTAACATTATATGATAAATATTCATAATTTTAACATACTTAACCAATTATTCTATTCATTGATGATAAAAATTTTAATTTTTCCCCTCTCATTTAAAAAACATTATGACTATTTATTTCAATATTTATTATCGGATTTTGATAAATATTGTCTTCATATATAAGATTTATTATAAAATCCTAATATGATTCCTCTTTTTCTACTTCCTCATTTATTCTTGAATCATTATCATCCTTTCCATTTGAGAAATATCCATCATACATAACATGAATATCTATATTTATAAATTCATTTATATTCATTTGTGTTAATAAATATATTCATCAATTTAACTACTCAATATTTTTATGTTGTAATACTATTCTAAATTTTAATAACTAATTACATCTTGCTGATTTACATTATTAGCACATGTTTTAAAATAAAACTAATGATAGTATATAATTATATTTAGTGGATGTTTTTTTACAATGCATCCAATGCCACTAAATACAATTATTAAATAAAATTTACCATTATATTTTTCTTTTAACATTTTCAGGTTACTTAATATATGAAACATTGATTATTAATCATTTTCATAAATTGATTCTACTAATTAATAACCCCAAAATACATCATCTATCTTCTCCTTAAATATTATTTTTTTCATGCAATTTGAAATAATCCACATTTCTTCTTCATTATACAATTTGAAATTATATGAATTCCCTACCTCACATGAAATAATATTTTCATCTAAATCATTTATATTATTTGGATTCCTTTATATATTCTTATAATGAGTCATTAGATATATTATAATTATATTTTATTCAGAATATTTTTATAAACCTAGAAGTATGTTCATATGTTTACAAAAAAATAATTTTTATTGAAAATATCATTTATCCTAGATAAAAAACATCAATGGTTTCATTATTACTCTTTATTAAATCTTCAAAATTTCATCTCCAAATTTATATTTTTCCATATAAACATTAGTTTTTCCTTTATAATTATTCAAAAAAAATTGGTGGTTTTTTCAACGTACATAATGTTAAACAACATCATGAAATCATTATCAAAGGGGCTGTTGTTAATAATATTCCTATCCTTACAGTCAAATTTAATATTTTTATCTATAGTAATATCATCCAACATTTCCTCTTGAAATGGTGTACCCAAAATAAAAATAGTATAATGAACATTTATTATTGAAAAAATTTGTATTATTTATATATTTATTAATATATTTATAATAAATATGATAAGAAGGTGAAAAACTAATGAATTATTTAATATTAGTAAAATTTATATATATAAACACATATGAGGATTAAAATAAAAGTTGAAATGATTTTGAAATATATTTTTTTATATTTAACAATGTTTTTCGATATTTGGAGGAGGTTATGGGAGCTATATAACATGATCACGAATCTAATCTATACATATAAGAGTAAACAATAACTTAAACTACCTATATTTTAATTACATTAAATAATTTGAAGGTCAGGTATGAATAAATAGAATATCATAATGCTCATTCTTGGGTTTTCTATGGTGATGTAAGCTTTTTTACCTCACATAAGATTAATATAATGAATTTGTATGAATAAGAATGATGTTTCCATTTCTATGAATGAATAAAATGTATTTCATATAAAATTAATATAGATTAAATCTTAAAATAACATGATATTTTTAAATCTGACATAAACTAATTTTTATAGCTTATGAAAAATATGATGTCATGTATGTGCTCACATAATCTACACAACATTAAACACATGAATTTTATGTTTTAATCTCATGAAAAAATATGGTATTTGAAATAAATTAGATTAGTTTTTATAGGGTGTATTTTATGAGAAAATGTTCTAAATTTGAAGAAATTTATTAATGTTATTTTTTTAGTTTTATATAAAATGATTAGTTTTTAAATTTTTAGATTTGAAGGTGAATTATTATTGCAGATAAAAATAAAATATCTGAAAAATATAAATATTAAATTATTTAAACATGGAAACCCACGATAAAATCTTGACTGATTTTATAAATAGATTATTTATTGAATTAAAATTTGAAATATTATAATAGTATGGATAGAGGTTGACAAACATTGATTGGTAAATATTATTGTTTTTGATGTCATTGAATTGAGAACTAATATTCATGGTATATATCAAAGATCATTGAAAATGGTCCAAATATATATATGTGAATTCCATTTTAATGATATTGAGTATATTTTCATTCTATTTATTCATCATTGTAAATATAATTGATCTATATAAAAATTATGTGGATATATAATTTTTTGGGAAACAGTTTTAGGAAATGGATAGTAAAACACATTATTATATTCACTCTATCATTATACTGGATCACTTATATAACATTTTTCATAAAACACAAAAAATAGCCTCCCCATTATGGGTGAATATTAAAAAATCTTACACTCTCTTATTTTTCCCGTTATTTTAAATTTATAAGTTAGAGTGAGTCTTTAATATTGATAGGATCTTGGAATTAACCATCCACATAGGTTTATTTCAAAGTGAAATTATAAAGTCAACTAATATAGATTTATCCCCCCAGCTCTTATTGTTTGTTAACATTTAAACATGGTTTCTCAAGTGGTATGAGAGAAATCCAAATTTCCTATGAAGGATTAATTCATGGATGACTAAAAGTGTTATCATGGATGGAAGAATGTGATGGTTCACTATATTCTATCACGTGGCCTAGTGTTTCTAAATGTTTCCAATATTCATTTCACAAATATTTATAATTATGCTTACATGAAACAAAATGACCCAAGGAATATTGGGTTTGATGGAAAGGTATTAAATTTTATCTTCATATCCATTTTTCAAAGTATGTTTACCATTATGATGGGATTTATGTCTGTAAAAGATATTTGGGAGACTCTTGAGAACTTAAATACTAGAAATTAGAAATTAAATGATGAATAAAAATTAAAATATTGAGAGATGTGTTTAAATATTTAAAGATGAATGAAAATGAAATGACTGATGATATTCCCATAATATTTAATGAATATTTTTTTATATCAAAAGATTTCGGGACACATTCAATGAAACAAATATAGTTTAGGAGATGTTAATGACAATCCACCTCATATTTGATGCCAATGTTCCATCACATAAAGGTATATATTCAAATAAAATATCTCTCTATCAGTAATTAAGTGTACTTTTTGAATATTACATTTGAGAAAATCATGTTTTCATTAATACAATCAAAGAAGAGAATGAAATTTCATTCAATTTAATGATAATTATCAAACTCAAAGGGAATAAATAATAGTTACATGATGAATATTAAGATGATGAAGAATGTGATGTGGAGTATGAAATGATCTTTTAACTTAATTAAGAAAAATAAAAAAATTAATAGGGAGATAAAATGGTAATAATCCCCTAAAATATTTTAATAGCGGTTCATTTGGACATTTTATATTTTTCTATCAAAAGAAATAAAATGGTGATACTAAAAAATATGAGTATCCTCAGGCCACCCTAATGAATAATTTTTACAAATATATAATATTTATTAATGATAAAATAACATTTCAAGATATAATATTAAAAATTAATTATGTATAGAAGAAGAACATTTCTCTTCTCAAAAGAGGTCGTTATAGGATATGGTGATCATTTAAAACAAACAATATTCTTGGTTCATGTTGAAAAATGTAGTTTCTTATAATTCGTTATATATTAATAATTTTAATAATTTTAATAATATTTATTGATGATTTTTATTCATTTTAATCGAAGGATAATCACATAAGTTAATAAAATAATATATTAAAAATAATACATTATAGTTAATATGTGTGTTCATTTGGTCAGGTGAATATTGATTTTTATATTTAATAAAGTGTCAAAGTAAATCAATGATGTGGTTATGTCCATAAAATGGGGTTTTAACTCTAAATGGTATATGTTAGGTTTGGAACGAGACCCTCGAGTCAAGTTATTCATGGTTTTGATTATTTAATTAAAATAAAAAAATAAATAGTAAAATGTTTATATCCACCATTAATGGTTTCCTCATATTTAATAAAATTTTTCTCGCTCAATTATGAATTTTCAAAATTTATTTAAATCCCAATTGATATATAACAGATAAATATTAGAGTTCCAGGGGCTGATGAATGGATTATTCAATTTCAATCATCAACAGTGCTCGGAGTGGACAAGAACATCTCTAAAGAAAAATCTATTCATGTGGAATATATCTTTATTTAAAATATATAACATTATTGTTTATGACTCTAAATAATGAATATTATCCTTTATTAACCTCCCAAAATATCTTTTAACTTGAAGAATATTAATTTAAATTTAATTATCAATGTTATGGATCGACATAATTCATCATTATTGCCGAATATATGTTTGATTATCCACTATCATAACGTCATGTATGATACAAATAGTTTTCCATGTATTTTCTTTAGAATTATACCACTTCCATTGCATATTAATTTCCAATCAATTTTATATCGAGTGGTTCAATGAAAATGCTATGGATCCTTGATTAATCGGAATCTAGAATTGTTAATGAAGAATTCGAGCATGGTAGTGGGAATAAGATTCGATTGGATATAGGTAATGTGATAGAAGATTAAATAAGTCACGAAGAAACAATAATTTGAATGGGATAGAAATATATGTGAATTATTTGTGGTGAGAAGGGTTTTTCGGGTGGATTACCGAGTAGGGATGTAAGATGAGACTTCATTAAAGGACAATATTGACACCTAGATGTAGGAAATTAAATATTGTATAATTTTTAAATGATTCAAACAATAATTAATGAATGATCAAGGATAATGGAATGATTCGATGATGTTTACAGATATAGTTCATGAATAAATGATCACACAACATGTACTTCCAAGACACATATCTTGTATCACGTTGTATGTGGTGGTTAATGCTTGAGTCTTTGTTAAATATAACATAGGGTTACATTATAAGAAAATTTCTCATCGTCTTGGATCCAATATATTTTAATGTATTGAAAGAACATGCATAGGTGGTCACCTTCACCATCACATCATGAGTTTAAGGGGGATCATGTCATGTACAATGATCTCCACATGACTTGGGTTGTGAATGTACATACTGAGAACCTCTATAAGACCATAAATTTTTGTACTACAATAAACACATCCTGTAGTTAGACCCACATATGTCACCTTGATGAAAGTTCCTAGCTACATTTTTTCTTGTCAGACAGAAATCGTGAATCCATATTGTATGTTTCAAGTTATTTTTTCAGACTTGTAAAAATTCAAATCTTCATTCCATGGACACTAATTAATGCTTTAGTTTGTAATATATAAAATTGTTTGTGTAGATAATTATGATGAATCTCTATTTTGAATAATAGGTGAGATACAAGATGATTCATATAGTTTAGATTATATATCTCAGTTAGGATGATTACAAGTATTATGAATTAGTATTATATTGGACACGAGGTCATGTGAAAGACATATTAGTATTAAACAAAATATATTAGCCACAAAAAATGCAATAATAAACCTTAATAACTAGATCCACCTTGTATGAATCCAAAATCATAAATAAGATAAATAAATAAGACTATGTACCATTCCACCATAGATATTTATTCTCTCTTTTAGTATTCTTGATGGAGATCACATTAGGGGAAATCATATGTGTCCTCTATCATTTTTGTATCCATTTACTGAAATGAACCACAAGTAATATAGGAGATAATGTTTATCAATAAATTATGTACAACTTCCACACATAGTGGATGAGAATTAATAAGATAGGTTTATGTTATAGAGAACCTTTAAGAATCTTCTCCAAGAATTTCACACCATTCAAAATGGGATTTTAACCTTATATAAGATATTGGATGTATTTTTCATGATTAATGCATTTAATGACATGTTATGATTCATGATTAAATGTATTTGGCCATTAATGAATTAATTTTATGAATACACTTTTCCTGCCAAATGTTTCTTCTTAAGAAACATTTAATAATGATAACCAATATAAGATTATTTGATGGTTTACTCTCAAACATTCCACTTTCGTGCCAAGGAAGTGGTATGTAATCCAAAGCATTCCATATTAGTTCCATAAATAAATGAATATCATATGTCTAGGATGTTATGCATTTTATTCTAAACAAGATGGTCATATAATATAATATGATATTGCCCACATACATCATATGTACTAGGGTTACGACCATATCTCTATCAATCTACCACATTCACTAAAACCTATTATACTTAGTTCCATTTCACCTTATACTGTAGAATATTCAATAACCTATGAAATCTTATCCAAAACCCTTTTTGGATATCATGTAGAACTCTTTTACAACATTTTCATTTAATTTAATATATATCGCTTCATATTCAATACCTTAGTAATACCCATCCAAACCTCTTTTTAACAAAAACAAAAAAAATATTAGGGAATCTCGTTGAGTTAAAATGAATCCCCATTCAGTGACCTATAAAGTGATACTCTATAGACCATTATAGAATTGAAAAAATATGAATCAATGATTCCAAAAATTTATGAAATTATTGGACTCGATAATATAATTAGTGTTTCACAATCTACAAATGGATCTGATGTGATCACCATCAAGCACATGTGTCACTATACTTGTGTTAACTTGTTTAATCATATGTAAGAATGCATACTCCTGTGGTCTATTTATCCAATGCATAGATTAAGATATAGATTATTTTAATCCCGTATAGATACACATATATTTTTGATTCTCTTAGTATATAATTACTAGTTTTATTAATACATCATATGTAATTCACCATTAAGGATGATTAAAACACATTACCCTAACATGATAAAGAAAAAATAATACATACAATATAACTATGGTCGTAAACATAATTAGTTTATCTCAATTGAATTCATACATTTCATACTCATCAGATGAGTGGTCAAATTCTATATTATTTATTATCTAACTGATGACATGATTAATAATATATCAAACCACCCACTAATTAACTAATCCTTAAGTCATACATTAAATTATAAAAAATAGAGGACTAGCAGTGGGTTTTTATGTTGGAATAAGAATAAAATTAAACAAAATTAATCAATAACAGTTTTCTGAACCCATATAAATTTGGAATCAACATCCAACTTGTGTTGGTTTCACTCATTTATACTGAGTTTCTAGGAAGGTTTGGTACCTATTTTTTAGCGGTGGTAAATCATTTTTTAGTGTCGTGTTTTCCTATCTATACATATTAGTATTTCCTATATTTTAAAACCACTTAAAAATTAAATAATATATAATTTTATTTTAAAGAAAAACTAAGATATATTTTTTTAACATATATAGTGGCGGTTTAATCCTCTTCTAAATATTTCATCAAAAAATTTAAAGATGCAGAAAATAAAGCCCCAAAAAACAAAGTAGAATCTTATTGAAACATAATAAAAACATAACTGAACAATTGTAAATATAGTTTCAATTAATATATACTCAAAAAATTATAAAAAAACTCTAAATAAACCACAATATACCAACTACCAATGGACTATCAATAAATATATAATCAAAACATGAGAAAAATGTTATGTAGATTCAAATTTATACATTTCAAAAAACTGATAAAGGATTATTATATATAAGTAATAATAATTAAAAGTGATATAAAGAATTACGACATTATTAGTGTTCATATAGGATTAACCAAATCTATTTTTACTATAAACACAATATGAGTTTACAATAGAATCCTAAATAAAATAAGGATACCTGAAAATAAAATAAACATTAAAAATTTATAATATTAATAATAAAATATAAAATAAATAAATTAGAAATAACATAAAGAAGATCAAATGAAAATTAATTAAGGAAAAAATCATAAACCCATAATCTATTACTAAAATCAATAAAATATATTATGTAAAATAAACAGACAACTACATCATCATGTTTCCTCATCATCCATTCTTACATTAACCTCTCTCCACAATATTACCACGTCATGACATACCACCACAAAATCTAATCTATCATTCCTTCATCGGTCACTGAATTATATCACACCCCCAAATTTATATTGGAAACCACATGATTCCACCAAGACAATAAGAATATTAATGATAACATAAAAATGAATGGTAAAAACCAAAAACATATACACCTAAGAATTAAATGAAACCTCCTCATTTTATGGGATGTCCTTACTCTCCCTCCGAAAATGAGCCTATAGAAATCCTTCCTTCCATCATAATAATCATGTTTTACACATTCCAACTTTAATATAACATTTATGACAGGGAAAAATAATAAATCAATAATTAAATCCTTTACATGGAATAAGTTAAAATGCTAAAAGATAATATAAATGATTAATTTAAGAGAAAAATTAGAAGATAACATAGAAAATCAAAAACATGTATAGATCTTATTCAATGTAATAGAAACAAAGATATCCCCTACCTCAAACCATGACTTGGTTTATCAATCACCACGTCATTGTGATCGTCTATCATATGTTTAGTTACACATCACCATATCCTGATAAAAAATCATCTTACATCACTACCCAATTATCTATGATTGACAGTATCACTGTCTCCACCTCCACTTCCAACTACCCAAACCTATATAGAAATTTCTGTGAAAATTAAATATTGTTGTATATTTAAATGTAATCTAATGAAAAAAACCATTTTTTTGTAATGAATGACTATTTATTCAGGTAACGTACCTACTCACTCAAACTATGCCTTCAAGAAATATCACTAGTGACACATCCACTCATCCTCTCATATAATTAAACTAAATCTATTTGCATAGCAATGACCTTCTCATCTGGCATCTGTATATGAGACCCTATTACTAGATTGTAATCCCCTATTATTGAATTTTGATCTACATTGTTATATACTACCACTATGAATCTCATGGTACAGAGTAAATACAACCATGAGTAGGTGCTACTGCAATTCCTAGTGACCTGACAAAGTCTTAATATGGAATTCGTCTAAATATCCTCCAACGTTTGAAACCATGGTTCCCCTTCCCGATGACTCAACCAACTCGATCATCTTATGAGACCAAGAATGAATATAGAATTGGAATCCCATAGATATTTTACTTTTACCTATAAATTTAATATTAGTCATCTTTATATAAATTCATATTAACAAATTGGCGACTAAAAATATTTTTTACATACCATAACTTTTTTAGAAATATCATTCACTTAACTGACATCAGATTTTATATGAAAATCTAACCAAAGTTCAATTCAGGAGACTTAGTTCCGTATATAATTTAACATCTTTACCAAAATATAATTAATAATTTCATACATGGAGAAGATAATTTTACTTATATATATTTAAATTAATTAATATGTTTCCATAGTTGATCTATTAGTTAAAAATACTCTTTGAACCAACAATGTGGGGGATGAATTTTTTAGACCAACTTGTTTCATTTTTTATTGAAACATCATAAAATAAATAAAATATAATTTAATAGTAATGAATGAAATGTCATTTTCTTTTCATATGCCTGTATATATGTAAAATGAGATTAATCTACCAATATATTTTCAATTACATGTGCTTCTTATAAATATGGTTATCAAAAAACACCTTCTACTAATCTCTAGGTACCCCTTTTGGTTCCTTATCAAATAGATACTATGTGGTTAAGTATGTATCATTGAATTACTTCATTATTATGAATTTAATATCATTTAATCTATTACCCAAATTTTTTAACAACTAAACCCGTGTGATTGGATCATTAAAAGTAAAGTGGAATAACATATATACAAAGAGATTCATTTTTAATATATTATAATTTAATTAAATTTCAGAATTCAATTGATCTATAAGGTATTAAAATTACCTTTATCTTAATATCAAATACTTCATTCATCCAAGAATGAGGTATATACCCTCAATCATAATATGTAATTTGAATGATAACTGACTCATCTTCCAAATATTTGAGAATGTACCAAACAATCCCCCAACATCATCTGTAAGGACACCATAAAAATAAATGGGGATAAGTATATTCAATTTTTTCATATTATAGACATCTGAACTGCTAATATTTTTCTTTGTAGTAACATTGTTTCCAAAATTTATGAAAAAAACTACTATCATTATAAAATAAGTGAAATAAATTTATTCACATTATAATTTGTACCTATAAGAGTCACCCACAAATATCCTTATAATCAAATCAGAGTGACCACATGTTCACTCATTGAAGAGTTTTCACTCTCTATACCTGCTTAATTAAGAATAAATTATCTAGATTATGATGTTATTGAGAAATAGGGTGTTCTAGAAGCTGATGGGAGGGAGATAGGGGTGTGGAAATCACTGAAAACTTGACAACTAATAGTGTCCCAGATGCAATATATAGGGATCCATATGGATCATCATGTGTTTGTGTGGCTAAAGTAACATAAAATGGGGGAAACTAGAATCAATGAAATTATTCATAAATGGCATTCCTATCATTAAAAAAATTAAATATAATATCATAATAAATATTTAAAAAAATTCATTCTTAAAAATTAAATTAATAATTATAAATATGGACATTATTGAAAAAAACATTTATATATATATATATATATGATACTAAATGATTGTTCATAAATTTAAATACAAAATTTATCTTTTAAAAATTGAAAAACTCATTAATAAAATTCAATTTAAAAACGATAACATATCCAAAGTACATGAATTGAATAGAATATAACATAGTTGATTGATATTTTAATGGATGACTATAAATAAAATCATTTTGTTCTTCAATAATTTCATTATAATGCTCTATTTTTAAATCTTATACTTCATCCACTGTTGAATGACTAATATTTACTATATCGTTATGGAAAAAAAGACAGCTTTTTACCGTGGATGAGATTCAACACCAAAGGTCAAATATTCCACTTCATCACCCATAGAAAACAAGGCTCGTGGTTTTATGTGGAAAACAACATTACACTGTTCATCCATGAAATATTGGACATAATATAATATTTTATCTTTTGATGAGAGGATATACATATATTGTAATTTGTAGTCATTAAAATCTATCATGTGAAAGTAGTCCAAAAAAGTAAATTGTAAGGAATCTATTTTAATACATAGGGTAACATCGACACGTCTAAGTTTGAATAAAACAACTGAAAATTGATTGTGGTAGTTCAATTTGATAACATTATTCAACATTCCAAATTATCCCAATTTTGAAAATGTACATATAAAAATATTGTATGTTTTTAACCCAATAATTAATCTAATGTTTGAAATTTGAATCTATTGAAATTACGGGAGCCAAGATTTGTTTTTTTAGAGAAACTCGTGACAAAAAAATCAAATCATATGAAAACATAGCATGTGTATCAGTATTCATGATCTAAAAAGGTAATATACATTACTACATTTACAATATATCTGTGTCGGCCTAATATATGTGCTGATTGGAAAATTTATGAACGTACATTACTTCAAAATCATTTGATAAACACGTTATTAATAGATGTTGTTATATCTTTCACATTTCATGTTATAATTCTCATTCATCTCCTTATCTGTATTCTGATATCAACAATTAATGGTTCTGAAATTTCACTATTCAGTAGCACATATCTTTTTACATATAGTTATTCCATTTCAATTAGTGCAATATATAATTCCCTCCAATCTAATTAGACAATAGTATGAATGATTTATTAATTTTTGTGTAGGTTATATTAATTTTCCATGCCATCAACATGTCAACTTGATATAATATTTTATCAATATCATCCATGTGTCTTGAAAAAAGGTTAAGATAATCCTCTTCGAAATAGAATTCAAAAAATTGAATCTTCAGAATGAGAATTATTTTTCATCTATGATTTAATATGAACAATATATCTGGGAAATAAAATAAATAAAACATAACTATGTATTTAATTAAGGGATATGAATTATTTTACTAATATGAAAAACATATAAATAATGTACAACTCAATTGGAAATACCCATTGTTAATTAATCGGACATGATAATTTTCTTTCCTCAACCAAAATCGTAGTCGAATGCATCATTATAGTATAAAATGATCGAGGAATGATCATATCCATTGTACAAAGTGTTAGTAAAACTTTTCACTAAAGGTTGGATAACATAGCTTATTATACAGTTTTCTTACATTTTTGACTATTGAATCATCAAAACTAGAGTAAAACTATGGTAACCTTTTTAGATAAAAATGTATGCATTTCAAATGGTAGAAACTGTTATAAAAAAATATGTAAATCAAAAAATTTAAATCTATGTAAACAATGATACATTATGTTAACACAAAATTAGATTTCAGTTGTAATCCCATTAGATACTTTTTCATGTTTTAAATTCAATGGAATATATCTTTATCTCTATTTTTCAGTGAGAAAATTTCGGGAACATACATTTAATTCTAATCTAATTACCATAACACTTTATATTAAATTTTTTTAATTCATTTTAAGAATTGATATGGTCCTTCTATTTTCCATGCTCATTAAGTAATGTGAATGTCAAATTTTCTTAAATATTCTTCTCAATATTCTTATGATATTAAAATTAAATAAATTAAATACCAATATTCTTGTTTAAAGAATATAATTATCTTTATTCTACTATTTCATTATAATTTGAATTGATGATGTACTTCGAACTCAACTATTATTATCATTCCAATTATTCACCATCAAAAATTATGATCCAACATTTTCTTGTTGTTCCGATATTTCAGAACCTATTTACAATTTTGTGTGTGGTGTATGATGAATAGACCCATTAAATTTTTACTTGTTCAATTTTAATCTATGAGATTCATTAAAAAATATAGGATTACATAAGAAGAATCATTTTTTATTTTTGGTAGTCATTTGGGATCTAAGAAAAATAAAAATAAGGGAAAGACCAACCCATGTATGTGTTCCATCTGGATAAGATCCCAATCTTAGGGAAGTCAGTAATTTTACACATTATATCAATATTAATGTTGAACATTTTTCTAGATTTTGAATCATATGTCTCATTAACTTATGTCTATAACTCCAGTAATTATTAAATTATAGGATGCAAGTATACTTCAATACCATGTCCAGACATTTGTTTCGAGGAATACTCATCAAAATGATAAATTATGTGCTTTTTCATTCATAACCAAGGAGGTATGTTGTAAGTGATCAAAAAAACCAGTCAAATGATATAAATGGAATTCAATGTCCAAATGGAGTGTGTCTATCTGAAGCCTACCCCAATCACACATTCATAAGATCAGATAAAAAATCGAGATGTAATGCATCAAATGTCTTCCATGATTTTGAATCTATTGGGTGTCACATTGAACATTCATTGCTATTATGTATACAATACCACATCATGGGATTAGTGGTCTTCAATGACATGAATAATAAATTCAGTCTAGATGTAAATGGAATGTAACAAAAAAATATATCTAGTTGTGTTATTTTATTCTTCTTTATAGTTGTGTGTTCTATCAGACTCACAAAATCACCCATTGACTGTCATCTAGAAAATGATTTTTTTTAGAAATATTATCTAAATGAATCCTCATCCTAGTATGTATCGTCTCATCCTATGATCTACTAAAGGTTTTATCCATTCCATTAGATTTCATGGACACAAGGGAACCTCTGTGTATGCCTGAGTATACAAACTAGAAGAAAGGGCTTGATATGATATGATGATAGATTATAACCTCATTATTAGAGTAATTTAATAGTATCACATGTTTGTACTCATGAAAAATCATAATATAAATTATTTATTGATGATATTGGGGAATCCCAAGATGCAAATAAAAACTAGTTAATGGAATCCATAATACCAAATATCACATTGGCATAAATACCTATATATAAGACATACGATAATGTTCATACTGAATGTGTTTATATTTCCATTATGCAAGTGGTGACTCAAGATGAAGAAAAAGTCCCCATGAGTATTCTGGAAGGGTAGGTAAATCCTCCAACCTATTGGGTTCCAGATTTGTCTAGCTACCTATATTTATAGGGTGATATACATATGGGGAGAAATAACTTGGAAGGATTGGTGTCCTTACCTCCACAAACCCAATTTTTTCTACATCAGTAATATCTCCATAATTACAGTGTAGGGAGGATAGTAGAAAATTGTTAGGTCCCAGAAGAAAAAAGAATTTTTCTAAATCTAGTGATAGGAGTGATGATAGTGAGGTAGGAGTTATGGATTCACCACTAATGTCATTACAGGGAGTGCAATAATATTGGCTGGTTATAGAGTTCTCTGGGGGTTGTACTAAATTTTATGAGGATTAATAAGAATGTATTCATATTTCACTAGGCCATGACGATTTCCATGTATCTGATGATTACCTTAGAATTGGTGTGGTTAGTGAAAAGAAGGATGGATCTGAATTAGACGATTTCTCAATCTTTTCTAGAAAAAATATGATCTTCCAAAGGAAAATCTTATCTTCCCCAGCCAAGGGATACTAAATCATTTTTTATAAAATTAATAAAAAACCCCATGAGGGATCCATTGAACAAGGAAAAGGGATGAAGGAGGTGAACCAACCAGCTATTGTTGCAAATGAATACCTTGATGAAGAACACATATCTTCTACGATGAACTCCATGACTGATGAGTCATTGTGAAATAGATTAATGGTCATGATCTAGATCCTATTATGATTTTACTTCCACTAAACTCAATTTCTCAATAGTTTCTAATTGAGTTGAATAAATAAAACCCATCATCCCATGAAGGATTAGATCAAATCAACTTCTCCACCTACCAACTTTTTTATGAGCTGATGAAGAATGATCTTGACTCCAAAAATATAACATGGAAATACTGACGAGAACCATTAACCTATAACCCTATTGTTTCATAAGTTTCTATTCGATTATGTTTTTTATCTTTTCCCCGAAATATATTTTTTTTGGTTCATACTCACCCTATGGTGGTTTTCATGAAAAATAAATAAAAATTTATTTGATTTGGGGTTAAAAAAACCAAATATTTACTACCTCCAGGTAGCCTCATGAGCCTAGCTTCATCCTATTATCCTTTAATTGTAATAATAATCAATATATCATTGTAAATATGGTGATTACCCTGATCCCCACATGCATCTATGAGGTCTTTTCATGTACCCAATGGTGGCCCAAATAGGGTGTGAGGTAACTATAATGCCCCAAACCTAGTTACCCAGAGTCAGTGCAATATTACATATCATTTGTATAATCACAATAGATCAAGTCCCGAAAAACAGATTTGTTTAGTATCCTTGGATGTACTAGATACAAACATATGTATTACATTACACAATGAAATAAAGAGACAACATTGTGTCCCCTTTTAACACACTCATATCCCTTAGCCTATCCCTATTGGTCAATAATAATACACTTCTTCACATCATCGAAAAAAAGATTAGAAATGGGTGAGCTTAGATGCTCAGTTAGGATAAAAATATAGCAGAAACTATCATAAATTAGAATAAACATATATGGAAATGTATAAGACTAAAACACAACGCTTTCAAACATAAACATTAGAATAATATGGAAATGATAAATCAAATAACTCCATTTAATTATTCACATTGATATTATACTAGTCAAATAATCACATGTAATATCAATAACTAATTTCAAAATGATGGAATGCATAATGTCGGACATCACAACCATGTAGTCAATTCCTCGTTCCAAGTATACAAACAATGATTTTGTCAAGGCCTTGTGCAAAGAAACTAGTTTTTCTCATTAGATCTACCGATGCATCGAGGGGCTATAGTGGGCCCTACCCGTCACTTGCTAAGACAAAAGCATTCCTTATATAAAAAGGATGAAACATAATATAAACCATCATATTAAATCTAGCATATGAAATGTCATCACATGAACCCCAAACCATGAATGGTATAAAAATATCACACACATAGTCAAACATAACTCATTCAATACAATATGGAAGATTGTATTATAATAAATCAACCTCATTCAAGAATAATAAAGGGTATTTACATAGATGAAAATAATCAATAAAACTATTTGAAAGAAATATTTTTTTTTCTTGAAAACATATAAATGTCACAATATTTATTAAGAATCCGTTTAAAAGATATTTTTGAATCAATGTGTCCCACACCACTTTGAAACTTTTAAAAGGAATTTTAGTTTTAAAACATTCATGTCCATATAAATAAATCCTTAAAACCAATTTTTAAAACAGTGACATTAATGAGAAATATTTAGAATAATAAATCATTAAAACATTTAAAAATATAATTTAGTTGGATTTTCTAACCTAATGATATACACTTGAATAAAAATAATTGAGGTAATAAAACCATTATTATATCATGATAATAAAGGGATTAATGATATTCTTTGTCAAAGGACAATATATACATCATATAAAAGTGAATTGGCACAAAACAACAAAGAAGTCTTGATGGAGTGTAAATTGAGATAAAATCCCTTATAAACACTATATCCTTAGATTAAGGGAAAATAAATAACATTTTTATGTGTGAAAAATATAAATGCACACAATATGTTTGGATATTCAGTGTAAATAAACCAAAGGACATTCACACATTTTCTTGAAAAAATAAAACCAATGACTTGGATGTTTAACACAAAGAATAGAAATTGAGTTAAGATTACCCTTATCAAGTTCATATCAATGACCTTAGAATTTCTAAATGGAGTGATTATGTGTATAAAAATTATATCCACAAATATTTGAGTGTAAATTAATTTATTAATAAATAAATACTGATTTCACACATATTCTTGGAGTAAAATAATCAACGATGTGTGCGTAAAACCCAATGAGTGGAAATTGAAATTATAAATTCCTTTACTGATTTGGTAAAATAGAAAACATACACCCCATGAAATAAGGATCATTAAACGAAGATTTAAATACCTATAAATTAATGTATATTAAAAATAGAATACAATAATGGGAAGTAAATACACCACACAAAAAGATATAGTTGTCACGACCTGTCCTCGGGGCCCGTGCCGTGACTCCCCCAAGCCCGTCCTCCATAGTCTTGGGGCTGGCGACTTGCACCAAAGGCGTAAATCCTGATAAATGGGATGGAATTTCCTTTATAAAAGTAACAAAAACACCACAGAGTACAAGCGGAAGTAAAACACTAATTACAAAAAGGAAGTTCTCAAAAAGTAAATGGGACAGAATACAAACCCAATCGAAAGTACAACTACAACTGATAGAAAGTACAACAGAAAAGACAACAGCTGGAAGAACAGAAGTAACTCCTGGGTCATCCTCCTCGGATCCTACCTGAAGTGTAGGTACAGATAGCCTCCACAATGCTCTCGCCTGCCAACCTCCTCCGAGTGTAGTCTTGTCGTGAAGTCCACCTCCGGATACTGACTCATCGTATGGTCCTCCTCCGGGTACTATCCAGTCCTCGAACACTCGGCCTCCGCCAGCACTGACCATCGTCTGCAACAACAAAAATGAGGTGCGGGCATAGCCCGTGTAGGGGTGAGTATAACGATACTCATTAAGGACCCCGATACCCTCAAGGTCTCACTAAATCAATCAAGGATAACCAAAATAAGATCTCAACAGATAACCTCTACTTAGATATATGCACATACATATACCTAAGTTATCAAGTAACCCATCTCAATCTTGAGGAAACACAAAGATTATGAAATCAACGGGTAACCACTACCCAGGTATATGCCCATACATATACCTAAGTTATCAAGTGACCCATCTCAATCAGGAGTAAACACAAAGATTATAGACTCAGCTCAACCAGGATTTTATTCATGACGTCGAAACCACGGCTGTTGGAGAACTCCTCCTCTGTCGAGTATAGAGGGCATGCCGCTACAACCAAGTGCGCCAAAATCCTCCTCTGTCGAGTTCAGAGGGACTGCCGCTACAACCAAGCGCACCGATCTCCTCCTCTATCGAGTTCAGAGGGCCTGCCGCTATAACCATGTGCGTCGAACTCCTCCTCTGTCGAGTTCAGAGGGCCTGCTGCTACAACCAAGCACGTCGAACTCCTTGGACTGCTGTAGTACTCCACCCGTCGAGTACTGTGGGCCTGCTGCTACAACCAAGCACTTCCCACAATGGGTCTACCGCTACAACCAAGTGCTCCCCCTAATAGGTTCCAAAGATAGTCCTTCTGTTGAGTACTGCGGGTCTGCCGCTACAACCAAGCGCTCCACCACCGTGGGTCTTCCGCTACAACCAAGCGCTCCCCCTCATAGCCTCCACAGATACTTCTTATGTTGAGTACCGCGGGTCTGCTGCTACTACCTAGCGCTCCTCCTCCGTGGGTCTGCTACTACAACCAAGCGCTCCCCACTGGGCTATCTGAAACACACCGAGTCGATGAATCAGCAGTCGTTAAGTCTCATCCACCTACTAGGTCTCTGCACTCTGCTAACTCGTCACCGGGAGGGTTCGCTCCAAGAGCTATTGTTCGATACTCCAAGTATCACAAAGTTCCACAAAGAAGTATCTCAAAGGACCGCCTCGTCATAGGGGTCTCAACGCAACAGACGGCGCGTCAGTCGGACGCCCGGTCTGTGAGTTAATAGAATTTTCATCCTAGGGGCCCTGTTGGTTTCATGTGCGAACCAACCCGGCCGTATCTCGACTGTACCCCGAACTCTCATAGGGTATGCTCATAGGGACCATTTCTCAACGTGACCACCAACGTCGCTGACGGTTCATCAAACAGACATCCGGTCTGAAAGTTATCAGCTTTTCAGTTCTAGGGGCCCGGTTGGATTTCGGGTATAAACCAACCCGACCATTATCCAACTGCATCCAAAACTCATGCGAAGCATGCCAAAAGTTCCTTCTCATCAAGAGAATTCAACTAAGTCGACGGCACGTCAATCAGACGTTCGAAGCTCAAGTTATCAGCGTTTCCGCTCCGAGGGCCCGGTTGGTTTTGTGTACGAACCAACCCGGCCAAACCCAAAGTTCTCTGAAACCTTTGGTGTAGTATACCGAAATGACCGTCTCGATCCAAGGATTGCTACTCAATTGACGGTGCGTCGATCGGAGGTCCTCAACTCATGTTATGGGTGACGGACCGAAAGAGGTTCGGTATTAAGGGGTTCGGGCCCGGTCCGACCCGGCCCGATACCCCCAGGGTCGGCCCGAACCTGGTCGACCCAAAATGGGTCCGGTTCCGGCCCGCTTGGGCATGGCCCTGCCCGGCTGGCGCGGCTCGGCCCGGCCTGGGCGCGGCCCGGCCCGGTCTGGCGGACCGGCCAGGGCAGCCGGCCCGGCGCGTGGGGCGCTGGCGCGCTGGCTAGGGGATCGTCCGAATGGTCGAGCCGTTCGGATACAGGGGGCGCTGCCCCCGCGTGAAGAAACGGTGGCCCCTTAATGGGGCCGCTCAAGTCCGGCCAGCCGGGGGTTTCAAACCCCTGGTTATTCCATAGTCCTGACGGCCCGCTCTGGCCGACCATCTTCTGCCGCAACGGGACCGGCAAGGCCGGTCCCCCTGCTCTGACGCCGGTGACCCGATTCCGGCCGCCGGTTCCGCTGCTCCCCCGCGGCTTAAGCCACAGCCTTGGTCCGTCCGGTGCCGCGCGACGGCGCCACGCCCCTCCGCCTTGGCCCTGCTCCGGCCGCGGTGTCTTCGGTTTCTTTCTGGCACGGTGCGACGGCACCGCAGCTTGGTTCAATTCTCAAATGTGTGGCACGACGGCGCCGCGCATTCCTTACCTCTCATTCCAGTGTGGTGGGACAGCACCACATTACTTTCCCTCGAACCGCAACAACAAATAAATATAAGGGAGGAGGTTCGGCCGTGTTTGTGCGGTCAGGCGCCCTACCATTAAACGATATCAAGTGGTCCAAAAAAACAGGGTTATATGATGGAAGATTTCACAAATTAAAACACATAACCCATACCTCAACGTTGTCATCGAACGAGCGTGCGTCGCAGAATTAACCATCGAGGAAGAAAAGGATCGCCACAGAAGAAGAGGATCGCCGCAGAAGAAGCATCACGGAAGGAACGTCGTTGGTGTTAGGTGGTCTCCGAGGAATGCGTCTCTCACCGTCGTCCACCGTCGGAGGTCGGCGTTCTTCATCGGCGGCGGTGCGTTCTTCACGTTCTTCGTTGAAGAACGAAGAAGTTTCTCAATGCTTCTCTTTTTCTCCCAAATGCTTCCACAACCATAAATCTAACAAAAATAAAATAAGAGTCATCTTATTTTATTAATGCACATGCAAACGTTTGAAATTCAAAAGAAACGAAACAAACAATTAATTCAAATAATTAACTGTAATGATTAAACTGCCCAAATTAATGAGGCGTTTCTTAACCATAATAAATGCATAGTTGACATCATTAAAAGGGGGGGTGCGGGTGCGTTACATAGAAGGAAAGAAACGGTGGGTCTCGTGCGGGCCCCACCTCACCAATATTCTACCAAGTGGGTAGGATATTGTGGGTTCCACCTTATCTGCTTAACTTAGGTTATGCCACTTTAAGTAAAATAAAATAAATTATCGCACCACTTTATTTTATTCCTTAACTTAACCCCAAAAATTAAAAACCACACCCGAGCAAACGCAATTCCAGAAAAGGTGTTTCTAAGCAATTATCGGTGTTGTGATTCCATCGATGCCCTTGGAATTTGATTCCGAGCACCGGTTCAAAAGTTGGAAAAACCCGCTTGTTCGTTCACTGAACGTAGCCAAGCTAAACTTCAGAAAATGATTCCTGGCCCACCGGGCCTCGGAATCATGTGTCGTCAGAAACTGCGTTCTTGTAAAATCTAAAAGAAAATTAAGAAAAAATTTCCCTTGTCTTTTTATGGGTCTTTACATTACTCCCACCCCAGGGCATTACGTCCCCATAAAGCTATATAACAAACTAGGGAAACAAAAGCGGCACTGAGCACGCATCTGAGCCTTCCGCTCCCATGTCCTCACCTGGAGGTTCCCGTACTGCCAGTGAAAGCGCACCCGAGGAATCGACCCGTCCTCGTAGGACCCGCTCATGTCGTTCCTCGATCCCCACTGGAACCTCCATGAGGGTCACCCCATCGCCCAAGTCCAGCTCCTCATGGTCGATGAAAAGTGAAGGGTCGAGCTTGTATCTCCTCAATTGAGATACTTGGAAGTCGTCGTGCACCTGGTGCATCTGAGGTGGGTTGGTCAAGCGCTAAACCACCTCGCCTACCCTGCTGAGGACCTAGAAATGTCCGTTAAACCTCAGAGATAACTTTTCACCTCAGCCACATCTCTGTAACTCACGTCGAGGTGAGACCCATAGGGAAACATGGTCACCAACCTCGAACTCTAGTGGTCTTCACCCCCTGTCAGCACAAGACTTTTGCCGGATCTGAGCTGTCCTTATCCACTCTTGGATGACTTGGAACTTTCTAGTCCTACAAGAGGTGCTGAAATTTCTTCTTTGCCGATAAGAGAAATCATGTCTCATCCCCTGGATGAACCACGTTCTTCGCCTAATACAGTCAATCCCGACATGGAAGATACAAATCCACACCAAGGATGACGTCGTAAGGCCTCGACGCTACTACCAAGAGATCCAACCGCTACTCCCGCCTCCAAGGGTTGAGTCACACTGTTGGCATTAGTGAGTGGTCATTGGGTCTCCTCTAGTAGGTATCTCAAAGTGAGGGTCAAGTCAACGGTTTTTAAACCGGAACCTCTTAGTAACAACTAAAAGATAGGACAGGAAGGTAAACGCCACAAGAAAGGTGTCTTTTTATTACTGCATCTCAAAGTACAAAGATAGAAAGAATCAAAAAACAAACATCCACAGAGCTAGAAGCAACATGAACAAATGTCTCCATGTCTGGAGCTAGTCCCGCTCCTTTCCATATTCTCCTGGAGATCCATTATCGTAGGCCTCAGCTGCCTGCAGCTGAGCTCTCCCACGTCCACCTATTCCCTACGGTCGGGGTGGACCTCCTGGTGGTGGTGGAGGCAACACCTCGAAGCGTCGTCCACCTCCAGCTGTAGGGCCAGCTCCCCTTCCACGGTCTCCTGTTCCTTGCGGTCTGCCTCGATCAAACCTTTTCCTCTTCCTGGGAGGTCCTTCATTCATCTGCTAGTCATCTGTATGGCGGGTCGGACAGTCACGATCCATGTGACCAACCCCACTGTAGGAGTAACACTGCCCGCACAAGGTAAGAAGTTCTCCACCCCGGGTGCCTCGCACAAACGATCCTGTGTTATGTGGTCGACCACCTGTAGGACTAGTCCTCTTGGACCTCTGCGTCATCTGTCTACTACCTACTGAAGAAGACTCTGCCGCATGCCGGCTAGTGGTGGGTCCTTCTGCTGGAGACTGCTCAGCAAAGAAACTCTCCACTAAGAGGGCTCGCTCCAACACCCCTGTCTGTGTCGGAATTCTGTGAGAAACAACTGAAGCTCTGATCTCTCGCCTGAGCCCCTGCTCGAAGGTTCGAGCCCTAAAGAATGGGTCCCATACCATGTCTGTCGAATAGCGCGAGAGATCGGTAAACCTCACCGCGTACTGGGCTACTGTCATGCTGCCCTGCCATAGCTGTAGCAGCTCCTGGATGCGCACTGCTCAGAGGGTGGCTGGGACGAACTCTGAGCAAAAAAGGCACTCAAAGTCCGTCCAAAGGAGATATGCCTCTTCGTACACCCGGAGCATCAAGCTCCCCCATTTTCCTACTGCCGCATGCTGGAGGCTCGCTGCAAGGGCCACCATAAGGTCAGCTGGTGTCCCTACCAAACAAAAAACTCGTACAACTGCCTCCAGCCAATCCTCGGATGCTTGAGGGTCTGTCTCCTCACGGAACCTGGGCGGTCACTGACGCTGAAACTCATGAAGTGCACTAAGGCGACGTGCACCGTCAGCGGCTGGGGCTGGTAGCATTGGTGGCTCGGCGGGTAGAGGTATCGTCGGTGCCTCTACTGTCAAAGGGCCCTGTATCGAGGCCTCGTCGCTCGGTGGGCTGTCGTCCCGCGCAATGCTCGGAACCCTATCTGACTACCATCGTGGGGCCGTCCTGAAAAGAAATAGGTGTTCCATGGTTAAACAGAATACCTGGTGAGCTGAGACAAAGTAATCACAGAGAAAACTTGAAACACGCATGCAATCAATGTTTTCGTTTATTAAGTCGGAAATCAGAAGTCAGGGTCCTAGTGTACGGATACGTCGGCCGCCACACCAACACTGGACTCCCTGAAATGATAACCGCACTCAATACTCTCAACACTATTGCTTCACATAGAAAAATATGAGAGTCCTGAGTTCTGCGGTAGAACCGAACTCCTCTGATACCAATTTGTCACGACCCCTCCTCGGGGCCCGTGCTGTGACTCCCCCAAGCCCTCCCTCCATAGGCCAGGGGCTGGCGACTTCCACCAAAGGAGTAAATCCCGATAACTGGGAAGGAATTTCCTTTATAAAAGTATCAAAACACCACAGATTACAAGAGGAAGTAAAAAAATAAGTACAAAAAGGAAGTGTTGAAAAGTAAATGGGCCAGAATACAAACCCAATCGAAAGTACAACTACAACTAAAAGAAAGTACAACCGAAAAGACAACAGCTGGAAGAACAGAAGCAACTCTTCGGTCGTCGTCCTCGGATCCTACCTGAAGGGTAGGTACAGATAGCCTCCACAACGCTCTCGCCCGCCAACCTCCTTTTATTGTTGTCTTGTCGTGAATTCCACCTCCGGATACTGACTCTTAGTATGGTCCACCTCCGGGTACTATCCAGTCCTCGAACACTCGGCCTCCGCCAGCAGTGACCGTCGTCTGCAACAAACACAATGAGGTGTGGGTATAGCCCGTGCAGCGGTGAGTATAACGATACTCAGGAGGGACCCCGAGACCCTCAAGGTCTCACTAAATCAAACAAGGTTAACCACAAGAAGATCTCAACAGATAACCTCTACTTAGATATATGCCCATACATATACCTATGTTATCAAGTAACCCATATCAATCTTGAGGAAACACAAAGATTATGAAATCAATGGGTAACCACTACCCAGGTATATGCCCATACATATACCTAAGTTATCAAGTGACCCATCTCAATCATGAGGAAACACAAAGATTACAGACTCATCTCAACAAGGATTTTATTCATGACGTCAAAACCACGGCTACTGGAGAACTCCTCCTCTATCAAGTATAGAGGGTCTGCCGCTACAACCAAGTGCGCCGAACTCCTCCTCTGTCGAGTTCAGAGGGCCTGCCACTACAACCAAGCGTGCCGAACTCCTCCTCTATCGAGTTCAGTGGGATGCCGCTACAACCAAGCGTGCCGAACTCCTTGTACTGCTGTTGTACTCCACCTGTCGAGTACTGTGGGCCTGCTGCAACAACCAAGAGCTTCCTACCACGGGTCTTCCGCTACAACCAAGTGATCCCCCTCATAGGTTACAAAGGTACTCCTTCTGTTGAGTACCGCAGGTCTGCTGCTACAACCAAGCACTCCACCGCCGTGGGTCTGCTGCTACAACCAAGCGCTCCCCCTCATAGCCTCCAAAGGTACTCCTTCTGTTGAGTACCACGGATCTGCCACTACTACCATGCGCTCCTCCGCCGTGGGTCTGCTGCTACAACCAAGCGCTCCCCACTGGTCTATCCGAAGCACACCGAGTCGATGGATCAGTAGTTGTCAAGTCTCATCCAAATACTAGGTCTCTGCACTCTGCTATCTCGTCACTGGGAGGGTTCGATCCACAAGCTACTGTTAGATACTCCAAGTATCACAAAGTTCAAGAAGAATTATCTCAAATGACCACCTCGTCATAGGGGTCTCAGTGTAACAGACAACACGTCAGTCGGACGCCCGGTCTGTGAGTTACTAGCCTTTTCGTCTAAGGGGCCCGGTTATTTTTGTGTGCGAACCAACCCGACTGTATCTTGACTGTACCCCTAACTCTCATAGGGTATCCTCATAGGGACCATTTCACAACGTTATCAAAAACGCCGCTGATGGTTCATCAAACGGACGTCCGGTCTAAAAGTTATCAGCATTTCCATTCTAGGTGTCCGGTTGGATTTCGGGTACAATCCAACCCGACCATTATCCAACTGCATCCAAAACTCAGGATAAGCATGCCAAAAGTTCCGTCTCATCAAGAGGAATTCAACGAAGTCGACGGTACATCAATCGGACGTCCGGAGCTCAAGTTATGAGCATTTCCGCTCCGAGGGCCCGGTTGGTTTTGTGTACGAACCAACCCGGCCGAACCCAAGTACTCCGAAACCTTGGGTGTAGAATACCGAAACGACCGTCTCGATCCAAGGATCGCTACTCAACTGACGGTGCGTCGATCGGAGGTCTGGAGCTCATGTTATTGGTGATGGACCGAATGAGGTTCGGTATTAAGGGGTTCGGGCCCGGTCCAACCCGGCCCGATACCCCCAGGGTCCGGGACTGGCCCACTTAGGCATGGCCCGGACCGGCTCGGGCGCAGCCCGGCCTAGCCTGGTCGCGGACATCCTCGGCTGGGCGTGGCTTGGTCTGGAGGCCCGGTCCGGCGGACCGTCCAGGGCAGCTGGCCCGGCACGCTGGCTAGGGGCTCGGCCGAACGGCCGAGCCGTTCTGAGGCGGGCGGCGCTGCCCCCGCGTGATGAAACGGTTGCCCCTCAATGGGGCTGCTCATGTTCGGCCAGTAGGGGGTTTCTAACCCCCGGTTCTTCCACGGTCCGGCCGGCCCGCTCCGGCCAGCCGACTTCTGCCGCCCTGGGACCGGCAAGGTCGGTCCCCCAGCTCCGACGCCGACGGCCCGATTCCGGCCGCCGGTTCCGCTGCTCCGCCGCGGCTTAAGTCGCGGCCTTGGTCCGTCCGGCGTGGCCCAACGGCACCGCGCCCCTCCGCCATGGCCCCGCTCCGGCCGCGGTGTCTTTGGTTTCTTTCCGGCACGGCGAGACGACACCACGGCTTGGTTCAATTCTCAAATGCATGGCGCGACGGCACCGCGCATTCCTTGCCGCTCGTTCCCACGCGGTGCGACGGCACCGCGTTACATTCCCTCGAACCACAACAACAAATAAATATAATGGAGGAGGGTCGGTCATGTTTGTGCGGTCCGGCCCCCTCCCGTTAAACGATATCAAGTGGTCCAAAATAACGGGATTAGATGACGAAAGATTTCACAAATTAAAACACATAACCCCTACCTCAACATTGTCATCGAACGAGCGTGCGTCGCAGAATTAACCGTCGCGGAAGAAAAGGATAACCACGGAAGAAAAGGATCTCCATAGAAGAAGCATCACGGAAGGAACGTCGTTGGCATTAGGTGGTCTTTGAGGAAGGCGTCTCTCGCCATCGTCCGCAGTCGGAGGTCGGCGTTCTTCGTCGGCGGTGGTGCGTTCTTCGTGTTCTTCGTTGAAGAACGAAGAAGTTCCTCAAGGATTATCTTTTTATCCCAAAGGCTCCCACAACTAGAAATCCAACAAAAATAAAACAAGAGTCATCTGATTTTATTAACGCACATGCCAACGTTTGAAATTCAAAAGAAATAAAATGAACAATTAATTCAAAGAATTAATTGTAACGATTAAACCGCCCAGATTAATGAGGCGTTTCTTAACCAGAATAAACGCATGGTTGACTTTATTAAAAGGGGGTGCGGTTGCGTTACATAGAAGGAAAGAAACGGTGGGGCTCGTGCGGGCCCCACCTCACAAATATCCTACCAAGTGGGTAGGATATTGTGGGTTCCACCTTATCTTCTTAACTTAGGTTATGCCGCTTTAAGTAAAATAAAATAAATTTTCGCACCACTTTATTTTATTCCTTAATTTAACCCCAAAAATTAAAAACCACACCCGAGCAAACACAACTCCAGAAAAAGTGTTTCTAAGCAATTATCAGCATTGCGATTCCATCGGTGCCCTCGGAATTCGATTCCGAGCACCGGTTCAAAAGTTAGAAAAAACCCGCTCGTTCGTTCACTGATCGTACCCGAGCTAAACTTCGGAAAATGATTCTGGGCGCACCGGGCCTCGGAATCAGGTGCCTTCAAGAAAATGAGTTCTTGTACAATCTAAAAGAAAATTAAGAAAAAATTTCCCTTGAATTTTTATGGGTCTTTTCAATAGTGGAAAATATATAATGACTCTCACGGGAATAAACAGTTAGATTAAAACCACTTACATTGTACTTTTCCTTAGTCGATGGTATGTTAACCTCCTCTATAATAGTAAAATAATATTTATTAAAATATAAAGGAATCACATACCAAAATATTATTTCACACATAATCTTCTAATATTATTTTATTAATACTATTTCAGTAGTATCATTGTTCCGGGTGTTAACTGATTCATTTTCATTTATATGTTTTGTTACGTAAGTAATGTTTGTTATGTATTTGTTGTATTTGAATCATATATAGAATGATATTAAGTTATTAAACATTATTTTAAACCATAAAATTAAAATTAATCTATAATTTTTACATTAGGGAATGAATCTCATCGCATTCGTGGAGACGGTAATCCTTATGTACGAGCGAGAAACTCATTATATTGATGTTGAAATTGTATGTAATTGAATGTTATATCATATATAAATAATAATTAACTAGTTATATTTATTATAAAAATAAATTATAATCATTATTATAATCATCCAAATAATGAAGTGTCGAATAACAAGCTACACCACGACGTGGAGACATTAAGCCGTAGATACGCACGTATGGTGACTTGGTCATTAATAGGATGGATTTATTAATGAATATGGTTGTAACATATTTATTACAACCTAAAAGCATGTATAATGTTCTTGAGTTATTATGTAGGTATGGAAACAAAAAATAATGATGAAGTGGAAGAAGAAAAGAACATTTAAACTGGTGATGAAATTATTACCTCTTCTACAGGTGCTTCTTTTTTATTTGTACTAATTGGCACTCTAGTTGCCTTTTTGATCAAATTAAAGCCTGTATGATTAATTGAGGGTATTTGGGAAGATATTTTTGTAGGTCTTGGCAGTGAAAAATTCCTTCAGAGGTGTGAAATTAAGAGATGGAAAATACCATTTTATAATAGAGGTGAGAGTCACTTTAAGAAAAGATTGAAATATTATTTTATTATAAAATTATTTTTGGTTTATAATAGCTCCAAATAGATTTATTTCTATTATAATGTGGGGATGGGTCAAAATATTCTCAACAAATAGGTTTTATAAAAGTTTAGGTCACCATATTAAACTTATTTTTAGATTTAATTCTTTGTTAAATAGTTTAACTTTTACCCTGTCTTCTTGTAATTTTATATTTCATGGTTAATAAACATATTATAAAATTACAAGAGAAACTAAAGGGGTTAATTAATGACATATATATTATTATATAAGTTCTTTTTCCAAACCTTATATTTTTAGGAATACTATATCATATAATAATATAGTATTTGTTTTAAAAACTCAATTATGTCAAATTTGAAACTATTTAGTATTTGGTTTATTGGAAATTAAAACAATTTTATTACTTCAAAATAAATACATTAAATAATCCCTAAAATGTATTATTAACCTTTAAAATTGGTTTAATTCATCAAAAGGAACAATTTACATTTATTTTGATATTTATAATATCATTTATTTTAATCAGTCATTAATAATGTAATTATTGTACCATCATTGTGTCATAAATAAATTTAGTTATTTAATGTATAAAAATTATAAATAAAATTCCATGATATAGGAAATATTTTTTCCTTTAAAATTAAAATTTATTGTAAAATTTATCTTATGTATAACCCTATGTAAAAAATGGATTAGTTATTAAACATTGAATTTTTAACTTTTAACTATTCTTTAATTAAAATATTAATAAATGTACTAATATAATTCATGTGGATCAAATAGCATAATAATTTATTACTCAGGTTTATTTTTGTCAAAAAAAATAATCCAATATAATTAGGACATATTTTATGGTAATTATAATATCATTTTTACCTGTAATTACCCTATTTACTTTTAACCGTGGTAAATAAAAATCAAATGCTACTAATCAGAAAAAAATTATTTTCATCCTATTGAACCATATTTTAAATACTTATTTCAATATTGATTCTTATATTTTTGAAATACAATTCAAATAAGTGGTAAAATTATGTTTTATGAAAATTTTGAAATGTGCCTAGATGGTGGGTAAAAGACGTAAAAAGTTCAATAAAATTTTCTACATCTAATATTATTATAAGATGAAAAAAATAAATTACATTAAAATAATATAATTATTATGTATCTATTTTTACTTTAAAATAAATTTAAATAAAAATAATAACAACTTAAATAAAATTCTGTTTTAAATAATAACGTATTATATTCACTATTCATCAAAATTTGAATGTTTTCAGAAAAATTCCAAAAATTCACCCTAAGAAAATTTTGATATTTATAATTTAAAAATGATTTCTATTTTACCAAATTCTAGAAATTTATGTTTCATTATTTAATTTAAAATTAATTCCAGTTGTGGAAACCAGAAAGTGGGTTTTTATGAAGTTAAAACTATCAAAAGATTGACATGTGATGACATCCAATTTAAATGTGAAATTACTTCAAATGACCAAGATTATATAAAATTATAAATATATAATCTATATATACTCTAAAATAATTTAATAATATAATCTAGTAATATAAATAAATTATTTGAAAATGAATTTTTGAATTAAAACACAATATTTTTCACTATTCATTAAAAATTGAAACTTCTCATAAAATTAACAAACATTCACTCTAAACTAATATTGGTATTCTGAATTCAAAAATTATGTCAATTTCACCAGATTTAATTTATAATAGTTTCTAAAATTAATTATATTATTGTTCATAAAAGAACATCAGAATTAGTTCATTTATCAAAACAATACTTATATTTTAACTAAACATATACATTTTCTTATAAATATGGTTTATTTATGTAATAGAATTATAAATGACATTTAAAATTTATTTTTTATTATTCATATAACTATATTTAATTTTTTTGTTACAAATATATCATTTGAATAATTAAAGTGCTGTTTCGCAGAAACTCAATCTTCCATATAAGGTAAGCTAATTCAGTGTTGCGTGAAATATAAGCTATTGAATTAATTTAATTATATAACATAATATGAGATCTTGGGATGTTACATTCTCCCCTCCTAAAAATAATTTCGTCCTCTAAATTTATACTAAAAAAAACTAGCGGTTTTACATTTTAAAACATCTTTGTTGAAATCCCACATCGGAAAAAGAGTCAATAAAATTATCACTTTAAAAGAAATAATGAAAAGTAAAAAAGGTCACCCGAGATAACCCAAACTAGGGTTCCATGTAGGAAAAGATGGATAGGAAATAGAAACAAAACCATCATGTTCTTATTGAGAGTGATATAAAACATGATCAGGATAAATTTAACAACCACAAAACCATAAAATTGTTATGGGTTAAACAATATTTGATTACCCAGTAGGAAGAGTAAAAAAACAAAGTTATTATTTTATGTTCCTTTTAATAATTTTTTGGAATTTATTTATGAGATTTACTAAGAAAATTAATTGATACACTTAGTTTTCAAATAGAGTTTCATCCTTTAATAAATTTCTTCGACAAACTTATCTTTTTTCCAAACTTTGAGTCTTCAAGATGACTTGGTCTCACCTGAAGCACTAGAGCCATCTTCTCGAAAATCACATAATCCAAAAAGTTGAACTATATATTTACCTTGTCTTTTTACATTAACAAAAACCAAAAATGGTTAGTACATGATCAAATGATCCCCAATAAGGATATTCCTTTATAGAATAAAATACTACTCTTAATCTCCGAAATTATTCAAAAAAATACCCAAATTTCAAGAGAGAACATTCAAGAAAATATTTTCCTTAAAATTAATCAAAATAACCCAAACTATGTTTGAAACCCAAAATTCAGAATTATTTGATCACATAGTCTTCCAGGATAAATTTTATCTCCAAACAACATCAACTTCTCTTAATGTAAAATACATAAAAGTAATTAACTTAATACATATTCCCTATGAGAGGTTAATCATTTACATAAATTACCCAAATCCCTATAAGTCCATAATAAAAAAAATACATTCTTCCAAAATTAAAATCCACCGTTACTCTTCAAATCAAATCTCTTAGTATTCTATTTTCATTAGGCATATAGTGTTCTCAAAAGAACAAACGTCTTCCAAAATAATATTTATCACACAATCACCAAATCATTTTCCAATACTAAGGGTAAATTATAAGTTCTAAAAATCAACATATTCTTGATCCATAACGTCATTTTACTAAAAATAAGTACTGATACTAACTAGGTACTTCACATAGACCAGTGGTAGGCAATACATCCCAGTCGCCCTTTGGTTGTGGGTTCGATTCCCACAGATTTTTCCAAAACAGAGGTTTGTAACACGATCTACAAGTTTTCCTTTTTAAAAAACAATATAATTTTATAACATTACCAAAATTTAGATAAATTCCTCAAAAATAACCATAAAATATTTTAACCACAAATTTTATCTCATACCTTGAACTTTCATCCCAAAAAGTAACAACCTGTAATTGACTCAAATTCAAGGATCATACAAACCCAAATGTTTATTTATAACTATATCCAAAAAATAAAAGATGATTATTACTCAAATAGAATTTTTACATAACAAACTACAAAGTTACACATACAAGAGACAAGTCTTCCTAAGTAATCTCATCAATAAAGAGAACTAATACTTTTAAAAATTTCTCCATCCATTTATTTCCACACAGGTTCTTCCATGACTTAGAGGTTATCCCATAAAATAGGACATTGACTCGGGTAATTCCCAGGTCACCTACATTTACAGAAAATGACTATAGATGGATTATTAGGATCATTTTTATTTTCTTCCATAGTACTCTTCATTTTTCCTAGACAATTATTTACTCTATGCCCTCTTATACCACACATAAAGCATTTCTTTGTTCCATTGAGACCCTTTCCTAGGATTCTCCTTCCACATTTCCTCCTTGGTGGAAAAGGAGCATTATTTTCTCTATGGTCTCCACTGCTTGAGATATTATCATTCTCCACCTTTATCTTCTTTTTTGAGTTTGGGAGTTGGTTATTTTATATATTTTTTATCATATTTTTGGAATATTTATTTAGAAGGAACGTGATATCATTTACACCTATCAATATTCAATTTTTGTTTCTCATTTCCACTACTGTTCCCACCTTGTACATCATGTTCAATGATACTATGAATTCCTTAGAATCCATAAATTGACTAAAACCAGAAAGCATAGTGCGAGTAACAATAGGCACAAAATCATTTAGAGTATATCATGACACGTTATTTTCAATCTAAAACACATTAGGATTAACAAAGGTTATTTATTCTAATATTATATTAAAATCCTTCAAATCAGTTTGTACATAAAACATGAATTATCCTAAGCATATACCCTAGGAGTATCAATACCAACAGTGTACCACGGCCCGTTGTTGTGTACCAGGATACCCTGGGTCAAGCCCGAAACCCCTTGTCAGAGTTTTCACTTCTAGGTACAAATGTGCCAGAGCCACCTCTACCTATTTGTATCTAGACAGGGATGTATTTTCTTGGAAAACCCACATAATATTTAAACTACCAAATTTTTTTCCTGTTATTCTATATTAATCCTCAAAATCTTTCTTAGGGTAATGTTCTCTAATCAGAGTTTATGTAAATCTTTTCTCCAAGTTTTGTACTAGACATCCTCTAATACGAACTGTAACACCCCAACCCTGGTTACCCAATGTTGGTAAATTATTACAGAAAATTTTCATGATCATAAGATATCATGTCTCAAAAGACCAATTATTTTAGTATCCTTAGAAGTACTAGTTACATAAATAAGTTTTACATTACATCCTGAAATAAAAAATAAAAAAATTGTATCCCCTTTGAACACACTCATATCCCTTAGCCTATCCTTGCAGGTCAATCATAACATACATCTACACCTCCAAGGAAAAAAGAAAACATAAAAAAGAGGCGAGCTCAGATGCTAAGTAAGGATAACAATATAGTGGAAACTATCATAAATAATCATAAACATTTAAGGCAATGTATAAGACTGAAACACAAGAATTTTAAACATAAAATTCAGCATAATATGTCAAAGATAAATCAAATAATTTCATGTAATTATTTATATATATATTCAACTAGTATAATAATCACATATTATTTCAATATCTAATTTCATAATAATGAAATGCATAATGGCGGACATCATAACCACATAGTCAAGGCCTCGTGCCAAGAGTAAAAATAATTATTTTTTCAGGGCTTTGTGCCAAGAAAATATTTTGTATTATGAGACCTACCGATGCATCTAATGGCTATAGTTGGCCCTTATCGTCACATACTATGTCCCATTAAATCAACATATGAAAACTGTGAAACATAATCTAAAGATTCTTATTGAAACTAGAATACAAAATGTCAACACTTTAACCAAAAATCATGAATGGTATAAAAATAACTAATCCACTATCAAACAAAACTCATTATATAAAATATGGAAGATTTTATTATAATAAATCAACCTCAATCAATAGAAATTAAGGTTATTATCATTGATAAAAATAATCAGTAAAACTATTTTAGAGAAATATCCATTTTTTCTTGAAAACAACTAAAAGTCACACTATTTATCAAGAAGTCGTTTAAAATAGATTTTTGAATCAATGTATCCAATACAAATTGGTATCATTTAAAAGTAATTTTATTTTTTAAATATTCATGTTTATATAAATAAATCCCTAAAACCGTTTTAAAACATGGAAATTAATGAGAAATATGTAGAAGAATAAATCATTAAAACATTTCAAATGATATTTTAGTTAGAGAATATAAAAAAATGAGAGGCACTTGAATACTAATAATTGAGGTAATAAAAACATTATAATATCATGAGAATAAATGGATTCATGATATACTATGTCAATGGAAAATATATACACCATATAAATGTTAATTGATGAATAACAACAAAGAAGTCTTGATGGAGTGTAAATTGAGATCAAATCCCTTATAAAGATAGTATCCTTTGATTAAGGGAAACCCAATGATATAATTATGTGTGAAAGGTATAAATAAACTAAAAATGATTGAATATTAAATTTAAATCAATCACAGGACATTCCCACATTTTCTTGTGAAATCATAACCCATGACATGGATGTTTAACTCAATTAATGAAAATTGAGTTTAGATTACCCTTATCAAGTTCATATCAATGACTTGAGAATTTTTCAATGGAATTATTATGTGTATAAAATTTATATCCCAAAAATGGGGTGTGGAAATTAGATTATAAATAAATAAATTGTGATTTCACACATAATCGTAGAGTAAAATAATCAATGATGTGTGTGTAAAACCCAATGAGTGGAAATTGATATTATAAATTCCATTACTAATTTGGTAACATAAGAAACATACACCCCATGAAAGAAGTATAATAAAATGAATATGTAAATACCCATAAATTAATGTATATTACACAAATAATACAATCATGGTAAGTACATTCACAAAACAAAAGGATATTGTGTCAAAATATGTCATGAATCTCACAGGAATAAAAAGTGAGAGGAAAACCCCTTACCTTGAACTTTTAATTAGTAGAGGGTACATTAAAATAATTTCTAATAGTTAAATTGTTGTTATTAAATTATACAGGAACCACAAACCTAAATATGATATCATATATGATCTTCTAATATTTCTTTGTAGAAAATATATCAGTAGTATCATTGTTTCAAGTGTTAACTGTTTCATTTTCCTTATATGTTTTGTTACGTAAGTCATGTTTTTTATGGATAGGATGTATTTTATTCATATATAGAATGATATTATGTTCTTAAACATTATTTTAAATCATAAATGGTAAATAATTTTTGAATGGTTACGATGGGGAATGAATCTCATCGCGTACATGGAGACGGTAATCCGTACATACGAGCGACAATATCATTCTATTGATGGTGAAATTGTATGTAATTGGATGTTATATCAAATATAAAGAATAATTAACATGTTATATTTATGTTTTACAAATATTATACTTATTATTATACCCATCACATAATGAAGTGTTGAATAAGAAGCTACACAACGACGTGACGACGGTAAGCCGTACGTACCCATGTATGGTGACATTGTCATTCATATGATGGATAGAATAATGAATATGGTTGTAACATATTTATAACAACATCCCAGTATGTATAAGTTATTAGAGTTATATTTTTTGTATTGAAACAACAATGAAAGAGGAAGTGGAAGAAGAAAAGAACTTTGAAAGAGGTGATGAAATTATAACCTCTTCTTCGAGTTCTTCCTATTGATTTGATCAAAAGGGCTCCGTAGGATGGCTTTATGAACAACGTAAGGCTTCTAGGTTTATGTGAGGGTAGTTGGGAGGATATTTTATTAGGTTTTGGACGAGACAAATGGATTTGGAGGTGTGAAATGAAGATAAGGGGAAGTACCCATTTAAAAGAGAGGTAAGGGTAACTTTAGGAAAAGTTTGAAATATTATTTTATTATAAAATAATTTTCGGTTTATAATGCCTCAAAATGGATGTATTTAAAGTATAAGGTGGTTATGGGTCGAAATATTCTTATCCAATAGGTTTTTGAAAATTTTCGGTCACCATATAATTCTTATCATTTATATTTAATTCTTAGTTAAATAGTTTAACTTTTACCATGTCTTCTTGTATGTTTATATTACATAGATAATAAATATTCTATAAAAATCTAAGATAACATAAAGTGGTTTATTAATGAAATATATATAATTATATTAGATGTTTTCCCGGAATTATATTTTTAGGAATATCATATCATTTAATAATATAGTATTTTTTTTAAACTCATTTTTATCAATTTTTACACAATTTAGTATTTTGTTTTTGTGAATGTCAAAAAAAACTTCATTAATTCAAAAAAATAATTTAAATAAACACTAATATGTCATATTAACCTATAAAATTAGTGGAATGCATAGAAAGCCTCAATTTAAATTTATTTATATGTTTATAATATCATTTACTTTAATCATTCATTAATAAGGTAATTACAACATCATCATTGTTTCATAAATAAATTTAATTATTTATTACCTAAAATTTATAAATAAAAAACCAAGATTTAGTAAATATTTTTATATTTATAATGAATATTTAAAGTAATATATATCTTATGTAGACCCCTATATTAAAAATGGTTTAGTTATTAAGCTTTGAATTTTACACTTTTAACTCTTCTGTAAATAAAATAATAATAAATGTCCTAATGTAATCCAAGTGGATAAAATAGGATAATAATTTATTCATAAGGTTAATTTTGTTCTAAAAACACTTATCCAAAATAATTAGTACATGTGTTATGTCACGACTCGTCCTCGGGACCCGTGTCGTGACTACCCCAAGCCCACCTTCCATAGGCTAGGGGTTGGCGACTAGCACCAAAGGCGTAAATCCTGATAACTGGGAAGACATTGCCTTTATAAAAGAAAAAAAACACCACAGAGTACAAGAGGAAGTAAAACACTAAGTACAAAAAAAATGCTGAAAAGTAAATGGGCCAGAATACAAACCCAACTGAAAGTACAACTACAACTAAATGAAAGTACAACAGAAAGAGACAAACTGCAGGAAGAAAGGAAGCAGCTCCTGGGTCGTCCTCCTCAGATCCTTCCTGAAGGGTAGGTACAGATATCATAGCTCCTGGATCATCCACCACAGATCCAACCTGAAGGGTAGGTACAGATAGTGCAACACCTCGATCATCCACCACGGATCCTACATGAAGGGTAGGTACAGATAGCCTCCACAACGCTCTCGCCTGTCAACCTCCTCCGAGTGTCGTCTCGCCATGAAGTCCACCTCCGAATACCGTCCAGTCCTCGAACACTCGGCCTCTGTCAGCACTGCCCATCGTCTGCAACCAACACAATGAGGTGCGGGCATAGCCCGTGCAGGGGTGAGTATAACAATACTCAGAAGGGACCCCGAGACCCTCACGGTCTCTCTAAAACCAACAAGGATAACCACAAAAAGATCTCAACATATAACATCTACTTAGGTATATTACCATACATACACCTATGTTATCAAGTACCCATCTCAATCATGAGGAAACACAATGATTATGAAATCAACGGATAACCACTACCCAGGTATATGCCCATACATATACCTAAGTTATCAAGTGACCCATCTCAAACACGAGGTAAACACAAGGTCATAGTCTCAGCTCAAACCAAGATTTATATTGTCCAAACTGTAACTACTGAAGAGCCACATCTCTGGAGTGTACAATGGTCATGTCACGACTCCGAGGTACTGCTCACTAACCTAAGACTGCTGAGTTACTCCTCCGGTCGAGTACCGCGGTCCAGCCACCCAAACACAGTAGTGCTTCCCGCCGAGGTATGCCACCCAAACACAGTTGTGCACACCCCCTAATAATCTGCAGAGGTACTCTCCGGACAAGTACCACGGGTCTGCACTGTCACACAGGTAGTGCTCTGTCCGCCATGGGTCTACACCCAAACAAAGTAGTGCTCTGTCCACTGGGCTAGTCGAATCACTCCAAGACAAGTCGGTCAAGCAGTCGTCAGGTCTCAGCCGGCTACATAGTCTTCGTACTCCATACGCTCGTCTCTGTTAGGGTCCGCTCCACGAGCTACAAGTTGATACTCCAAGTATCTCAAAGTCCCACGAAAAATTATCTCAAAGGACCGCCTCTTCATAAGGGTCTCAACGCAATAGACGACGCGTCAATCAAACGCCTGCTCTGTGAGTTATTATCCTTTTTGTCCTAGGGGCCCGATTGGTTTCGTGTGCGAACCAACCCAGCCGTATCTCAACTGCACCCCAAACTCACATAGGATATACGCAAAGGGACCGTTTCTCAACAAGATCACCAATGCGGCAGACGGTTCGTTAAACGGACGTCCAGTCTAAAAATTGTCAGCTTTTCTGTTCCAGGGGCCCGGTTGGATTTCGGGTACAATCCAACTCCGCCACTATCCAGCTGCATCCAAATCTCGAGTGGAGTATGGAAAAAGTTCCGTCTCAACAAGAGGAATGCAACAAAGTCGACGACACGCCAATCAGACGTCCGGAGCCCAACATATAAGCATTTCTGCTCCGAGGGCCCGGTTGGTTTCGTATCCGAACCAACCCGGCCGAACCCAAAGTTCTCAAAAACCTTGAGTGTAATATACCGAAACGACTGTCTCGATCCAAGTATCTCTTCTCAACTGACGGTACGTTGATTGGAGGTCTGTAGCGCATGTTATGGTCATTCGAACAGAAACAATCCGAAAAGGGGGGTCTGGGCCCGGCCCGGCCCGGGTCCGGGTCCGGCCCGGGTCGGTGGCCCGGCGCGCTGGCCAAGTAGCTCGACTGAATGGTTGAGCCGACGAGGGGGGGGGGGCGTCTACCCCCCCTGTTTCCGTAACCGCGACCCCCATAATGGGGGGCCGCTCGAGCTGGACGCCAGGGGATTGTAACCCCCGGCTCTTCCCCTGACTGGCTGGCCCGCACCGGCCGGCCGACTGCTGCCGACACGGGACCGGCAAGGCTGGTCCCCCTGTTCCAACGCCGGCGGCCTAGAACTGGCTGCCGGTTCCCCTGATCCGCCGCGGCCCAGAACCGGCTGTGGCCTTGGTCCGTACGGTGCGGCGCGACGACGTCACGCCCCTCCGCCGCAGCCCCGATCTGGCCGCGGTGCATCGAGGTTCCTTCAAGGTTCTTTGGCGCGGCGTGACGGCGCCGCAGATTAGTTTGTTTCCAACGGCGCGGCGCGACGGCGCCACATTTCTCTGCCCTTTCTTTAAAATTTTTCGCGTGGTGCTTCAGCACCGCGCCGCCTTACACGAGCCGCAACAAAAATCAACCAACAAGGGGGAGGAGGGTCGGCCGGGTTTGTGCTGTCCGACCTCCTCCCGTTATTGCGATAACAGGCGGTTCAAAATAGATGATAAACCAACAATGAAGTAATCAGGAACAAACGAAATAAATAACCCCTACAACCTCTTAAATAAACAGAATCATACCAATATTCCAACCTGCAAAATACAACATTCGCAGGTCAACTTAATAATGAGTTGATCCAGGTTCTTTGTTTTAGAAGGAAAAACCAAGGGAATAATACCATTCTCAAAATAATCCCCCTACAGTTTTCCCCACAACCAAAAATTCCCAACCCGCAAACATATTCTTCGCGGATCAACTTAATATTTAGTTGATCCACATTCTTTGATTCTGAAGGAAGTAAACATGGGTTCATTAACAATCACAAATTAATTCCCTACCTCAAAAATGACGTCGCACGTCATCGAGTCGCGGAAGTCGAACGTCGCGTAAAAGAGAATCGTCGGCGTCGCGTTGTCGATCTTTGAGGATGGCATCTCTCACCGGCTGCAGAGAGGGAAGAATAAGGTATGACTAACTCCCCTTTGCGGTGACGGAGTTCTTCGTCGAAGGCTCGGTGTTCTTCGTGGCGACAGTGCGTTCTTCGCGTTCTTCATGGAGGAAGAATGTTCATCGGAACTTGTAGCATTCCTCTCCAAATCCCCCTCGCACAACAAAACTAACCTCCCATGAAATAAGACTTTGTCTTATTTAATTATCCCACAATCCAATGTTTCATTTGAAATTAAAATGAATCTAAGAATTAATTACTTTCAATAAGTTAATAAATTAATGAGTTGACTTTTCAATTAAAGGGGGGTGCGAATGCGTTACCTAATTAAAAGAGGGGGTTTTTCTTTGAGAGTTACAAAATTAAGAAGGAAAAGGGATATGAATGTTAGAAGAAGGTGAGGGGTTGGGCTCGTGTGGGCCCCACCCCACCTTAATCCTCACACAAGTAGTTAACTACAAGTGGGTCCCTCCTCTAACTCCATTACATAGGGTATAACCACATAAGAGAGGGGAAAAGTGTTGTGAAACAACACTTAATCCATTTAACATGAAATGAAAACATAATTGTAAAACAATTATATTTTTATTCCTCAATTTTTTTTAAACAACTCCTCCCGAGAAAACGCAACTCCAGAAAGGGTCTTCATAATAAATTACCGGCGCTTTGAGTTCATCAGTTCCCTCAGATTTCAATTCCGAGCACCGGTTCAAAATTTAGGAAAACCCGCTCGTTCATTCACTGAAAGTACCCGAGCTAAACTTTGGAAAATGATTCCGGGCACACCGAGCCTCGAAATCAGGCGCTGTCAGAAACTGCGTTCTTGTAAAATCCCAATGAAAGTTAAGAAAAAATTTCCCTTGAATTTTACGGGTCTTTACATTACTACCCCCACAGGGATTTACGTCCTCGTAATGCTTTAACACAAACTAGGGATACAAAAGAGGTACTGAGCACGCATCTGAGCCTCCCACTCTCATGTGCTCACCTGGAGGTTCCCATACTGCCAATGAAAGTGAACCTGAGGAATTGACTGTCCTCATAGGATCCGCTCCTATCGATCCTCGATCCTCACTGGAATCTCCGTGAAAGTCACCCCATCGCCATCGTCAAGCTCCTCATGGTCGATGATATGCGAAGGGTCGAGCACCTATCTCCTCAGTTGAGATACGTGGAAATCGTCGTGCACCTAGTGCAACTGAGGTGGATGGGTCAAGCGGTAGGCCACCTCGCCTACCCAGCTAAGGACCTAGAAAGGTCCGTTGAACCTCGGAGATAACTTTCTGCCTTGGACACACCTCCGTAAACCTTGTCTAGGTGAGACTCGTATAAGGACGTGATCGTCATCCTCGAACTCTAGTGGTCTCCAATTCCGGATAGAACAAAAAGTCAAAACGACTACTGCCACGAGGGTAAGATTGACTGACTCAAGAGTGATCGGTCGCACCCTCCTGTGCATGAGTTTATCCTGTGCTGCCTGGGGTTTCCTTTTCGTCGACCAAGGAAAACCCATCTCGTCTTCGTAGTTAAACCAAAACATTTTTGCCTAATACCGTCAATTTGTGTATGAACTACGATTGCCCAGTCCATACTCAAACCTACGTCGTAAGGCCTCGACGCTGCCACTAAGAGATTCCAACCAAAACTCTTGCCTCGAGGGTCTGACCACACCGTCGGTGTAAGTGTGATTATCGAGTCTTCTCCCAAGGTATCTCCAGACGTGAGGGTCAAGTCCACTGCTTACCGAAAACTCTAGGTCTGGGACAAGATTCGTGGAAGGAAGGAATGATTAATATCAATGTCTGTTACTACAGAAGCTAGTGGTGGACACAAACTGTACCTTGGATCATTCATAGAGCCATTGGGTCACACTCTTTGACTGCATACAGCCGCACTCTTTTTCCGCCCTCCAGCTCACTGAGCCTGGCGGGGATAACTAAGGCGGGTGGTTGTAGCATGTTAAAATGTACACCACCTCATGCTGCTCTCCTAGCTCTGCCTCTACGTCTGCTGCTTCACAGACTCATCTCCCCTTAAAGCTTCCTCTTCTTGAAACATTTAACATGCTCGAGTCTCTAAGACTGGCACCGGTTTCCTGTTTCTTACTACACTGTGCAGTCTTCATCCGCTCCTGGATGATCTGCACCTTCGTTGCCTACGATCTGAAAGAGCTTCTAAGATTTATCCCTTGCCGAAAAGAGAAACTCGGTCTCATCCCCCGGATGAACCACTCCCATTGCCTAATACAGTCAATCCTAACATGAATGATGCATTCATGCCATGGATGACGTTGTAAGTCCTTGACGTAACTACCAAGAGATCCAACCGTCACTCTCGCCTCCAAGGGTCGAGTCATGCTGTCGGCATCAGTGTGTGGTCACTGGGTCTCCTCCAGTAGAAATATCGAAAGTGAGGGTCAAGTCAACAGTTTTAACCGGGACCTCTCAGTATCAACCAAACAATAGGACAGGAAAGAAAACATCACAAAGATACATGTCTTCTTATTATTGCAGCTCATAGTACAAAGACACGAATACAACAAAAATATGGAATTAGAAGTACAAGGGATGTATCCACTAGTTACACTCTTGTCCACCAGCTCCCAGGGCTCTACTGCCTTGTCCACTGTCCGGTTGTTGCTCAAGCACCCGCCGCTGCTTTTGCCTCGGTGGCTCCTCCAACGCCTGCGGATCGACTATGTGGGGGTCGGACAGTCACGAGCCAGGTGACCCTTCCTGCCGCATTCATAACACTTTATGCTCCTCATACGGAAGGCTCTGGTCCTCCTGGACCTCTGCATCATCTGTCTACTACCCACAGATGACTCGGCTAATGATCGAAAAACATGCGGAAAATGCAGTAGCTCCGGTACACGATCGAGGTGTAGAGCTACTGGCACAAACTCCACCCTGAAGAAGGTCTCGAATTCTTACCATGTGAAGGTAATATCATCACAAAATAGGAACATGTGGCTCCACCACCTGCCTGCTGCAACCTGATGGAGGCTAGCAGCAAAGATAACCATGATGTCTGCTGGCGTCCCCACTATCCTGAAGACTCTCACCATAGCCTCCAGCCATTCCTCAGCCACCTGTGGGTCCATCTCTCCCTGGAACCTGGGTGGCCTCTAGCACTGGAACTCGTGCAGCGCGCTCAAGTGGAATGCCTCGCCTACGGATGGGGCTGGTGGAATCGGTGGCCTAACGTATGGTAGTACCGCTGGTGCCACTACTGCAAGAGGGCCCTGAACCGAAGCGTCGTCGCTTGGCAGGCCGTCAGTACGCTCATCCCTCTGGGGTCTAGCTGGTCGTCTGTGAAAAGGCATCCTGAAAGAAACAGCGTGACACTGTCAAATGATTTATACCTAGTGAGCTGACCCGGTTTGAGCTGTTTTAATGGAATACCTTTTAAAACACACACGCAATCAGTGTTTTCGTGCACAAAGTCGGAAATCAGTTGTCAAGGTCCTAGTGTATGGATACGTCAGCCGCCCGCACCAACACTGGACTCCCTGAACTGAAAACCACACTCGGTACTCTTAACACTGTCGCTTCACAGAAAGAAAATATCAGAGTTATAAGTTATGCGGTAGAACCGACCCCTTTGATACCAATTGCTCACGACCCGTCCTCGGGGCCCATGTCATGACTACCCCAAGCCCGCCTTCCATAGGCCAGGGGCTGGAGACTAGCACCAAAGGCATAAATCCCGATAACTGGGAAGTCATTGCCTTTATAAAAGTAAACAAAACACCACAGAGTACAAGCGGAAGTAAAACACTAAGTACAAAACAAAGTTCTGAAAACTAAATGGGCCAGAATACAAACCCAACTGAAAGTACAGCTACAACTGAACGAAAGTACAACAGAAAGAGACAAACAGCTGGAAGAAAGGAAGCAGCTCATGGGTCGTCCTCCTCGGATCCTACCTGAAGGGTAGGTACAGAAAGCGCAGCTCCTGGATCGTCCACCACAGATCCTACCTGACGGGTAGGTATAGATAGCGCAGCTCCTCGATCGTCCACCACAGAACCTATTTGAAGGGTAGATACAGATAGCCTCCACAACGCTCTTGCCCGTCAATCTCCTCCGAGTGTCGTCTCGCCGTGAATTACACCTCCGGATACCATCCAGTCCTAGAACACTCGGCCTCCATCAGCACTACCCGTCGTCTGCAACCAACACAATGAGGTGCAGGCATAGCCCGTGCAGGGGTCAGTATAACGATACTCAGTAGGGACCCCGAGACCCTCAAGGTCTCTCTAAAACCAACAAGAATAACAACAAAGAATATCTCAACAGATAAAATCTACTTAGGTATATGCCCATACATACACATAAGTTATCAAGTACCCATCTCAATCATGAGGAAACACAAAGATTATGAAATGAATGGATAACCACTACCCAGGAATATGCCCATACATATACCTAAGTTATCAAGTGACCCATCTCAATCATGAGGTAAACACAAGGTCATAGTCTCAGCTCATACCAAGATTTTTATTATTGAAACCGTAACTGCTGAAGAGCCCCGTCTCTGGAGTGTACAGTGGTCCTGTCGCGACTCCGAGGTACTTCTCACTAACCTAAGACTACTGAGGTACTCCTCCGGTCGAGTACCGCGGGCCAGTCACCCAAACACAGTAGTGCTTCTTGCCGGGGTATGCCACCCAAACACAGTAGTGCACACCTTCTAATAGCCTGCAGAGGTACTCTCCGGATGAGTATCGTGGGTCTGCACTGTCACACAGGTAGTGCTCCGTCCGCCATGGGTCTGCACCCAAACAAGTAGTGCTTCGTCCACAGGGCTAGTCGACTCACTCCAAGTCGAGCAGGTCAAGAAGTCGGCAGGTCTCAGCCGGCTACATGGTCTCCGTACTCCGTACGCTCATCTCCGGGAGGGTCCGCTCCAAGAGCTATATTTTGATACTCCAAGTATCTCAAAGTCCCACAAAGAAGTATCTCAATGGACCGCCTCGGCATAGGGGTCTCAACGCAACAGACGACGCGTCAATCAGACGGCTGATCTGTGAGTTATTAGTCTTTTCGTCCTAGGGGCCCGGTTGGTTTCATGTGTGAACCAACCCAGCCGTATCTCAACTACACCCCGAACTCACATAGGGTATACTCAAAGGGACTGTTTCTCAACAAGATCACCAACACCGCTGACGATTCGTCAAACGGACGTCCAGTCTGAATGTTATCAGCTTTTCCGTTCCAGGGGCCCGGTTGGATTTCAGGTACAATCCAACTCAGCCACTATCCAACTGCATCCAAATCTAGAGCAGAGTATGCCAAAATTTCCATCTCAACAAGAGGAATTCAACAAAGTCGACGGCACGCTAATCGGACGTCCGGAGCTCAAGATATAAGCATTTCTGCTCCGAGGGCCCAGTTGGTTTCGTATCCGAACCAACCCGGCCGAACCCAAAGTTCTCCGAGACCATGAGTGTATATATACTGAAACGACTGTCTCGATCTAAGGATCTATTCACAACAGATGGTACGTCAATCAGAGGTACGTAGCCCATGTTATGGGCGTTCGAACGGAAACAATCCGAAAAGGGGGGGTCTGGGCCCGGCCCGACCTCCCCCCCCCCCCTGTGGCGGCCCGAACTGGGTCGACCCGACCCGGGTCCAGCCCAGCTGGGCGTGGCCTAGCCCGGCTGCGCGGCCCGGCCCGGCTCGGCGTCCCGACGCGCTGGCCAGGTGGCTCGGCCGAACGGCCAGGCCGATGCGGGGGGGGGGGGGGGTGACGCCTGCCCCTGTTTCCGTAACCGCGGCCCCCATAATGGGGGGCTGCTCGAGCAGGCTGCCAGGGGTTTGTAACCTTCGGCTCTTCCCCTGACTGGTCGGCCCGCACTGGCCGGCCGACTGCTGCTGACACGGGACCGGCAAGGCCGGTCCCCCTACTCCGACGCCGGCGGCTCAGAACCGGCCACCGGTTCCCCTGCTCTGCCGCGGCCCGGAACCGGCCGCGGCCTTGGTCTGTCCGACACGGCGTGACGGCGTCGCGCCCCTCCGCTGCGGCCCCGCTCCATCCACGGTGCTTCGAGGTTCCTTCAAGGTTCTTTGGCGCGGCGCGACGGCGCCGCGGATTAGATTGTTTCCAACGGCGCGGCGCGACGGCGCCGCGTTTCTCCGCCCTTTCTTTAACATTTCACGCGCGGTGCTTCGGCACTGCGCCGCCTTACAGGAGCTGCAACAAAAATCAACCAACAAGGGGGAGGAGGGTCGGCCGTATTTGTGCGGTCTAACCTCCTCCCGTTATTGTGATAACAGGCTGTTCAAAATAGACGATAAACCAACGATGAAGTAATCAGGAACAAACGAAATAAATAACCCATACAACCTCTTAAATAAAAAGAATCATACCAATATTCCAACCCACAAAATAAAACATTCGCGGGTCAACTTAATGATGAGTTGATCCGGGTTCTTTGTTTTAGAAGGAACAACCCAGGGAATAATACCATTCTCAAAATAATCCCCCTACAGTTTTCCCCGCAATCAAGAATTCCCAACCCGCAAACATATTCTTCGTGGATCAACTTAATATTTAGTTGATCCGCATTATTTGATTTAGAAGGAAGTAAACATGGGTTAATTAACAATCACAAATTAATTCCCAACCTCGAAAATGACGTCGCACGTCGTCAAGTCGCGGAAGTCTAACATCGCGTAAAAGAGAATCGTCGGTGTCGCGTCGTCGATCTCCGAGAGTGGCGTCTCTCACCGGCTGCGGAGAGGGAAGAAGATGGTATGATGAACTCCCCTTTGCGGTGACAGAGTTCTTCATCGAAGGCTCGGTGTTCATCGTGGCGACGGTGCATTCTTCACATTTTTCAAGGAGGAAGAACGTTTTTCAGAACATAGAGCATTCCTCTCCAAATCCCCCTCGCACAACAAAACTAAACTCCCATGAAATAATACTTTGTCTTATTTAATTAACCCACAAGCCAACATTTCATTTGAAATTAAAATGATTCTAAGAATTAATTGCATTGAATAAGTTAATCAATTAATGAGATTATATTTCAATTAATGGGGGGTGCGAATGCGTTACCTAATTAAAAGAGGGGGGTTTTCTTTGAAAGTTACAAAATTAAGAGGGAAAAAGGTTATGAACGTTAGAAGAAGGTGAGGGGTTGGGCTCATGTGTGCCCCACCCCACCTTAATCCTCACACAGGTATTTAACTATAAGTGGTTCCCACCCCCATCTCCCTTACTTAGGGTATAACCACATAAGAGAGGGGAAAAGTGTTGTGACACAACACTTAATCCATTTAACAAGAAATGAAAATATAATTGTAAAACAATTATATTTTTATTCCTTACTTTTTTTAAACAACTCCTCTAGAGAAAACACAACTCTAGAAAGGGTATTCTTAAGCAATTACCGACGCTGCGAGTTTATCGGTGCCCTCGAATTTCAATTCCGAGCACCGGTTCAAAAGTTAGGAAAACCCGCTCATTCGTTCACTGAATGTACCCGAGCTAAACTTCGGAAAATGATTCCGGGCACACCGGGCCTCGGAATCAGGCGCTGTCAGAAACTGCGTTCTTATAAAAACCCAAAGAAAATTTGGAAAAAATTTCCCTTGAATTTTACGGGTCTTTACATGTTGTGGTAATTATGATTTCAATTTTACCTTTAATTACCATGTTTACTTTTAACCGTGGTTAATACCATTCAAAAGTTAATGTTCACCAAAAATTATTCTCATACTATTGAACCACATTTTAAATACTTATTTCAACTGTGTCTCTCAGATTTTTGAAATTCAATTCAAAGAAGCGGTAAAATTTTGTTTTAGGAAAATTTGTAAATGTGCCTAGAAGGTGGTTAAAAGATGATAAAACGTTCAATAAAATTTTATACATCTAATATTATTATAAAATGACTCAAATGAATTAAATTATACTAATATAGATATTATGTATCTATTTTGAAATTAAAATAAATTAAAATAAAACTATTAATAATTTAAATAAAATTCGGTTTTAAACATTAACACAATGTTTTTCACTATTCATCAGAAATTGAATGTTTTCAGAAAAATACCAAAAATTCACCCTAATATAATTTTGATATTTATAATTTTAAAATGATGTCTATTTTAAAAAATTCAGGACATTTAATTTTCATTAATTAATTTAAAATTAATTCCCGTTGTGAAAACCAGAAAGAGGGTTTTTAAGAAGTGAAAACTATCAAAAGATTGTCATGTGTTTATATCCAATTTAAATGTGAAATTACATCCAATGACCTAAATTATAAGAAACTAAAAAAATATAATCTATACATACTCTAAAAAAATTATGAGGATAATCTAACAATACAAATAAATTGGCTGAAAAGGTAGTTTTGTATTAAAATGCAGTGTTTTTCACTATTCATTAAAAAATGAAACTTATCATAAAATTTCAAAAATTTATCCCTAAACTAATATTGGTATTCTGAATTCAAAAATTAAGCCAATGTCACCAATATGAATATATAATTGTTTCTAAAAATAATTTTATTATAGTGCTCAAGAAGACATAAAAAGTAGTTCCTTTATCAAAATAGTACTTATATTTTAATGAAACTTATTCATTTTCTTATAAATATGGTTTACATATGTGATATAATTATTAATGAAATTTAAAATTTATTTGTTATTATTAATTTTACTATATTTAATTGTTATGTTATAAATATATCATTTTAATGATTAATGTGTTGTTTCACAGAAACTCAATCTTTTATATAAAGACTGCCAAGGCAGTGTTGTGTGTATTATAAGCTATTGAATTACTTTGATGATATAACTTACTATGAAATCTTGGGATTTTACATTATCCCCTCCATCAAATAATTTCATCCTTAAAATTTAAACTCATAATAAAAAACTAGGGGTTTGACATTTCAAAACATCTTTGATGAAATCCCACATCGGAAAAAGAATCAATAAAATTATAACATTAAAATAAAGAAAGAGAAGTAAAAAAGGTCACCTGAGATGACCAATTCTAGGGTTCCATGTAATAAAACATGTATATGGAAGAGAAAAAATCCATCAAGTTCTAATAGAGACTGATAGAAAACATGATCAGAAGAAAATTAACTATCATAAAACCATAAACATGTGATGGGTTAAATGGTATTTGATTACCTAGTAGGAAGAGTTAACAGAAAAAAATTTTGTTTTAATTTATTTTTAATAATGTTTTGGAATTTATTTATGAGATTTAATTATGACAAAATGAGATATACTTACTTTTAAAGTATATTTTCATCCTTTAATAAATTTCATTCAAAAACTCATCTTTTCTACAAATGATGAGTATTCAAGATGACTAGGTCACACCTAAAGTGCTAGAATAAACTACTAGAGAATCACATAATTCAGAAAATATGAATTATATATTTCCCGTGTCTTTAAAAATTATCCAAAAATAAAATGGTTAGTATAATATCAAATTATCCCCAAATAGGATTATCCTTTATTGAAAGAAATACAACTCATAATCTCAGAAATTAAACAAACAATACCCAAAGTTCAACAAACACCATTCAAAAAAAAATTCCTTAAATTTTTTCAAAATAACCCAAACTATGTTTGCAACCCAAAATTTAGATAGACTTCATCACATAGTCTTCCAAGATAAATTTTATCTCCAAATAAGAATGACTACTCTTAATTTCACATACTTAAAAGTAATTTACCTAATTGCATATTATCTATGATAGGTTAATCATTCCCATAAATAACCCAAATCTCTATAATCACATAATAAAAAATATATACTCTTCCAAAATAAAAACCGACCATTACTCTTCAAATTAAATCTCAGAGTATTCTATTTTCCATAAGCATATAGTGTTCCCAAAAGAGTAAACATCATCTAAAATAAAATTTATAACATAATCACAAAATCAATTTCCTCTACTAAGGATAAATCATATGTTCCCAAAATTAACATATTTTTGATCCATAAAATCATTTAACTAAAAAGAATTAGTCATACTAGCCAGGGACTTCGCGTAGTCCAATGGTTGGTAATATATCCCAGTAGCACTTTGGTTGTGGGTTCGATTCCCGAATCTTTGTCCGACACGATAGGTTGTCACGCAGTCTATGTGTTTTCCTTTTTCAAAAACTATATAATTTTATAACATTACCAAAAATGTGATAAATTCTTCAAAAATAACCATAACATATTTTAACCACAAATTTTATCTCATACCTTTCATTTTCTACCCAAAAAGTAATAACCTGTAATTGACTCAAATTCAATGATAATATAAACCCAAATGGTTCTTTATTTCTATATCCGCCAAAGAAAAGATAATTCTTCCTCAACAAGTATTTTTACATAACAAACTACAGGGATACACATACAAGAGAAGAGTCTTCCAAAGTAATTCCATCAACAACGAGCACTAAAACATTTAGACATTTCACCTCCATTTATTTCGACATAGGTTCTTCCATGACTTAGAGGATACCCCATAGAATAGGAAATTAACTCAGGTAATTCTCATGTCCCCTACATTTACGGAAAATGATTGTAAATGGATTGTTAGAATCATTTTAATTTTTTTCCATAGTAATCATCATTTTTTTTGACAATTATTTACTTTATGTCCTTCTTTCCCAGACATATTTCATTTATGTTTTCCATTGAGACACTTTCCTAGGTGTCTCCTTCCAAATTTGCATTATGATGGAAAATGAGCTTTCATTTATCCATGGTTTCTATTTCTAGAGATATTATCATTCTCTACCTTTCTCTTCATTGTTGAGCCCGAGAGTTGGTTAATGTATATGTTGTTGATCATATTTTTGGAAAATTGATTCGGTATTAACATGATATATTTTACACTTATCAATATTCCATTCTCTTACACATTTATACCATCTTCCCCACGTTGTACATCATGTTCAACATTACTATGACTTCCTTGGAATCCATCCATTAACTAAAACCAAAAGGAAGAGTGTGAGTGATAATATTCATAAAATCATTTAGAGAATATCATGACACATTATTCTCATTCTCAAACACCTTAGGATTAACAGAGGCTATTTATTCTCATCTTATGTTAAAATCCATAAAATAATTTTGTAAAGAAAAAGTGAATTATCATAAGCATATCCCCCTGGGAGTCCCAATACCAAGAGTGTAGCAAGACCCGTTGTCATGTACCAGGATACCCCAGGTCAAGATTGAAACTCATTTTCGGAGTTTTCAATCCTAGGTACATCTGTGCCAAAGCCACCTCTACATGTTTTCTTCTAGACAGGGATGTATTTTCTTTTAAAAACCACATAATATTTACACAACCACATTTTTTGGATGTTCTTCTAAATTAATCCTCAAAGTCTATCATAGGGTAATGTTCTCTAATCAGAGTTTATCTAAATCTAGTTTCCAAGGTTTGTACTAAACTTCCTCTACTACCAACTCTAACTCCCCAACCCTAGAAAACTAGAGTCGGTGCATTATTACATAACATTGGTATGATCACACGAGACCAAGTCTCGAAATACCGATTATTTTATTAGCCTTCAAAGTAATAGATACATATATATGTTTTACAATACATCATGAAATAAAAAAACAACAACTTTTTGTCCTCTTTAAACACACTCATATCTCATAGATTATCCCTATAGGTCAATCATAATATAATTCTTCATATCTTGGGAAAAAGAAAACATAAGAAAGGGGTCTTCTCAGATGTTCCGTAAGGATAAAAATATAGTAGAAACTATCACAAATAAGCATAATCATTCAAGTCAATGTATATGACTAAAACATAAGCCTTTTAAACCTACACATCAGCATAATATGGAAAAAATAAATCAAATAATTCCATTTACTTATTCACATGTATTTTTTACTAGTCTAATAATCACATTTAATATCAATAGATATTTTCATAATGATGGAATGCATAATGTATGACATCATAACCACATATTCAAGTCCTCGTGCCAAGACTAAATATAATGATTATTTCAAGGCCTTGTTCCAAGACACTAGTTTGTCTCATTAGATCTACTGATGCATCAATGGGATATATCAGGCCCCACCCTTCACTTATTAAGTCTAATGCATTCCTCATAGGAAAGGGTGAAAATAATCTAAACATACGTACTAAAACTAGCATATGAAGTTTCAACACATTAACCACAAACCATGAATTGTATAAAAATAGCACATCTATAGTCAAACATAACTCATTAAATACAATATAGAAGATTGTATTATAATAAATCAACCTTAATCACGAATAATTAATTGTATTGACATAGATGTAAATAATCAGTAAAACTATTTGAGAGAAATATACCTTTTTCTTGAATACATTTAAATGTCGTACTAGTTATCAAGAAGCCTTTTAAAATATATTTTTTGAGTCCAAGTGTCCAATAAGACTTTGAAAATTTTAAAAGTAATTTTAATTTTAAAACATTCATGTCCATATAAAGAAATACATAATACCATTGTTAAAACATATACATTAATGAGAATGATTTAGAATAATAAATCATTAAAACATTTAAAACGATATTTTATTTGGAGTTTCTTACCAAATAAGAGACTCTTGAATACAATTAATTGAGGTAATAAAAACTTAATAATATCATGAGATTAATGGGATTCATGATATACTATGTCAAAGGATAGTATATACGCCATATAAATGTGAATTGGTGCATAACAACAAAAAAGACTTGATAGAGTGTAAATTGAGATGAAATACCTTATAAAGATTGTATCCTTAGATTAAGGTTAAATCAATGAAATAATAATGTGTGATAAATATAAATACACTCAATATGATTGGATATTAATTTTAATTAAATCATAGGTAATTCAAACATTTTCTTGTAAAAACTAAACCAATGACTTGGATGTTTAACTCAATGAATGGAAATTGAGTTAAGATTGCCATTATCATGTTTTTATCAATGACATGAGAATTTATAAACTGATTTATTATGTGTATAAAATTATATCCACACAAAGGGGAGTGGAAATTAATTCATAAATAATTAAATAGTTATTTCACACATAATCATGGAGTAAAATAATCCATGAAGTGTGAGTAAAACCCCGTGAGTGGAAATTGAAATTATAAATTAACATACTAGTTTGGTAACATACTAAACATACACCACAATAAATAAAGAACATAAATTAAGTTTTAAATACCCATAAATTAAAGTATATTACACAAATAATACTATCATTTGAAGTACATACACAACAGAAAAGAATATTGTGGAAAATATATCATGAATCTCACGGGAATAAAAAGTGAGATAAAAACACATTACCTTGTACTTTTCTTTAGTAGAAGGTACTTTAACCTCCCACATAATAGTTAAATCATTGTTACTAAATTATAAAAGAAAAAAATACCTAAATATGATATCATATATGATCTTCTAATATTTCTTGGTTAATAATATTTCAGTAGTATCATTGTTTCAGGTGTTAACTGATTCGTTTTCCTTTATATGTTTCATTACGTAAGTCATGTTCATTATGGATAGGATGTATTTTATTAATATCCATAATAATATTATGTTCTTAAAAATTATTTTTAATCATAAAATGAAAAGTATTATTGAATGGTTACGATGTGGAATGAATCTCATCGTGTTCATGGAGATGGTAATCCAATCGTATGAGTGACAATATCAGTCTATTGATGGTAGAATTGTATGTAATTGGACGGTATATTATATATAAATAATCCTTAAAATTTTATATTAATTATTCACACAAATTATACTCATTATTATGCTCATCGAAATATTAAAGTCTTGAATAACAAGCTACACCACGACGTGGAGAGGGTAAGCTGTACGTATGCACGTTTGGTGACATTTCCATTCATAGATGTATAGAATAATTAATATGGTTGTACCATATTTATAAAAACATAATAGTTTGTAGAAGGTAATGGAGTTATTATTTTTTTATGGAAACAACAATGAAATAGTAAGTGGAAGAAGAAAAGAACTTTGAAAGTGGTGATGAAATTCTTACCTCTTCTTCGGGTGATTCCTTTTGATTTGATCTAAAGGGATCCTTAGGTTATCATTATGATAAAATTAATGCCACTAGGTTTGAATCTAAGGAAGTCTGATGGATATTTGTGTAGGGTTGTTTTGCGCAAAATGGCTTTGGTGGTGTGAAATTAAGATAAGGGGAAGTACCCTTTTATAAGAGAGACGAGGGTCACTTTAGGAAAATCATGACATATTATTTTATAATAAAATTATTCTCAGTTTATAATGGCTCCAAATGGATTAATTTAAAGGATAAGGAGGGGATGGTTTGAAATATTCTCAACCAATAGGTTTTATACAAGTTTTGGTCACCATATTAACAACATCTTTTAGATTTAATTATTAGATAAATAGTTTATCTTTTACCTTGTCTTCTTATAGTTTTATATAACATAGTTAGTAAACATACTATAAAATGACAAGAGAACCTAATGTGGAACATAAATGACATATATATAATTATATAAGTTATTTTTCCATACCTTATATTTTTTAGGAATATTATATCATTTAATACTATAGTATTTGTTTTAAAAACTCATTTATGTAAATTTTGACACTATTTAGTACTTGGTTCTTGTGAATGTTAAAAAAATTATTAATTAATTACATTATATAAACCTTAACATGTCATAATAACCTATAAAATTATTGTAATGCATCACAAGTCTCAATTTAAATTTATTTTAATATTTATAATATCAATTATTTTAATCATTCATTAATAATGTAATTACTGCATCATCATTGCTTCATAAATAAATTTAAATATTTATTTTATAAAATTTATAAATAAAATAAAATGATTTAGGAAAGGTTTTTAGATTTATAATGAATATTTATAGTCAATTTTATCTTATGTATAATCCTATATTAAATATGATTTAGTTATTAAACATTGAATTTAACACTTTTAACTCTTCTTTAAATAAAATAATAATAAATGTCCAAATCTAATCCATGTTGATCAAATAGTATCATAGTTTATTCCAATGGATGATTTTGGTTGAAAAACACTTATCAAATATAATTAGGACATGTGTTAGGGTAATTGTAATACAATTTTTACCTTTAATTGCCCTATTTACTTTTAATCGGGGTAAATAAAATTCAAAGGTACTATTCACCAAAAATTATTTTCATCCTATGGAACCAATTTTTACTTACTTATGTCAACTGTATCTATTGAATTTTTGAAATTCAATTCACAGAAGTGGTAAAATTATGCTTTATGCAAATTTGCAAATGTGCCTAGATGGGGGGTAAAAGGCATTAAAAAGTTTAATAAAATTTTATACATCTAATCTTATTATAAAAAGACTCCAATGAATTACATTGAACCAATATAGGTATTATGTATCTATTTTCAATTTAAAATAAATTTAAATAAAATTATTTTTTTAAAGAATAACTTAGTGTTTTTCTGTATTCATAGCAAATTGAATATTTTCAGAACAATACCAAAAGTTCACTCTAAGATAATATCGATATTTTGAATTTAAATATTATTTATAATTTTCCAAATTCAAGACATTTATGTTGTATTAATTAATTTACAATTAATTCCTGTTGTGAAAACCATAAAGCAAGTTTTAAATAAGTAAAAACAATCAAAAGATTGACACGTATTTATGTCCAATTTAAATGTGAAATTACTTAAAATGACCAAAATTATATAAAATTATAATAATATAATATATATATACTCTAAAACAAATTAATATGATAATATAAAAATATAAATAAGTTGGATGAAAATGCAATTTCGAATCAAAACATAGTATTTTTCACTATTTATTAAAAAATGAAACTTCTCATAAAATTACCAGACATTCACCCTAATCTAATATTGGAATTTTGAATTCAAAAATTAATTCAATTTAACAAAATTGAAATTAGAATATTTTCTAAAAGTAATTTTATTATTTTTCACAAAAAGACATATGAATTAGTTCCTTTATCAAAATAGTACTTATATTTTAATGAAATATATACATTTCATTTTAAATATGGTTTGTTTATGTGAAAGAATTATAATTTAAATTTAAATTTTATTTGTTATTATTCATATTAATATATTTAATTGTTATTTTAAAAATATATCATTTGATTAATTAAATTTTTGTTTCTTAGAAACTCAATCTTCTATATTATTTATGCTAAGTCAGAGTTGTGTGCAGTATAATATATTGAATTAATTTAATGATATAACATACTATGAAATCATGGGGTGTTTAAATAACACTCAGTAGGCAACCACCAATAGTGTTTATACCAAATAATGATTTTTATATTTATCAATTCATTGTGTTACATATGATAGTAACATAAATAAATAATAAAATCAGGATTAATACAGACTAGTATAAAAATTATAATCATACACCCATATGAAGAATATATATAAATCATGATAAATCATCCAATGAGGTCTATATTGAGTAATAATGTGTCATACCCCAAGGGTTGGATATAAGATATAAATACCAAGGAATACTCATCATTACACACTTACATAGTAAGAATACAAGGTATAAATGGCCATGTATTCTGATCGATTCCTTAGATAATCTCTATAGAAACTTTGTAACGACTTGGTGAAGCCCAAAGAGCATGTCCACAGAACATGTAGAAGGTGGTATAAGGAAGACGAGTCTAAGGATTAGAAAAGTCCTTGGAATCCAATGAAATTAAGTTCCCTGGAGTTGAAATATCTATGAAATCCAATGTCAAAATCAATGGTTTGGATCCATGGAGTATAAATACCATTGGAATCCTTAGCGGCCTTTTTCATGTAATCAAGTGTCACTCCCAAACAAGCTAAATCCAATAAGTAGAAATGTACTTGTTAACCAGATCATTTGTCATCTCATTAATCATGTCATAATCCATTTCATAATATTACATAATCCATGAGAACATCCAACTCATTCCAAATGTTCCATTTTAAACATTTAACCATATGAATATCATGTAATCAATGCGGAGGGATGCGAACGGACTGTCGTTGGAAATGGGTGATTAGTGGGTTTACATTCTGCATACTAAAGAGAAATCCTTGGCCCCAGCTTCGATTGATTCAGCCATTCCAAAAGGGTTAGTGCCTCTTGCTAGAGAGGGATGAGTTTCTTCTTTGCTGTCTGCTGGAGCTATGAAACTTTCGGTGTTGGCCTCGGTTGGATGTGCCATTGATTCCTATTCGATGGTTTCTTAGAAGGGCTTCCTGGAGGGAGTGGTGAAGGTATTATCCTCGGCCCGTAACTCTCCTCCTCGGTTGATGCTGGCCTCCCAAAGCTAGGAAGAGATGCCCATAAAATATTCCTCTGCGTCGATGGGGAGCAGGTTGTCTTTATTGGAGGAATTGGACAGCCCATTGAAGAAGAAGGTACTTATCCCAAAGAAGGTATGTTTAGCAGAAGGATCCTCGAGACCGGTGAATCGTTCTATGGAGAAAGAGGAGTGGTACATAGACCTTTTCTTCCCTAGAGAAGGTAACATTGACTGGGAGGTCAATCCCTCCTAGTTGTAATGGAAACTCTGATTGTTTGGAATGCACGAGGTCTTGGGGGGAAAGAAAAATGTTCCTTCTTGGCATCTGAGTGTAAGAAGTATGGAACTTCCCTGGTGGTCATCCTAGAGCCAAAATAGGACCCAAGCCGAATCATCTTTTTTAGAAAGAAATTGGGGTATGGAAACTATATGCATGGTCATCCAGAAAATAAACAGGTATGGATTTTCTGGAAGATATTTTTACAGGTTGAGCTGGTGCAGGTACTGGATCAGTGCATTTCGGTCAACCTTGTTTGTAGAGGCATGGGGATTCTGTTTTCATTCATTTATGCCAGCACGGATGTTACGGTTAGGAAGAACATGTGGGAATTCATGGGTTCTTTTTATCCAGATTGTTTACCTTGGTTCGTTGGTGGGGATTTCAACGCCATTGTGGATATATCCAAGAAGAAGGGAGGCTCCACGATTCTCAATAACAGTATGATAGATTTTAACAGCTGCATATCAAGTAAGGGTCTCCTGGATTTGGGTTTCTAGGGGAGAAAATACACCTAGTGTAATAATCTCCATGGGAACAACCGAATATGGTGTAGGTTAGACAGATGTTTTTCGAACTTGCATGGTCTTGAAGTCTTCCCCAGGTCCACAGTCACTCATCTTCTGCGTGCCCTCTCGGACCACTCACTGCTGCTTATCGACCTTAATCAGGGTAATCAAGAGAGTAAAGGCATCATGTATTCAACGGACTAGCATAGAAAGAATGGATTTATGAAAATGTTGAAGAACTCTTGGGTTCATGAGGTAGAGGGAAGAGCTTGGGTCGCGTGGTCCAGACGCCTCAAGCACCTCAAGGATGATATCGGCAGGTGGTTTGCTTGTAATCAAATAGTGAAGGACTTGTTGGAGTCTCCGTAGATGGTGATCAACAACCTGGAAGAAATTCTATAACATAGGTGGAATGAATCCTCTTTCATTATTCTATGTGATATGAAATCCTTGATGGTGCAGAGGCTTCTGGAAGTGGATAGTAGCTTAAGAAAGAGATCGAGAGTCAGGTGTCTTAAGGAAGGAGATAGAAATAGCGGTTTTTTCCATGCATGCTTAAAGGAATGAAAAAGTTCAAACGTGAACATAAGGCTAGAGAATGGGTCTTTTCCTCTCACATAAACGTGGTAGGAAGGTTTTCTTTGGAAGTCTTTGAACATATTCTGGAGGGAGATCACCTGGAACCTTCAGGAGGGGATAACAATCAGCGCGATTAAGAGTTATTTATTCGAAGTATACCTCAGAGTATTAAATCGATAGAGAATGAGTCCCTATGGTCTTTGCCGTTAGGGGACGAGATCTGGGATACGGTTAGCTCACTGCCATCGGAGAGTTCTCTAGGTCTGGACGGGTTTACGGGCTCCTTATATGTGGCAGTGTGTGATTTTGTGAGACCTCAGGTCACTGAGGCGATTCAGGACTACTTCATGAGAGGACCCCTCAACAGGGGTTCTTGTGCCTCCAAGCTGGTGCTAGTTCCGAATGTTAAAGACCCATCCTCTGTCAACCATTATAGGCCTATATTCCTGTGTAATGTTTCTTATAAAATCCTGGGCAGTCTTCTAGCTAGGATACTGAGTAAGCTGATTCCAAAAATAATTTCCTAGGAGCATCATGGATTTATCCAAGGTAGAGGTATTCAAGGGGTAGTGGGAGTTTCCCATGAACTGACAGAAGATCTGAATAAGAAGGTGGTTGGTTCCAACATGATTATCCAAGTGGATATGGCCAAAGCTTATGATAAACTTGAGTAGAGTTTTTTAATCTGGGTGATCAGAAGAATGGGTTTCCATGAATGGTTTTGTGACTTATGCTTCCGCTGGTTCTCTTCCCCATGGCTTATTATATCGTTGTTGGGAAAAGGCTTTGGCCTTTTCAAGAGTGTTCGTGGGGTGTGCTAAGGGGACCCCCTTTCTCCCTCTCTATTCCCATTTCCACAAGAGGCTCTTTTATGTAACCTTAATAGATTCTTGAGGGATAGGAAGATCTGGCCATACCGGTCCCAAGCCTCAAATGGTAGCTACTCTCATATTATGTTTGCTGACGACATCCTCATTTTTATTAATGGCAACAAGTCATCCCTGAATAATTCTATGTCATTGATGTTGACCTATGGAGGGCTCAACGGGAAACATTTCAATGCAAGTAAGAGAAGTGTGTTTATCTCCAACAAATGTTCAAGACGGAGGGCCCGGAACATTCACGACATCTTGGGTATCCAAAGGAAACAGCTACCTATGACCTACCTTGGGGTTATTATTTTGAATGGCAGAGTTAAAAAGGTATTCCTTGAAAGAATTTTATATAAAATGTTGGGAAGGATATTGAATTGGAAATCCTGGTTCTTGTCCTTTGGAGGTATGGTGACTCTGATCAATAGTGTGGCCTCATCTATTCAAATGCATGTATTGTTAGTCATCACCTCTCCCAAAGGATCTATTGACGTTATGGAAAAGATGATGAAAAAATTTATCTGGGATGGAAACCTCTTAGGAAGAACCCACTGGGCTTCATGGTCTCTTCTTGCTTTTCCGGTGGAGGAAGGCGGGGTCGGTCTCAGGGATATTTCGGCCTCAATGCAATATTTTCAAGCGCGGTTAGCATGAGATTTTCTAGAGGGTCACCCGTTATGGGCCAAAATTTTGAGGACTAAATATGGGCTGAATTGGGAGGAGTGGGTGATTAGGAAGTTGTCCAGACTGGGGATATCTGTTAGACTCAATTTGGAAATTGTCCAGAAGGCCTCTCGATGGGTTGTGGGTCGTGGGGATATTAACCTGTGGCAGGAGAATTGGATTGGGGAGAAGCTATTATTCCCTCGCTGTCTAGTTCCAAACTTCATTGTCAAAGAAGCCAGATTCCATCCCGGAATTCAGGAAGCTATTCATAGCTTGGAGCAGTTGAAAATCTATAATGAGGTTATATTCTTGGAGGATTCTAACAGACTCTATTTTACGGAATCCAGCTCTGGGGTATTCAACGGGGAGGACTACTCCCATCTGTTCCACCAGGGGGCACCCGTGACGAGTGGAGAACACATCTATGGTGCAAAGAAATTCCCTCTAAGATGTTCTTTCTGGTTTTTAGGGCAAGGAAACAAGATCGTGCGACGGATGACAACATCCAGAAGAAAGGAATTAATCTGGCTTCCAGATGTTTCTTCTTCTCTCACCCACAGTCGGAGTCGGTGCGGCATTTATTTCTTAAGAGTGACTGGGATGTTTTTCTATGGACCAGTCTGCATGTTCAATACGACGTGATCCTCCATGTAGGAGTTCCATGATAACTGGTTCTCAGGTATGGGTCAGGAGGTAATGGAGTCTAAAATCCACGACGTAGTGCTTATAGCTATATTCTGGACGATCTGGGAGGCACGAAATAAGGCACGTGTTGAGAGCCTGTGGTTTACTTCTTTAATACTGGTGAAGATGAAAGGAATGGTGCATGAATTATAGAATCTTCTAAAAGGAGGCCAACACTCTCAAACTCTTTGTGATTTTCTAAACAGGCCGAAGGTTTTCTCGTGGTCGCAGGGCTGCTGGGTAAGGTGGGGTCCTCCTGCAGTGAGCTTCAAACTTAATATTGATGGATCTTTTACAGACGGGCTGATGTGAGGAGGTGGCTTGGTGCGTGATGGTAACTGTTTGGTTATTATGGCCTTCAGTAGTTTCCACGGCCCAGGCGATTCATTAGGGGCTGATGCCCACGTGCTACTCACAGGCGTGGATCTTTGTACCAGCTTATCCCTGGTATGCTCAGAAGTGGAATCGGATTCTGAGATCTTGATCCGGGCCTTGCATGGGAAAGTGATGGTGTCGTGGTCCATTACTTACATTATTCGTAGATGTGCTGCTATGATCCCCTATGATTGCTCTACTCATCATATTCCAATAGAATCTAACTTTTCAGCGGATGCTCTTTCTAGAGAGAGTGTTCCGGAGAAACCTCGAAGGGTGTTCTTGAATGTGGGTTCTTTACCCCACGTATGTAAGAACTTTTTCCAAGGGGATACCCTGGGAATTCATCATTTTAGGCCTCCCTGAACTCTTCGGGGTGGGGGTTTGTTCCCTGGGTGATCATAATAAAACAAAAATGCAATTTTCAGTCATTCCAATGGGTTGGTATATCATGGGGAAGATATGTATAAACACACCTCAATGGTTTCCATGGTTATGGTTGAAATCCGCCAACCATCACATGGTACTAAGTGGGAAACCTATCAAGGATACATCACATGAAATTGATTTAATTTTATGATAAAATCTTGAAGGCATAGTGTGTGGTATAGTGGAAGCTAAACATAAAATAACTATAATTTGTTGGAAAAGGTATGAACCACCTACAATATATATGTAGTACAACACTCATCGTGTATCAGCCTCCGATTTAGTCTAGATAATGTGATAAAATAATAATTGAGTAAACCATGGAAATTAAGAATATTAACATGTCCCAAAATAACTCTATCTATACAATGAAAAAATATGAATGGATCGAGAGTAACATAAAACATACCTTCACAAATCTAATAAGATGAATGGTGTTTATATCGGCGACTGAATCACAAAACAGGATCAAAGCATACATTGATTCTTGAAAAAACTCATTGGGAAATGGTGTTGACCACTGGGGAGAGAAAGAAAGAAATAAAATATATTACATGTGGTTTTAATAGAAAATATGTAATTTTCATCAAAAAAACTCGGTCACATGATTTTTACACATGGTTCGACTAATCCTGTGCACCTTTCATCCACAACACCCATCTCACATGGTTCAAGCGCATAGTTTGGTAAATCATTCACAAACTATGATTTCCCTTATGCTAAAATATGTAGATCCCCCGTTTTAGATTGCATCCATGGTTTCATAGTTTTCTCAACCTATGTGGACCCTGTCTTCTCTCTAAACACTCTTAGACGTTATTAGTAACTATGATGTCTATGCGGCACGATTTATAAAAACTATGAGGCCCAACTGTATTTTTTTTTAAAATTGGGCCTCTGGGCTCCAAATATTCCCTAGAACCCGCTAAAACTCCTATAACTTGATTAAGAATTAAAATTATGTCAAACAAAGTCATTAAAAAGGATCTGTACCTCATAGAAAACAATGTGATCCTATAATCGTCCCACTAAAATAAATTTCTCCCCAAATTTCACCTCCATGGGTGGTTTAGAATTATTTGATAATAACTCCTACCACTAAGCTCATATGTTGGCCTCCCTCTCCCAAGTCTCATTCTATACATAGTTGTGATTCTATATCACATGTACTGTAGAAAACCTCTAGCCTCATAGATCCTTCGTTCTCTGATCAATTATATGTATAGGATGATCCTTTAATGATTAATATACCTGAAACTTATCCTCATACAAAATAACGCTATAAGATATGTCTTATTGATAATTATGTGGTTGAGGTACTTGGAAGAAGGTGTACATGTCTCTATACCACTGATGTAAAAACAATCGATAACCTAATGGAAAAACTCTCTCAAGAATCTCAAAATGTCAGACATATCATGTTGAATGAATCCCCTATAACTGAATCCATATGATCCATTGCTTCATTTTGATATATAAAAAGACCTAAACCTAACATAAAATTATAGTGGATATCGTTGATGATCAACATCGGATTTCTATCTAGAATGTGGATTTTCCATCCATTTTCAAATCTTATAATCCTTCTCCAAAGTCCCCAACATGATAAATGGTTCGAGCAGTGCATCATATCCTTCCTCTAGCCAATACGGAGGATATTTTCATAGAAAAATATAAGATTCCTCATAAGGAACAATTTCTGTAGTCACCTAACAGTCATTTCTTTAGGAAAACTCAACCAATGGTATGTTATCTTGGAGGTATATAACTATTCAAAATTCACACCCAACTTATTTAATCCCAGAAAAGAGTTATTATTTAGTGTGATAAGTCATGTGTTAAATGATTATAGTAAATGTAATACCCCAAAATACTCTATATGTAAAATACATTCTTTGGATGCTCCCAATAAACCCCAGTGGAAAAATTGTCTGGGTCAACTGATACTCTTATCTCTAAGATGATTTGACCCTATAAATGAATCAAATCCATCTAGAAGTGGAATTTTTTTCCTAGTATAAAATTGATGCTTTCTCATTACATTAAACATGTTACCATGGTGTTTCTCATGGTTGTGTCTATTTTGAAACTACAACAAGATATCATCCATGAATACCACCAAAAATGAATTTAGATAAAGACTGAAAAACCAGATCATCAATACCATAAAAAATGACGGTACGATTATAAGACTAGACAACATAACCAAATACTTATAAAACCCACCACTACTATGAAATTCGGTATGACGTATCACTAATTGTCTAGAATTCACATGATGATAAATCGTTCTATAATCAATCTTCGAGAACACTTTATATACATAAATCTAGTCTAGGAGATCATCTATAGGAAATTAGATATGCTAGTTCATAACCAACAATAGGTTCAATTTTCTATAATACACATGAAATTTTAGGGTTCCATATTCATTTTTCGCAAAAAGAATAGCTGAACCCATAGATAATTACTAGACTGTATGAATACCTTTATTTCCAAGTCTTTTATATACCTCTTCAGCTCATGAAACTCAGTATTATCCATCCGATATGTTGAGTAGTTACCAGTGCAGATCCTGGAAATAGATATATGGAAAAGTTAACTACTCTCTCAAGAGGTTGTCATTAAAAGTCATCTAGAAATTTTTTCTTAAATTATCTACTACATAAGGTATTTTAATCAAATTTATTGCATGATTCTCCATATATAATCTAGAAATATGAGCTATCATCCCACACCACCCTTGATGCTCTGGTCTATCTCGAATCACCTGGAAACCCAAAAAACCCTTTGAAATAAAAAACCCACCATTTGGTGTTGTGAAATTCAACCTTCGGGGATAGTAATAAATAAACACATGAAAGAGAACCAACCAGTCCATCCCAATAATGAAATAAAACATTGTACACACAAGGGAAAAGAGGTCCCATATCAATTGAAACCCACCTATCTCAATGGGGGACTACCTACACTGGCGTGCACTCTCCAATCGAATCCCGTAGGGAGTGTCATATTTCACAATGCCAATAAAAAATATAACAAAAAGCATAAGGATCATCACAAAATATACAAATATGAATGAATGTGAATCACCTGCATAAAAAAGGGATGATACTAGAATATAATCCACTGAGATCATACATCTCATTATAGATAGTTTTACGGTCTTCACCACGTGTTTAGGATGTACCTAATATAACTATACTAAACAATGGACAAGTGAAAAAACCCGACTACATAGAATAGACCAACAACACTATCAAGGTGAAACTTGTGTCCAACTCACCTATCCATGACCACATTCTCAGCCTAATGTATCAGTAGTACTCGAGTTCCCAATGTGATATAGAGCTGCGATTCCCACTCTTGATCATGTAGTCATTGTTAACAACCTCTTAATAACCACTAAAGGAAAGTTAATAAAAAAACTCTATGCATATCCCATCCTTCCACAATATATACACATGACTAGGTCTATATCACAATGGTTATTCATTTGTTTGAAACTTCCACACAGATGATCGAAGAAGGAATGACTAGAACTCTCAATCTGGTTGGTATTCCCCTTATAGGAATTCTCAATATGCCACTTCCTACCAACTTTTAATGAAACAATAAGTCGAGGTGCGTCACTACCATGTTATTAGCCCCCATCTTCACTCAAATTACATTAAGTAATTAGTTCTTATTTTATTATATCAGTAATATTAATCAATTGATAGACATTCACTTATAACTATATATAATTCATGATACCATCCACTAATTATCTCATCCTAGGCAGCTCATCTATAAGATTCACTTGAACAAAGTGATAAATCTCTATAATGTGAGCCGGATAATCCATATCATTCATCACAGCCTACCCTAGATGCATAAAATCATTGGAATTTCCATATCATAGAGTCACAAAAATCAATTAGTAAAAAATATAGATTTTAAATACCTCCAAGCGACACCTCAAATCCTATCAACCAGGTTCAGAAAATTCCACAATCACATAGAAGATACCCTAAGAATATACACAGTGAGTTTCACTCTCATATAATGAGGTTTCTCTAGATGATAAAAAATTTAAAATATAGTCTCCATCCACAACTTAATCTCCGGTGGACCACAATCCACAAAAAACATTGGTGGAACATGCTACTAGAAGACACACATTAGCTCCGTTATTGATGAGTTAGGCTTTGGGGCTCCCCCAATTGTCTGCATATTGTGTTGGATACCCTCTGGGAATGGGGAATCAGAAACCATATTAGGAACAATGATTGGTGCTTAAAAATTAATTTCCTAATTTTCTACTGGTAGCTTATGATCCACCACCTTTAAACCATGGTCGTTGCCACCCTGGTTGTTTCAGACGTGTGGCCTTTATGGTGGAATGTGTCTAAAAATTCCATGAATGTGACATAAAAATATTTGGTAAGAACCATATCATAGTTTATTTTTAATTATTATAAAATAACATAAAAATTATTCTGAATTCCCACTATGAATAAGCGTATCAGTTGAGGTCTCTATTCCACAGAATAGGTATCGATACATGGATAGTTAGTTGCAATAGTGAAATCTATTTAATGGTGACCTATACATTTCATAATTTCAATTTAAATTGAATTCATATAATTTTTAATATTATTTTTAAATGATTTAATCAAATAGATCACCACTTTCAATCATTATGGGACCATAAATGACATCTTGGTATTTTGGGGAGAGTTTACGTCATCAACCTGTTTGAATTTTTTCATGTTTAATGGGTGGGGAAACATTCTATTTCATTTTATGAACTTAATTTTGATAGTTTTTTGGAACCATGACCTTGTTTCAAGATTACTTTTAATCCTTATCATGTTAAATGGGGAATCAAGTGGGTTTCAGGTGCATCAATTTCGGAAAACCCAATGTTCCTAGCTGCCCTGCTAGAGGCACAAGGTATGGATACACTGTGTGACAACCCATTAAAAACTTCACGACCGTCATTTTTTGGGTGGGGTTTAGAAACCCTTATAGGAGGTAGTCTAAGGCCATGCATTGCCTTTTTTAGTTTTAGTAGAGGCTTTATGAATGGTTTACACATACTTTGTAAAAAAATATACATTGACCGTGTGATGGTGGTGCTTTGATAATGGCAACTGCACGATTGGTGCATAGTTTTCCCAAGCATGTGGTAACTATGAATCCTCCATAAAGAGGAAAAATGACCATTTTACCCTTTTTTTACTTCATAGGTTTCTCCATATTTTCATTCCCCAACATAATATCCACCTCCAAGCAGATGAGTATCTCTTCATCCTACTACTCTTGGCTTTGGATTATTCTCTCCATCCATGCTCTGATATTCAATTTAATAGTGGCTAAAGATCTGTCTCTATAAGGCCTTTGATCTACTAGCCTCTTTTCTTCTTTTCAATCTCCATATAGTAAACTAAATTTAGGTGGTTTGTTTCACCCTATTATAAGGTAGTACAGAAAAAGGTAGATTTATTTAATTTTCAATTGATTTAGGGGTTCATTTTTTATGATCAGATGATTAACAAAATTAGGTAGGTGGTTCCTATTTTCTCCATGATTTTTTGGTTGTTTTAGGGGTGTGCTGTATATTCTCTATGACGGTTGTCTGAGAGAGACCCTAATATTTCAATTCTTATGTTTAAATTATTAAATTGATATATAGATATATCTATGGGAAATCTCCACCTTCACTAAAAATGATTTTATATTGGTGAGAGGATTCATATCACTTTAGAAGATTAAGTCAGGTGTGTGTTTTATATCATATTATATTAAATTTCATGGTTCAATGGGAATGTGGTAGGATTGGCTGGGGGATTGAGGTGCTGATGACCACATTAATTAAGGAAATTGGATTCATCATGTTGGGAGAGGCATGAGGATTATATCAATAGTTGATGTAGATCACCAAATGGGGAGACTTGGTCAATGGATTGAGGAAACAAGGTTTCCAGGTTGACGACATGGACCATGTCATATTTTATGGTGTTGACCATGTTGTTGAATGACATGGTCAGGGGGGAATGAGGTACCAGTATGGTGTGTCTTAGGAATAATTTGTGGGAAATTTCTACACATCGTGATTGTAGATGCGCCATTATAATCATGTAAAATAGATATGACTAAAATGACGATGTGGCATTGGCCACTCATGCAGGTTAGTTGTAGATCAAGATGGTGTAGAACATTCTGTGTGGATCGAGCTGCTTGTCATAGAATGAAATGGGACTGGTGAATATACATTGGTATATAGTTGGGATAATTTTTGTTGGAGACTAAGACTCTCTATATTATTTGGGGCCATTGGGCCATAAAATAGGCAGGAAATAGATCATCATTCCCTACGACATAGACTGTTGAGTCCATAATGAATTTTTGTAGGACAAAGATCATTGTACCAAATGACATGATACATTGAGTTGATCGGGTCTTTCTTAGTAGATGATCGAGGGACCAGATACTTTTTGGGCATTCCTTTTTGTAAACTAGTGATATGATTGATGGGACATAGTTCCAGGTGGTAATTTAGCAGTGGAACCAGAGGGTTTACTTGAGAGTCATTTTCGTCACTATATTCTTGGACATTATGGTAAGGATTCCCCCCAGTGTTGTTATACTTATAAAAACACAAGATTTATGTCATATATATAATTTTGGGAATAAGTTTCACTGATAATGGCAAAATTAGGTGATCATTTCTTTATGGATGTTGAGAATAAGTGAAGCATGGTATTTATTTATCATGAATTAAATGACATTATATAGATATTTAGAACATCAGTTTATTCTTATATTTAAGAAAGGATAATGTTTATGGTGGCCTATTGATATTTATTCTCACCCCTTAAATATACCCCTTAGGATTCATATAGATTTTATAATTCTTTGATTATATAAGGACTTCGGATCATGAGTTGGAACTTAGTGATCATGTTGGGATGTAGAGCATGTAATGGATGGAAAGGGACCATGACGGTTCGTACTTTCACTAGAGTATACTTTTATGTATTTATTTTATCTATAGTATTCTTATATGTATATACTAGTTTGGTCATCAATGGGTAACCATTCAATTATCTATCATCTTGTATAAACTGTTTTGATATGTTTTCATGGTTACAAAAGGTTTTTTATTGTACAAATGGTATTTTGATTTGAGGCATGACAATTTTTTCTATTTCTCTCTATTTATTCACCATCTATTGTTTGTTATTTTGACCACTGATTTATTATATTTTTCTTTTTATATATATATGCATTGGCCATTATTTTTAGTATTATCAACATATATTTGTATAATATCTCCATTATTACCTATTTACATTGTCACTACTAGTAAACAACCTTTAGTGCATAGGGAGGCACACCTAATTCCTAGTGGTACTATGACCCGGAGAATTGTTTTTATGTGGATCCCCTATTAGGGAACAATATATGGTATCAGATAAGTTCATGTTTGAGAATCAGTAGATATGTTCAACTGGATAAAAATAATATCAAGTGTTTTTATTTTCATTTTGGTCATATTTTTTTTTTAAGGTAGAATGAATACTAGGATGTTATCAAAACTAGGTATAGAGCTCATGCTTTGGTTTTTTAGTCCCATGAACGGTATACATACCTTGTTTCAAGGGTTGTAAAATTAATGTTTTGATTTTTCAATTTTATGGTAGATATGATTTCTACCACGAGTGTCACACTTTTGTGTGATGTTTATCTATTATATGGATTTTCCCTTGAACTGGTATGGAATGTAATTTTCGATTGTGTTTTTTGGTAAGACTTTAGGAACATATTGTGTTTTATTATTGTGAAAATCATTGGAAAACTTTATTGTTCTATGAGGGTTTTCATTGTTTAATATGACAAAAAAAAAGTTGATCATTGTTTTCTAGTATACCATCTCTCTTATGGTATTATACTAAGCCAACCCAGGCATGTGGTTTCAATGGTATCTATATGTGATTTGACATGAATGTAATATTTGGGCATTACCCTGATAAGGGTAGTAGGTGATAATAATAGGGGTGTGCTATTTCCTATGTCAACAAAGAAGATAATAAGTTTTTACTATATATCCCCTTTGGTGGAATTCTACATAACTATCTAAGATTAATATATGAAACTTTTCCCTATTATGGGATGGTGAGGATCCATGAGGCTGGGTTACATGTGATACCAAACCCTGATATTGTTTGGAAAAGAGACTTGATGCTAGTTGTATTGTGAATAATATAGTAGATGAGTGCAATGGTAGAGAGATTGTGTTTATTGTTAACTTTCTCTCTCTATAAGATATTATACATATATATATGTGTGTGTATAATGTTATGGATGTATGAACATGGTATTGGTATTATGTGAGAAGCCACCTAGAGAGGCTCTGGTGGATATTAAAATGTGTGGTGATTTTGTGATGCATGAGTGTGCGCACGATGAAGCCCCAAAGGGTGTGGATAAGGTCTCAGTGGGTCAATAAGATCACGATTCAGGGGTAAGGGCCCCTTTATAAGAGGGATAGTCATAGTATAAGGTATATTTTGAATCATGGATTGATGACCAAATTAGGGATATCTTGGTAAAACCAATAAATGAAATTGATAGGGGAGCTCGAGGAGCTGATCCATTGAAGGAAAACCTGGCTCCTGAGTTCTAGTTGCAACAACCGCTACTATTTTAGGCTGATGGTGGGCCAATGGAAATACAAAACCGTAGAAAGTTTGTGTATGAAATTTTCAACCAGCTTGAGACACCCCAGGCTGGAGGGTATGGCTGGCGATGTTCCTTCTCAGAGGCCCAATGATGTGTTAGTGAGATGTAGAGGATCAGGAAAGACCTAACACGAGACTAAGAATGAAATGATTTTGAGGACTGATTCTTTGGGTAACTATTTCCAGAAATTTTGAGGGAAGAGAGGGCTTGAGTGTTCATAATCCTTCACCATGGAGAAAACAATGTCATGGAATATTCCATTAATTTTATATATTTTTCTCATTTCATACATGGTATGATGGGTGATCAAAACTTGAGTGTGCGGAATTTCATGGATATTTTATGGCATGCCATCAGGGTGCAGGTAAAAATATTCAGGTTGACCTAATTCTCATAGTATGTGAATCTGGTGTTCATATCCTAGGGTAAATTTACTTACCAATCATAACCGAGTTGGGAGATGACCATAGGTGATCTTAGTTGCAATGCTTCATGTAGTAATAATAGGGGATAATAAGAGACTCTAGAGGGCATTCAGCCAAGAGACTAAAGAAAAACACAATGGAGTAGGGCTTAGATGGTGTTCTTCTAATGCAGACAGTCAGGACATGTGTATAATTCATTGTGATTAGGAACCCAACGAGTATCGATAATTCATCTATGTTTGTAATCAAAGGTGTTTCTGTAGGAGTCCTTCTCGTTCAATAGGTAGTCATGGACCAACGAATTCATTGGTATCAATTGTCAAATCGGGAGAGGTAATAGGAATTGGGATCCAAAATTTAGCTACTTGCAGAGGTCCCGGAAGAGATATTTTGGCCGAAAAATTGGTTTAGTGGATGTAGATGGTTTAGATCTATTTGGGAGCGTGGACTGAAGTAGTTGAACATTAGGTAAGGTGAACATAATGGAGCTTCTAGGTGCAGAGTAGTCCATGGAGCTAATAACAATCACCGGTACACCATGGTCATGAATGATTTGAATATTTATTTTTGGCATCGTCCCATTTTTATGGAATATTTAGTTTTTCATGCATGAGGTGTACACGTTTTTTGGACAAACTAGAAATGGGTTAGTAGGTTTGAATCAACATAGATGTGTGATATTTTTATATATGAGTTTTTTTGCAATAGAATTATTTATGGGCATTGACATATTGCATGATTTATTTTAGTTTCATGGGACACGGAATGATTGTGGGAATATTATGAGATGTGGGGCTTATGGGTGCATGATTAAGATTGAGTATTTTTTGGCATCTGATGAGATGTGGAACCTCATAAGTTGAATGTGCAACATGGGAATGAGGTTTGAATCTACTAAGATGATGTACATGGATGTTGGTAGGTGTGGTAAAAATATGATTTTAGAACCTAATTAAAATAATGAGTGAAGATGAGTCTTATGGAGGATTTTGGGTCTACAGATGGTTAGTGGGCAGTCAGTTTATATTATTTTTGAGCTGGGAAGTGACTATTTAGGTAACTCCTATGGTGGAGAGACCTTTTATGGAATTTGAAGTTTTACATGATGATTATGGATGAATAGGATACATTAAATGATTTGTGTATGTTTGGTACCATATCTGGATAAGTATTGATATAATGGGGATGATATATGTTGTGGTGGGGAGATTGTTACATCCAATGTTTTTGGAGAAGGTAAAAATCCTAAATCCATTTGAAATTTATTGTCTTTGGTCAGTTAGAAAACATTCTTATTTGAACCTAATAACAAAATTACACGAGTATTGTTAAGACAAGGACTTATATTTAGACATTTTATTATTCTTGACAGGTGACTTAGGGTATTGGGTGGGTTTTGGGTTCATTTTCAGGCTAAACCCATATTATCTATCTATATGGGTAGATGTACACAATATGGATAAACTATTCAACATCATAGTGTAAATCTTTTGGACCTCATTCCTCATAGGTTACAATTTGGAAAACCTAGTTTAAGGGGGTGTATGAACATTTGGGGTATTTTGTAGCTTTGGAAGAGGCTTCATGCATTGTTTTTTCACAGTTTGGAAAACCATGCTCATGGGCCATGTGAGGGTGGTTCTTTTATAATGGGTATTGTATGGTTGGATCATGGATTTCACAACTTTTTGGTGACTGTGAATCCTATTTAAATGGGAAAAGTGTATTTTTCATTGATTCGCTTTTGAGGTTTCTTCCTCATTTCATTATCCCACCTGAACTCCACCTCTAGGTAGTCCAGAAGCCAATCCTCATCCTATATTAAGATTTTGCATCATCTCATTTCCTAAGATAAAATATTAAATCAAATTTGGACTACATAGCCATCCTGATAAGGTACTTGATCTACTGTCCACTTTTATTCTTTTCCCTCAACATACGTTGCACTATATCAGTGTGATCTATTTTGCCTTACTTTTAGTGAATTCATATAAACATAAATTTAATACATTTCTTCTCAGGTTATAAGATTATATCGGATGAGTGAACATATACCTGTATGAGGTAGGTGTTTCTAGCATTCTCTTCGACTTTTTGACTATTTTGAGGGGTGTGACCTATATACGCCATGAAGGTTCTCTGAGAGAGTCCCTAAAAATTTAATGATCATCTATCAATTATTAAATTGACCAATTTAGGTGTATATGGGAATTCTTATCCTTCACTAAAAATGGTAAAATACATGTGAGGGGATATGGACCACTTGGGAAGATTAGGCCGAGTGTGTTCATTAAATTAAATTTATTTATTATATTAAATTTATTGGTTCCATGGAAATGTTTCTGGCTTGGAATGAGTATTGAGGAATTTATGGCCACCATTATTAAGGTGATGTGATCCATTAGTTTGGGAAAGGCCCGATGACTATATAAATGGGTGATATTGGACACCAGTTTGGGTGACATGGTCATCAGATTGAGGTGAACAGGTCATCATTTTAAGGTGATGGCTCATGTGATATTGGATGCAATTGATAATATTCTTGAGAAACATGGTCGTATGGGAACAAGGTTCAAGGATGATGTGACATAGGTACTATTTTTAGGTTATATCATCTCATCTTGATTTCATAGTGCAATGTTGGAGTCATGTGCAGATAGATAGGACTCAAATGATGAAGTTGGGTGGACAAATCATATGCGTATAGGCCTTTGTTACTTATAGAATAGGATGGTATTGACCATCACAAAGGTGAGAGGTTCTTGTCATAGAAATCCATGTGTATGGTGGCTATTAGTCAATTGATGGTGATGATACCATCAGTTTGGGCCTATGTCACGCTATATTTTTTTGAGGATGTTGTGCCAAGATATTAGGATGATGGATATTGACGTTTCATTAGACATCAGTTGTTTAGACGATGGTGATTATTATTGGATGATAGACACCATTGTTCCATATGAAATCAATCATCATGTTTAAAGTTTTTTCTAGTCTATGTTCTAATGGAAAATGTACTTTTTGATCATTCATTATTGGATTCTGGTGATATTCTTGAGGGCATGAGGATCCATTTTTTATTTTAGATGTGGAACTTGAGGGTTCATCGGGGATGCATTTTTGTAGGAGATGACATGGGTTTTATGAAAATGGCCCTCTCCACTATAATTTTAAATATTAATATGTGTTTTGTATGCCATATGTATAGTTTGGGGAACATGGTATATCATCAGGGGCCAAAGAAGGTGGTTGTTTCATTTTAGTTTTTGAGAATAAGGGGAGGTGGTGATTTAATTATTGAGCATGAACTGACATAATATTTATTTTTAAAACACCTTATTATTTATAGATGTTAAACATAAACGCATTGGTGGTGGAATATTGATATTTATTCTCAAAACCAATGTGGGTCCCTTAGGAAACATGTGTATTTTCAGTTTATTTGATAAGATAAGTGTTCATGATATTCAGGTGGACCATAGTGATCGTGATGAGAATTTGAGAATGAGATGGATGGAAAGGGACTTTTGAGGTTCTGCATCAGATGTCATCTAATATTGTTCCTTTTTTTTATTTCTGTATGATTATTTGAATGTAATGATACAGTCATCCACATGTGACACTTCTATTATGTACTTTCTTGTATGACCTTTTTGATATGCATTCATTGTTATAAATGGTGTTTTATTATAAAAATGGTATTTTAATTTTAGGCATGTCAGTTACCTGTTTTTCTGTCTATTTATGCTTTTGATATTTTATGTTATTACATCCACTACTTTATGGTCTTTCCTCTAATGATTTATATATAAATACAACATTATTATTATTATCACTGTATGAGGGTATAGTCTCCCTATCGTTTCCACTATACATACCCTCTACTAGTAAATATACTTTTGTTAATGGGGAGGTGTGACTAATCCCTTGTGATACTCCATCCTGGATCACGTTTTTTAGTTGATCTTGTGTCATGGCGCTATAATTGGAATTAAAGAAATTCATGACTGGAAGTAGTTGAAGTGTTCGGATAGCTACAAATCATATCAAAAGATTATCTATGATTTGTTTCTTACTATTTGGGATATTATTAATAGAAAACAAGGATGTTGTCGGAATGTGGTATAGAGAATGTTCTTGGGTTCTACATCATGATGAACTGGGAAACTGATGTTAGTATTTTTCTCTTTTAAAGTTGATTCGACTTCCACAATTAGTTGGTCAGTTGAGAGTGATATTTATCTATTATATGTCCTTTTCCACTTATCATGGTGTATAAAGCGAGGTGTGATTATTTCTTGTGATAGAAGTTTAGGGATATTTGAATATTTTTTCTTAGGAAATTCATTGGAAACATGGATTGCACTAAGTGCGACTAGATTTTTTAAAATTTCATAAAATTAATTTTAATAGTTTTCCCTATATATCCTCTCATTGGTGAAATTCTACACAGCATACCCATTTATATAGTTAAAATGGTATCTGTATGTGATGTGACAAGGATTTTATATTTGGCCCTGACCTGGATAAGGGTGTGAAAAGATTATGATAGGGGTCAGATATTTAATGTTTCCAAAAATAAGCTAAAAAGTGTATTCCACTATACTATATTTGGTTATTTCAACTCAACTACCTCAGATTGAAATATTATTCCTAACCCTCTTATGTGAAGGCATTGGGCCACGAGGATGGGTTTCATGTGATACTTGACTCTGTTCTGGGTATGTAGTGGGGCTAGTGGTTGGATGTCCTATGACATGGTTTGGTATGGCATAGTAATTGTAGTGATATTGTGCTTCATTTTACCTATCTATTAATTTTTGATATATTATAAATATATGGTCATGTCTTTCTATCCATGGTATTGTTATTCAGTGAGATTCCACCTTGACGGGCTTAGTAGAGCTTCCTGTGGAGGGTGATTTGGTGCCATATGAGAATGCACATGATGGGGACCTTGAGGGATAGTATGAATCCCTAAAGTGTTGGGAGAATCATGATCCACTAGTACATGTTATCATACAGGTAGAACAAATACAATATATGTAAACTATTGGGTCGCGAAACTATGAAATCTTTAGGGGGAGCAAGGTGCATGTCATAGAGGGAATCAATATGGAAGCCATGGGAGATGATCCATCAATGGAATACCTAATTCCCGAGTTCTAGTGGTATAACTCACAACTATTTTAGGGTGATGGTAAGATATAGGCAGCAAAGCTCTGGATAGAGCAAGTTTATGCCATTTTTTACCTACTTGAGACACCCCCGATATGTAGGGTGAAGCTAGCGACGTACATGCACATCGGATCAAAAAAATCCCTATTGGATGTAATAGTTTAAAAAATTATACATGAGGGACTTACATGGAATGAATTTGAGTCCATATTCTGGGAAAATGACTTTTTGAAGATGCTGATGGTGGAGGGAGATTGGGAGTAGTTTAACCTTTATTAGGGTGATAGGAATGTCATGAACTATGTAGCTACGTTCAGAGACATGTCTTATTTGGCGCCTAAAATGTTGGTCAATGAATCTTTATGAGTGAGGTGTTTCAAAGATGGTTTACGAAACATCATTAGTGTACAAGTTATAATATTTATGTAGGTATCATTCTTAGAAGATAAGAATCAAGCGTTGATACCCGAGGGATAATTTATAGGCCGATCATACTCAAGATGGCTGACAACATCAGATGATATTAGAAATGATGCTTTAGATAATAGGAATTGGGGATGAATGAAGTCTCAATATCTCATTCATGGTAGAGAGATATGACGACCATTGAGTTGGGGTTCATTGATGACGTTCTTCTAGTGTGTGCATTCAGGACATGTGAATATGTAGTGTGAGTAGGCATAGAATGATTCTTTAGAATTCAAATCTATTAGGAATATCAAGTTGTTATGTATGAAGTAATATATGATAGTGGGTATCTAGGGATTGAGACAGACATAGGGATCTGATTTCTGGATGGGATATGTACCAAGATTTAATCGTTAGGATTCATTTGTATGCGGAGTTCGTGGTAGAGACAGTGGGACCTAGAAGTGGGGTCAGTGGAAATTAGTTGGTGTAGCTCTATTGGGTGTCCAGGAATAAGATAGTATGAATTTAGTCAAGGTGCACATAGGGGAGTGCCCAAGTGAAGATCAGATAATGGTGATTACTATAATCAAATATAGGTCGTGGGTGTGACTAGGATTCCTTTTTATAATTTTAATTTTTTAGGAATATATGAATTTTCATGCTTGAGGTGAACAATTTTTCTCATAATGTCATTGTTTTTATGTGTTCAATAGATTAGATGTCTGATATTTATATATACGAGGGGTTTGGATCAATGATATTTTATGGGCTTCGATGTTGTGTAGGATTTGTTTGAGCTGTTTTGAACAAGGGATGATTGTGGGAATCTAAAATATGTGAGATTTATGGGTTTTCATTAAGGAACTGGTGTTTTTTGGAATTTTATGAGATGTGGAACCTCATCGGTTCTATGTGACACATGGGCATGAGAAGGGAATCTGCTAAGAAGTGATACATGGTTGGTGCTACAATTGTCATGGGTATGATTTTAGAACCTAATGAGGTGCCGAAGTGACGATTCATTAGAGTATGTATTTTGTTTCCTTGGATGGTTTGTTAACCATCAATTTATTTGAATTTTGTATATAGAAGGGATTCAGTTGGTAATGCCTACAAGGGAGAGCACCTTGATGGAAGTTGACAGGTGGCATGATGTCCATGGTAGATAGTGATATTTTCAAATAGATGGGTATATTCAATACCATATTCACTTTAGGCTGGATAGCTTATTGACTATCTCTGATAATGGGGGGAGTTTTTAAAGTCCTAGGTTATTGGAAAGGGTCAAATACTCAACCCATTAAATTTTTTCATTCTTGGTGAGAGGGCCAATTTTCCCATTGATTTTCAAAACATAAATATGGGATTTGTTTTACCTAATGAATTTTATAGATACATTTTAATTCAATCCAAGTGCCTCATAGTTTCAAGTGGGTTTTGGGTGAAATAGAGGCTAAAAAATATTTTTAATGTCTGTGGAAGATTAGGGAAGTTTGGATAAATCATACGACCTCTAACTAGAAACCATGTGGCCCTCCCTCTTTTTTGGACACAATTTGGATACCAGTGTGGGAGGGGGCTCACTATTGGGCTATCTATTCTACAGTTTTGAATGAGTGTTCATGCATGGTTTTGAAAAAATGTGTGCATGGATCGTACAAGGGTGGTTATTGGATAGTGGGAACTTCACAGTTGGTGCATGGTTTTTCGAACTGTGATGTAATAGTTATTACTCATAAAAGATCCAAAATGGCCATTTCTCCCCTATTTTCCTTAGGAGGAATCTCCCTATTTTCTTCTTCTCATGTGAGATCGTCCAACATATAGTAAATGCTCCCATTCTCTTCATATTGTAGGATCTGGCCTTATAACATTGTTTAGGACCCGATATTCAATCCGTCGTTGGATATAGAACCCTCTCATTAAGGTCTTAGATTCGCAATCCTCATATCATATTTTCACATTCTATATAGTTTTCTAAATATATGTGAAAAATTTTACCAAATATTTAGGCTCTTCATCTAAATCAATGATTTCACCCATTTATATTCACTTAGTGGCTTATATGTAACACCCCAAGCTTCCACGGTATGCTTCTCTTTGAATAATACAATTGCGTGTGTTGTACGCAACATCATGTTCTAACACACCACAACGAATCAAACTAGCCGTTCTGAATAGTAATTCCCACTTTTTGAAATTTTATAAATTTTATCTTTCAAAATGGATTTCATTTTTGGATTCATAATATCAAAAGTAGCTTAGGGTGAATTTTTGGTACCTTTCTGATTACTTTCATATTTTGATGAATAGTGAAAATTATTTAATTTTAATTAAAAACTACTTTTTTAATCAAAATAATTAATAGTTATAAATTATGAACTTGAGTGAAATTAAAGTATAATTAGATTATATTATTACCATTTAATCCAATGTTGGTCATTGGACATAAGTTCACATTTAAACTGGACATAAGCAAGTGCCAATATTTTGATAGTTATTATTTCTTAAAAAAACTCGCTCTTTGTTTTGACAACGGGAATTAATTTTAAATTAATTTATTCCACTCATGTGTTTTGAATTTAGAAAAATGGATTCAATATTTAGAATCAGGAGGTCCAAATTGTTTAAATAGGTAGGTTTTATTTTTAGACATTTTGAATAATTACTTCGGTAAATATTTTATTACCATGGTTAAAGGGTAAATCCGGTAAATAAGGGTAAACAATAGTAATATAATAATATAAAATTATCCTAAAACGTGTACTAACCTTATTGGTTGATCCATTTCAGACCACGAGCATCTTTGGGTCGATTTTGGGACCCCATGGAGCCACTTGTATGTGATAATGACACTTTATATTAATTAAGTTAAAGTAAATACAAATGTGACATAAGCATATATCTTTTAGAAAAACAATTTTTACATAGGGTTATATATGTTATATTTTCGATTATAAATATTAATTAGAAAGATAAAAAGATTTAATATATAATGGTATTTTTTTATAATTTTTAGACATTGAATAATTAAATTTATTTATGACACAATAATGATACAATATTTTCCTTATTAATGAATGAATCAAATAATCGGTATTATAAATGTTAAAATAAAATATAATTTGAAAGTTTTGATGAAAGAAACGAATTTTATTGGTTAATATGACATGTTAGTATTTCTTAATTTTTTTTTAATTAATAAAGTTGTTAAGACTTTAAAAAAATCAATTATTAAATAGTGTCAAAATTTACATAAAATAGTTTTTAAAACAAATATTATATTATTAATTGATATAATATTATTAAAATATAATGTTCGGCCAAATTAATTATATAATGATAGGTGAATCATTAATTAACCACTTGTGGGTCTCTTGGAAGTTTATAGTAAGTTTATTAACCATATAATATAAAAATACAAAGAGACATGGTAAATGTCAAACTAATTAACTAAGAGTTAAAACTAAAAGATAAGGTTAATAAAGTTACCCAACCCTATATAAATCCTATTTTTTGAGTTTCTGAGACCCATCCCCACATTAGACTATAAATAAATCATTTTGGAGCCATTAGAAACCGAATATGAATTTATTATAAAATAATATTTCTATCTCTTCCTAAGGTGCCCCTCACCCCTCTTATAAAAGGGAACCCCCCATTCTCTCTAATTAACACCTTCAAAGCCATTTGGATTGGCCAAACCCTGCCCAAATATCCTAAAAACATCCATAAATTTATCATAGATTCCCTCCTTTGGTCAGAAAGCCATCTTATGGAGCCCTTTTGATCAAATCAAAAGGAAGAACCTGAAGAAGAGGTAATGATTTCACCACCCTCTTTCAAGTTCCTTTCTTCTTCCACTTCTTATTTCTTTGTTATTTCCATTATAAAATAATAACTCAATTATCTTCTATATACTTTGATGTTATTATAAATATGGTACAACCATATTCAGTATTCTATCCATCCATTTAATGACATGTCACCAAACGTACGTACGTATGGCCTACCATCTCCACGTCGTGGTGTAATTGTTATTAAATATATTATTATTTGGATGGGTATAATAATGATGTGTAATTCAAGTAAATAATAAATATAACAACATAATGATTCTTTATATATGATATACTATCCAATTATATATTATTTTAATATCAAAAGAATGATATTGTCGCTGGTGCGTACATACGGATTACCGTCTCCACGAACGCGATGAGATTCGTTCCTCATCATATACATTCAAGACTAAATTTCATTTGAGGATTAAAAATAATATTTATATACATAATATCATTATTTATATGAATAAGATACATCCCATCCAGAAAAAATATGTCTCACATAACAAAGAATATAAAGGAAAACGAATCCGTTAACACCCGAAACGACGATAATACTAAGATATTATCAACAAATAAATGTTAAAAGATCATATATGATATCATATTAATCTATATGATTCTTGTATAATTAAATAAAAATTATTTCACCATTATACAGGAGATTAACATGCCCTATATCAAGGAAAAAGTACAAGTAAGGGGTTTCTTATCTCACTTTTAATTCTGTGAGATTTCCATTGTTCACCACATATTTATATCATGTGGAGTGTGTACTACCCATGATTGTATTCATTGTGTAATATAATTTAATTTATGGATATTTAAATAATCATTGTATGATACTTATTTCATGGTTGTATGTTTCGGAAGTTACCAAATCAATAATGGAATTTTAAATTTCAATTTCCACTCATTCAGCTTTACGCATACTTCATTGATTATTTTAACCCAAGATTATGTGTGGAATAACTATTTTTTTCTTATGTCATAATTTATAGTCCCCTTTCTATTGATATACTTTTGATACACATAATCACTCAATTGATTATTTCTCAAGTCATCAATATGAACTTGATAAGAGTAATTTTAACTCAATCTCCATTTGTTGAGTTAAATATCCAATTCATTGGTGTTGTCCTTACAAGAATATGTGTGAATGTCATCTGAATGATTTAAATAGAATATCCAATCATATTGAGTGTATTAATATTTTCACACATAATTATGTCATTGATTTATCCTTAACCTAAGGATACTATCATTATAAGAGATTTCATCTCAAATTACATTCCATTGAGGCTCCTTTGTTGTTATACACCAAATCACTTTTATATGGTGTATATTATGTACTTTGACAGAATATATCATGAATCACTTTATTCTCATGATATTACAAAATTTTTATTACCTCAATTAGTTTTATTAAAATGTCTCCCTTTTTGTTAGGAACTCTACCTAAAATATCATTTTAAATGTTTTAATGATTTATTATTCTAAATATTTCTCATAAATGTCCATGTTTTAAAAATGGTTTTAAGGATTTATTCATATGAAAATTAAATTTTTATACTAAAATTCCTTTTATTAGTTTCAAAGTTGTATGAGACACTGTTATTCAAAAATCTATTTTAAACAGATTCTTGATAAATAGTGAGACTTTTAAATGTTTACAAGAAAAAAGGGAGATATATCTCTCAAATATTTTTGATGATTATTTTCATCTATGTAAATATCATTAATTATTCTATATTGAGGTTGATCTATTATAATACCATAATCCATATTTTATTGAATGAGTTATTTTTGATTGTGGATGTCCTGTTTTTATAACATTCAGGGTTTGTGGTTAAAATGTTGACATTTTGTATGCTAGTTTTAATATGAATGTTCAGATAATGTTTCAACCTTTTCATATGAGGAATGAATTGGACTTATTAAGTGATGGGTGGATCCCTCTATAGCTGCTAGATGCATCGGTAGGTCTCAAGAGACAAACTAGTGTCTTGGCACAAGGCCTTGACAAAATCTTATTTTTTGTCTTGGCACAAGGCCTTGACTATGTGGTTATGATATTCTGGAATTATGCATTACATTATTATGAAAGTGGTTATTGATATTTCATATGATTATTCGAATTGAAGAATATCCATGTGAATAAGTAAATGGACTTATTTCTTTTTATCTTTGCCATATTATTTTGAATTTCAAGTTTAAAATGCTTTTGTTTTAGTTATACATTTCCTTAAATGTTTATGATTATTTATGAAAGTTTCTGCTACATTTTTATCTTTAATGAGCATCTGAGCTCACCCCATTCTATGTTTTATTTTTTCGAGGATGTTAAGAAGTGTTTTATGAATGAACTACAGGGATAGTATGAGGATATGAGTGTGGTCTATAGAGACAAGATATTGTTATTGTTTTTCAATTTATGATGTAATGTAAACTTTATGAATGTATCTAGTGATTCCAAGGCTACTAAACTAATCAGCCTTTAGAGACTTGATATTTTTTGATCATGCTGGTGATACTTAATAATGCACTGAATCTAGGTAACTAGGCTCGAGGCATTACAGTTAGTATTAGAGGAAGTTTAGTAAAAACCTTGGAAACTAGATTTAGGTAAACTCTGATTTGAGCACATAGCCCTAAGATAGACATTGAGGACTAGTATAGAAGAACTTCCAAGAATTTTGGTATTGTATAGATTTTTTCAGTTTTCCATACAATACATCAAGGTATGGATACAAGTAGGTAGAGTCGGCTCTGGCACAGATGTACCTATGGGTAAAACACAAAAACACCACTTTGAGCTAGACTCGAACATGAACTGGTGCACGACCACGGGCCTAGGTGCACTCTTGGTTACGAAACTCCCAGGGGATATGCTTAGGATAATTTAAATTTTCTTTACAAACCAATTTGAAGTATTTTAATATAATATGAGAATAAATGACCTTGGTTAATCCTAAGGTGTTTTAAATTTTGAATATGGTGTCATGATATTCTCTAAATGATTTTATGACTATTGTTACTCACACAATGCTTTCTAGTTTTATTCAATGGCTAGACTCCAAGGAATTCATAGTAACATTGATAATGATGTACAAGGTGGGAACAATGGTTTCAATGAGCAACAAAATGGAATGTTGATAGGCGTAAAATATATTGTGTTTATGCCAAATCAGTTTTCAAAAAATATGATCAAAAACATATATATTAACCAACTCCCAGACTCAACAAAGAATAGAAAGGTGAAGAATGATAAGAGCTCCAGCAGTGGAGACCATGGAGAAAAGAATCCTCAATTTCAATCATGGAGGAAATGTGGAATGAGACACCCAGGAAAGTGTCTCAATGGTACAAAGAAATGCTTTTCGTGCTGGATAGAAGGACATAAAGTGAAGAATTGTCGAGGAAAAATGAAGATTACTATGGAGAAAAATAAAAAGGGTCCCAAGAATCCATTTATAGTCATTTTACATAAATGTAGGGGACCTGGCCATTACCTGAGTGAATGCCCTATTCTATAGAATATTTTCATGGACATAGAAGAAGCTATGTGGAAATAAATGGTTGAAGAAATGTTTAAAAGTGTTACTGCTCCTTGTTGATGAGATTACTTTGGAATAATTTTCTCTTGTATTTGTAACCCTGCAGTTCTCCATGTGAGAATGATATTTGAGTAATACTTATATTTTCTCTTGTGGATATAGTTATAAATAACCAATTGGTTTTATATGATCTTTGGGTTTGAGGAAATTTCAATTTATTATATTTTGAGATGAAAATGCAAGGTATGAGATTACATTTGTGGTTAAATTTTGTTATGGTTATTTTGAGGAATTTATATCATTTTGGTAATTTTATAAAATATTGTTTTTGAAAAAGGACAACACGCAGAATATGTGATAACCCATCGCGTCAGACAAAGCTATGGGAATCGAACCCACAACCAATGTGTGATTGAGATTTATCCCCTGCAACTGGACTACATGAAGTCCCTGGTTATTGCGACTAATTATTTTTAGTTGAATGATTTTATTTATCAATAATAAGTTGATTTGGGATCTTATGTCTAATCAAATGAATACCCTTAGTATAGGAAAATGATTTGGTGATTAAGTGATAAATGTTATTTTGGAAGATGTTCACTTTTTTGGGAACACTATATGCCCAAGGAAAATAGAATACTATGGGATTTCATTTGAGCAGTAATGGTGGAATTTTATCTATGTTTTTATTGTGGATTTATACTGATTTGGGTTATTTGTGGAAATGATTAACCTATAATAGATAATATGTGATTAGGTTAATTACTTTTAAGTATTTTAATTTAAGAGTAGTTGATGTCATTTGGAGATACAATTTAATGTGAACGACTACATAACCAAATTCTTTTATTTTTTGGGTTTCGATATTTATTTGGATTATATTGAAGGATTTTAAGGACAAATGTTTATTGAATTCTATTTATTTAACATAGGGATATTTTTGGTTTAGTTTTAGAAATTATGATTAGTGTTTCTTTCTCTAATGGAATATCCTTATTTTGGATCATCAGATCTTATACTAACCATTTTGGTTTTGATTAATCTCTAAAGACAAGGTAAATATATAGTTTATCCTTCATGGATCATGTGATTCTAAAGAAGTTTATTCTAGATCTTCTAGTGTGGCCAAGTAGTCTTGAATACTCGTCGTCTAAAAATGTTTTATTAGTAGAAATTTATTAAATAATGAAACTTTTCATAAAAAGTAAGTATATCTCTTTATGTTACTAGTCAATCTTAGAAATGAATTCCTCATCTTTATGTAATGTAACTTAAAATAAAATAAAAATGTTTCCCAATTACTTTTCCTATTGGGAATCTAATGACCATTTGTCCCATCACAAGTTTGTGTTTTTCTTGTTCTTAACTTTCTCCAGATCTTGTTTTCTATCCCTCTCCATCATAACATGGAACCTTTTTTTATCATCCATATCCATGTTTTTCTATATGGAATCCTAGTACAGGATATCTCGGGTGACCTTTGTATGTCTCTTTCTTTATTTTAAAGTGATTGTTTTATTAACTCTTTTTCTGATGTGGGTCTTTCTATTATATTACCAAGCCCAATTTTAAAAATTGGGAGGATGAAATTTATTGGTGGAGGGGAGAATGTAACACCCCAAGCTTCCACAGTACACTTCTCTTTGAATAATACACTAGCATGTGTTGTATGCAACTTCGAGTTCTAACACACCACAACCAATCAAACTAGCTGTTACGAATAGTAATACACACTTTTTGAAATTTTATAAATTTTATATTTCATAATGGACTTCATTTATGGATTATTAATATCGAAAGTATATTAGGGTGAATTTTTGATACCTTTATGATAACTTTCATATTTTGATGAATAGTGAAAATTGCTAAATTTTCATTAGAAACAAGTTTCTAATCAAAATAATTAATAGTGATAAATTATGATTTTGAGTGATTTTAAATTATAATTAGATTATATTTTTACCATTTAATCCAATTTTGGTCATTGGACATAATTTCACATTTAAACTGGACAAAATCAAATGCCAATCTTTTGATAGTTATTATTTCTTAAAAAAACACGCTCTTTGTTTTGACAACGAGAATAACTATTAAATTAATTTCTACCACTTCTATGTTTTGAATATAGAAAAATGGATTCCATATTTAGAATCAGGAGGTACAAATTTTGTAAATAGATAACTTTTATTTTTAGACATTTTGAATAATTACTTTGGTAAATATTTTATTTACTATGATTAAAGGGTAAATCCGATAAATAATGGTAAAAAATAATATTATAATAATATTAAATTTCCCTAAAACGTGTCCTGACAATATTTGTTGATACATGTCCGACCATGGGCATCTTTGGGTAGATTTTGGGACCCCATGGAGCCACATATAAGAGATAATGACACATTATATTAATTAAGTTAAAGTAAATACAAATATGACATAAGCATATATCTTTTAGAAAAATTATTTTTATGTAGGGTTATATATGTTATATTTTTGACTATAAATATTCATTAGAAATATAAAAATATTTTATATATATTGGTATTTTATTTGTAATTTTCAAAAACTGAATAATTAAATTTATTTATGACACAATAATGATGCAGTATTTTCCATATTAATGAAAGAATCAAATTATTGGTATGATAAATGTTGAAATAAATTTAATTTGAATGTATTATTGATATACACAAATTTTATAGGTTAATATGACATGTTAGGATTTCTTAAATTAATTTGTTTGGAATTAATAAAGATTGTAATACTTTAACAAAAATAAATTTTTAAATACTGTCAAAATGTACATAAAATTGTTTTAAAAAAATATTATATTATAAATTGATTTAATATTTCTTAAAATATAATGTTTGGCCAAATGAATTATATAATGATATTTGTATCTTTAAGGAACTACATGGGGGTCTCTTGGAAGGTTATAGTAAGTTTATTAACCATATAATATAAAAATACAAAGATACATGGTAAATGTAAAACTAATTAACTAAGAGTTAAAACTAAAATATAAGGTTAATAAAGTGATCCAAACCTATATAAATCTTATTGTTTGAGTTTTTTATACCCATCCCCACGTTACACTCTAAATAAATCTATTTGGAGCCATTAGAAACCGAATATTAATTTATTATAAAATTATATTTCAATCTCTTCTTAAGGTTCCCCTCACCCTCTTATAAAAGGGAACCCCCCCCTTCTCTGTAATTAACACCTTCAAATCCATTTGGATTGGCCAAACCCTGCCCAAATATCCTCTAAACTTCCATCATTTCATCCTAGATTCCCTCCTTTGGTCAGAAAGCCATCTTATGGAGCCCTTTTGATCAAATCAGAAGGAAAAAACCGAAGAAGAGGTAATGATTTCACCACCCTCTTTCAAGTTCCTTTCTTCTTCCACTTCTTCTTTATTTGTTATTTCCATTATAAAATAATAAATCTAGTATCTTCTATATACTGTGATGTTATTATATATATGGTACAACCATATTCAGTATTCTATCCATCCTTTGAATGACATGTCACCATACGTGCGTACGTACGGCCTACCGTCTCCACGTCGTGGTGTAATTGTTATTCAATATATTAGTATTTGGATGGGTATAATAATGATGTTTAATTCAGGTAAATAATAAAAATAACATTATAATGATTATGTATATCTGATATACCATCCAATTATATATTATTTTAATATCAAAAGATTGATATTGTCGATCATGCGTACGTACGGATTACCGTCTCCATGAACGTGATGAGATTCATTCCCCATCATATCCATTCAAGTATAAATTTCATTTTAGGATTAAATATAATGCATAGATATATGATATAATTCTGGATATTAATAATATACATCCCCTCCATAACAAATATGTCTCACATAACAAAGAATATAAAGGAAAATGAATCCGTTAACACCCAAACCGACTATAATACTAAGATATTATCAACAAATCAATGTTAAAAGATTATATATGATATCTGATTAATGTATATGATTCTTTTATAATTAAACAAAAATTATTTCACCATTATACATGAGGTTAACCTACCCTCAACCAAGGAAAAACTACAAGTAAGGGGTCTCTTATCTCACTTTTAATTCCGTGAGATTTCCATTGTTCACCACTTATTTATTGCATGTGGTGTGTGTACTTCGCATGATTGTATTCATTGTGTAATATACTTTAATTTATGGATATTTACAACGTCATTGTATGATCTTTCATTCATGGGTGTATGTTTCGTTTGTTACCAAATCAATAAGGTAATTTGAAATTTCAATTTCCACTCATTCGGCTTACGCATACTTCATTGATTATTTTACTCCAAGATTATGTGTGGAATCACTATTTATTTTCTTATGTTATAATTTCCACTCCCCTTTTTGTGGATATACTTTTAATATACATAATCACTCCATCTATAATTTCACAATTCATCGATATGAACTCGATAAGAGTAATTTTAACTCAATCTCCATTTGTTGAGTTAAATATCCAATTCATTGGTGTTGCCTTTACAAGAATATGTTTGAATGTACTATGATTTATTTAAACTGAATATCCAATCATATTTAGTGTATTTATATTTTTCACACATAATTATTTCGTTTATTTATCCTTAACCTAAGGATACGGTCTTTATAAGAGATTTCATCTCTAGTGACATTCTATTGAGACTCCTTTGTTGTTATACACAAAATCACTTTTATACGGTGTATATAATTTACTTTGACATAATATATCATGAATTCCTTTATTCTCATGATATTAAAAAGTTTTTATTACCTCAATTATTTGTATTCAAGTGTCTCTCTTTTGGTTTGGAACTCTAACTAAAATATCATTTTAAATGTTTTAATGATTGATTATTCTAAATATTTGTCATCAATGTCCATTTTTTAAAAATGGCTTTAAATATTTATTCATATGGACATTAAAATTTTAAAATTAAAATTCCTTTTAAAAGTTTCAAAGTGGTATGGGAAACATTGATTCAAAAATCTATTTTAAACAGATTCTTGATAAATATTGATACTTTTAAATGTTTTCAAGAAAAAGGGGGATATTTCTCTCAAATAGAATTGATGATTATTTTCATATATGTCAATATAATTAATTATTCTCTATTGAGTTTGATCTATTATAATACAATCATCTATATTTTATTTAATGTGTTATGTTTGACTGTGGATGTGCTATTTTTATACCATTTGTGGTTTGTGGTTAAAATATTGACATTTCATATGCTAGTTTTAATATTAATGTTCAAATTATGTTTCATCCTTTTCATATGGGGAATGCATTGGACATAATAATTGACGGGTGGAGCCCCCTATAGCTCCTCGATGCATCGGTAGGTCTCATGAGACAAACTAGTGTCTTGGAACAAGGCCTTGACAAAATATTATTTGTAGTCTTGGCACAAGGCCTTGACTATGTGGTTATGATAGTCTAGAATTATGAATTCCACTATTATGAAAGTGGTTATTGATATTTCATGTGATTATTCGACTAGTAGAATATCCCTCTGAATATGTAAATGGAATTATTTCATTTTATCTTTTCCATATTATGCTGAATTTCAAGTTTAAAAGGCTTTTGTTTTAGTTATACATGACCTTAAATGTATATGATTATTTATGAAAGTTTTTGCTGTATTTTTATCCTTAATGAGCATCTGAGCTCACCCCTTTCTATGTTTTATTTTTACAAGGATGTGAAGAAGTATTTTATGAATGACCAGTGAGGATAGTATGAGGATATGAGTGTGGTCTATAGAAACAAGATGTTTTGCAGTTTTTCTCTTTATGATGTAATGTGAACATTCAGAATGTAATTAGTGATTCCGAGGATACTAAACTAATCGGTCTTTTGAGACTTGATCTTTTTTTATCATGCTAATGATACGTAATAATTCACCGACTCTGGGTAACTATGGTCGGGGCGTTACATGATATCGAATGAATTAATGTCTACCAATATGAGTTACGTGGTGATTATATTTATCCCTGATTTTTTGAGTTTTTTGCGGGTGTGCTCTATATACACCATGAGGTTCCTCCACTAGATACCAAAATAATATAATTATTATCTTTCAATTATTAAATTTATCTATTGATATGTATATGTGCATTATCCTCTGGGACTATAAATGGTATAGGCATAGTGAGAGGAATTGAACCACTAGGGATTATTAGGATGAGTGTGTACATTAAATAACATAAATTTGTCTATATTAATTTCTTGGTTCTATGGGAATGTGGTGGGATTAGATATGTTATTATAGTGGTGATGACCACCTAGATTGAGGCGATGTTATTATTCAGGTTGGTAAAGGCATCAATTTAATTTAAATGGGTGATGTTGATCACCATTTGGGGTGACATGTTCATCATATTGCGGTATGAAGATATTCAGGTTAGGTGAATGGACCTTGTGACATTTAATAGTGTTGACGGTCAGGTTGAGTAACATAGACATAGGGGATTGAGGTACCAGGATAATGCATCTTATGTACAATGATTGGGTGATTCACACTCATACTGATTGTTCAAAAAATATTTGGAGTCTTTTTCATGAATATATTACTCAGATGATGAATAGGTGTTGAACAATAATGTTGGTAGATGCTAATATTAATATTTACTGAGGATGTTAATGACCATTAGCAATGTTTGAGGTTCTTTATTTAGAAATCCATAAGGATGGTGAGGATCCATCATTTGATGGTGATGAGACTATCAGTTGGGGTATGAGTTTTGCCATATTATTTCAGGCCCCCAGTATAGGATATTGGGAGGACATATATTTTTGTTCCTCAGTATGCTAGATGTTGGTATTACAGTGATTATTTTTTGTGGAAAAATATTTTTATTCCTCGGGATGTCAAAATTTGATTCGATGGTGTTTTATCTAAGATGTGGAACAAGGGATCATATACTTGTTGGGAGTTCCTTTTGTACTCCAGTGATATAAATCATGGAATGATCAGTTGGGTGGTAATTTAGACATGCTACAGTAGGTATCACTTGGGATACATTTTCATCAGGTGATGTATTGGGAATTATGCTAAGGATCCCCACCACTGCAATTATACATATTTAGACATGTGATGTATAAAATATGTACAATTAATAGCATGTGTTATACCGAAAATGGATGAAGAAGGTGATCATTTCCTTGTGTCTACTACGAACAAGGGAAGTAGTTTATTTATTAATTATTCTTGATATAACTTTAAATTTATATTTTGAATTCCATATTATTCATAGATATAAAATACACACATGTTGGTGTTGGCCTACTAAGATTTGTTCTCACACCTACATTGACAATTTGGGAAACATGTAGTTTTTTGGATTCAGTGATTAGGTAATGGTTTGGGATTATGATTTGGACCTTTGTGATTGTTTTTTGTTGTTTATCATGGTATGGGTTGAAAGGGGCCTTGGAGGTTACAACATCAAATGGAGTTTACAACTGTTATTTTAATTTTGTTTCTTCAGGATTATATATACATTTTGATATGGTATGATATGGATGTCCCATCAATTATATATTATCTTGTATTACCTATTTTGATATGTATTGTGAAATACAATGGGTGTGTAATTCCAAAAATGGTATTTTGATTTGGGGGTGTCTGTTATTTATGATTCTGTCAGTTTATGCTTCCATTATTTCTTATTATTTCATCCATTAAAAAATGGTATTTCTACCACATAATTTTATATACATATAAAAGTATTATTAAAATCACTATTTGAGGCTAAATTATCCCTATTATTTACTCTTTACACCCTCTATGATTGTTGGCATCTATTGGCATGCAGGGAGGTGTTCCAAATTCATAATGTAAATCCAGCTCGATGCATAGTTTTTAAGTTGATCCTCGATTGGGAAGATACACCATACACCATATAAACAAAAAGTTTGGAACCTATTTAATTCCAAAAATAACTTTTACAATTCCATCCAAACGATAATCCATGACTCAACATTCTATTACTTACTATTTTGGGTATCCTTTGTAGCCTATGTTTGAAAAAAATAATTTAGTGTATGGATGGAACACTAAATACCAATTAGGATCTCAATATATAAGATGAAAAATTAATCAATAATTTTTTTTAATTAATAGGGAACACATAATAAATTTTATGCAGTCAAGTAACGCATTCTATATGTAATGATATATTCATAAAATGTGAATCCTATAAGGTGCCTAAAATGATGCATTATCCATGTTTCCTTTCCATATTAGGCCAAGTAGAAAATAATTTTCCTTAATAATAAAAATAATAACATCACATAGAATGTATGTCATGAAAAAGTAGAATGAAAGAAACCATAATAAGAAATTTATATATATAAACATCTTCATTTTAGGTAATTTTGATTTTTCTATACATGGTTTATCTACTCCTAGGCACAACACATTACCCAATTCATGGGTTTTTTATAATATCCTAAAATTTTTCTCAAAATTGTAAGGCAAGAATAGAATACCACTAATTCCACTTTGTAACATATTGAACAGAGACCCACTAAAAAGGTCTCTAAGCTGGTGGGTCACATGGCCTCAAGCATGCATCCCTATATTTCAAAGGCTGCTGACAAGTAGTGAGGGTCAATGATGGTACACTGGGGAGACTATACCCTCACGATAAGAGTAATGCAACCGTATCATAATTAAAGATGTAACAAAAAGTGTAATATAACTCCTAGAAAAAGGATACATCCAAATGAGAATAATAATAATCAAACCCAAAATAAGTGTTATATAAAATTTTATAAACATGTCATTAATCGATACTGAAAGTCTGACAATACATGGAAGTTAACATCTAAATCCGTTCATGAATTAAAAGTAAAAAAGATCCTTAAATAACTATCTCTATATATCATCATGAGCCTATCTTGATCCTGTTATAACCTTCCCAAAAAAATAATCAAGAAATGATTGTAATGAGGGAACTTTCCCTAATGCATATATGAATCCGTGCTGTTTTTTTGGGAACCCACCGGCGAACATGCACAGGGTGCGAGATAAAAAATAATAGGCCACAACTAATGGTGTATATAAAACATACATTATGTTAAATAAAGATAAATTAGTTTGAAACATATGTAAGTAATATAGTAGAATAATAAATCAAGTTTAATACATTAAATTCTACCAACAATAATCAAACACCCATACTAGGGAAATCTTTAAATCCTGATAAAAAGTACACTTCATCTTATTTCAATTAATCTAATGTCAAAACCCAAGATATGAATCCAAGGTATTAAGACCAACGAATCCTTATCATTTTTTACCTGCATGGTCTTCACCCAATTTATAAACAACAAATTTATTCCCTCGAGTCCTCGGGAAATCTCTATAGAAACATGGTAATGACTTGGGCAAATCACAAGGAGCGTGTTCCTAGAGAATGTATGATGAGGTCTATGAAATCCACACCTAAGAATTAAAAATTTCACTAGAATCTAAATAAATCTAGATCGATGGAGTATAAATTTCTATGGTATCCAGTGTGGGTCCCCACAGTCTATATCCAATGAGTATAAATATCCTTGGTTTCCTAAAGACCATTTTCTATGTAGTCAAGTGTCAAACCCGATCCTTCCAAATAAAAGGAGTATAATTTTCCTTGGTATCCACATAATTTTTCACCTCAATAATAATTTAATAATAAATTTTATAATCATACATAATCAATGAGTTAATCCAACTAATTCCATAAATCCCAGTTAAAAAAATTAAAAATTTCAATATAATGTAATCGAATGGAAAGGGGGCATGAAAACCCTCCAAATATAAAAAAATAATTCATCAATGATCCCACTAAAATGGAGGTCTTATAAGAACTAAAAAGGAGTTATACAATTGTGAAGGAATATAAAGAAAAACCTCATAGGGATTATTGGTTGAGGTTGACAACCTTCAGTTTTCACATGGTACTAAGTCAGTAACTTAACAAGATTCCAACAATTATATCAAGTAATTCATTTAATTTTAGGTGATATTATGAAAATTATGATGGAAAAAACAACGAAAACATGGTGTAAAACAACTATGCGGTGTGGAAATACATAAATGGAATCTACCATATACTCATGGGTGAACACTCATCCTATATCAAACATTGATTATATATAGATCATTATGAAATGTATGAAAGAATAAAAATTCATAAAATAGGGTATATTAACATGAAAAAATAATATTTTGTACACTAAAAAACTGATAAAATGTTAATGTGGAATATATTCAATTAGATGCTGGATCATAAAAATAGATCAAAGAATACCTTGAAGGATTAAAGAGCTCAATAAGTGATGGTGTTTTCCACTAGGAATAAAATTAATAAAAGGAAATAGGATATAAGGACTTTCATGGGAAAATGGCCATTTTACTCAAAAACACTTGGTCAAACATTTTGGAAAGATGATTCTTGAATCCATTCACTAATAATGAAATCATTTATTCCTCAACACCCATCTCGCATGTTTTATGCACCTGGGTTGTTAAACCATCCACAAACCATGCATTTGTCCTTTGCAAAAAGCATCATAGCCTCTGCATGGGCATCTGTACCTAGTTTCATAGTTTCGTCAAACTGTGTTTTACATTACTTCTCTCTGAAACACCCTTCATGGTGAGTAGTAATCATGTGTCCTTGGTGGCATGGCTTCTAATAACCATGTGATTGGGATTTCTTCCCCAAAAACTAGGCCACCAGGCTTTGAAAATTCCCAGACACACCTAAAACTCATGTGACCTATTTATGAATTCACAGTAGGTAAAAATAATAAAATTAAACTAGAATTAATGAGACTATTACCTCACTGAAAATATAGAGGTCTTATATAATAAATAATAAAATCTCTTGGCTAAATATGTATTTTTCTATCATTTTTACCATGCTTGTGAAAAACATTTTCCATATTAGAAAATGACATAGGGATCACAAATTCATGAAATGTGTGATAAAATAATTCCAATATCATAGTAATCACTTAATTATTAATTCCTCATAGGCATTTGTTATGGTAAAACAATAATAGAAAATAATATTTTTAATATTGTTGACATCCACCATAAAAATAATAATTTCCATCATCAAATAAATCATGAAACAAATTTGACATATTAGTGATGTTTTATCTTATATTAGTCTACAAAACATAAAATGGAGGATAAAATTATATGATATATTCGTGATCTATTTTTCTTATAGTCCAAAATACATCATTTATCATGTTACTATTTTTAGCACCCTCATCCATTTGTTATGACATTTTTTTATAATGGTATTGTTTCAATGTAATGAAAATATCATTTTTTATAAGGGTTTTTATTTCACTTTCCATTTTCAATGATGTTCGGATATCATTATACTAACTGAAATCAGTGATCCCACATTCTGTAATGTTTGAATCTCTATTCCAAATCCAACAAAAAAATTAGAATAGAATTGATTAAATATTAAGTGTTTATAAATTTCATTTCCCTTTAACTGTATTTTAAATTTACATTTGGGGAATATAAATATAATTTTCTTATCAAAGGATTAATTAGAAATTGAAAAATCAAAATACTCTTCTGATCCCTAATCATACTGAGGTTTTTTCCATGGAAATGTGATCCATATTTTATCCATATATCAGAAAGTGAATACAATTCTATAAAGAAAATTAAAACATTTAATAAATGATATTTTTTTAAAAAGTATCTAATTTACATGAAATAAATATTACAAAAAATTACTACTTTATTATTTTTAGAGGACTAATAATCAGTGGTGAGGTCTTGATGGATTAGTGGCTCAGCGTTGAGGGTTCAGGGGATCACCCGTATCAGATTCATGTTATTCATGAAAAAACACCAGAAATAATCCATATATATATATATAGGGAATATTTGAAGAAATATATAATTCAACACTATCCATTAAAAAAATTAAGAAGCGCTGCATAAGGACATATAGTCACATCATAAATTATTTATCTCACACAGCAGTCAGAAAACATGGCCATTGATGAATGTGATTCACTGTGAACATCACAAGAGAATGGGAGGGTTTTTGAAAGGTTCTACTAGTCAAATGGGGGTAAAATTTCAAACAAGTGTCTACGTGGATTATTAGAATGGTGGTGATGAGATAAGGGAGTGGTGGAGAGGGATCAGGGAGGGTATTTGAGGGCTCATTATGTGGTGTGGGGAGGGAAAATTATGGATTGAGGAAGGGAGTCTAGGGCTCAGGGGGGCTCGGTGTCTCAGGTAGGTAATTCTAGGGGTTAAGGAGTGGTGAGTGGAGTGGAGTCTATGTCAAAGGGAGGGAAGTTGAGGGCACAAGGAGTAGTGAGGGGATGGTTATAGATAGCTAATTGAGGGGAGTTTATGGATATTGGAGTGGGGGGGGGGGGTTCTGACCACTCAGATAGGGGAGTAGATGGCTTGCGGAGTGGTGAGGGGAGGGAATTGATGGCTTTGGGAGGGCTTTGTGAAGGCTCAGGGAGAGGCAGGGGAATAATGGGTTGAAGAAAGAGTCTTCGATGGAAAGGGGAAAACGGTAGAATTGGTGAGGGGTATAGGGTTGGGAAGGAGGGGCTGAGTTGATAGAGGGATGAATTCATGGGAGGGGGGAAATTACGTTTTTTATTTTCAAAAAACAATAAGTAGTAATTTCTAGAAATCCAGGAATAAAATATTAAAATTTTTTAGCAGTGGATTCATAAATATTAGATCATAAACTTCAAAAAAATATTTTTTCAGGTAATTTATTAATGATTAAAAATATAAAGGTTACATTTCATGGAATCTCACCAAACAAACATAATGGGGACTCCAAATATGAACCATTCACCTCATGTATACCAAGGACATAGTGAATGACACTACATGTGGTATACATCATGGGTCATCAAGTGAACAAAACATGTTTTATTCCTTATGATAACATTCTATATCTCAATAAAATAATTTTACTCATGCCAACCTGAATATTTAATCAATGAATATAATATTTTGTAAGTTTCATAGGTTAGGTTTAACTAAATATTACGCTTTCAGAGGTCCATTATAATTTTAATTATATATATATAATTATACATATGCATCCAATATGAACAAATGATAATTAGAGGTTTCCTTTTATGTATATAATGATATATTTTATATTCTTAAAAAACCTTAAGAATACTTTAAAAACCAATATATAAGAACCTATCTAACATATCACATAAGACAGATATCATGGTAAACATATGTTTTCTAACCAATCAAGGGTATCATTAAACTAAATATATCTCTATAGATTTTGTAAAACATTTCTATGTAATTAACTAATAAATACCTCTCACTAATATATTTAATGAGTAACATTTATGAATCATGTTAGTTAGAAAAATGGTTAGACTTAGGAATCATATTCCTAATGTTCGACTCCTTGAACATAGTATCCATACTCCATGACTATAACACATCAAATGTAATGATGTTAATTATTTTTTTGTCTACTTATAACCTTTTATATATTCATCATCATCATTATTAGAACCATTTCCATCAAAAGAATTACATAAAAGTGATACTCACTATGTACTTTGACAAACATAATCCTTTATTTGAAAAAATTAAAATTATATTTGTTCAATGATACTCCTATGATATACTTATAAAATAAATTCTATCAATAATAACATCAATAGAAATAAAAACAAACAACAGTTATTTATTTGAAGGGAATTTTTAAAAAACTCCCTATAAATTTAATATCAACTATTATATTCTCTATGTATAGATCATTTTATTGAAAAAACCAATATTTAAAATATTCCTCTATATGATTGTGAGATCTTATCCCCCATATTTTACCAAAACATATCAAACAATCACTTTTATCCTGGATAATTATTTTTAGCTTTTCTCCATTTTAAAACATATTTTATACCCGAGTGAATCTCAAGAAATGTGTATTAAATACATCACCTAAAATTGTTAATAAAAACTCCTTATTAGTAGACGAATTATATTATCATATAACGTTACTAAGATGAAAATATAAATCCATTAATTAAATTTATCTTGTCATGAAATATGTATTTTCATTCAATTCCATGATTCAGAAACCTCTTGGTTCCCTATTTCAATACAAACTACAGGATCCAACAATTTATTCCTCGATCATGAAAACTTTTATACTTAAAAAAATTAAATATATATATTTTGTATCATATTCCCTTCCAAACTAGATATTTTTTTTCAATAACATTCATATATTATATGGAGACTCCATAGAGTTTTTTTAAGTCCTTCAAGTATTCCAAAAAATTATCTCATTTTAAAATAATATCCTTCATTTATGACAGTACTTCTTAGGTTTCAATGACCTTCAGTAGGTTATTTAATGAAACCGTTTCAGAAATTTCCAAGTAAATTTAGTTGTAAAGTGTTAAATTATACCCAATCGCACTATCAACACAAAATTATAACCTAAATACCTTATTAATAGTTCATCAATCCATTACACTTTTATAAAATAGAATAAATTTTTTAAACTCGTTCATATTGTAGGAACACTTTCGTTGGTGAAATTAGAATGATTTACATAGTTAGAAAAGGCCTTAATGTAACCTTAAGTTAGTCATTATATACATATCAATGGTATTTGGAATCACATTTTTAACAACTTAAACAGTAGGTTACTCGGGAAAGAGTTTCTATAATACATCCAATATACAATTCGTAAGAAAAATTTTAAGTTTATATTACTCCTTAAAATTTATTATTATAACATTCTCCATTCAGATATTGATATAAAATTACAGGTTTGTTGCGGATGATGTTTATAATAAAATATTTTATCAAATGAGTATTGTGTTTTTAAATAATTTAATACGTAATTATATTAAATATACCCCCACATAAAATAACCCCTTTTATATTACCTCATATAAATTAGTGTGATATGATCCATATTTCAATAAAAATGATTCCTCTGTATTATTTTCCTCTCTAAATAGTAATTTAGGTAGTTTATCAACCTAATAATATAATATATTACACTAAAATATTTTACTAGATATTTCTCTTCCCATACAATTTTATAGAAAAAATAAATTATATTAATCTGGTTACATAATCCAATTATGGTGAAAAAAATATGTTTGACCAAAATAAAACTATATTAATGATACTTATTCTAAATAGGATCACCAATTAATTTTTTTACTTAGTTGATTTAATACCTGGGCATCCATCTGTTGCATCATTGATCTGGATGGATGATCAAGGTCTTAACAAGATCCTATTTAAAAGAAATCTAATAGTTGGTTTTTAAAGGTAATTTTAATCTCAATATCTTATCTCATTTATTTTCTTTACAAGTATGCGTTCTATTTATTACTTATAACTAAATTTTAGGAAGAAGATGGAGGAATGCTGAGGTGATATGAGCGAAATCCCTAATGTGGGTGAGGTGAAGATTCCAGGAAGGCAGCCTGATTGGGGCTTATCGGTTGATGATGGAATTGGGCACATGGATATGATTTCTCTATGTGCAATGAAAAACCGGGTGCTGCTCGAGAAATCAATGGATGTAAGAAGAGCTTTGTGGAATCTATTAATAACATAGGATCCACATTTTTCCTTGATTGTGAAGCTACATCTTCGGGAAGGATCATAAGGAAAGGGTGCACTGTGCATTTTTCTGCGAATCAAAATGTGATCGAGGAGAGAACTAAACTTTGCTAATTCTCAATCATTGCATGAGTGGTGGTTCTTAATGGGGTGAAGCCATGGAAATTCAGTGACCTCACTGCAAGGATTGGGGAAATTTGGGGGTTTTTAGATTGGAAAATGACAACAATGGGTCTTGGATTTTATCACATTATATTCCTGTCGGATGAAATCAAAAGACGAGCATGGATCTTTGGCTCGGTCCCTATGCGGCCTGGATTTCTTTGCATCCATGAATGGGATCAAAACTTTGATCCCAATGCTATCAAAAATACCTTTTCACAGGTCTAGATTCAGGTATGTAATCTAAACTGGTTTTATTGGCATCCGCAAATTCTTTGGGACATCGCCTCATCGGTTGGAAATACGATTATGCTTGATCGGCAGACAGAGAAACCTTCTTTTGGTCATTAAGCTCGAATCCTTGTTGAAGTGTACATGGATGCAATTTTGATTGAAGAGGTTGTGTTCACCACTCAGGATGATATAATCACTTTAAGCATTCTATATGAAAGGAAACTGAAGTTCTGTCTCAACTGTCAGTTTTTTGGGCATATGATATCAGAATGTAACAGGAATAAAACATGTAATTTCTGTAAAATTTGAGGACATGATGAGGAATTTTGTAGGAAAAGGAAGAGTAAAGTCAAGGCTACCACTATTTCTGGTCTCATGGAATCTAGGGAAGAACTCCATGCTGAGCATGAGCTGGTTGCAGGATCTGGTGAGGCCGTTACATCACTGACTGATCAAGTGGGAAAAGTTTTGCAGCATAGCTAGATGACCACATTGGCTTCTGTTAATGCCTCTATGCCAGAGGCTGCAGTGTTGGAGTAAGTCTCTTCTTCCCCTCTTCAGGATACCGATAATGTTTCTACCTCAGTCACCCCTCCTGAACTTGTTGTTATTTTCAGTGCTATGGAGGAGGTAGTGCTTCCTGATAAAGATGGTGATACCGATGATATCACCCCATCTGACCCTCCTGCACTTGTTGTTATTTCTAAAGATACGGAGAAGGTAGTTCTTACTGAGAAAAATGGCAATACGGATGATATCAGCCCCTCTAACCCCCCCTGGGGAATTTTTTTAGGTTCAAAAAACCAATATGGCCAAAAAGATTTTTCCTGCTAGTCTGTTTTCTGCTCCTGTTGATTCAGGTAACCGATTCTCTCCTCTAGATACTGAGGAGGGCATTAGTGATGATGAAGATCCTAATTCTGTTGATGAGGAACCAGGTTCTCTTTCAGATTCTAAGACTAATATCCCTGATAAGGACTTTCCTCAAAAATATGATGGGCCTAACACTTGGCTCTAATCACAAAAATGAAGATACACATTTTGAATTGTTAAGGGTTCATGAATTCTCCCACGGTCAGATCTCTTAGGCATTTTATCATGAAAAATATACCTTTTCTAATTGGAATTGTTGAACCAAGAATGAAATTCAAAAAATAGAGATCCTTTAAGAGGGTTTTGATGGGGTACTCCATTGTTGCAAACAATATTTTTGAGTTGAGCATTGAATCTCTGTGGTTTTTAAAGCATGACATCGTTAATGTTAGCTCTGTATTAGTTTACTTACAGTGGGATACTGTCACTTGTTGTCTTGGTAATGAATCTCTTGTAGTGAATTTGGTTTATTCATCCAAATTCTACATAAAAGTAGGGAACTATGGAGAAATCTTGGTAATATCTCTGAAAGTATGGCCACCAACTGGGTTATCCTTGGTGGCTTCAAAACTGTCATGAGGCCTGAGGAGAAAATAGGATAAAATTTTGGTCGTATTGCAGCCTCTAACATATTATGTTGTACTGATAGGTGTGGCATCATGATGTGTCCATTTCTAGAGCTGATTTCACCTAGAGCAGACACACTATTCATGGGAAGCAAGAAAGTAAGTTGGACAGAAGTTTCATGCATGTGGATGGGAGGAATATGATGATTTATGTTTCTGGGAGAACCCTCCTGAGGCTACACTATGATCATAATCCCATTCTCATGGATGATTTCTTCAACAAATAAAGTTCAACTGCTATTCCTTTTAAATTTTTCAATGCTTGGGTGGTGATACCGGGATGCAGAGAAATTATTCTCAATACATGAGATGATGCCTTCCTGGGTATCCCTTCTCATGTCATTTGTTGTAAGCTAAAGGCTGTTAAGGAAAGGTTGAAGCAATAGAGTAAGGATTATTTTTCCTTGTTGGATAATGAATTTAAAGAGGCTGAAGATGCTCTATTAATTTTCCAACAAAATAATCTGCACCAGGATATACCGTCCCGGGAAGAAATTCAAGCTGCTGAAAATCTGGACAGGCTTTTGACCCTCAAAGGAAACCTGGTTCAGAATCAATTCAATCATAGATGGTTGAAGGAAGGGGACATGAATTCAAAGATGTTTCATTGAATGAATAGGAAAAAATGAGCCAGGAAAGGCCTAAATTAAGTCACCATTGATGGAAACCCATTCTGTTCTGAGAATGAGATTTCAAATGCTGTGACAGTCTATTTTGAGAAATTATATTCAGATACTGGAAATGACAACTCTGATAAGATTATCAGGTGCTTTGATCTTTCTATTGGATAAGAGAAAAACAAGAATTTTTTTTCATATCCCTAGTGTAAAATAAATACATGATGCTTTATTTTCACTAAACATTGACAGTATGGCAGACCTTGATGGATTTACCAATAAATTTGTCATGTGTTATTGAGATATAATTAGTGTGGATGTTGTTATTCCCGTGAGTGAACTTTTTAGGTCATCGTATTTTCCCTTTGGAATGAATTCTAACATTGTGGCATTAATTCCTAAGAAGGGGAATTCTCTTAACATAAGGGATTTCCGACCTGTTGCTATTGAAAATACAATGCAAAAATTAATTAGAAAGATCATGGCTAAAAGGCATGGTGAGATTGTTGAGGACCTCATCTCGTGTAATCAGTTTGGATTTGTTCTAGGGGGGAATATACAAAGCAATCTTTACACTGCCTCTAAATGTGTTAATGTTATGAAGAGAAAAGTAAATGATGGAATCATGGTAGTGAATATTGACATATCTAAGGCCTTTGACACCATTAGATGGAGTTTTCTATTTTCTATTCTCAAAATGCATGGTTTATCCCAGAAATTCATTGGGGCGATTAATTCCATTCTAGAGAGTTCTAGGATTTCAATTATGGTGAATAGGTCACCTAGGGGTTTCTTCCAAAGCTCTAGAGGAGTAAGACAAGGTGACCCTCTTTCTGGTATACTGTTTTCCATTGCTGATGTTTATTTATGTTGGTGTCTCACTGATTTGGCTAATAAGGGATGGTATCAGAGGATACGAGTGGGGAGAGAGTTATGTGACCCGTCCCACTTATTCTATGCTGATGACATCTTGATTTTTGGGAGAGAAGATAATGGTACCATATCTTGTATTAAGGGAATCTTTTCACACTATGAAGTTGTCACGGGCCAGGTCATTAGTGGGGGAAATCATCTGTCATCTTTCGTGGAGGAATTTCAACATCTAGGAAGATAAGAATTGCTAGTAAGACTGGGGTGAAAAGAGGATATTTGACTTTTAATTACCTTGGGTTACCTCTTTTTTGGGGAAGGATAAAGAGATGTTACCTGGATAGTATTGCATTGAGGATTACTAGTCAGCTTGAATGATGGATGGGGAAGATTCTATCCCAGGCTTGGACAGTATGTCTGGTCAATTCAGTGATAACGTCAATGTCTATGTAATATTTTTCTTTATATAGATGGCCCAGGGCTCTTATAAAGGATCTAAATGGTAATATCTGAAACTTTATATGTACTGGATCAATTTATGAAAGGAAACTTGTTACTGTAGCGTGGATGGAATGCATCAAACCAATAAGTATGGGTGGTTTGGGAATCAAAGGTATCATAATCTTCAATGATACTCTGATTACAAAATTCATATGGAAAGCTCCTCTCCCTAGCAGATAACTCTCTGGATTTTCTTGTCAGTAGATTTGTGGAGAAACTTCATGTAGGGTACCCCATTTATATCAGCTCACCTATATGGCCTGTTCTCAAAAAGGATTATACTGATCTAATGGCTTTCTCGAAAGGGATGGTTTGAAAATAGTCAAATATGAACTGTTGGACTACACCTTGGATTTCTCGGCCTATTGCTGATGATTCTTTTATTCCATTTTCAATTAACAACATAACCATTTCTGCCTTTAATGAGAATCCGGATCTCAATGGAATGCTACCCAGTAGTGTTTAGCTTGAAATTTCAAGGTACCATTTCAATGATTGTGATATTTTGGTTTGGATGCCCAACCTTCATGGTCGTTTCATCACAATGGAGTGCTATAGAATCCTTTGTGGTTCTTCTTTGATCCCTCCACACTGGGTCACTGCTTTTTTAAAGGACTTCATTCCTCCTACACAATCTATTTGAATCTGGAAAATATGGAGGCGGAGGCTTCCATTGTAGGTCCATTTGCAGTGTATTGGGAAAAATCTTGCCTCGGCATGCCTGCTATGTTTAGAGGTGGATGAGTCTCTTTCACATGTTTTTGTTTCTTGTAAATTTTTATGCATGTTTTAGACATATGTACAGCAGTTTTTCTACAACTCTCTCAATTGCAACTCTTTTGATGGACTTTTTCAGTCCATATGCGGGACTGAGTGCAGTTAGTAGGTTTGGTATCTGCTGCTTTCTGCTTCTTCCGGTGTCATTTCTTTCATCTAGAAGGTGCGCAATGAGCTTATATTCAATAATGTTGATCCATCATTTCATTTTGGGGTGTTATTATTGCACCGGGCAATTCTGAATGCTTCTAAAGTGCAGACTGGTTCCATAAAAAAATGATATCTCTACTTTGATTTTGCTGAGATCACTTTGTGTCAATGGCAGGATGAAAAAGCCAATGATGATGAAGTATTTAATATGGATACCACCCATCTCTCACTGGCTGAAGGTTAATGTTGATGAAGAAGCTTCTGGAGCACTGAGACCTTTTGGATGTGGTGGAGTTCTTCGTACGTACCGTGGCTTTGTGGAATGATGCTTTTTTCCTTATATTGAAAATGGTTATTCCATTGAAGCGGAGGTGTGGGCAGTGATTAAAGCAGTCATGTATGATGTGTGATATGATTGGAATGAGTTATGGATTGAATCAGACTCGTCTATTGCAGTCCATATTATCAATGATCTATCACGTAATGTTCCATGGTAGATGTTTTTGGACTGGGGTGAATGTCTTCGGCTTATGGAATAGCTATCTCTGGAAGTCACTCATGTTTATCGGGAGGCTAACCAAGTTTCGGATTCCCTCTCAAAGAGATCCATGTTAGAGGTCAATTCGAGTTTTTCTTTTTGTTTTGCCTGAGTATTGTAATTTCTTTTCCCAAGTTGATCGTGATGGGTTGTTTTATACTCGCCATTGTAAATCTTCACCATGACCTTCTTTCATGTAATTTACATTTTTTTATTATATTTTGATGGGATTAGGTGCGCCTGACTCCTTATTTTATGAGTATATCTGAATTTTATTCCATCCACCAAATCAATAATCTCAAACTATAAAGGCATGCCACACTTTACATAACCCATAGATTGTGTTACTAACCTAAATTAAAATCCAAATATATCCACACATAACATAATGCATCCCATGTATAAGCTAAAATTAATCATTTCATTTTAATACATAGAATCATTTTAAATCAATAATCCTCACATGAGTATGATTAGAGATACATATAGCAAACCACCAACATTTCAAGCTAAATCTTAAATCTCTAGAACAATCAGTAGTTCATCCCCATTTCCCATTACAGAGTCATATGTTACTAAAGCCAATCAAGGATTCTTTACTCAATAGAGATATCAATCCCATCATATTTCCAAAACCTAATGTTTACAAATTATAGAATTTTTTTTAAATCCAATATCATGTCATAGTATATGGGAAATTCTAGGTAGAATAATACTAAATCCATTATCATACATATATGTTAACTCCATTGAGGCATGTATTTGAATAAATAAAAGAATATTTCAATATTAACCTAAAACATAAATATATTGAAATTATATATTATTTACATCCATGAATAAAAAAGGGAAATAATATATGAATAAATTTTTTTATTTTTCAAAACATGATAAAAATTATTTATGAACAACTCAAAAATAAAGTAACTATAAATTTTTTTAATTTGGTCATATATTGTTGAAATTCCATAATTAAATAAATGAAAATATAGTATATTTATTTATCGAATATAATTTCTTTCATATTATTCATTGTTATGTAAAATTTATATAAATATATCACATTGGATAAAAAATAAAAACTTTATATTACAATTATAATATTTAAAATTTTACGTAATCCAAATATAAACTATTTTCTCATAAAATGAATTTTATTTAAAAATTTATAAGTATAAATTTATAAAAAAATCAAAACATTAAATATAAATCCTTTTTATATTTTAAATTATTTTTAAATTATAATCATTTTAGGAATTTCCTTTAATTTTCATACAAACAAATTATATTTAAATTATAAGTTATTACACATAAATGGATAATGGTGGTACAATATTAAAAAGTAATATTTATGGATATTAATTTACTATGTTATTCATAAAAAAATAATAAAAAAATAAAAGAAAATTATAATTTATTTATTAGTGGAAATGATATAAATTAATTAGTATCCAATACTAAATTTTTTCCATTATTTTTAATAATTTATAAGACATTAAATTAAAATTAAAATTTTAATTCAACAAAAAAATTTATTTATCTTCAACTCATATTTAGTGATATAAGTCACATTGCTCTTAGGTGTTATCAATTGTAAAATAAATTATAATGTGACATCGATATGAAAAAATATAGGAGGGTGGCCTATATAGGATTAAATCATGTGCATCAACAGTTGTAGCCTACAAGAACCTTCTCTGATATATCAAATTAGCATGTGTGAACATACATAGGAGAAAACGAGAATTCCAGGAATATGCGACTTATGATAATCTACAGCATGATGTTATAAATTCTCACAAGTAACATGTGTATGTTTAGAGCCATGTTCCTAGACCAACATAGGTGTGTCTGGTTGTTATTGTTTATAGTACATATTATGTAATAATAATTGAGAATTTCAGGAACCAATAAGGTATTAACTCATGCATCATGGTAATTATATAATAATAAAACAAACAATTCAATGACACAGTCCATGTGAGATTAAACCCATCACAGAATGGATCATGTACCATTAAATTGATGCATCATCAGTCTTAGGTCATGATAGATGCTATGTAAGAGTAATATTTAATGGTCAAGACTACATAATATAAAATACAATGCTACAGATTAAATCAGATTAAACTCATAGTGATTATGTTAACTTTTATATAATATATGTGATTTGATGCTCTGCTTCTTCATTTTTCAATATTATTTAATTAATCATTAATCAGGGTAAGGATATACAACTATTAAAAAAGCAGTATTAAACCAAACCTGTTAATCATATTGAATGAAATAAGAAATATTGAAAATAAGTTCTATCATGTATGAATAAAAAATTATGTTCAAACTAAATATAGAACAATATTTACCTTATCACTATAAATTTCCATTATTCCATTATTTCTAACCAATTATTCTAGATTATTTTCTATTTAAGAGAAATAAAAACATTCCTCCATTTATGGTGTCGGAATGGGATAAAATGAATCTCTTATGATACAGGTGGGAATCTCATTCACTCCATGACATAGTAGTGCCTCATATATTAATGGAAAATAAAGATAAGAGTATTAGGGTGGGGAGAATCATCTCGTTGATTGATTGAGAATCTTCGAGACCTTCCAATAGAGTAATGAATTTACTCATGTGTTATGACACATGAGTAAATGGCTTCGGTTTTTCATGCATTCATTTCTTGAATGCATCAATCCTCTAATATTTTATATCATATGAAACATTGACTAATGATATCTATTATAGGATTATATTAACATTAACTCCGTACTTTTCTCCCACCAGTCCTACGAAGTGGATTCTTATCACATAATTGGGCTTATGACATCCCTATGACAAGGTATATGATATAACTAGGTTTTCATACATGTCATTCCAAAATAAAATACTAAAGTCATACAATGTGATATGGCCTATATATATATCACATGTATATGTGTTTATGGAATATATATATATATATATATAATTGGGAATTACCCTGGTGGTGGACTATTGATAAGGTGTTGTCCCCTAATATTCTTTAATGATTTCAACACTACCCATTATTATTTGTTCATGTTTCCCCTATCTATGAAGTTAGCATTATTTGATGTGTTTTATTTAATTAGAAATGATTCATTGATAATGGAAGGTTACCCCCATGATCAATACATACCTTTTCAATGAATTATTCCTCAATTATTATTTCTGGGAGGTGATGTGGATTGTAAAGATAGGTAATATGGATTCTTCGGTGGCTTGTTAAGGACGTTTCCGCAGTATCTGGGTTGTGGAGATCTGTACATTCTTCTTTCTCAAGTAATCTATTTTTATGGAATACCCTGATTTTATAATCTCTACTAACCTCTATGTTTTTTGAGATAAGTATAATTCCACTTGATTCTTTATAGATTCCATGGAATTGTAGTCTCCACTTTTTATGCCCACATACATGGGTATTTTTTACATGTGTCATGTATTAGAAAAATTCAAAATGTTCAACTGTGGACTTATTTGACGTGGTGTTAGTGGAGCGGGAGATAAATTTAATATAGAGGGGATAAGCATATGTTTTTTTCATGATTATATATTTTAATTTTGGAATCTTCATTTCCTTCTATTTTTCTTAGGTTGGTTCTAATCCTGTATTTTTAGGTCTTTTGACCCTTTATTTTATGACATTTCACTTAATGTATTTTGTTTAGGAATCGTAACTATCACATTAATTCTATAAATATTTATTTTAGTGTGTTAATTTTTTATTTCTATATCATATGTGGTTATATGAAACTATCATATGGTTTATTATGCTATGAACTATGTTCATGTGTGTTATAACTACTCTGTGTTGTTCACCAAACCCTATCCGATTAGATTTAGGCTTGGTATTGAACAATAGAATAAATATGGTTTGTGTGAAGGATATGTAAAGAGTACATTTATAATTTATTTATTTATCATTTATTTCCATATCCCCTATAAGACAACTCTATAGATATTCATTAAAAAATGTGTTTTATCTTGTTAGTTTCAAGATTCCACCATGAAAAAACCCTCCCAAATCTTATGATTGGGTTATAATGGGAATCCAAATTTGAAACTCCTATGAATTAAAAGTTGAGAAATGAGTCTTCCATCATAGGACTAGATCATGAGATACCACCATTGGGAATGTGAGGAGATGTACATATGCCTGTTATGTTGTGAGCAGCCCCACCACCCTTGACACAAGATGAATGTCCCCATCCTACTGAGTAGTGCGTGAAAAATATATGGGAGGATGAAGATATGTTTAGGGTGACTGTGGTTCATGAAATCTATAAACATAGGCTACTCAGGTTCTAAGAAAATACAGACCCTCACAGAGTTGAGGATTTGATAGAGGTAGTGAATCATGTGTTCCACTTGGTCTGGATACCTACTGATCATATGGTTGTCCTAGAATGTATCCTTCTATATTTTATAGAAATTAATTAGTGGCCATTGATCATCTAGATTTTTGAGAAAGAGATTTCTCCAGAGTTTGAGTTTACGAACATATTTTATGAGGAGTATTACACAATTATGGTGAAATATAATTGAATTCATGTGACATTGTATTTTATGAATGGTATTATATCTATATCAGAGTGTGCATCATGGTTAACTATCCTCATGAGAAACTCCTAGGACATGATTCTGGACCAATTAGTTCAAGAATGACCTTTATAGATATATTTGAGATGGTGTTATTCTTCTATGAATTCTCACTCACACCTAGGATCAATAGAGATCTTTATTGATCATTATTTTCTTAGTATATAGATATCAGGTATATTGTGTTTGTAGTGGTTATCTAGGATTGGATTTATGTATTATATCTAGATGAAGGTAGATGGACGGATCATGATTCTATATGAAAATGCATACGCGGTCCCAATAGTAAGGATTAGTTAATTTTTAATCACATTGAGTAGCTAATCAACAAACTCATAGGATTTCATATGAATATAGGGGATGAGGAAGTTGAAAAATGAGGCTGACTAACCAAATTTGAATCAGAGGGATGTTAGAAAATACATTTACCTCTATATTAGAAGCGACAACGCAATGAGGGACATCCTTGAAGTAAACAAGGAGTTCCTCAGAGAGACATCTATAATAGTTGATTTGGTGGCACAATGGGATTAATATATTGAGGTGGACATCACTATGATCTTCATCCACCAATACCACTCTCAGACAGTCCAAACTTGGCTCGTGAAGCATGCATCCATGGATAATGTCAAATACAACAGTAAAGGGTTATGAATAAATTTGGCATTATAAGATTGGAGATATAATCTATGCATTGTATATATAAAAACCCATAAATAATTTCATTTCATATATCTATTCCTTTATTTATTTATATCTTGTTTGTGGATATAAATCTCTTTGGACCCCTATCCTGACATAGCTAAAAAGTTTACCACTAGAAGTGACCAAACAATCACCCACATTTAATGATGATACAAAATCACACTTTGTAAATATAGGTTTCTGTGAGACTGCAGAGTGGTTGGGATGATACCCTATGATATCAAACATTTCATGGATTAGTTATCATTAGTCTATTCTCATACAAACTATTACCATCGAAGAGTGGTGTATTATCGAGTAGACATATCACGGTTTTTCTTTATGGGAAATTGTGACCTTCAATATATGTAAGAAATCCCTTTTTTAGGAGTGTCATTTGAATTCCTTTTATTTGGAATATTTGGACCTAGGTTCTATAAAAACATCTAATGATCATTTTCCAACAAGCATAGTCCAGTATATGGATAGTTTTCCTAAAGATGTACCTGAATTTCCCCTTCACCGAGGATTGATTTTTTCATTTTTGTACACCAAGAGACAAGTAAAATATCTTCTATATATCATCATCATATGAAATAAACTGATATTAGTTAACATATGGTGAAATTATAGGACATTATTTGAATTTTTTTATAAAACACTTTGTGTCCAATTAGGAATTTAGATTTTGTTTTCAAGGAAGGTTTTTAGGAGACTAATATTTTATACTAACTAGAACAACTTAAATCAATTGATAGTGACGATATATACCCTCCTGAGAAGATCAATGACAATTTTGGCCAATTTAAGGGTGATAAATAGTTATCAATTTTTGATCTTAGGTCTGGTAATAACCATATCTGTGTTCACAGGGAGAATATCTTGACTATGTACTTATGTGTTATTATGGTCATTATGTGTTTATGGTGATTCCCTTCGACATGAAAAATTATATAGATATGTTCAGGGGGATTATTATATGAATCATTTATCCCGTATTTGACAATTGTAAGTTCATATTCATTTTTTAAATTCATGTTTTTTAGTATCATAGTATGATCATGTTAATAATATAAATATTTTTTTGGGATTTCTTAATGATCAAGGGATATATGAAAATATCTCAAAGTTCTAGTTAAGGATTTGGATGTTACACTTCATTAGTCATTTCATCTCAAATGGTTGAGTAGTTTTGTAACCAATTAATATGATAGTCATGATTTCTTGGAATACACCAATGTTAATTTTTTTTGTATAGATATTTATTCAGTTAACATAACATTACTATAAATTTTTGAAATAATTCCTTAGAATTTAATTCCAATTACATTAACAAAAATGGGAATCCCTGAATTTGGTCTAGGATATGAAAACAATTTTAAATTAGTTTAAGTATATAATATTTAGTGATCCTATTTTCAAGACTCAAGATAAAGGCGTAGAGTACATGTTGTTCTATGATTCCTATAGTGTTAGCCTTCGTTTTGTGATGATGTAGAGGCATGTAGTGATTTCATATGGGTATAGATTTGTGTGACCTCATGAGAAGTACTTTGTGACCCATGATATAGAAATTAGAGTGGTAGTGTTCAACATGATAATATAGACACATTTCCTACCTAGAGAGATGTTTTTAGTCTATTAGGACCACATGAGTCTCATATGAATCTTCACATAGGGAGATCATAATTTGAGGTAGATGCATTGGTTGTAAATCCAATTTTACTATGATTTTACATTCTCTATACTCCAAGAAATTCAATCATGTTCAATTATTTCATTAGTAGTAACTATCATTATTAGGTTATTGGTGGAGTATCTAATTAGTTTATCTTATTATAGTTAAGCATGATGGATGAGGGAGATGTATCTTATCAAATATAGATGGAGGTTTCCCCTTTTAATATTTTCATGAGGGAATACCACTCTTGGGACATTGATTTTGAGGTATTTCATTATTAGATATCCTGAAATATTTCACTAGATTTCTTTTTAAATGTTGGGAGAACAAAATATTCTTTAAATGATTTCCCATGGTTTCAGTCATTTTATGTGAAGAGGTTCTTAGGGAGTTTCATTATCATCCATTAAATTTATATCTATCTGCGATAAAGGTTTACTAAAAACTCATATTCCATTTTGGTTGCTTATTAAGAAGAGGACTGTTGTTGGGATTATCTTATAGTGTGTCACCTATTAATAGGTGAAGGTGGATCACAAGGCCTATTTTGGTTTGTCCCAACCCCTTATAGTTCTGATGTCAGAGTTAAAAGACATATCGATGTTTTTTTTGGGATTCCAAAGTTGATGAGTTTTCCCAATGCTATTTGGGTCATAATCAAGTTACTGACCATGTTATCTCACTTACTTCTTATTTGGTAGTAAATTTTCACAGAGAGGTTGGGATGTTTGTATGTTTATGATATAATATGGCTACATGGGATACCATTGATGATTATTTATAATTGATATTCCCAATTCACTTACCTATTGTAGAGGAGATTCTCGTAGGAATTTAGGACAATGATATGGATGAATAAAATGATCCATCCACAAAACGATAGATATCACGAATGAGGTTGGGATTCCATCCAACCTAACACCTAAAATTGTCTGATACATTGCCCAAAGGTTATTCCTAGTGCCCATGTAATGGAGACTCGCAATGGGTATCAAAGAAGAATAGAGTGGGAATAATTTTTCCAAATAATTTACTATGATAAAAATAATTTATACGAATAATGTAGAAAAAACCAACAATAATTGAACCTAAAAAATACATAGACCAATCCAAATACAATAGCTATTGAAAAAATAAAAACTGAATACAAAACTATAACCAAAACATTATAACATGATATTTACAAGACCCCTTGGTCACCACCAACCAAAAAGCCAAGATGATTGAAAATAAAATACAAACAAGAAATTTTAAACTATAAAATAGATATGTTCAATCGACATCATGTTGCACAATTTGGGTGTGGTCATACAACAACACAGTAGATATTCACCACATAGTCCATGTATTTCCATTATCAAAATAATTCATAGATAGTAGTTTGAAATTAATATAGAAAATATGATTTTATCATTTTAAATAACCCAGAAGAGCTTTCCCTATTCAATGTAATACACAGTATTTTTTTAAAAAAATAGATTTATGTTTCCAAAATAAATTTTACAGAATTAAAACCCAACAAGAAGATAAAAAGTGTACACTATACCTAAGTGGAGAAGTGAAGATATAAAATAGGAAATACCAAAAAACCTAGAATCCATGTATTTAAAAAGAAATCCAAACATATAGATAGATAATCAAGGGTGTTTCTTAATCATCTTTAGGGTAAATACATGGATGTACTCAATTTAAACTCACCTTCCGACATATGGAATATCTCCATATTCAATAACCAATTGGCTACTCCAAACTAGCCAATCCAGTAGAACATAATTCCTAACATCTTAATAAATCTATGGGAATTAAACCATCTAATCAATGTTGATATGAAATCATCACTAGAACCTATAGATGACTCCTTGTAATACAAGGAAAATAGTACTCGGTGAATGGGAGGTCCCTACTTGTATGAATCAAATTAAAACCCATAACCACACTCCATAACAAGTGAAACACTGACACCAAATATATGATGAAAATCTCTTATGAGGATCCACCACATAGGTTAATATCTCAAAATTATCCATTCAAAAGTGCCAATAGGTTTGTCACATCATGTGAGTCATACAACATTTTCCATGAATACAAATGGTTCCAACCAGGATTTCACATCAGATGATTTTCAAGATACACACCAAAAACTTCCCAAAGTGGAAACCAGGTCTTTAATTTTCACATGTTAATTAATTTACAAACCAATTTTAAAACCATGGAAGAAAACAAATAATACATAAGAGGTTAAAATTTACCAACTGTACATTTCAAATTCAATTCCATTTCAAAAACCATTTCAAAAACATATGACAAGATAAAGAGGTACCTGGAGGGCCTTTATATCACATAGTTTCTGAAAACCACTCATAAAGATGCCATATAGGGTCATGTTTTTTGGAATCACATTTGAAAACACCATTTAGAACCATTTCGGGAAGGAAAAATTAAATAATAAGAAAAAAGTGTAAGAAGGGGTTCTTTCCAAATATGGAGTTCAATGGAATCATTTTTATAGAAAACCATTATCATTTGTGTACATTAACATGTGTAAAAACCATGAAAACATTGATATTCCCACATGTAATGAAACAAACTTAGAAAACCATATATTTATTCAGAAAAAAATTAAAAGAAACAACACTTACATTACAATAATAACTATAGGAAATGAAAGTCACCTTAACATAAATAGATGACACTAATCTTGAATCAGACAATCTATAATATCATAAAAAAGGACAAACACACCTTCTATATACTAAAATGCATTTCAATGGAACAATTTTAATTTCATCAAACATATGACATGACATATATGTAATAATATTTACTAAATCCAACTGAAACCTAATTCACAACAATTTACCATTATGAAATTGAAAATACAAGTTATAATTCCACATAAAATGAAATAATATAATATTTTTAAATAATTAAAATAAAGCGGAAGCATCAAAGGAATATTCTATTAAGAAAATTGATTGATACACATACCTCAATGACATGAAAATGCAACCAAAATTATAGATAATGAATAATTGAGCCTCAGAGACAATCTAGGAACACAATAATCAAAGGAAAAAATATATAAAAATCAACCCTAACATATATGGTTTGATAAATAGAGAAATAACGAAGAAAAACTATGAAATTAAGAGAGGAAATTGGGAAGAGGGGAAAATAAACATAAAAATAAGAATAACTTAGCTTCAGAACCATAGAGGATCTTTAATGGAAGTAGGAGAGAAAGAGATGATGGTTTTTTGGGTCCTCTGGTGTGTATAGGGTGACTAAGGGGAGAAAACCAAAGTTGGTTTAAAGGAGGGAGTGTTAAAATGGAATTTACAACATTTAATGACCTTAGAAATTTGAATGTTCTAGATTCACAACATGGAAAACCATGAACACCATACTAGAGAAGAGGGACACCCTGTATGGGCTGGCTAAATAGTTTGGGAGATTGTTCACCAAACATGAAATTTGGTTTCGTAAAAATTAAGAGCCTCCCCATAGACATTGCACACAATTTCTCCAACCCGTGTTAAATCCATGTTCCATGGTCCTAACACTAACCCCAAAGCATCAAAATTTCTCATAGGCCTCGTACAGTTTTCCCCAAACCATTCCTAAGTCATGCAAGTAAAACCATGTAAGAATAAATTGAACTAGAAACTCTTTCATCATTAATGAAAGTAATGTTAACCCTACAAAAGTGGAACCAAACTATGCAATAGAAAAATAGGCACCCATAAATACCAAAACACAAAAATTAAAACTGATATCTCAACCCCAACCCCAAAAAAATATTTATCATTCATGGAATGAATAAAAAATAATAAAATTTGTTGTCTAGGTTTTATAATAATCCTCACCAAAAAAACCTTCTTCCCCCATAAATTAATCATTCAAAATGATAAAAAACTCAACCCAAAATCCGAATGAAGAAAAATGAAACCATAGTCCTTAGGGTGAACTTTTACTCCTAAATTCTCACCGAACCAGTTCTAAGAGAAACTATAAAAAAAGGAACCCTGAAAAGGGGATGAGGGTCCTCCCAACTTTAAGAACTCCTACTAGCATTCCCAAAATTAAAACTCCCCACAAAATGACACCAAAAAGGGAAAACACAACATGAACTAATTCATAACTTCTCTACACAAGATAAATAACACAGCCACAAGAACAAGGAATTTCCCACATAAACCAACTTGAACAACTACCAGGAACTCCCACCCAAAAAACTCAAGATAAGGGGAAACCCCTAAAAATAACTAAATAGATTACTGAACTGGACCACAGCTCATAATTTTGAAATTATTCAATAATATCTGAAATGAACATAACAGAAACCAAAAAACAATCTATATGAAGGCTAATAAAACACAAGAGAGATGAAATATTCAAGGACTCGCATCCAAAAAGACTCAAACACTAGAATTCTATGATTAAAATACCATCAAACTACTTATATATAACATCAGATGGCAATTACCATGAAAACTATGATAGGGTAATGTAAATGGATTTCATTCTGACATTAGAAACAAAAATCTGGGAAAAACACTCCACCACACCCATGATTCCTAGCTATATTCAGTACTCACTATGGGGCCTCTTCCTAGAACTATGAAGACTAAAGCGTCCACTACCCCGAATTCATGCACCAATATCTACTAATGTAGAATTCATATTCTTAACATTATTATTACCTCATTTCTCCAGAAGAACCAAATGGACACATATATGATCAACCATTAGAGGACGATGACATTACGAATTCAAATTCATAAATCAGCCTCACTAAAAGCAAGAAAACAACAGCTATGATGAGAAATAATCCAAATCAAATGAAGGATATTTCATTGGAAAATGTTCCTCTAGAATATACAACACTCCCCAAATAGGTAACCTTTCTAATCACTAAAGGAGACCATATCATCAACCACCCAGACTGCACTTTAGGAGACAACACTTCTAGAAATGCATCTTTAGTCAACCTATTTAATTGAACCTCACTTGTTGAAAGGAATCACTCCATGATATTCTAAAGAATACCCCAAATTGAGATATGATCATTTATATAATTCTCTAAAAATATCTTTGAAGATAAATAAAGAAACTCCATGAAATGGTCAACATAAGCATTCATTATCCACTGACCTTACTAAATGTCCAAAAACACCACCACTTTCCTCACCTTATCAATCTTTATTGTGAACCATCAAATGAAAGTGGTATTAAAAATGTCCTATTTCATCCAAATTTTCAATGATGAAAGAACAATCACCTTCCACTAATCCAGACCCTAACCTTCAAAAAATCTCATAATAGCACAAACTTTGACATCTTTGAGTGTCCCCAAGGATCTAAAGAAACTATCAACAAAATCAATCCATTCCACTTCTTCTAAAATTCTTTAATTATAATGTAAAACATTAAAAATCATAGAATAACTAGATTTAACCACTCCCCTAGGAGTTTGGAGAAATCCACCAATGGGAAAAGTCACTAATAACAATGGGGTCCTTTCTGGTCGGAATATTCGGAACAACTCGAGGAAAACCCAGAAATCAACATATAAGAAAACATAACAAAAATTTCATCTCATGAAAAAGCACCAAAAGAATAAGACAAACTTCAAAAAAAAACCATATTTCTTTTTCTGACACACCAACTCCATTTCAATTTCAAAACAAAATTCTTTCAATGCCAATTTCCAATCATAAAACCCATCTTCAAATACATATAAAACACCAAATACCTATTTCATAAAAAAATAAAAAAATATTTCATATTTTGAAACACTTATTTTGAAGATAATTTTTCATTTCAAAATCTATTTTACACTTTAAAATGACCAACAGTAAAAATAAAACCATGTTTTAAAAAATATTTTCGTTCTTAAAAACTTTTTTAAAAAGCTCATTTTCCATTTTCAAAATAAAACCACACCATCGAAAACAAAAACAATAAAAACGTATAATGACTCCCAAACTAAAGAACTAGTACCCATGCATGACTTGGAGACATGGTTAGTTGGCCACACTAAAAGAGGGAACTAACCACTAAGAGGAACTTGAACTATGCAGTCATACTCTACATGGGTCACTACTCCATATGACATCACTAAATGAAACCTGCTCACATCCATTGTCGTTAACCCTCAACTCATCCAAAATAATCTCAAAGACTCAAATCCTGGACAATCCCTAAAAAATCGATTATTATAATGAGAAAGTGTACACAACGTTATTCCCACACCTACTACATAAGTCTTATAATTCATTATATCCAATATAACTGACGCCCCAAATAAAAAAAGAACTCATATGATACAATTTTTTAACTAACCAAGAAAGGATTCCATCCAACCTGATAGCCGACCTAGTCCAAAAAAATCCCTGAAGGGAATTCCTAATATCAATGGGCTAGATACTAGAGCTACGCATCAAAGATGAATCGAGTGGAAAAAATTATTCCCAATAATCATCCATTAACAAATAATCTAAACATAGAATATAGTGATAAACCATCATTAACTGAACATAAATAAATACAAAAACCAATCTAGATACAATATCTGTTTAACAATCAAAAACTGAATTTAAAACTACAACTAAACCATGGTAACATGATCTATACTTGATCTCTAGGTCACCATAAACCACTAGACCGAACCCTAAAAAATCAAACTCAAACCAGAAACCTGAACCTCAAAAATAGACAGAGTATACCAAAACCAAGAGGAACAAGTAGTTTTTGAGTACACAAATTCTTCATAGGTAATCACCATTGAGTCCATGAATTTCCTTTCCATGAAAAATCCACAACCACTAGTTTGAAATACATATTGGAAATTGTGATTTATTATATCAAAGTACCCAACACAAAATTATCACATTAAATAAAAAAACCATTATTTTCATTCTAAAATATATTTCCATTTAAAAAATTCTTTTTACCAATCCAAAACCCAAGAGAAACCCCAATAAGATAATAAAAATTCTACGATACATGTAATAGTAATAGTACCGATACAAATATGAAATACCAAGAAACCATGGAACAAAGTGAAAAAAGTATACAAAACATACATATCGGTAATCATGGTCATTTTATAAACATCTCTAGAGGAAATACCCTGACGTACTCAATTAAAACTCTCCTAACAGCATAAGGTGAATCTTGATAGAAAATAACTAATTTTCTTCTCTAAATTAGCCAATATAGTCACATGGCACATTTGGCCTCTCAGTAAATCTTTGGGGCACAAAAACATCTAATTAATCTTGATAATAAATTGGCACTCGACCCTCCAGATAAATCCCATGAATCTTGTGATAATTGTACATGGTTAAAGGTAGGTCCTCACTCACATAACTCATACTAAAACTCATACAAATCGTGCTACCCTATCCCAAACACCAACACCACATATGAAATGACCCCCTCCTTGGAGAATCCATCTCAAAGGTGCACATATCAAAAAAATCCATTCATAGGTGACAACATGTCCATTATATCAAATGACTCTTAAAACATTTTCCATGATTACAAAAGGTTCCAATAGGAAATTCACATCCCAAGAGTTTCAAGAAGCTTCTGAAAAACATCCAAAACTACAAACTTGGCCTTAAATAGTCAAATCATAATGAATTACCTAATATAATTTAAAATAAAGGTTATAAAACCACTTATACATATGAAGTTACAAATTTATACCATTACATTTAAAATTTAATTACATTTATAAAACCATTTCCAAACTATTTTAAAAACAAACCATAGGACAAAGAGGTTCCCAACATGACATTATATAGATTAGATATTCAAAAACACACTTTAGGATGCCAAATGGGTCATGTTTTTTGAAGCATATTTGAAACTACCATTTATAAAAAAAATTGGAAGGAAAAAGATAATGAGAATAAAAAGGAGAATGGTGATGTTATTTTTAAATCTAGAGTTCCAAGGAATGATTTTTAAAAAAAACCATTATCATTTGGGTGATTAAACATGTGACACCATATGCACACATGGATATGTTGACATCTAATGGAACCTCCTTAGAAAAAGAGTATAAGTATTAAATAACCAATTCAATCAAACACCACTAACATTAATCATATAAAAACAACCAATGAAATCGACCATAACTCACAGAAAAGGCCCAAATCACAAATCAACCATGCTACCAAAACATAACTAAGGAAAAAACACCATAAAAATACTCTATTTCATTAAAAAAATATAACTATCAAATCATCAAACACTTGGAGTGCGCATAAACACAAGCATATTTAAGAAATACCTTTGAAAACGAATTCACACAAAATTTCCATTATTAAAACAGAAAATCAAGTTAGACTAACACAAATAAAGAAATATTATAATATTTTGAAATAATTAATGGAATTTTCAAGAATAAATGGAATGATATAGAAAGTAAATGCAAGTAAACACCTTCCTTAATGTCGTGCGAATGAAACCAAATATTGGTAGAAATAATAATCCAGCCCAAGAGACAATACACACACCATAGAATCCAAGGAACTCATGCTAAACTTCATCCCTTTCTTCTATGAATCTTCTAAGGGATAATCCACTTTAAAAAACTATGAATCCAATATAGGAAAGAGAGAATATGAGTATGTTGACAAAAAACTAAGACGAAATCACCATAGGAACAACAAAAGAGCTTCAATAGCAGAAGGAGTTCAAGAGAGGAGGATTTAATAGAGCCCCATGGGGTCCTAAGTTGAGTAAGGGGAAGAAAACTCAATTTTTTTTAAAAGTGAGGAGTGAAAAATAAGAATTTAAAACTTTTTTGACCGAAGAAAGTCCCATTGTTTGGATTCATGGTTTGAGAAAAAAACATGTACCAACTATGAACACCCTACTAGATAAGAGGGAAACCCGATATGGGATGGAAGAATAGTTTAGGAAACAATAAACCATTCATGGGATTAGGTTCTGTCAAATTTCAGAGCCTCCCCACACACATTCTATATAGTTTCCCCTTACCATGAACAAGTAGTGCACTATTCCCCCAAAAAGTCCAAAAGGCAACATGGTTTCTCCTTGGACATGCACGGTATTACGAAATACATTCCTAAGCCATGTAAGTGAAACCACGTAAGGTGAAATTGAACTAGAAACAGCTTCATCCATAAATTTTCATATGGTTAACCCTCAAACCAGGCATAAGAAAAAGTCACCTAGAAACATAAAAACTCAAAAATCAATAATGGGAACTCAACCCGAACCCCAACCAAAAATTCTCATGAAACAAAATAATAAAATAAAGAAAAATATGTGGTTGTAATGTGATAATATCTTTATGAATTTTAAAATCGTGGATACTGAGGAAATGATAATGGAATATGAGCTATATTTTGATTAGAACTAGTAGGATCACATACGTTTAATGGAGTGTTCACAAAAAAAAAATAACCACCACTACTCTATTGACATTTCAAATTTTGAGTCCCTATACGGGAGATAATGAGGTCACCTATATGATAGAAGAAGATTATATAGATATCACTGATAGGAAAATATATTATATAACTGACTATAGAGAAGGTGTACATTATCATGAGGACATGATGATACTTTAAAGACATTTTACCTCAAACATATAATAATAAAAAATTCAATTCGTGTTCATTGAGGGATATCATGTGTTCACAACGGAATTTCAATGAAACAGTTTTCCAAATATTTGATTATGGGAGAAAGTTATCCCTAATTACCATTGGTAAGTTCAAGATCCTTCATATAGTGGTCAAGGGTTTTTATAACATATCATTTCACATGAAATTATATCAGTTACACAATCCCTTCATATCTCATAACTAAGGAGATATGTGCATAACATGTTGCAAATCATTTAAAAGGGTGAGACGAACATAGAGGATGGCACTTCCTTCTTTGAGTACCTGGTGTAAATCTAGGATTGGTATAATATTTCTCTTCAATGATGATTTATACCACTTTTGAATGTTCTATGGTGGAACATTACCCATTAAGAGGGATTGGGGGATCTTGAGAATCAGATACAGTCTTAGTACCATCACCATTTCATGTACGTTTTGTATTTTGGGGGGAAATAATTGAATATGAGGAGCATTTATTAACCTATTTTTTAGTAGAATTAATAATTAAAATATTTAAAAATTTATTTTATAGAGGTGATGTAGAGTATTTTCCATCGATTGAGTGTTAGAGATTACTAAAAATAATATATTAAAAAATATATTATTTTTATGCTCTTTTCATGCATGATTATAGGAATATCCCATTTTATCTTGAATTGAGACTTGTATGAGAAAAACATGTCATTTTTGTTTCTAAAATAGAATTTTTACCCAAGGGATGGAATACGTTATGTTTATATTCAGTCTGTAAGTGGGTTCCATCATGGGTGTAGTTATTAAATTAAAATAACTAAATAATTAATTATAATTTAATATCTTCCAATGATGGTTTTAACAATTTACTCATAATTATCACTCTCAATTAGGGTACAACACCATTGATTAAAACCATAATTGGGAGAAATGATATTTATATTAGAGATTTAGGGATCCGATGAACACATTATTTAATGGAAATCACCAATTTTTATGGAAGGAAACATTATTGTTTCTAATGAATGATTTGACCATGAGGTAGTTCTTGTTATTTAAATTATTCATCATCATTTATCATGATTCTAAATCATGAATATTGTTTTTTTACCCCCCAAAACTGAATTCCATGTAATAAATTTATTTTGTATATTATTATTAAAATTATATTTCTTTCCAAATTGATATTCATTGGTGAATCAATTCCCAATGATTGGTGGTTAGACCTTCACGATTATAACTAACAATTTATATCAATGGATTTTCTATTCTATAATTTTACATCATCTTGTATTCACCATCCACCATCATCACAACTAGCGATTCAATGAAATTGTTTTGTATCGAAAAATTATCATAATCTAAACAAAAAAATGTAAAATATAAGAATTTCAATTGTAATTGGATGTCACGGGATAAGGTAAACATAATGAAAGATCTTTGGTTGAATAAACAGACTATATTTGAAAGGGCATGGTGTAATTTCACTATCAACTATGGTTTGAATGATTTTTTTGTTTATTCTATTTCAAGGATAGTCTGTGGGGATTTAATAAAGGAAAAAATTTACCCCCTGCTGTGGGGAAATGAGGATTTAATCCCATGGAATTTATTCAATCATAGAATATGTGATATCTATTTTGGAAAGGTTATTATATGTGGTATGAAATTTTTTATCCTGAAGATGTTACCACATGTCCTGTACACATAGTAACTACTAGGGATATATTCAATGTTAATTATCACATGAGGTGTAATTTAAAATCACATGATTTTCTAGGTTAAGGTAGGTGACTTTATTGTAGTTTGGTAGGATATGGGACAAGATATTATTGATAATGTATGTATCACCGATGGTTTAACATTATATAATAATAAGGATTATTTATATCATTAATTAATTTATTTTTAGGTGAAATGAAGTGTGATTATATCTTTATTATATAATTATGGAATATTTTTTTCATAATATATTTAGGAGAAAAATAATTATATAGATTAATGAATTGATTTATTGAAATTAATATGGGGATATTAGCATGAAATTATTGTTTAAAATTCAATAATAAAACATTAGATGTTATTTCTATAGATATTTATTTAATGTAAATTTAATTAATTTATTTAATTAGGGAGGATATTTTAATGATTTAATGTGGGTATTTTTAGAATGTGATTAATAGATATTTTGCATAGTAAATTCATGTAATTATGTAAGTGTTTCATGGTTGCTATAATTATCTATATTTAATGTCGATCTATGGTTTTTAACTACAATAATTAATAGAGGATTTACATTGTATTTAATTGAATGTGATATTTTATCAATGGGAATAATTGAAAAGTGAGATGATATAATTTATGCTTTAAATTAGTGGGTTGAATCTTATTTTGGAAGATACTTTGAAAAAAATGATTTTAGAGAGGGGATGGTAATTTAAGTGGAGGGTTATCTCAAAGTTTTTATTCTATTCATATATGATTTCCTATATCCCTGTAAATATTTTTCCATAAAATTCTTCAATGAGAAATGATTTCATGTTGAACAGTGGTCGTATTCTAATGAGCCAATCAAATAATCAAGGTATGTGGTGTATATTATTTTATAAAATATATTTTAATTATTAAAATTATTATAAAATGATCAAATTTTTTGAAACTCTTGTAAATTATTATGCTTGATGCATTATTAAAATGTGTTTTAAATTAGTAATGAGTTTTTCCATTTTGGAATGGGGGTACACTTCTTATTGTATAAATCTATTAGGGCCTTATATTCATCGAATACTAAAACTAGAGAGTTATATGTAGTCTTTCCAATTTTTACATGTTATTTCTGATCTAGAGAGGTTATACACCCTCATATAGATTTTCACACAGGAACCATCTAATATAATAATTTTCATTCTTTAATTTCATGATGACCATGGTAATATTCACATTGCATGTGAAAAAAATTATTATATACTTATTCAAATTGGTTTTTAAAAGACACTTTATAATAGAATCTAGGTGATAGATCTTGGTGCATGTAATATCCCGGACCTATTTGGCCCATTCCATTGCTGAAATATGGTGTTTGAGGTGTTCTGAGAGGTTAAGGTGACTTATCCCCAGCACTTTTCAAAATTTCCAGTTCTGTGAACAGTGAAACGGTAGCCTAAGGTGAGTAGTGTCATTGGTAGCCTTAAGTGAACAGTGAAAAAGTAACCTTATGTGAACAGTGTCATCGATAGCCTTATGTGAACAGTGCAATGGTAACCTTATGTGAATAGTGAAATAGTAAGGTCCAACGGTATCCTCTTTCCTTTTCCAAATTTTGAGTTCATGAACAGTGTTTCCAGAACTGTGAGGTTCCAATAGTGACCTCTTTCCTTTTCAAAATTTTGAGTTCATGAACCGTGTTTCCAGAACGGTGAGGTTCAAACGGTGAACTCTTTCCATATCCAAATTTTGAGTTCATGAACAGTGATTCCAGAATGGTGAAGTTCCAACAGTGACCTCTTTCCATTGCCAAATTTTGAGTTCATTAACAATGTTTCCAGAACAGTGAGGTTCCAATGGTGACCTCTTTCCATTTCCAAATTTTGAGTTCTTGAACAGTTTTTCCATAATGGTGAGGTTCCAATGGTGACTTCTATCCATTTCCAAATATTGAGTTCAGGAATAGTGTTTCCAGAACGGTGGGGTTCAATGGTGAAGACTTTCTTTTGCGAAAATTTGAGTTCATGAATAGTGTTTCGAGAACGATGATGTTCCAACAGTGACCTCTTTCCTTTGACAAATTTTGTGTCCATGATTACTGTTTCCCGAATGGTGAGGTTCCAATGGTGACCTCTATCCTTTTCCAAATTTTGATTTGATGAATAGTGTTTCCAGAATGGTGATCTTCCAACGGTGACCACATTCCTTTTCCAAATTTCCAGTTCATGAACAGTGTTTCCAGAACGGTGAGGTTCCAACGATTACCTCTTTCCTTTGCCAAATTTTGAGTTCATGAACAGTGTTTCCAAAACGGTGAGGTTCCAACAGTGACATAAAATGCATTTAAAGCCTTGTTTTAAGGAATCTAAGGCTGATTCAAAGGCCATAACTCCTATATTAATTTACTTAAGGCTCGGGATGCTTTTACTTAGCCAAAACATGGGGTTTAATTTGATCCACTTTTAATAGAAAACCCAGCATATCGTAAACCAATGCTCCATTAAATCATCTAAACGGATGATATATCTTCCTCCCTAGTTCTTTCTCATTGTTCTTAGTTGTGAGACGCTTGGAACTTTCATTTCATCTGGTAGGAGTTCCACAATCAAACCTTCCTCCTTGGATTGGATCTACTCTGTTTTGTTGCAAACAAGAAGTAATGATAAATCTATGATATAAGGTATGATCTATCATCATTCATTTGGGTTCATATCCTTATATTTCTCCATTACCTTTTATGGAATGATATCTCCATGTTCCTAATAGACATTTCTGGGGTGTTTACCGGTGTGGTGGTGTCTCTGCATCCTCATTTGAATACAGTTGTCATGGGGGGAGAAGAACATAACATGTTTTGTGGTTCCTTCTCATATAAAGAACATCAAGAACCATTTGATTTAGGGGATTCACTGCTTCTCTTTTATTTTACGTGCAACTATAGAGTTATCATGTTTTATCCCAAGGAATCACAATAGAATTGGAAAAATAAATATTTTAACCAGGTAATTAAATTGATAATAATCATATGTTAGTGATTATTTTTTTTCTAGATAGTGTGATATATATGCTAGCTTTGTTTAGATTTTCATTATTGATGGAAATTGGTAAATAATGTAAAGAAAAAATTAATTGATAATTGTTTGGATAAAGATAAAGAGGCATGTAAATGAATCTAGTTATTGTTGTTGAAATTTTATGTTAATCTGATTAGTGTAGTAAGCATGTTTAATTATTTTTGATAGATTAATTTTTATGTTTCCCGAAGTTGGAACCTACGAATAATAAATCGGTTAATCCAAGATGGATTAAAAAACTGGTTGTTTGATAAAAGATACTTCCGTGTAGGGTTTTGAGTTACCGTATTTCTTGTTTAAGGGCCAGGATCCCAAACAATTCATTCTTCTTGTGTTGTGATGTGAGCCTAGATGGTTGTTGTGATTTGTGGGTACATGGAGGCCTAATGGTTGTGGTAGTAGTTGATTCTTAGAGTGGCAAGATGCGTCGGTTTATGCATTTGGGTGTCTGGGAGGATACCGGGGATAATGAAATGGGCTAGATGTGAATGTTTCGATGATTTATGATTATTATTGTTTGATTATCTTCTTTACCATCCCTACTTCCCAAGGAAGCTGGTCTTACTTACCCATATTCCGAATGGGGCGAAGAAGCACGGGGTATGCCACTTTCCTTCCGTGTTTATCTTCTCAAGGGAGGATGGGTCTATGCTCTTTCAATAGATGGCAAAGACTCGATAGGTAGTTCATTTATTCATTGTGTTGAGACCCCTTGTGTTTATTAGCATATTTTTTTTCTATAATTCCTGGTAATATGGGAATGTAATGCTGTAAATAAATAATTGAATTAATGATGTTAACTGATGGGTTTGGAGTTTGCTGGAGTGCAATGCTGAAATTGTAATTGAATGGGACTGTGAACTATGGGTGTGATTCTTATGAAATATGATGTGGAAATTGATGATGATTAATTAATTTTTAAGGAATTAAATAGCGTAAAGTGCAACTGATAAAAAGGGAATGAAGTAATGTATTAAATCTCTTTAAATTATTTCGTACTTATAGGATACCTAGTATTAGATGTTATGGGAGGGAGTCTGAGATACGTCAACTGTAGTTGATTCTAATATATGGTTGTGACCATAGTGTGGTTGTGAGCTATAGTATATTCTATAATTTTTATGTTTCTTTACCCTACTCCACCCCGTCGGTTAGGGAATCTGAAACCCTATGGATTTTGAGCCCTGAGGGGGTATTTTCCCATACATTCCGGTTGGAGGATGGATGGATGACTTCCCCCTTTGGCCCCGCTCTCTTCTCTTGGTAGTTACATGGGCTGGTAGGCATAGTGGTTAGTTTTCCCCATATACGTGGGTAAAGGGTTGTAATGGATTGTGGTTATTTACACACATATATTCTAGATATAGTTTCATATGGACTACTATATTTGTATGTGTATAGGCTGTGATGGATTGAGGATCCTTACTCAGTGTATGGGCTATAATGTCTTGAGGTTTAATACCTGATGTATGATACTCATTATGAGAGATGTGGTGCCTCCCAGAAACTACCTGGTTACTTTGATTACGTGGACATGGTGGTTTTGTTTCGTGAGGTGCATGTTGTGGTGATCTTCCTAGGTGTCTACGAGAAAGACATTTGCAGAGAGATGCTTAGGACATGCAATGTTGGGGAAAAGCGACAAACCATTTGGGAAGTAGTAGCAGGGTACCATTGATATTCTTTATTATATTATACACTATTGTATGTGATACTTGGTGAGAGTCGCCATGGTGAGTCTAGGAACATCGCATACTTGTTTAAGTGGAGAGTTTGTTTCACTTGTTGTTAACTGGGCTTTAACATTAATTATTTACTATTGCAGGAGAGGCTTCAAGAAGGATCCTACTTTGTACACTATTATACTCACCTTATGATTATATAAATTGTTTTTCTGGTCACATAGAAAAAGTAGGAGATCATGCTGGTTTCTACTAGCTTGGGGTTGTAGGAGTTGTTTGGGATTTGTGGTTGCGGCTGTTTTTACTTTCCTTTGGTACTTGAAACTTTTCCCTTATAGTTGTAGTAGTTTTTAATGACATTGCATATGTGTACTTGGGATTTATTTTATATTTTAGTCTAAGTTGAAGTTGGTTGGTGTCTGTCATTTCTCTCTCTTTTGCATGTGTTCTTTTAGAGGGCAATGCCTCATATCTCTGTGTTTACTATACCCTCGGTGTTAGTTGCCAACCCGGGGCGTACTGGAGTCAGGACTCAGGGGTCAGTATCTCTCTTCTCAAATTTTCGACCTAGGAGGGGTACACTGTTTGGGGAGGGGGTCGTGATAGAGTGGTATCAGAGCTCTCGTAGAGGGATATGATTGATTTTGGTGTTAGGAATATTATAGGTTGCATGGGTTGGTAGGGAAACATTGTAAGTCATTTTTATAAAGTGATGTAAACCCTGGAGACTGGCTGATACATAGGCGTTTAGGGCCCCTTATGATCTGATGTATGAACCTTTAAGTTTAAAATGGCTACTACATGAGGTGATACTAGTTGCAGGATAGAGACCTAGGAAATAATCATGCATCATTATTACTTGTGCCTATGTTTGAATGGGTAGACCATGGTATAGGGTAACCTAAAATGATTAAAAAAAATTAATTAAATAATGATGAGTATTCTATATTCTAGGTTTAAGAGATCTAACTGTTTGTTATTTTACAGGTATGGATCCAGGTCGACATCCTTGTCAGGATCGCATAGAAGATGTCCAGCAGGCTGTGCCAGCTGATCGCCATGGGGTAGAGGTTGACAATGACGACACTTGGAGTAGGACACTCTGAGAGTTTCAGTGCCAGAGTCTGCAGAAGTATAAGGGTTCCGTTTTAGATGAAATCACATAAGACTGGTAGGAGGAGGTCGAGAAAGGCTTCAGTCTGATCTGTGATCGGAATTAGAACTGGGTGTCATTGGTTATGACGATGCTGCATGAAGCAGTACGGTAGTGATGGTTCTTGTTCCTCGGGGATTTGGTGGACTCAACAATCTCATGGGAGGAGATCCGAGACAAGTTTAGAGTCGAGTTTCTTTCCTTGACTGTGATGTCTTCTAGTCTACAAGAGATTCTTACCCTTCGACATGGGAGCTCCAGTGTGTGAATGTTTGGAATCCGTTTCAGGAACCCTGTACGATATTCCTCGGACCTGTTTCCATATGAGGAGTCCATGGTGAGGCATTTCAAGGAGGATTTGCTCCAGAGATCCAGGGCCAGGTCACCCAATAAATGATGAAGAAATATCTTGAGGTGGTGGTGATAGAAGAGGTAATCGAGAGAAAATTGGCTAGAACCAGATCATCATGAGAGGGGAGTCATCATGATTCCTCAAGAAGCGGAGCTGTGGTCCGGGGTTCCCTGTTTTCTGGTCAGAAGAGTTTCTGTTCGGCTAGGGGTAGGACCCAGCCCTCAGCATCTTATTTCTCCGGGGGTTACAGATCTCAGGCCAAGGAACATGAATAAGGAACTTGTTTTTCTTGTGGTGGTCGAGGTCATCTGTAGGGATATTGACTGACCTTTTAGAGGAGTCATCGTGCACCAGGTGTTCCCCTCCAGGTTCTTCCGTTGAGGCAGTTCTAACTGAGGTAGAATCAGTAGGTTGCACCATCTTTATATCGAAAGAGGGTAGATGGGGAAGGTATAAGATAGCCTCGTGATACACCCCATCCTCAGAGAGTAGAGTGCGGCCATGGTGGTGGTCGTCATCAGGGTCAGAGAGGCCATGGAGGAGTTCGTGGTCAACTTCATGCTTTAGCGTTGCCAGAACCAGGCAAGCCAGCCGTTGTTGGAGGTACCCATTGCTTGTTTTATACCTTGGTGTATGCCTTGTTTGATTCAGTAAGAACAAACTCCTTTATATAACCTACCCTTGTCCATGCTTTGGGACTTGAGTTAGAGGTTCTTCTTGTGCCCTTGTTGTTGACTATGTCATTTGGTGGTCGATCTGACTTGTTTGAAGTATGTAGAGACTGTGAGCTAATGCTGGGGAATCACTGCTCTATGGGAGATTTCCTATGTTTATTAATAAAACCATATGATGTCATCCTAAAAAAGGATTGATTGTATTTAGTACAGGCTATCATGGATTTCTTCTGGAGTCATGTTGTGTTCTTCGATGCAAATGTAGAGCTAGTGGTGTTCATTGGTGTGAGAGACCCTCACATGGGTTAGAGGCGTGTTCCATCCTTATCATCCATGACGGTTGAGCTGATGCTGACTTCCTTAGAGGTTAAAAAGTTGGTGTTTCTTAGGGTCATAGAAGAGTACCCTGATGTATTTCCATAAGAGGTTTTAGCATTACCCCATCGATGAGAGATCGAGCTACAACTAGGATGGTCTCTTATCTCTATGTATCCATAGAGGATGAGCCCTTATATGTTATGAGAGTAAAGTATACAACTTGATGATCTATTACAGTGCAGTTTTGTTCGGCTGAGTGTGTCGCCATGGGGTGCACCAATTTTTTTCATGAAGATGGATGACAGAAATTTGTGGTTGTGTGCCGATTATCGTCTCTTGAACAAAGTGACAATGAAGAATTGATATCCTATTCCATCTCTTAATGATTTATTCGATCAACAGAAGGGTGAATGTTGGTTCTCAAATATTGAATTTTGGTCCGGATATCATCATATGTGTGTTAGGGATGAGGATATCCCGAAGACTGCTTTGTGTTGTCGTCATGGGCATTATGAGTTCGTTGTAATGCCATTTGGAATGAAAAATTCTCTACCTGTGTTCATGGGATTTATGAATGATGTGTTCCATGAGTTCCTAGACATTTTTTTGGTGGTTTCCATCAATTAAATCCTTGTGTACTTCACATCTAAGGGGGTGCATGCGGAGCATCTACACCATTTGGGTGGTTCATCATCGACATCTATTGTTTGTGAAGTTTTTGAAGTGTGAGTTAGTGGATCGAGAAGTCCATTTATTGGGGCATGTTTTGCCACATCAGGGAGTAGATGTGGCTCCATCGAAGATAGAATTAGTTTTCTTGGGCAGCCCCCAAGACAGTTTCATAGGTGTGATGTTTCCTTGGTATCGTAGGCTACTACAAGAGTTTCATAGTCCATTTCTCTCAAGATGTGACTCCCATGACAAAATTGAACTAAAAGGATCAGGAATTCATATGGATCGATCAGTGTTATCCAACTTTTGAGTATCTAAAGGAGAAGTTAGTAAGTGATCTATTTTATTGTCTTCCAATAGAGGGAGTTCAATTTGATGTTTTCTGCGATGCTTCGAATCTGGGGTTTGGCTATGTTCTGATCCAACAAAGATCATTTGTTTTTTATGGGTCTCGGAAATTACATCTCCCTGAACTTAACTATTCCACCCATGATCTTGAGTTGGCTGCCATGGTTTTTGATCTGATGTTGTGGAGACAATACCTCATTGGTGAGCGCTTTGTTTTTTTCACCGATCATAAGAGTTTGAGGTATGTTTTCTCCCAGACTGACATGAACATATGACAATATCAGTGGATGGAGATCATTCAGGAATACAACTTCTAAATATCATATACACCAGGAAAAGGAAATATTGTAGCTGATGCGCTGAGTCGGAAGTCACGTAGTGATGCAGTGCGTGAATCTGGTGACTCCTGAAGTGTAATGGGAGAAATTTCATCATTAAATCTTGATATAGAATAAGTTGGGGATAGAGGTTGTCTTTTTCAGATGATAGTGTAGTCATCATTGGTGGAGAAGGTGGAAGAGTCCCAGTTGGGGGAACTATAGGTGGAGGTCTGGAGAGACCGAGTTGATTGTGGTGAGGCCCCTGATGGTTTGTCTGAGGACAAACAACACTGATTTTTGAATCCTGGAAGGATATTTGATCCTTTTACGATGCCCAAGAAGGTTCACATAGAGTTATGTAGTTCCCCTTTAGTTTTTCATCCTGGCGTGACAATGATGTACCATGATTTGAGGTTCCAGTTTTGGTGGCCTTGGATAAAGAGTCATGTTTTGGAGTTTGTGTCTTGAGGTTGGGTCTTCCAGAAGGTGACAGTCGAACACCGTGTTCCTACTGGTCTAGTCTAGCCGTTAGATGTTCCTTAGTGGAATTTGGAGGACATCTCCATAGACTTTTTTCTCTGTTTTACCTCGATTTCCAGGAGTACATGATGCTATTTGGTTTGTAGTGGATCATTTAACCAAATCATTTCACATCATAGACAACAAGGAGTCAAGCTCATTGGAAATTTTTTTGAGGCAGTATCTAGAGGATTTGGTGAGACTTCATGGAGTTACAAGGATAATCATTTCTGATCGAGATACTTTTTTACCTCTAGGGTGTGGAGAGGTCTTCATCATGCTTTTGGTTCTCAGTTATGCCTTAGCACTGCCTTTCATCCTCAGACAGATGGTCAGCTAGAGAGGACCATCCAAACCCTTGAAGGAATGGTACGATCTTCTATACTGGATTCTAGAGGTTCGTGGGTGAGGCACATACCCTTGGGGGAGTTCTCTTACAAAAATAGTTTTCACTCCACCATCGGTATGGCGCCGTTTGAAGCCTTGTATGGCCATCCTTGTTGTACTCTGTTATGCTGGACTGGGTTCGGAGTGTCTTCAATTCTAAGACCAGAACTAGTAAAGAATACAACATAGATAGTTCAGGTGATTTGTGAGAAGATTAAGACAGTGCATGATCATTAGAAATCATATTCCAATAAAAGGAGTAGACCCTTAGAATTTGATGTTTGGGATCATGTGTTTCTGAAGGTGAATCTGTGTCATTGGTAGTGAAGGTTTGGTCATTGGAGTAAGATTTCTCACCAGTTTTTTGGGCCTTTCTAGGTGTTAGCTATTTTTGGAGTTGTGGCGTATCGAGTAGCACTTCCCCCATAGATGATCCGGATTCCCAATGATTTTCATGTATCACAGCTCTGTCATAATCTTCTTGATTACTCTCATGTCATCTATTGGGGAGAGATTTATGTTGATGATGATGTGACATTTTAGGAGCGACCTGTAAAGATCCACGATCAGAAAGAGATGGTGTTGTGTGGTTATTCTATCCCCTTGGTTCATGTTTTGTGGTGACACGGTGGCATGGATTAGAGTACCTAGGAATGTGAGTCACATATACGTGCTCAGTACCCAGAGTTTTTTTATGTTTAACTCTTTTCATGTAACGATGTCCCCTTTGTGGTTATAGACCATTCATGTTTATTAGTTACCTTGATTTGGTTGCTTCTTCTGACGTTCTCTATTTTGAGAGGTATCTCAATGAGCGGTTGTTCTGACTTCTTTTATGTTCCCTTTTAGGTTGGTTTTGAATTCTCGAGGAAGATAATGTTCTGAGAGGTATCTGATGTAATGAATTGGACCTATCTGGTCTATTCCATTACTGAAATCTTGTGTTTGAGGTGTTCTGGGAGGTCAAGGTGGCTTATCTCCAACAATTTTACAAATTTCCAGTTATGTGAATAGTGAAATGGTAGCCTTATGTGAACAGTGCAATCAGTATCCTTAGGTGAACAGTGAAAGAGTAACCTTATGTGAACAGTGTCATTAGTTGCCTTATGTGAATAGTGAAATGGTAACCTTATGTGAATAGTGCAATGGTGGGGTCCAATGGTATCATCATTCCTTTCTCAAATTTGTGTTCATGAATAGTGTTTCCAGAACGGTGAGGTTCCAATGGTGACCTCTTTCCTTTTCCAAATTTTGAGTCAATGAACAGTGTTTTCATAATGGTGAGGTTCCAACGGTGACCACATTCCTTTTCCAAATGTTGAGTTCATGAACAGTGTTTCCAGAACGGTGAGGTTCTAATGTTGAACTCATTCCTTGTACAAATTTGGAGTTAATGAACAGTGTTTCCAAAATGGTGAGTTTTAAATGGTGACCTCTTTCCTTTGCCAAATTTTGAGTTTATGAACAGTGTTTCAAGAATGGTGAGGTTCCAATGGTGACCTCTTTCCATTGAAAAATTTTGATTTCATGAACAAGCGAAAATAATATTATTTAAGCCATTTGGTTGAACCTTATATTTTTTGGAATATAATATCAACTAAAAATATAGTATTCGTTTTAAAAATTATTTTATATTAATTTTGACACAATTTGGTATTTTTTTTTGTTAAGTTCAGAACAGAATTATTACTTCGAAAATAATGCATTTAATCAACCCTGAAAAAGTCATATTAACCTATAATAATATCATTTTTACCTTTAATTACCCTATTTACTTTTAGCCGTGGTAAATAAAAGTCAAAAGTTACTATTCACCAAAAATTATGTTCATCTTATTGAACCATATTTTACTTACTGATATCAACTGTGTCTCTCAGATATTTGAAATTCCACTTATAGAAGTGGTAAAATGAAGTTTTATGCAAAATTCGCAAAAGCTCATAGGAGGTAGGTAAAAGATGGTAAAAAGATCAATAAAAGTTTCATATATCTAAAATTTTTATAAACTAACTCCAATGAATTACATTGAACATAGATAAGTATTATGTTTCTATTTTGACCTAAAATTAATTTAAATAAAAATTATAATTATTTAAATAGAAAGTTAGTTTTAAAAAATAACTCATTGTTTTTCGCTATCAATCAAAAATTGAAAGGTTTTAGAAAAATACCAAAAATTATCCCTATGCTAATTTCAATATTCCGAATCCAAAAAAGAGGTCCATTTTAAAAGATAAAATTTTAAAAATTTTAAAAATTGGGTATTACTATTCATAACTGCATGTTTGATTGGTTGCGGTGTGTTAGAGTCTTGAATTTGCATACATTGCAAGCTATTGCATTATTCAAAGGGAAACGTACCGTGAAATACTGGGGTGTTATAATTTTTATCCAATATTCCATGGATAATCCACTTTTAATTATTTAAGGGTTACTTCTATAACTGAGGCTTTCTCCTTGAAATTTATTTTCATCTTCTAGGCCTATTGAGAACTAAAAATAAATTTTATATAAGATGAAAAACAAATATTCATTCACCTTCATTGTCAATATTATTCTCAATCCATATGAAAACATCATTAAGATATTCAAATCAATTTCCTATAATCTATCATGAATTTGAAACATGTTTCAAAATATTCTTCATATGATTGGACTGAAACACCCTCAAACATTGCCTATAAAGACTCCAAGATATATTATCATATTGTAATTTTAACTAAAAAATTTATTATATTCTAAAATCATCGAAAATACCATCAAAATAAAAAAAAATCAAACTTACCACTGTAACCCGCATAATGTCTATAATTTTGTACTTATAATTTATCCATATTTATGTCACCAATATTTTCTTATTTTTGTGAACCGAAACTATTTTGGAATCAAAATATATTATTTTTCAAATTATTCTTTTTATTATCCTTTCAATAATCACCTATAATAGTGATTTTTGACATCAATTTCTTGTTCCTATAATTTTCAAAGTAATGAGTACCACCATCTTTTAGTATAGACTAGATCATCTTCACTTGCTTCATCTTCTCAATGTTTTTTCCCACTATTTATAAATCATTATATTTCCTATATGGTGATAAGTATTTGTGGAAAACCACAATATTTTAAAATAGGAACAACATGTTTGGTAGGAGTATGACATAAAACACCAATATTAGAAGATAATATAAAACTATGAGACACTATGATAAAATCACTATTAAATAAGTTCAATATATTCAATAGCATATGATTCATACAACATTTATTTTAAATGAAACACAATACAATGATAAACTATTATTATTTAAAACATGATTTTTATATCCTTTGCATTATGTTAGATGGTTTGAAGCGTACTAACTAAATTAAGAATAATATATTATTTTCAAATGTATAAAAAATTCATTTTTTATATATTAATTATTAAAAAAATTAAAATAAAAACAATGTTTTTATGAAAAAATGTATTTTTTTATAAAATGAATTTTACTCTTGCTTTTTAGAATTAATTAAAATATAATTTTTACAAAAACTAAAAAATGAATTTTAAATAATAAAAATATTTTTTAAAATTGGAATATCAAAATAATAATATGGGAATTTTTGTTATTTTTCTGATGGATTTATTTTTTGATTAATACTAAAAATACAATTTTTTAATTTAAATTTCCCTTTTCATTTGATTATTATGCATGGGTGAAATATATTTTTAATTGGGATTGAAGTAAAATTAGTACAATAACATAAAAATTTAACTAATTTATCTCATTTCAATCAATTTCATATTGAATTATGATACTAAAACATTCTATACATATGAGAATTTTCCCTTTTGAAACTCTCAATCTCATTGCATCTATTATTATAATTTAAAATTTTATCCTCCAACTTATATGAATTGAATTTGGGAAATTTTTTTCCAGATTTTCAACTCGTTATAATTTATATTATCAAATAAATGAATATTAAATTTTTACAATTATTAAAAGTAAAAGATGACAAAATTAATTAGCATGGTTAAGGAAAACACTGATTTACCGAGGGTAAAACTAAAATGATATTAGATAAAATGGACTATCAACTTTTACAAACCCAATTTTTTGATATATTTACTCTTTATGACCATTAAAGATATGTAATTAAAGATGTTTTTGTATTGTTTCTTGATAAAATGATCATTGTAAATGAAATATTTAAAAAACTCTAGACATGACATCTCCCCAACAAATAAAAGGACACCCCTTCTCCTCCAATCATCACACTTCCAAACTCATTTTGTTTTATTTATCCCTTAAAAAATATAATATGCAATCCCCTAGAAATATTATAGAGGAATTGTTTATCATAAATCCAATGTATTATATCTTTTGGTGAAAACCTAACAAAGTTGTACAAAGAAGAGGTAAGGTTCTTCAATGAGTGTTTTATGTTTGGATCATCTTAAACCTGCAGAAAATATTATTAAAAAAGTGTATGTAATTAAATCATTATATTACATATACTAATGAGAATATTTTATTATGGTAATGAACTATATATATATTATATTCCACCAAATGGGAAGTGAAATCTTCGATTTTTTGTACGGCGGACTAACAACTCATGAACCGATGTATTCTATTTTCTATGACAATAATTAAAGTATGGATATATGAATATATTTAATACCTAAATATGGTATATAAGATATTATTATACTTTTTGAATTGTAATATTACATATAATTTCATACTTTCCATTCCATTTAAAATATAATTATGCCAGTCCTATGTTTAGAGGACAACCACCTCGCGAAGCGATGTGATTAGTTTTTAACATAATCATTACAATGAATGTAATAAGAAAAAAATATAATTAATATATGATATATATATATATATATGTGACATGATATTGAATATTGAAAATTAATATATCATCTACTTATTTACACTTTCACCCATTAAGGAAATGATAAAGTCGCATGTTCATAGATAAAACCCACCATCTCTATGAAGCAATGTTATCCATTCTACATGTAAAAATTTCAATAATTATTATAAAATTGTATCTATTTAAAAAATATATATTCATAAAACTAATATCATTATGGAGATAATGAAAATATACGTTATTTTCAAGAACTATAAAATTTATGGTAAACCATGCATCAGAAAACAAGGTAGTTATCACGAGAAACAATATTAATAATAAATTATTATTAAAAAATGGGTGAAAAGACGTTATTAAAGGATAATATATTAATTTTTAAATATTAATATTTTTATATTATAAATTAATAATATTCTTAAAATCTATATATAGGAGTTTGCATAATGTGCAACCAAATGAAATTTTGATGTAAGGGACTTCGTCTCAATTTCCCTTTATTGAGGCATTTGTAATGTTAGGTACCTAATTAATTATATATAGTTTATATACTACCCATTTGACATGTAATATCATTACTTATCAATAATACAAGTTATTATAATTTTTAATTTTAATTATTACATCATAGGGGTTTTAACATGAATATTACAAAGTGGTAATTAATTTCATAACTAAATTTATTTTTATTGGGTTATATTACATTTTCATTATCATTGATATTATAAGATTACGTGTTTAATGAATTTTTATTATATTATGTTTTATTTCCATTTTTATCTGTATTTTCAATTGATACACATAATATATTCATTGATTAATTCTCACATTAATGTTATGATCATTGTGAGGGTGAATATAAAAATATGATATCTATCATGATTGTTTTTGTTTGTATTTCAATTAAAGGATATTATTTTTATCATTTTATAATAAACACATTTATTTATATTCTTCTATTTTTATTAATTATGTTTTAAAATAACATTACTGGTTCTAATTTTCAGTATTTAATATGATTTATATTTTTTCAATAAAATATGACATCATTTTTATTTTCGGTTGAAAATAAATTTTATTCCAAAACCATTTTTTCTAAAAATGAATTCATTTTTCCTTTTAAATTCATTAAATGAGTTAATAAAATCACATTTACCAAATTTTAACTTCTTACAAAAAGAATTAATGGAATTTTAATAACATTTTCACTACAAGGCCCATTTGGGTTTTATCGAAATAGTGAAAGGAATATGTATTTTAAAATGTATGACATGTACAGAATATACCTTCTTCATGAGAACTAAATGTTTTATATCTTCATTAAATTTTTAAAATGTTATTTTCATTTAAAATTATTTTTAAAATACTTTATTATTATTTAATTTTTTTAAAAATATTTTCAATGTAGAAAGTATATTTTCATCTAGAGTGTTTAATTATATTTTTAGGGTGTTTCTATTCCTAAAAAACAACTACCCTTTATTTTAATTATACTGCACTAGGAATAGGTTGTATTGATACCATCCTATTTTATTCTATGGATGTTTTATGATCATTTTTTCCATGTACAGTATTAATATTCACTGTCCTGGTTCATTTTTATATTCAATATCATTATCGTGAAATATTCACTTTCATGTGACCATTGGACATTAAAAATCCCCTAAATATTAGAATTATTTACCACTGATATGTTATTAAATAAATCATCTTTATCTTACATATGTCTTTTTCTATATTCAATGCCTTTTGTTTAGCTATGGTAATATTGATAAATAAATATTTTTTACTCAACACAGCTATTTTATGATAGGGAGAATTATTCATTAATTAAATTAATTCATTGATATATGAGGAATTCATTAGTTCTGTAGTGATTTTTGGGTCCCAAAATTAAATAACCCATAAATGCATCATTAGTAAGAAAAAATTAAACAATTTTCTACATGAATTTTTATGTCGTCTTGTGAGTTGTCTTCACTGTAGAGTAATCATGATGTCTGAGATTATGATATCCAATAATTAAGAAATTAATTTATCAATAATTTAGTTTTTATTGTCAATGATACCTTTTGAAATGATATTATAACTAGATTAATTTAATTCTATGTTTGCTGATTAAATGGAATGTGTTTTAGGGTATTTAATTTTATATTTGTATTAATACATATATATTCATGATATTCATTTGGTTTAAATGGAATTTGTGTTCAATTATTTACCTTTACAAATTGATTATTACTTATCTAATTTATATAGTCAAGTTATTGATTAATTTGAATTTGTTTTCATATTTTTAGCTGACCATATTGATTAAGTATCATCTATTCATGAAAGTCACGTTTTTAAATGGAATGTGTTTTAAGATATTTACCTTTAAATGTTTATTATGATTGTATATTAATGATGGATTATTATTTATATAAATATTACTAACATCTTGTCTCACCATTGTGTTTTTTATTTCCCAGAAATACAGGAAATGTACTATGAATTATATGCATAGATATGTGTGAGGGAATAATGATATTATATGTAAAAAAAATTTGTTTTAGTTTTTAAATTCAAATATAATGTAATACTCTAGTATATATTTATTTTACAAAGTCTATTACACTATTTGGTTTATTAGTATTGTATTTATTATCTCTTATGAAAATGTAATAAAGGAGACACCGGATATAGGTTACCAGGATTGGGGTTCTTACAGTTGGAATAAGAGGATTTTGAGTATAAAACATGGGAACTAGATTTAGGGAAACATATGTTATGGATCATAATTATATGATATAATTTAAGGGTATGTATAGAAGAACATCGTGATGTTTTTGTAAGGTTGAAATATTGTGGTATTTCATAGAAATATATCCTTTTCTAGATAATACATGTGAACATGGTTCCAGTACATATGTCTGAAGGTGTAATAACTCCCAAAAAATGTGCTTCATGATTTCCATACGAATTACCTGGCATACGAAAATGGGCCTTACTAAACACATTGTTTGAAACTCCCTAAGGGTATTCATTGGATAATTCACATTTTCATTGTATAATAATATGATGGATTTTAATAGATAAGGGAAATGAATGACATATGTTGAACCTTATGTGTCTTATATTGAAAATAATATCTCATGGTTTAGTCATCCAAAAAATTATTATGTGGTTCCCCATTATGATAATTTTTTTCACACACTATTCTATTTTATTTTAGGTAATGGATATAACCCAAAAGAATCTATGTCAAGATGTAATATGAAAGAAAAATTGGTGAATATGAGAACAAAATGTTATGATAGATGGAGTAATATATATCTTAGCTATGCCTAATTAGTTATCCTAAAATAATATTAACAACTTATACCATAACCAACTCTTGTACTCGAATACGATGCAAAGGATGGATTGTGCTAAGATCTTGAGTGATAAAGACTATAGATGAAAGATGCTTGTATTTCCTTTAAGTTATAAATGTGGAAAGAGACACCAAATCCAGTTTTTCAATGGAATGGGAAAATTTATTATTTTTTTGAAAATAATGGAATAATGATATTAATTATAGTGGAAAAATGATTAATAATATTGAAGGAAATATATTTATTCCAAAGGATCCATATTTTATTTGTTGACATAACTGTGGGGAAGTTGTGCATTATCTTGGTCAATGTTATCTTGTAATGGTTTACCCCTAGTACAATGATAGAACTGTGTTGCAATAAAATAGATGAAGTTTTTATGTGTTGGGATTCAAGAATTAAATTATAGATGTTATTTTCTAATGGTATTTTGTTTAAAAAAATCATGAAACATATATGGTTTGCATTAATTTTAGAAGCATTTGAGTATTTATTTACTTAGTATTTATTGAAAAAATCATGGGTTTATTAGATTAAGGTTTATTATAAGTTAAAATTATTAAATTTTCCTTTTGAATTTTTTGTTGTATGAAAATAACATTAATAAGTAAATTATTGGGGAAAATTTATTGGAAAAAATCTTATTGGTTTAGTATATGAAATAGTTAATGGAAGAATAATGCCCTAAATTTTTTTTGAATTATGATTAATGTTATTTGTAACATTTATGGATTATATTATAATTTATATTTACATAAATAAATGTTATTACTCATTGTGAATTTCTGAGTAATTATATTAATATGGTTTTAGAAAAAGACACCCCTCGTGTTCTTTTACAACCAATCACATCTTGTACGGCCGTAGGGCTTGGAACCAAAATGTAATGGTTATAAGGGGGTTGTTCTCACCACTGGACTACATGATTTACTAGTTAGTATGATTTTTTTACTTAATTAGTTTTCTATTCAATTATTATGATGACTTTATGAAAAATATTATTGGATCAAATCAGTTTGATATTGAGATAATTAATGATATTATTGGATATTAATTACATAAAGTTATAAATTAAGTGTAAATTGATCTAAGAATAACAAATGGATGAATTTTGTCTTAAAATATATCAATTATGCAAGTTTCCTAATTTTTCTGGATAGTTAAATAATTCCTCATCTTTAGGAAATGAAACTTTAATTTTTTTTTTAAATTTATCTTAATATCATATGAATAAATGGTAATTTAAATGATCATAGTTTTTTGTTTTTTATATCTATAATTTTCCATTTATTATTCACTTTATTATGTTCAATGGTCTCTATATGTCTCTACAATTATTTAAACTTTTCTTCTATGTCCATATCTTTACATTCAACCAATGTTATCCAATTTAGAAACCTTATTATGTGTTATTCCATATTACCATTTTTTAATCTATTTTTATATTTCAAATAGGATGTTTTATTAAATAGATTTATTTTTTGAGTTTATAAATAAGATATTTTCAAATTTCACAACATTATTTTTTGATATCAAGATAATTTTGTGAGGATCCAATTTATTTAAAGTGTAGAATGTAACACCCCATGATTTTAAAATATTTACATCATGTTAGATAGCTTGTATGAAAGGAAAAAAATAGAATATAATATAGTATAACACAAAGATAATATATGATATAATTATTTTTAATTAAATTCAATCTTCTCAAAATCATTCTATGCATGGAAGTCTGGGTTTAAATGAAACATAATATTCTTTGAAAATATTATTATCTAAAATGTGACCATTATAACCTAGATGTTCTATTTTAGGGTATTAAACGTACTAAATAAATTATTAAAATTAATTTTTAAAATGTTTATAAATAATTTAATTGGTTATCTGTTGATTATAAATAAAAATAAAAATAATTTTAAAGAGAAATAAATGTTTCTAAAAATTGTATATTTTTTCTAAAGGAGGCTTTGTCGTTCTTTGAATAAATGATTTAAAATTAACTTCTTTAAATAATATAGAATATATATTTCTAAATAAAATTTATATTTCAATTAAAAATAGAAAAATTATATTATGGTTAAATTTTGAGAATTCTCTAAAATAGTTTATTTTTTATGAATAATGAAAAATACTAATTTTCATTGAGAAATATATTTTAGTTTAAATAATTTACAATGATAAAATATATTTCAAATTTTTAATAATGTAAAATTATATCAAATATATAAAAATTGAACAAATTAAATTTGTTTTAATCAATTTCATATTGTAGTTTTTTCTTCAAATATTTTATAATTATAAGAAATGTTTCTTTAAAACCCGACATTCTCATCACATCTTCATGTATAATTTTAAATTGGATTCTTCCAATTATTTGGATTAAATTTAGAAAAATGGATTCCATATTTGAAATAATAATAATTTATCTTTTATAACATAGAAAAAAATAATTTTTGATCAATATTAATAGAAAAAGGAGTTAGAAGTATTTATCGTATTTAAGGTAAAAAATGATTTACATGGGGTTACAGTAAACAAATAATGTTTAAAATGATTAGAAAACGGTCAAAACACATTTTTTTAGAATATTAGTTATTATAAACTCTAAGTATTGATTATTACCCTTTTTTAGTCTTTTGGAATAATAATGACTTGGGTGTAATTGAATCTTTTAAAAAATTCCATGTGTATCCTCTCCCCAACTTTTGAAAGGTGATGTGGCCATAAAAACACATGTTTTTCCACATATATTTCATTAATTTTTAATTATTTAATTCTATATTCTTGTACCTTATAATAAATATTAACACTTTTGTGTTTCTATAAACAAATTTATCAATTAATCAATTTTAATAATTAATCGTTTATTTTAAGCATCAAATTTATTATTTTAAGTTTATCTTTATTTTATAGTGTAAAATATTTCTATTTAGTTTGTTGATTTTTATATGCTTAATTAATAATTTAACATTAATTAGTTCATTAATTAATTCTACATTTGCACTTAAATAATGAAGTTTTTATAGAGTATTTCATGTATTAAATATTAATCAATTTAATATAACATAATCTAAATATTGGTTGTCTTTTATAAATTCATGAATTATTAATTTAATTTTATAAATTTATTACTTTTGTTTAATTTCAAATATTTAATTAATTAAAATAATTTCATAATAATATAATAATTTTATGTTTACATTAATTAATTTAATTTTATACAGTAACTATTATAAATAATTTAACTTTGTTATTAAAATGTATAAATTTTATATTAACTATTAATAATTTAATTACTTATTAATTTAGTTTTATTTTAGCAACAATTTATGTTTTATAAATTAAAATTAATAATATTGTAATTTATGTTTTTAAATGTTTTTATAAGGTTATTAATGTCTGTGATGTACTTAATTTTTTATTTTTTTAATTAATAATTAGTTTTAATTTTTTATTTTGTTTGGTTTTTATTTAAATTTCAATTTTTTCTCTATTTATTTTGCATGTTTATGGTGGAACCGTTACCTCCTAACACTGTCTCACCATTTCAGTTCTAAATGGTGTCTCATCACACTGTTTCACTCACGGTGTTTCCTCACACTGGTCCCAACCCTCTGTCACCGTCTCCCCTTGATTTCACAATCTCACCGCATTTCTTCCTCCATTCCGATCTTGCCTCTTCACATCGTTTCTATTATTCCATGGATTTTATCATCATGGTGGCATTGTAACCCTTTGGGACTTCGTCACTATGTCACCAAACTTCCTTGACACCGTAAGCCTCCTTGTCACGGTTCGACATCAACCTCACACACCTTTTTTTCAGCCACTATTCCTCATTTCACCTTCATCAGAACCGATGCCACATGCTTCACCGATTTACAAAATCCAAAGGAAAAATTATGATGACCCAAGACTATTCTCACAATCAATATCATTACAGTAGAAAAGAACTTGCCACATTAGAACAGTGCTGTGAGGCCGAAGCCGATCACCGAGATTGTACCCATCGCTGCAGATCTTGAGGAGCTGCACTGATGGTTCAGTGTTCACTGTATTCACCTCCTTTTATTAGAGGAGAAATGCTACTGGGTTTCATTTTTTTCTTTCCCATTTCTGGTCATATCGGAATTTCTGTTGCTAACTCGTCTGTTGTCGCCTGTTGGAGTTATGCCAGAGCTGAGGTCTGTTTTTGGAGAAGTTGTGCACCGCCGCGAGGAGGATACAAGGCCACTTTTGGAGGGTCCTCTGCTAGCTGCTGAAGCTGGTTGGATCAGGAAACGTTAGTGATGGAGGTAGACGGAGAAGTGGTCCTACTTCCTGGAGAAGGAACCCTCCCCTAGTAGCGCCGATTTTGTGGGAGGAAGAAGATATAAAAAAAATATAATCTAAAAACAAAACATACTAAATAATAATAAAGATACTAATATCAATAAGAAAAATAAATTAAATTAAGTTTATAAAATTAGAATTAATTAACCAATAATTATTATTTTTAATTAATATTAACATTAAAAATTAAATTAAATACATTCCTATTATCTAAAATTTTATCTTAATAGTTTTTAAAAATGATTGTTTATAAATAATAATTTTAATGTTGTTTAAGTAATTTTATAAAATAATTATAATTAAATAAATGAATTAAAGTAACTAATTAAATAATTTAATCGTAGTTCAAAATAGAATAAAATAATTAATTTATAATAGATAAATTATTAATATAAATTAAATAACATTATATCTTAAATTAACTAAGCATATTATTATTTATTTATAATAGTTAATATTTTTTTAATTAATGTCGAATTATTTATTTTCTATTATAATTTTTCAGGTTCATTTTATAGATGGGTATATGTCCAGATTCACACAACTAACTCACCCGGAGTTAGTTACGTGAGAAAAACTAGCACGACGTGCTAGTCGCGAAAAAACGAACGTGTGTGGTGCTTAAGTGAAGTACTTTTTGGAGTTAGTGGAAGCGAGCAGTGAAATGCAGTAGATGACAAAAGATATAAAAATAGTGTTGAAACATTATTTAAAGGGGTATATAATTCATTCGATCATTCAATCGGAAGCAGAGCAAGAACCTGGAGTAAACCATGGAGCACTCCTTGGATAGCCATTCTTTGGAGATCCGAGGGCCTGGAGCAGCAGCAATTCAAGCAAGCAGAGGGAGTTTTCTTCCTCAGTTTTCTTTCCGTTCACTTCCTTTGTAATTTTTTAGTTTTATGATATGTAATAGAGATAATTTTAGGTTGAATCATCTAGTTAGGGGATAAATTTATGTTCCTCTGGTTAACTTTTAATTCTCTTTTCACTTAATCATTTTGATGATTTCAGTATCGATCGGTGAGATCAATGTTGAGTTCATCAAATTTCATGTACCATCAGAACTTAATTTTCAATATTCCATGATCAATTGGTGAGATTAATCATCGATACACCTATTAAATGATAATAAATTCTATGGAATTCAAGACTTATGATGAGTTCGTCTTGTTGTTATTTACCGACTGTTTTTAGTGGATTTATTTATGGAGTGGCGAACATTAGAATAGTTTGTCTTGTGAGACATAACTCTTGGGGAGGGAGATAATTAATATTCTTATGGTGGTAATCTACAATATATTTTACATGAATTGAAATACCTCTAAAATGATTATAATTGATATTTTTCCTCAGGCATTTACTCTGATAGTTCGTTTATCCGTACTCTATATTTTAGTTGTTCACACTTTTCAATTGGTTTTATGTTTCATTATAGACTAGATCAAAAACATTAAAAAAATATTGTTACTTTTATTCTTTAATAGACAAAACATAAAAAATATAAAAAAAATTAAAATCCTATTTGCTGCTGACAACAGTGGAGTTTTCCAATGTTTTTAGAAGAGAAGCAGAAAAAATTTCCTTCTATATGGGTTCGACCCTGCTTTCCACATATACAGTAGTTAGTAGGAATATAAATTTTAAACCTTGACCAACTTCACCAATAGTTCAGGTCAAGTTTTTGGCACTGTTTTTGGGGAAGTCACGAGCCATTACTCTAAAAAAACTAAAAAAACACATATATAAAAATCTTTACAAAAATTAACAAATTTGAAAATTGTAAAAAAAACATATTTCACTTCTTGCTGAATTGTTACTACTGAGTACTATTTTTTTTGTTTGTATGATCACAAGACACTCTGCTATTAGTCTAGAGCCAATGAATATAGAAATTGACAAACATCTCACTAATCTATGAAAGAAGAAAAAAACTGAAATGGAAAACTTAGATAATAGAGTTTCTGCACCTAACAACTATCAAAATCAACAGGTAATCTTAGATGAACATGAAAGTCCTATGATGAGGGAATTATAACTCACACGTGATTCAAGTATCCCATCATCCATTATACTTAGTCTAAGAGACATAAATTATTTATTGAATCAATCACACATTTTGTTGCTGCCTACATTTAATGGGATCTCTAATGAGGACTCCCTTATCTTCATTAAAGACTTCTACAATACTGTTCAGCAATTACCTCTTCTAGGAATCACATAAAATGAACTTAGAATGGGATCCTTTCCTTTTTTCCTTAAAGGGAATGCTAAAAATTTGTTTCTAAGTCTAGATGAGAACATTTTTCAAAATCGGGCACAAGTATATAACTCTTTCATAATGAAATTCTATCCCCAATGATTAAAAGGTGAAATTAGAACTAAAATCACTAGTTTTTATCAAGAGGATGTTGAATATTTTCATGAATCTTGGGATAGATTCATGGATATGATTAGGTAGTGTCCCCATCATCGACTCCCATATCACCTTATCATGGATACCTTCCTAGAAGGGTTGTCATCCTCTAGAGAGAATCTAGTTGACCAATTTACTGAGGGTAATTACAATGATAAGACAGATGAAGAACCTAGAAAAGTTATTATTAACCTTTCACTGAATTCACAACATAAAAATTAAATAAGGAAAAGAGTCAATAGAAATGTTAACCCAAAAAATTTTCCAATGAATTATACTCATGCTCAACTGGATGAAATCACCAACCAACATCAATATTTAATGAACCATAATTCTAAACCAACTGTTAACCAACTTGGATGTCAAAATACCAACCAATTTTTAAGGGAACAGTGTGTCTAGTGTGGTATGTTTGGGAATACTGATTTTTTTTTCCTAATTTTGATATGCCAGACCAACAACAAGAAATCTCAAACATTGTTAACTATGGTCCTACAATTCCTCCTAAAGAAGATATATTTTCAAACAATTATAATCAAGGCTATAGGAACCATCCAAATTTATCCTAGAAAGATCAAGACTTAATCAAACAATACACTACCCCTATTTACTCTAATGAACTAAGACCAAACTTTCAAAATAAATAAAGGGGTGATTCTAGAAATGTACAAGGAAACAATGATAATCAAATGTCTTCTATGCTTGATCTAATCTTGACTCAGCTACCCAAACACCAAAATCAATATGAGTCAGACAAAATGAAAACTGATGTGAGAATGAAAATCATGGAAACACAATGTGGTCAAATTGCTAGATATTTTTCATATAGGGAAAAGGAAGACTTCCAAGTACCACTGAGTGTAACCCTAGAGAGAATTCCATGGTTGTTGTCACTAGAAGTGGGCTTAATACTGAAACTGTATCTGAAAAAGACCATGAAAATTCCCTAAATGAAATTCTAATTCAATCTGAAAAAAAATATTCTTTTCACACATGCTATAAATTCATAGAATAGTCTTGAAAATGATCAAAATCTGAATTTATCATTTGAAACACAAGCTAAAAATTCATCTAAGAATCAAAATAATAATGGGAAAGAACACTTTTAGGAATAGGTGAGGGATATACCTATTGTCCTTAACATTTTTTCCCCACCCATCTCATTCCCTAAGAAGATGAAACCTCAAAGTAACACTAGGGATGAACTTCTTCAGTTCCTTGGTATCCTTTACAAACTTCAAGTAAAAATTCCATTCATTCATGCGCTAATTCAAATCCCATTTTATTTTAAATATATTAATAAAATTGTTTCAAAGAAAAAGACCCTGGAATTATTTTCTACTTACAGCCTCACTGAAGAGTGTTGTACTATACTCTAAAAGAAAATCCCACCCAAATTTAAAGACCAAGGTAGTTTTTTCATTCCCTGTACCATAGGAAACTCTGATCAACTAAACTATTTTTGCGATTTAGGTGCTAGCATTAATCTGCTCCCTTACTCACTATTTCAAAATCTGAGATTTGGTGTCTATCAACCCACCACAGTCATATTCCAGTTGGGTGATAGATCTTTAACTCATCATGTGCGTTGGGTAGATGATTTTCTATTTTGGGTAGGGAAGCTGATTCTGCCTATTGACTTTTTAGTCTTGGAAATGGAGTGTGACCAATAGGTTCCCATCATCTTGGGTAGGACCATCGTGGCTACAGGTGGTGATGTTATTTATGCCTCTAAGGTTCAACTATTTTTAAAATTGGAGAACAACTAGAAGAGTTCATTGTGTTTAAAAATTTTAATGTACCAACTTTTTGGAAAACTATTAAATGGTTGAGTCCTTAGAGGATGTGAACTCAATTGGAAACTCTGAATAATCTGAAAATCAATCCACTGTTGAAGAAATTTATTTAGAAGCTGAAAATACTGTTGAATCTGTCTTAGAAGTTGAATATTCTTTTGGAACACCCATTCTAGAAAATTTTCTAGAACTGAACAACTCTCCAGTTTCTGCTATAGAAGAGTCCACTATTTCTAAACTTAGAAGCTTTTTGAGGTAATTTGAGGGTGTTTATGTTTACACCAACCTTTATGAACACTTTTATGATATTGAGGGAGAACTTTTAAGAAAACTATATGATTATGCTCTGATTAACTTGTTAAATACCAATCTGTAAAATCTGGACAACATCACTGTTACTTCTGAATTTGAGCATGAAATTGAAAATATTTATTCATTTTAAACTCCTTACAAGAGATATATTGAATATCTTGGACCTCATATACCTATGATTCTTCCTTCTAGTGTATAACCACCAACTCTTGAACTAAAACCAATCCCTGGTCATCTTAAATATTCATTTCTGGGTGAGAACTCCACTTTTCCTGGAAAAATTTCTACTAAATGGAATGAAAACCAAGAGGAATGATTGTTAAATGTTTTGAAGAATTTTAAATCTACCATAGGCTGGACCATAGCTGATATAAAGGGTATTAGTCCCTCAATTTGTATACATAAAATACATATGGATCCTAACCATAATCCTAGGGATGAGTGTCAAAAAATATTGAATCCAAACATGAAAGAAGTTGAGAGAGAAGAAGTGATAATATTGTTGGATAGTGAAATGATATCTCCCATTTCTCATAGTGCTTTGGTCAGCCCTATCGAGGTTTTCCCCAAGAAGGGAGGTTTCACTATATCTAAAAATGAAAAAATGAAACATTCCATGTTAGGAAAGCCACAAAATAGAGAGTCTGTATAGATTATAGGAAGCTTAATGAAGCTAATAGGGAGGATAATTTTCTAATTCCCTTCTTGGTTAAAATTATTGAGAGGCTTGCTGGATATGAGTTTTTATTTTTCATGGATGGGTATTCTTTTTACAACCAGATTCCTGTTGATATAGAGTATCCAGAAAAGACCAATTTCACATGCCCCTTTGGAACATTTTCCTATATGAGGATTCCCTTTGGGTTGTGTGGAGCTACAACCACCTTTAAAAGTTGTATAATGGCGATCTATTCAGATATTATTGAAAGAATCATTGAAGTTTTAATGGATGAATTTTTTATTGAGGGTTGTACTATTGATACTTGTCTTGGAAATCATGAGTTAGTCTTGGAGAGATGCATTGAAACCAATTGTGTTCTTAATTGGGAGAAGTGTCAATTAATGGTTACATATGGTATAGTTCTTGGTCATAAGGTGTCCAAAAGAGGTATATAAATTGATAATGATACAATTTATGTCATTCAAAAACTTCCACATCCTTGAAATGTTATTGGTGTTATAAGTTTCCTAGGGCATTCCAGTTTCGACCAGAGATTCATAAAAGACATTTCCAAAAATAACTAATCTCTTATGTTCCATTCTGGTCAAGGATTCACCTTTCAATTTTGATGAAAACCAATTTAAATCATTTAATCTACTTGAAGAGAAACTCACTATATCACCCATTATCACTACACCTGATTGGGAACTACCTTTTGAGCATAAGTATGATGCTAGTGATATGGCTGTAGGGGATGTACTTGGACACAGGAAAGACAATAAATTACATGCGGTGTATTATGCTAGTAGACTATTAGATAAATCCCAAAAGAATTACACCACTACTGAAAAAGAATTGATACCTGTTGTTTTTTCTCTTGAGAAGTTTAAACAGTATCTCTTAGGATCAGAAGTCATTGTTTTCCCTGATCATTCAACTTTAAATTACATACTGTATAAAAAGGAAACTAAACCCAAGTTGATTAGATGGATTTTGTTGCGAGATTAGTTTTATTTAGAGATTATGGATAATCAGGGAGCAGAAAATTTAGTTGCTGACCACCTATCTAGGATTTCACATACTAATACTCAATCTGAAGATCCTAGGGAGATAAACTCTTTCATTCCTAATGAGAAGCTGCTCACTGTGTCAATCAGACAATCTTCTTGGTTTTCAGATCTTGGAAACTTCTCGGAAGCATGTGTTTTTACCAAAAAATCTGTCAAATAACCAAAGAAAGAAATTCATTTCGGATCTTAAGTACAATCTTTGGGATAATCCCCTACTTTTTAGGAGATGTTATGATGATATCCTTAGGAGTTGTGTGTCGGTGGAAGAGATGTTTCTTGTCTTAGAAAGTTGTCCGTCTTCACCATGGGGAGGTCACCATGGTGTTGAGAGAACTACTCAGAAATTTCTACAATCTGGTTTTTATTGGCCAACTGCTTTTAAGGATGTAAGGAGCATTGTGGTTGGTTGTGACAGATGTTAGAGGCTAGGTAATGTTGGTTGGAAGAAAGAGTTTCCCCAAAAAGGAATTCTGGAAGTTTAGATTTTTGATGTCTGGAATTTAGATTTATTGGGTCCATTTCCATCATCTCATGGGAATGAGTATATTCTTGTTTTTTTTGTTGACTGTGTTTTAAAATGGTTTGAGGCAGTTGCACTGCCCAACAATCAAGCCAATTATGTAATACAATTTGTGAAAAAGAACATATTTACATGATTTGGAGTTCCCAAAGCCTTTATCACTGATAATGGAACACACATTAAGAAATATAAATTTAAAGTTTTGATGGAGCAATATGGTTGTGTTCATAAAACTGATACTCCTTATCATCCACAGTCTAGTGGACATGTGGAAATCTCAAACAGGGAACTGAAAAAAGTACTTGAGAAAACTGTTTCAACCTCTAGGAAAGACAAGTCATTTAAATTGGATGAAGGTTTATGGGCATATAGAACTGCTTTCGAGAACCCAATTGGAATGTCTCCTTACAGGTTGTTGTTTGGTAAATGCTTTCATTTACCTGTAAAATTACAACATAAGTCTTATTGGGTAGTTAAGGATCTGAACTTTTATTTTAAGAGTTCTGGTGAGAGGGGATTACTTGAACTGATTGAGTTGGATGAGATTAGGATAGAGAGTTATGATAATTCAAGTATTTATAAAGAGAATTCTAAAATCTTTTATGACCTTATCATAAAAACCAATGAATTAAAACCTGAACCAAAGGTCCTCTTATTTAACTCTATAAAAAAACACTTTCTTGGAAAGCTAAAGTACAAGTGGTATGGACCTTATATTGTAGTTAGAGCACTTATGAATGGAGCTATTGAAATTTTAGGTGAAGAAAATAAACCCATGTTGGTCAATGAGTAGAGAGTGAAACGTTATTTTGAGGTACAACTAAAGGTCATGGTTGCCTTCATAGTGATTAAAAACTGATTTTGAGTAAAGTTTGGCTGAACAATTTAAAAATTAGTGCTGCATGGGAGGCAACCCATTGTTTTTTACAATGTTCTATTTTTTCCTTGAATAAAGTGATACTTTTGTTCTATGCTTTTGTGAAATTCTTGTATCTTCTTGCTCTTGGATTCTTTTCATTGTTTCATAGTTATCATGAATCTACTCTTTTTTTCATTTAATGAGTGTAATTCCCATGCTGGAGGATGAATGAATCTTTATACCTGGGAAGTACATTATTGTTAAATTTTGTTTCATATTTTTCTTACTCCTTATTGGTTTAGAAAAAAAATTATTTTGTCTATGTGTTCTATCATAATAAATAAATTCTTCATGTATTAGAAAATATGCTACATGCTTTCTTGAAAAATCTTCTATAAATCCATAATACTAAAAGTTTTTGATGCATGTCACTAAGATGAATAAGACAATTATGTATGTTTCTCCTTGCTAAAAAATTGAATTTCAATATTGTTAAAATCATTCACTACATAAAACAATGTGTGGGGGGTACATGTAGGATGGAAATTTTTTGTATTGAATTTTCTTGGGGTTGGGGTCCTTAGCTTAAAATTTGTCTGCAATATTGACTTTCCAACCAAATAAATTATGTTATACATTCTTTCACCCCAATTAATAGTGCACATACACATCACATGTTACTTTTGAGATATATTGAAAAAATATTCATTGAACATTAATATTAATTCATGTAAATTATTTTTAACCAACTGTATGTTATTTTTTGTGGAAAAAGAATCTTTTTTAACTTAAAAGATTCCCTTTTATACATGTCATCTATCTGCTCTATTGAAAATTTGTTTTGAACTAAAACTGTCAAATTGTTATGATCCACTTTACAAGTCAACTTTGGGGAAAAACTTGGGTTTTATGTGTGGGGGAGGGGGTCATTTCTTGATTGTGCTAAACTATGCTTAAATTAATGCTCATCAATTCCCACTTCTCTTCAAACCGTTTGTCAAAAAATAGTTTATTTTTTTAAAAATTCTTTCATAATTATAGGAATTACATTATTTATCAAATGGGACTTACCTGCAGACAATATATATTTTGTAGTTAAGTTGTGTATTGAGTCAGAAATTAATGTGGGTGGATGATTGATGAGTGATATTTACTTAGTGATTGAATGTATATCTTGGTTTAGGAACTATTTTTGAAGAGTGATTTGGGGTACATATTTGTAGAGTTATTATCATAGCCTTGGAACTGAAAGATTGATCTTGATTCTAGGGGGCACACAATTTTTTATTTATTTATGTAATTACCTTAATGAGTCAATGTGATGGTTTCCATATAAATATTTTGAAACTAGAGTAATTAGGGCATCTGAGATCCCACGGTGAATCTCTGAGACCCTAGATGCTGGTTGTCTTTCTATTTACTATAATCCCTTTGTACACATTGAATATGTATATTGTATAGTTCTTAGCAAAATGATACATGGCATGGGAAAAATAAAATAAAGTTTCTAGGGTCAAAAATGAGTTCATTAAGGTGAGGGGAATAATGAACGCCGGATGAAGAAGGGGTGAACTATTTTATATGGGAGTCATTTAGGTTGTATTGTTAAGGTGAATGAAAAAGAAATATTTATTTTTGGAACCTTAGTGATGAGTCAAAATGAAAAGTTATTTTGGTTAAGTTTTTAATTCCACTGATAATTTACCTCTTGTCACTCTCAGACTTTGGATTTATGTCTGGATTAAAGTTAGTCACTAAGAAGTATCACATATTAGGCAAGTCATATTCATTGATTAATGATTTATAGTTTTCAAGATTAGCCATTGAGTATTTGTTCTATGAAAGATCCATATGAACAATTTATTTTCTAAAATCCTATTGACATGTTTCTATCCTTTTTTTTTATTTTCTAGACATGTTATATTTTGAGAAAACTAATAATTTTTTTTATATTTTTGAATTATAATAAAACATTAGATTCTTTGAGGAAAAACAAAGATTAAGTGTGGGGAAATTTGATGTTTCCTTAAAAACACATGTTTTTTCACATCTATTTCATTAATTTTTAATGATTTAATTGGTTATTCATGTACATTATAATAAATATTAACATTTGTTTGTTTCTACAAACAAATTTATCAATTAATCAATTTTTATAATTAATCGTGTATTTTAATCATTACATTTGTTAATTTATGTTTTACTTCATTTTATAGTCTAAAATATTTTTATTTATTTATTTGTTTTTGGTTTGAATAAGTAATAAATTAACATTAATTCGTTAATTAATTAATTCTTCATTTTCACTTAAATAATTCAGTTTTAATTTAGCATTTCATGTATTAAATATTAATTAATTTAATATAACAGAATCTAAATATTACATGTATTTTCATAATTCATTAATTATTAATTTAATTTTATAAATTTATTACTCCTGTTTAATGTCAAATATTTAATTAATTTACATTATTTTTAAACAATATAATAATTTTCTTTTTACTTTAATTAATTTTATTTGATACAGTGACTATTATAAATAAATTAACTTTGTTATTTAAATGTTTAAATTTTATATTAACTATTAATAATCTAATTTCTTAATAATTTAGTTTTATTTTAGTAACAATTTATGTATTATAAATTAAAGTTATTAATATTGTAATTCATGTTTTTAAATGTTTTTATAAGTTTATTAGCGTTTGTGATGTACTTAAATTTTCATTTGTTTTAATTAATAATTAGTTTTAATTTATTATTTTGTTCAGTTTTTATTTAAATTTCTATTTGTGTTTCTCTATTTGTTTTGTAGATTTACGGTGGCATCGTAAGCTCCTAACACGGTCTTACCATTTCGGTTTGAAAAAATTTCTCCTCAAAATGTTTCACTCACAGTGTTTCCTCACGTCGGTCCCAACCCCCTGCCACCGTCTCCTCTTGATTTCACAGTCTCACCATATTTCTTCTTCTGTTCATGTCTTCCCTCTTTACACTGTTTTTATTTTTCCTTGTACCATATCATCAAGGTGGAACTGTAACTCTTTGGAACTACTTCAATATGTCACTGAACTTCCTTGACACCGTAAGCCTCCTTATCACCATTCCACAGCAACCCTAGGCAGCGTTTCATCAGCCATTGTTCCTCATTTCACCTCCATCAGAACTGCTTCCATGTGCTTCATCGATTGGCCCAATCCAATAGAAAAATTACAAGGACCCAAAATTATTAGGAAAAATCAAGATCTTTAAAGTAGCAAGGAAATTGCCGCATCAGAACTGTGCTGCGAGGCTGAAGCTGGTCACCGAGATTGTACCCATCACTGTAGATCTAGAGGAGTTGCACTGCTGGTTCACTGTTCACCATATTCACTTATTTTTATCTGAGGTGCAATGCTAATGTGTTTCATTTTTCCTTTCCTATTTACAGTCCTATCAGCATTGTTGTTTCTAACTCGTCTGCTGCCGGCTGTTGGAGTTATGCCCGAGCTGAGGTCTGTTGAGTAGAAGTTGTGCGCCGCCACGAGGATGATACAACGCAACTTTTGGAGGGTCCTCTACTGGCTGTTGAAGCTGTTTGGATCAGGTGATGTCGGTGATGGAGGAAGACAGAGCCGTGGTCTTGCTTTTTGGAGAAGTAACCCTCCCCCTATAGCGATGATTTTAGGGGAGGAAGAAGATATAAAAAACAGTCTATTCTAAAAAGATAACATAAAATTATAATAATAAAGTTACTAATATCAAAATTGAAAATAAATTATATTATATTTATAAAATTAGAATTAATTAACCAATAATTATTATTTTTAATTAATAATAACATTAATATATAAATTAAATACATTACTATAAATTAATATTTTATCTTCATAGTTTTTAAAAATGATTGTTTATAAATAATAATTTTAATGTTGTTTATGTATTTTTATAAAATAATTATAATTAAATAAATTAAATAAAATAACTAGTTAAATTTATTAATCATAGTTCAAAATAGAATAAAATAATTAATTTACAACAGATAAAATATTAATATAAATTAAAAAAAATTAATCTTAAATTAACTAAGTAGATTATTTTTTATATAAAATAGTTAAAAAAATTTAATTAATGTTAAATTATTTAGTTTATGTTCTAATTTGGAGGTTCATTAAATAGATGGGTATACGTCTAGATTTACACGACTAACTCACTCAGAGTACGTTATGTGAGAAAATCTAGAATGACGTGCCAGTCGCGAAAAAACGCACCCGTGCGGTGCTTAAGTGAAGGACTTTTTTGAAGATGATGGAAGCGAGCTATGACATACAGTAGATGACGGAGGATATAAAAATAGAGTTGCACTAGAATTTGAAGGGGGGATAGAATTCATTGTATAATTCCCGGGTAAGTAGAGAAAGAACCTGGAGAGAACCTTGGATCAGTCCTCAGAGAGCCATTCTCCGGAGATCCGAGGGCCTGGAGGAGCAGCAATTCAAGCTAGTAGAGGGAGTTTTCTTCCACTGTTTTCTTTCAATTATCTTCCTTTGTAATTTTATGGTTTTAGTATACGTAATATATATAATGTTAGGTTGAATCATCTATTTAGTGGATAAATTGAAGTTCATATGGTTAACTTTTATTTCTATTTTCACTTAAACATTTTGATGATTTCATTATTGATCGGCGAGAACAGTGCTGAGTTCATCCTAATGCTTGTACCATCAGAACTTAATTTTCATGATTTCATGATAAATTGGTAAGATTTATTGTGGATACACCTACTTAAATATAATAAATTCTAAGGACTTTAGGACTTATGGTGAGTTCGTCTTGTTGTTATTTACACACTGTTTTTAGTTGATTTATTTCTGGAGTGGTGAACTTTAGAATAGATTGACTGGTTTGACTTAACTCTTGCCGAGGGAGATAATTCATACTCATACGGTGGTACTCTTCAATGTCTTTCAAGTGAATTTAAATACCTCTAAATCCAAAAGAATGGATATTTTCCCATGGCATATACTCTGATAGTTCGTTTATCAACACTCTATATTTTAGTTGTTCACACATATCAATTTGTCTTCTGTTTCATTCTAGTATTTATAAAAAACATATAAAATAGTGTTAATTTTCTTTTTTAATAGAAAAAACATTAAAAAATAAAAAAAATTAGAAAATCATATCTACTTCTGACAATAGTGGAGTTCTCCAATGTTTTTAGAAGAATAGTGGCAAAAATTGCCTTCCTTGCGGGTTCGGCCTTTCTTGCAACATATACAGCACTTAGTAGGAATATAAATTTTAAACATTGACCGAATTCAATGATAGTACAGGTCAAAAGGTAACCCCTTATCTGTCTATAATCATTATAAAATTTTAATTTGGTTTATAAAATACCTCCCCAAATAACATCATTACTCAAATACCAACATCATAGATCACTTTTTGATTAGAAATTCATTCAAGGAAATATTTTTTGTGAAAACTAAAAGGCGTCTGAAGAAGATGTAACCTTCATAAATGGGAATTTTATTTTGGTTCATCCTAAAACTCAATAAAATATTAATAAACAATTATTACATAATAAATTTAGTGTATTAAATATATTAATATGTTATTAATTTTTTTAATTACATATATGTATCACCTCCTCCATCAAATGGGAAATGAAGTAGTCGATCGTGTGTACAACAGACTACTAAATCGCGACCCAAAATAATTTGTTTTTCCCTAACCAAACTTAAAGGACATATATAATTTTGGATTTTACACATAAATTTGATATTAATTATATTATTATACTTCTGGAATTATAAAATTTCACGTACTATCTTACTTTCCATTTATTTTAAATACCATAAGGCCGCTTCCGTGTACGGTTGACTATCGCCTCCTGAAGAGATGAGATTCGTTTCTTGATTAAAAATTTTATGGAATGTAATAATGATATATTTAAAAAATATATGTTATATATATAATTATTTTTATTTTTGAAAATTAATATACCACCTACTTTCGAATCCTTTCACTTGTTGTGGAAATGATAACATCACTTGTGCATATATACAACCTTCCCACTCCCAAAAGCAATGTCATCCATTGTCCATTTTAAAATTTAAATAATGATTATAAAATTATATCTAATAAAAAATGATATTTATAGAGTTAATATGATTCATTAGATTATGGGACTATATAAAATTCTCAAGAACTAGAACATTCATGTGAAATCATTCATGAGAATACATAGCAATGATCACTCAAAAAAGTAGAAATCATTATAGATTATAAATAAATGGATGGTAAGATGTTACGAAGGGATCTCATATGTAATTAAAAATATTAATATGGTTCTATTATAAATTATTCATATTCTGAAAAAAATTATCCTGGAGTCCAGATAACATTCAATAAAAAGGAAGACTAAGGTAAGCGAACTCATCTCAATTTCCCTTTATTGTGGAATATTGAAATACTATGAAATTAATTAAATTTATATTGGGTATATAATTCCAATTTTTAACTAAAAACATTTATTATATAATAATTCATATTAATTTATGTTTCAATTTTTATTATTTCATACTAGTGGGTTTTTCTTCGTAATTACCATTTGGAATTGAATTTCATAAATCAATTTCATTTCATTAGGATATATTACTTATTCATTACCTTTTATATTTTATGATTATGTGATTAATTAAATTATATTAACGTATGATCTGTTTATACTCCTATTATTTGTATTTTTTGGTATATTCAAAATCTATTAATTTTTTAATTCACAATTTAAAGTTATGATCTTTGTGAGGGTTTATTTCAAAAACTCGTTTTAATCATGATTTTTTATGCAGGAATTTTCATTGAAGGGAATTATTTTATGATTTCATAATAAAATGATTAAATTTTATTATACTCTATTTATTTCTGAGGTTATCTAGTGATATTACTACTTTTACACTCTTTCATTCATAAAATGAATGATAATTTTTCTAATAAAATCTGATTTCATTTCTCTCTTCGGTCGAAAATCCTTTTTCTTCCAAAAATATTTTCTCTAAAAAAATAAATTTTTATATATAATTAAGATTATTTACAAAAAAATGACCCATATTTTAATTTTTACAAAAACAGAATAAAGTAATCTTTAATTATTTTTCAAAAAAACCACTTTTATGTTTTAACAAAACAGTTGTGAAATGAATCTTGGTTTTAAGATGTACAACATGTATATAATTTTATATCAACATAAACACTCAATGTTTTAAATTCTAATCTATATGTTTCCAATGGTATTGTCAATTATTGTTATGTTAACAAATTTGGTGACATTTTAGTTTTAGAAAAATATTTTCAATGTAAAAAAGGATATTTTCCCCCATTGATGTTTTCAATTACATTTTATTATATTTTAATCTTTCAACTACAACCACCATATATTATAATTATAAACCATAGGGGATATGATGTATTGATACCATCATTATTCATTATATGTGTGGTTTATGTTCATTTAATCAATGGAATGTAGTGATATTCACTTTCTTGATTCATTTTTGTAGTCAATAAATTTACCTTGAAATACTCACATTCCTGTAACCATTGGACATTAAATTTACACTAAATATCTATATTATTTATCATAGATATATTTATTTATTAATACATACATCATTTATACAAATTTTTTTCTATATGAAAATATCTTTTTTCTGGGTAAATATTTATATATTGATATTCTATACTCAATACACCTATTTGATGATAAGGAACATTTTTCTTGAATTAAGTCGTTAATTTGATCTATCATTATTGATTCATACTAGATATTATGGGTGGGGCCAGAATTTTATATCTCCTCAATACATCACTAGTCTCATGATTTGAATCATTTTTATAGAATTAAATGGGTTTCTACCTCTAGTTTTAGACTATATTTTGAAAGGGATTGATGGTAGAGTTCAAACGATGACTCAAAAAATTACATCCTATAATTAATCATTTCTTACATTAAGAATTCTGTTATTATTATCCCAAAGATTTTCACAATGATATAATCTATTGATTAATTTCATTATTAGCTTAATAATTAAATGTCATCTGTTTTATGTTATTTTTTATACCATATTTAATATTATTTATCTATTTATGATTGTCAACTCACTGAAATGGAATATGTTATCATATATTTAACATTATCAATTGATTTTTCCTTATCTAATCAGGATAGTCAAGTTATTGATTAAATGGAATGTGTGTTCAAATATATACCATTCTGTATTGATTAATACATATCTATTCATTATATTACTATTGTTTAAATGGAATTTCGATTCGTTTATTTACCTTTCCATTTGATTTTGGTTACTAATTCATGATATCATCAACATTAGGAAACTCTTAGAGAGTATCTAATCTCACCAATACTTTTTTTCATTCAAAAAATTGTAGGAAGTGTACTATGAATGATATTAAAGGATATTATAGTTGGAATAATTATATTCTTCAAATAAATTATGAAGTAATTTTCTATTCAAATGTAATGCAAGACACACATATTTATCTACTTCATCATGATTACAAAACTATTTAGTTTGTGAGGATTTGATTTATTGTATCTTATGTCAAGTTAGTAGTGAAAACATCGACTCTAGGATACTGGGGATGGAGTAGTTTCCATTGGTCATAAAAATACCATTATTCTTATATAATTATATATATATTCAACAATATAGTTTTAAAATTTAAAACTGGAAATATCATATTCTAGATCAGTTTTGATTAAACAAAATCAATATGGAAAATCACCTTTTATTTATCCTTTACTATTTAACAAAAAATGGTGTTAAGAGTCTCGTAATTGTCATGAATCTTCCTTAAATCATCAATATATTTATTTAATTTGGATATATATTCAATAATAACATACTCTTATCCATTGGATGACTGGAATTAATTCATAAAATTTATAATTACTTTAAAAATTCAGAGATCATTTAGAGAGAGGCTTTTAATTATATCTTTAAATGAACTTCGTCTTAATATACCATTCTTCCCATTGAGAAAAAACCTTTATCACAATTTTTATCTTTGACATTCAATTTATAAATAAGCATTTTCTCACTAGCTCATCATTGGATGTCCCAACCTCTTCTTTATCATTATCACAACATTAATTGTCTTTACACTTGAAATAAAACATTATAATTTTTAAATTTTATAAATTATTAACATTCCCTTTCAATGAAAACATGTTCTTGTAATTTTTTTTTATTTCTTAATGAATGATCTTACTGTTATATTTTCATCATCATTTATGGATTCGAAGTCATTAAATATTAGAAAATATGTAAGAAATTTTCTATTGACTCAACAAATGAAACATCTTAGTTGAAGATTTCCCATTAACATTACGTTGACCCTTCATACATTTTTTAAAATTAGAGACACAATTTTATTTAACAACAAATCCACATGCAAATATGAATCTGAATATCAAGACTCAAAACCATCAATCATATTCTAATTATACTCATTCTTTGAGACATTAAAATATAATTCATTCTCAACATTAACAATATTCCTTAAAAATTATTTTTTTCAATACATGTGACATTTTAATGTTGTTTATGTCTTCAAGATGGGGTGTTTTGGAAAATTTATCTTAAAAATTTGGAACAAATATATTGAAATAATTATATGGGATGTGAAATATATTTTCCAATATAATATAATACTATAACATAAATATTATAATCATTTTCCCCTTATCATTATCCATTATAATGAAGTTTTCCACACTTTCATCACTATACATCTTGTCGTCTTCATACTTCAATCTCCAAAATATTTCTCTTCCCTCTTAAATTTTCATTTTCCATCATAGAAATTATCATGATTTTCCGGTATCCATTTTTCATTTTTTATTAATTTCAAATTTATAAATTCAAACTCTAAGGTATAAGGAAAAACATCATTTGATTCATGTAAATTATTTTCATGATTATTCTTATATGTTGCTGCCAAGGCCCCACTATCATCATGGGAAATCATTACATCATTTAAAACTTCCAAAACATTATTTCTTATAGATAAAAAGTATTGAAAAATACTTTACTTCCATAAATAATGATCATTTTCTTAAAATGTTTCAATGAATTTAAATTACCCACTCTTGAAAATTTAAATAAGTGAACAATTCTCAACTAAATATAGTATTTAAAATTCATCATCTAAATATCACTTAACAAATGAAAATAATCTATCCATTGATACAATTTTTTAATGCACCTACAGTTCCCTTTATAGATCAGTGAATGTTTGGTATATGTTTTTTCTTTAAATTATTTTTATGATTGTTTTTTAAAAACATTCTTCACCTGTTAGGTTGAGTGATATCCACATGCCACTCACATCCAAGAAACACTGAAAAGGTATCATAAAGTTTTATATGTTTTCCTCTAAAAATATAATGATAAATTTTAGTTTGTTTTGGAATTTACCACGATCAAATGTCTCACTAGGACATAATTTTAGATACTAACAAGTGGGGTTTATTCTTCAAATATGATTTTCTATCTCCCAAAAATTATTTACTATATCCCATAATTTACAATTATTTAAAAATTGTGATAAAAATTTTATATTATTACACAATATTTATAGTTTTCATGTTTTTTGAGTGTTGAGATCTTATTCTTATACTATTTCACAATAGAGAGTCACTTCATCACATTGAATGCACATTATAAGTAAAAAACATCATCTTTTCTCTTCTTATTCCACTTCTTCTTCCTCTTCTTCTTTTTATCTCCTCAATTTCATCGATAAATAGTCTATTTAATAAACATATATATTAATATTTATCATCTATTTATTTTGAAATTCTTGTATTAAATTGTACAAACTAATATATTAAGTTTAAATTCCTATATAACATTTGAATTTGATTATTCAAGTGTGTTCAATCAATATTAAAATACACTCACATCAAGTTGATTTATTAGATAACCTTTAGTCTCTTAAATTTATTTAATGATATCCCACAACATTAAAGATCGATTCTGAGAGGCTCCTAGGTTATCCCAAGGGAAATATTATAAGATCCTCTCAAAGTAATACTTTTTCCCAGACAATAGCTCACAGTTTGAATTTTTGGACACTGTTTTGGTACAAATACATATAAATGATTAAAAACCAGTCTTAAAACACTAAAAATCATAGTATTTTAACCAAAATACATTCATTACTTATATATTTTCTTCACATCAGGGGATTATATTGGGTGAAAAGCTCTATGTTTTGTAATTACTCGTAATTTTTCACATTCATTTAACAACAAAAAAACTTTTATACATTCATTAAAATTGTTAATGAGAAGATATCATGATGTTTTAATTCCAATTTTTTCTTCATATTTAGTCACCAAAATCATCTATTTGGAATATAAAACCTATTAATTCAACATGGGAATCTATTTAATCATAACTCCTTATAAAACACTTTTTTTATAATTCTCACCCTATTTTCATTATACTTCATGATATCTAAATCCCCAAAGATTCTCTCCATAGTATAATTGATCTTGACCATTTTTTATTGGAGGAACACATAGAATAAAAAAACATATAAAAATATTGTATCTAGAGTAGCTCATCATTTTTAATTCTTTTAGAGTCACTATGATCATTTTATTGAACCACTAGGGCATGGGGATCTCATCAGAAAAATCTAGATACTACCTTCAACCATCAGTATTCTTCTATGATCCTCCAACCAAGAAAAAAAAATTATAATGAATAGTACCTCAAATGGGTCATCATAAAACAATTAATAAGTGACTTGATTTATTTGTTGACAACAATGGAAAACACACAAATCATATTCACTTCACGGGAATCCTTAATACATAAAAAAGCATGATCTCAATAGGGATGTTCATACATGTAGGTGTAGTCTAATTTTTTAGGATATAAGATCCATATACTGTCAGTTAGTTGGATATTTCTTAATTACATAGAGACAAAAATATATAAAAAGAAACACGATTAATTAATAGGTATTATATCTTTTTCCTTGATGATATCTTATAATCACCTTCAAAAAAGAAATTTTGAATTTTGTATTGATATTATACTTGGAATGAATCTAATTTTTCTTCCATAAAATCTCATGGAATTTTAGAATTATTTTAGATGAGATATAAATTAATCATGTAGTAAAAGTCATAAATAAACCCCAACTAATATATCTATGCTATGAAACATAAAAAAATTATTATATAAAATGAGGAACATGTGTACCTTACATCGATGTTTTCAATAACTCTTCTACTCAACAATACATTTCATAAAGATATCTATGAAGTGTCCAATTGATTATATAATCTATTTTGTATAAACTACATGACCTAAATCAACAAATTATTGGTTGGGATCCTATGTGAATCCGTGGTATCCTAGTAACTCTCAAATAAAAGAAAGAATCAGATTATATCATAAGTCATAAGAAACAGCAGAAGAGGGTTGACCAAGGAATAAACTGTTAATTCTCATAGATACTGGATCCTTATATAATCCTTGGGTATTATCCTCAATCCTTCTATTCATTTAATCATACATTTAAAAACATATGTTAATAAAATGCAGTTATAACATTTGAAACATTTGGTTGTATGCATTTATTCATCACAGAAATGTGTTTGATTAAATTTTATGATATGTTCTATTAAATTTAATATATAAAATAAATGATTGATTTATGTGTAATATTCCGTAATGTTAATACTTAATGTTTTACATCAATTTATGAATCATAATGAACAATTTTCTCATATGGTATGATTACCATATATCATTACATTAAAATAAAACCATGTTGTGTACTTTGATTTTCTATATAAATTTTAATACAATATCACTATATAATATTATGAAATGTACCTAGAAACATAAAATATGTCATTTATAGCAGGGATGTCATATCATACAACACAATCACATCATACAATATGATAATGCATAAAATAAATCTAATGTATATAATTATTAGGTTATATTCCCTTAAGAAGTAGTCAAATTATGTGATGTATCATTAGGGATAATTGGGAAGAATAAATTAATTTAGATGAATGTTTCACCATAGGTTGAATGTGTGATGTTTTCTGAGAAGGATGTTGGCAGTTTACAATTTCGTATTGATTGCCAAAATCTAAATTATGTAATGATAATGGATATTTTTATTTTTTCCCATTTTTATTATTTATCCAATCCATTTAAGAGAAATATATATTATTTTAAAATTATATTTTATACTAGATGTCAAAAACTTCAATTAAGAGAATATAATATACAAAAGATGGATTTTTTGAAGTCGTTATGGACATTATGAGTTTTTATTAATTCATTTCTATGTAAAAAATTCACCTACACTACTATGAGAAATGATGAATAAAATATGAAATAATTATTTGGATAAAATAATTTATAGTATTCTTTGATGACATATTCATTTATTTATATCTAAATTTTTTCTATGTAAAAGATATTAATGTTTTTTAGGAATTTTCCATTCACATAAGGTATACACAAATTTATCTAAATTGAAAATTTTAATTAATTTTGTAATGTTTCTATGAAACATTTTTCCATATAAAGGAATACATTTTTATCATAAAAAACTAAAGTCTTATATATATTAGTATTTTAAAATGATTTTTTTCTAAATATGGATTGGATATTTCCAATAGTTTAATGAAATATATATAAAAAATTTCTACACTAATAATGGAATTAACTCAAAACAGATTTATATTTTAATTGGTTTATAAGTGATAAAAATAATTTCAGAAAAATAATTGAAGGCTTTCCATTTCACAAATCCTTATCCCACTCTAATTGGGGGAACGTTCAAGAGTATATAGTGATGCATAATTGGTGAATGTTTGAGGCATTCCATTATAAAATGTGGAATTATTATTGTTTATATATCAAAATAACTAAAACTCATGGATATTATTATCCAAATTATGATTTACAGATTATTATTGTAGTTTATTCCATGATTTTCTATAGAAATTTTCTATTTAGAGAAAATTCAATTCTATATATAAATTATATCATTACCATATCACAATGTGATCAAAATTTAAGGTAGTAAAGGTTCATATATAATCATAAAAAATTGAATTTAAAATTCTATATACCCCTAGAAAATGAATTGTTGTAGTTGTTTATTTATGTAGGAATACTAAAGATCATATTATCAAGGAAGATAAAGAGAAAATGTTGTCAGTGGGATATTGGAAAATTTCTAGTTGAAGATATGAAATGGAGAATGATGTAGTAATTTTTATTATGAATTTTACATTAATATTATCATATAATTTATTGGAGTCTTGTTTGGATGAACAAAAGTATAAGTGAATGTGATAAACATATTAGTGTGGGGATACCACTAAAAGTTAGTGGTTGGAATTAGATATAAAAATTTATTTCAAAGAGTGAATGGATATTACCACACCATGGAAGAATGTGTCTATAAAGAGTTTCCTTTTTTAAATATTGGTGGTACATATAGTAAATTTAAAGATGTTAAATTATATATTTTTTTTTTGTGGTCTATCATGAAAAATTATTCTACTAAGTATTTTTTCCAATGATTATTTTATGAGTTTGTAATGGTAGAACATCAAATAAATGTTTGGTTGTTGACAATTTTAATTAAATAATGTTTCAATTGGGTTGAAATTTATATAAAATTTTCTATGGGTTTACTAAGAAAACTATGGAATTATTTTTCTATTTGGTTTATGGTGGATAAAATCACAAATTTAACACATTTAATACTTGTTTGGGATACCAATTTAGTTTAGGTCTGTGGATAGTTTTACGTAATGAAGATAGTTAAAATGTATGGATACATTAAATCAATAATTTTAAATAAATATTATCATTCTATTTACATATTTTAAAATGTATATTATAATTTATTGGTTGTTAAGTTAATGGAGATAATGACTAACTATCCTTAGATGGATTGATAAATAGAGTGTTAAATACAAATTTTGGAAGACATTACTCGAGTGTGTGTGATTGATTTTGAAAAATCAGTGAAAAATAATTAATACAAAGTGGAATCTTCAATTAAAAATAGTTAAAAAGATAAAATTTATATGGAACCATTGAATGAATTATTGGGAGGGAAATTTATATCACCTTTTTTTTGATTAAAAAAAGTGAATGTTTTATTGTTGAATGATTTTTGGTGATATGAAAAATGTAAAAAAATAAAATTTATTGGGAAGTGTGTGGTGATAATTTATGGTATAATAAATTCATATAATGATCAATTATGGAATACAATGTAATTAATTGTGGGTGATTATATTTTCTTATGAGTATCTCCTTTTTTAAGACATTTAATACTTAGCAATAAAGGTAATATAACATTTTGGTTTGTGGATACATTTTAAATTTTTATCTTATTAGTGATGTAGAATATAATTAATATTAATGAATATGGTATGATGTGGTTCATAATGTATTTAATGTACCTCAAATGATGATAAATTCATATGATGGATCTAAAACTATTGATTGGTAATCATTAAAGTTGGAACATCGTATGACTTTTATTCCAGAGCTATGAAAATAATCAACATGCAAGATGTGTTAAAAAAATCATACACTTTATTTTGAATGGTGTATAAGTAGAATTTTTTCGGAATTAATTTATTATAGGGAACCTCATATAAGGATGAGATGGATTGATATTTGGATAAAACTATTTATGGTTTGATGGGAGAAATTATATCTATTGGGGAAGGGAATTATAGTCACTACTCAATTCCTCTATTTTTTCAATGAATCCTTAACTTATATGTTACATTTCATGGCCCCACCCAAATTATTAGGGTAAGGAATCCTTTATTAGCTGCACTATTATCCAACAGTGAAACTCCATTTCATCAATGATACAATTTGAATTTTATACATTTCCAAAATCCAAGTATACTTGTTTTTTTCACTAATTTTATGTTATACCTTGATATTATTTGATTTTTAAATGAAATTTAAAAAAATTATGATATACTGATCATTGTTAGAGTTTTTTCCTTATCTCTCTAATTTCTCTATTTTCATGAGATTTGGGAATCATAGTCTTACTATTTCAAATTTTGACGAACATGTTAATCAATCTTATGGGCTGAATATTGATTTTCTAGTAAGTCTATTGAAACCTCAACATATCGTACATTAATTTGATGATGATGAATATTGGGTACAATAATCGTGATATTCATTATGTTCATTCTCTTCAATTTATTTATACCTCTTGAAATTTCCATTTGTATTCTATATTATGTGAAATATGTATTCTTATACATTTGTTTTTAATTTCTAGGCCTCCATATTTTCTTTCAATACCCATCTCTTCAAATATAACATTGTAATTATCTAGGTTGAAATATTATGTCAAATCGAAAAATGACTACATTTTCATGCCCAATTTCTTTTAAAATTATTATAGAATTTAATATATTAAATATTCTAATATATTTTTATTGGTATTGACATATAAGAATCGTTCCATGATAAGAATATTTAAATTTATGGTTTACTGGATTCATTTTCCTCATAATTCTATCTTCAGGGTCACATATCCCAACACTACCGTAATAAGATAAAAAATGTAGAATATTCTTTTATATGATGGAATTGTCATGGATCAAGGATACAATTCTATTAATATGTAAAACTGGTTGGTTTTGATTAAATATGTTAATTGAATGGTGAAAAATTATATCTACAATTTAAAATCTAGTTAAATTGAATATTTTATTCGTATAAATTTAAAACATTTCCTTATAGTCTTGAAATTACACAATAAATGTCAAATTATGAATAGGTTGTTCATATCATGGGATTATATATTATACTCACGAATTAAATGACGAAAAAAATATTTTATTCTCTAAATTTTATTCATTGTAATTTTTAAAGGTGATATAGAAACCTCACAACCTAGGGATAATTAAATGGATTGGAGCTAATATTGAAGTTATGTGTAGTATTGAATTTCCTATTTATAGATTGAAACCTCAAATTTTATGGAATAAGGATAGTGTGAGGCTAATTTCTTTTTACTAGGTTCTGAATGGATTTGAAGATACCATTTATTTAATCAGTGTAAATGTTATTCAAGTAAACAAATTCTCTATAGGATGACGTGATAGATAATAGATTCATATATTGAGTTATGGAAAATAATTAATCAATGATGTTAACCTAAAGTACAACTATGTTGGAGCATAAATTTAATGTCATAATATTTGGTAACGACCATGATGTAGTTAATTATACTATATATGTTACCGTGATTCAATATAAATTTATGAAATATGATTCATGGATGTTTGTGAATAATGGAATGAAGATGTGATTATTAACTATGGGATTATGGAGTTCATATATGTTACCAATAAATAACAAAATAAAGAAGGATTAACGTCAAGATTAGATATTTTTACCTCTCATGTAACTAAACAGAGGAAGCGCATTATAGTGATTGATGGTACCAATTCTATTCAACCAGTGAAATCAAATGTAGTGAAGGATTTTTAATATTTTAACAAGCATATGGTTAATAAAATTAAGGAGAATTGAAATGTTGATATTCCATTTATAACTTTTGATATAAAGGATAGTCACCCCGAAGATAAATAATTTTGTGGTCTTTCATGCTAATATAAATTTTTCTCAAAGATGAAAGATACCTTTTAAATCTTCTACACCACCTCAAGTGGTGAATGTACTAAATCATTAATGGTTTATACCTAACAAACATCGAAGGACTATTTTAAAGTGGAATTCATAAGATTGTTTTCAGTTTTCAATGATAATCATCTAAAATGGTAAAATTCATAATATAAAAATATCATTCTAGTATTTAACCTAGTTTTTACATCAAATATTATATATTAGTGATGGATAACATTAATTTTTTTGTCAAATAAAATCATAATTTCATCCAATATATTGAAATATGGAAATTTTAATGTAAATATCACGTTGATACATCATTTTTTGGGTTTTTGACAGTTTTATACCTTTTTTTAATTTTTCACTATAGTATTCCCCTATTCTTAACTACAATCCTTACCATTTTTATTTTTTTATCAAATCCATGTAAATTTCATCACAAATAAGATTTAAAAGTTTCATTTTGTAAGGAAATCTATAAATAAAATATTTCTAGAGGTTTATGATGGGGATAATTATAACACCCTTGTTTTTACATTATTTAAAAATGTAGTACAAAGTTATAGTTTATTAATTTATGTTTTCGTGATATAGAGTGAAATTAATTCTTTTATTTTTAATTAACAAATATTTATTTTTCAACATGATTTTTAGTATTTATATAATCATTTAGTTTAAATAATTAATTCATTGAAATTTATATGAGGATATTGACATGGAATTATAGTTAAAATATCAATATTTAAACATGAGACATTATTTGAATTTACATGGATTTTATGGATGCCGACTACGTCAATTTAAGTAAAAAATATATATTTATTATTTACTATGGCTATTATAGAATTCATATTTATGGTGGTATTAGAGAATTAATTCATGTAACTAATTGAGGGTTTTTGGATATAAAAAATTATCTTGAAATGATATTAGTCAAATTTATTGATTTCTAAGTACTAATATAGGATTTACTATGTAATTCATAGAATCCTATCTTTTGATCAATGGGATAATATATGGGAGGGGGAGAAGGAATATTTGATTTATGTTTGAGGGTATACTATAAATATTGTGGATATTTTATGATAAATTTATTTTTTGAGATAAATACGATTTTATGATGATGAATCTATATATTTTTTGTACACCTCCCAACAACAATCTTTTGTCTCCCATGATCCTTACTTCAATTTAATTTTTCTATTCAGATGTTTTTTGTGATTTTTTGTGGTTTGAAGACAAATAATTAGTTGTATTTATCAAGGCATGTGGTGTAGATTATTTTACCATATTTATTTGAATTATTGAAGGTGTTCGATGATTTTCTATTGTAATAGAACTATTATTATTGAAGTCAATATCTTTATGGAAATAGAATATGTTTTTAAAGAAATTTGAATAGTCCATTCCCTTTTAGCATGGGTTTGTTCCAAATAATTAATAATTATCCTCTGACATTAAATTAATCTAAAACTCAAAACAAACAAGTTACATGAGGGTGTTAAATGTTTCATAGTTTCATGACACTCTCTTGATGTAAGGAACCATCATAAAAAGAGTTACACAAATGTTGTGTCATATACGATGGTCCATGTCTCAATGAAATAAGGGTAATGCCAAATTTGCACATTCAATTCAATATTTACTTTATAAGACAATTGTTCCAATTAATTTCTAAATAATTATTTATAAATGAATCTTAGTGATGGTTCTTGGTGACTCATCCCATAAATATCATAAAATTTCGGTTTTATGGGAATTCCAAGGATAGTGCATCTTGGTAGGTGTCTCTAAAATAATAAAATCATGGGATTTTATTTACTTGAATTGTTATTTTATTTTAAAAATAATTTTTATTACAACGTTATCACTAATAATGATTTATATTTGGGGTTTAAATCATTATCTATATAAAGGTATCATTCATGGTAAAAGACAGGGTTTTGTAATCCATCTTGGTATTTATTAATTATAGGCTTTTTATAAAATCTTTTGATATTATTTTTAAAGGATGGATTTAAAAAATGAATTCAAATGTTTCATTGAGTTTTGGATTTCTTTTAAAGTAGGATTTTTATATAGGGTTTCCCCCTAGAGAGTGGTTTTGATCATGTTTTTGGAAATAAGAAATTACGTTTCCATTTTTTACTTATCTTGGGGCTATTCTATATTGGTTAAGAGCTATTTTATGACTCATTTTAGATTTTATACTCACCCCAATATTGTTTAAGGGAAATATAGGGGGTTTTAGTCATGAAATAGCATTCTTCATATAATAACTGGGTCAGTGATGATTGGTATTACCTAGGTTGTTACTTTTATAATATGGGTTTCAAAAATTATAATTTAACTTTATTGAGCCCTAATTATTATATAGTTAGATAAAATGTGATGAATTACCTAAGGGAATAATTTTATTGATGTGATAATTCAGGATAATTACCTAGAATATATAATACTATTCATAATATTTTTTATTTAGAATACAATTTAAATATATAAAGGTGTTTGTTTAGAAACATTATGCTTAAATATATGAGTTTTTTATGAATTGATGTAATTTTTATTATTATAAATCCTTTTTGGGTAATTGTTTCTTACTAAAAGGTAAATGAATTATTTTTCCCTTTAAAATATAATGATAACTTATTTCTTATTTGAAGTAATAGATATTTACTTACAGGGAATTTGAAAAAATATTGGTATAACTATTAAATAAACATTTTATTAATTATATATGTTTTAATTATTCATATATGGGGTTATTTTAGAGCCTTGGGTAAATCCTAATAAGTTTACAGTCACCCACTTCTTTTTTATTTCAACGTACATATAGATTTTTTGGTTATGATACAGGAGAAATCGAGACTATACCCTTCATTAGTAGTGAGCTGTAGATCTATGATAGAGATATGGACGGTCGAGTTTGGTGTCATGGTTATTAAGTAAAACATTTGTGTATGTGTTTTGATATTGTTCATCTTTTAATTCTGTCTTAGAGAACTTTATTTTTTTCACTACATGATATTATTTTATTTTTAGTTATAAAAAGTTGTCTAAATTCACTTATATTTATAGATGATCTATTTTAAGGTAATTTCATTCCTTGATATTTTATTTTTAAAACTCAATAATAGTTTCTATAATCTGGTGATCGAGGAGTGAAATTGAGTCCTTTTGATGATCTAGTTTTGGTATGAGGATTTGGGTAATTTTGTTGGGTCTTTAGAGTGTATATTTTATTTGATATTACTTAGTGAATTCTTAGAATTTAATGAAATAATATTTAGATCAATGTAGAATAATTTTGGAGTTTATGATTGGAGATTTTATCTTCATCTCAGTTTCTATTTAACAGGTAAAATGAATCCCAGGTAAGGGAAGACAGATATATCCTTTCTTTATCAGTCCTTTTGAGTTATTAGATACACATATAGAGGTATATTTTTTATTGAAACTACTTTTTTTTACTAGAAAAGTGTTCATGATGTTTTCCTTGTATATCAAATCTAGAAATATTATCGGTATCTTTTATATGTGATTTACTTAAGAAATGTAGATATTAATTAATATATGATTTTTGTGTATCAATTTGTTTTTAGATTCTAGAGAGAATTTACAATCAGAATGAGTAATTCCATTAGTTTGAGTTATTTGGAGGCATGGTGGTCATAAAAAACCACATGGGAGAGGGGATCACAAATGAATATGGAATATCATGATTTAAACTATATTTTTTGTGTCGTATTTTAACGATGAATTTTGTTTTGATGATGATATTTGAATTAGATTATTTATGTTTTCTTCCATATTATGATTATGGTTAATTTCCTAAGTAGAAATGGGTTAATGGATTTCAAAATGTTTAGACCTAAGAGTTTGGATTTGTTTGTTTGTGGGATTTTTAAGTATTTTTAGATATGAAATGAAAAATTGAAATTTTTTTTTCCCAAAATGAAATTTTGAGTATGTTGTTGGATTCTAAAAGTGATGACTACACGTTAATATATTTTTTAATATTATACGATGAATAAAATTTTATATTAATTATGAGTTTAGGGAATTTAAAATAGTTATTTTTTTAAATAATTCAATTTTTATCGACTATATCAATAAAATAAAAATATGATTATTTGATATATTATATACGGTCGATATGACATGGTATATTAGAGGTAAATAGGGGGTGGAAGTTTTATTATTTCATTACCCATAACTTTTTCAATGGTATTAATGAGGTTGTACCTGAGATAGAGGTAGAGGAATAGTAAATGTTTACATTATGGGAGTTATGGGTTGGAAATTAATATAGTAATAAGAATATTGAATAATTTTTTTGTTAATTTTTTCAATGAAAGAAATTTATTTGATATTATCTATATTATCAATCTTCTTCAAGGGAGAAAACCTTGGTTTCCCTGTGTTCAATTAATTGTAATAGAAATATTGAATCATTATTGAATATAGAAAAACAATCATTGTTGGACTAGAGATTAATGTGCATCATTGAATCGAGGCAGGTGACTCAAAATTATAATCTCTATTAAATCCTTATAAATGTATTCTTTATTTATTTTCCATGATGGGTGGATGATTCATAATAATTAGGGGATAATTATTGTGCAGTAATTTGGAATTCAAAATTATATATTAATATAAATATTGTGGGAAAATATTCACTAAGATATATTTTATATGAATATAAATTTATTATGGTGGGTTATTCATGGAAATTAAAAAATAATGCAAATGATTTTTGGAAATGGATCAAAATATAATAATTTTTTTTAAAATTTTAAATATCAATGATGGAAGTATTTTAATGGTATAAAATTATGAACAGTTGATATGAATATGAAATTTATTAATTAGTGTTGATTATTTCCTAAAATATAACTATGAATTATTTAATAACAATTTATGATGGAAAATAATTTTAATAATTTTCTTAGAATAAATATGAAATAATTGTTAATTCCACATATTGAATTCTGAGTATAAAATAATTAAATCTATTGAAAAATAATTAAATACATTAGATGAGATGAATTATTACTATTTACACATGCCATTCAAATTCAACAAAAAGGTTATTCCACTCTCTATTTCAATATATTGTAATTTTAGTGATCAATAGGAATTGAGTGGAATGAGTTTATTGTAGGTCATGGCACATAGGTAAAGGAAAATTCCATATTTTTGAATAGAGGAAATTTCTTCATGGTTTATATGGGGGAAATTTAATTTCTAAACGGGATTTTTCGAATTGGAATTGGGAAATACCATATCCATCAGGATTCATGCATCCTTATGGTTGTGGGATTAATTGACAAAGGGATGTGTTAATTTTGAATGTGGAACATCACTCATTTATAAACCCCATGATAAACCTCTCTTCAACGAATAGATGGCGGTTAAAATGTGAAATAGTTTGGTGGATATTGTAATTTATTTGAAATGTGTATTTTTGTATATTTTATTTATGTTGTGTTTTTTTAAATTATGTGATCCCATGTTATAACTTATCACAGTTATTTCTGGAATTACTACCTAAAACATGAATTATCGTAGACATAGTGCGAGTGTTCATTATGCATGTGTTGTTATTATGTACCCTTGTATTTTTTTGTGTGGTGGACTGGGTGGTACAACAAATTAAGGGTGTGGGTTTGAAAATGTGATATATTATAGTGGTGTTAAATTTTTCACTAATTATATGGTACTGGTTTCAGATAAAAGATGATGATGATATTTATTTTGATCATGAATGGTTATTGTGATAATGATGTAGATGATATGACGATCCATAGTAAATATTTGATGTATAGTATTAATGGTGTTGGTTAAAAAGATGAGAGTCCAAGTGTTTCGGTGCTCAGTAACACAGTAAGAGTCATTGAGTTCGGAAAACTGCCCAACTAATATAGGTTATGGTGTTTTAGAATCCATAAGGATGGAAGCATGAAAAAAATACTACTATTTTTAGGGTGGATTATAACCAATCTAATAAATAAACATTAGTTATTTTATTTGAGATATATTGTCATGTATAGATATAATCTAGTTTAAAATATGGGTAGATAGTTAGATAGTGAATGATATATTATAGTGAGTTTCATGTGAGTAAATAAACATTATGGTTGAAATATTATATTGAGTTAATTGTGGCTAGATAACAACATGGGGATATTATTATGAGGTCATTACTTGTGGATTGCTACTCATTTATTAGGTGTAACGACCCAACCCCAGTTTACTATAGTCGGTTCCTAATTTTCTTAAATTGGAATATATATACAAAAAAGTCAAATCCCTGAGGAACATATAGTTTAGTATCGATGAAAACAAGGTACATACATAAGTTCAACATTATAACTTGAATGAAAATTCAATATATCAACCACTTTTAAATCACACATAATCTCCTAGACTATCCTTACAGTTCATTCATAAAATACTTCTTCACACCCTGGGGAAAAAAAGATGTTAAATGGGTGAGCATATATTATCAGTATTTCTAAATAATACATCAGTATAAATTATAATAATAAACACTAGGCATGATGAATAACTAAAAATTCATGCCTTTAAAAATAAACTAGAGAAAAAGTTGGCCTAAATAAAAACTGATTAAATAAATCAATAAAACATAACCATGGATATTATACTAGTTGAATAATCACATGGACTATCAATCTATAGTATCATAATGATGTAACTCGTAATTCCGAACCTCATAATCATTATTTCAAGGCCTCATGCCAAGACCATACATAAACAGGTAAAACTGCAAGCTAGTTTGTCTTATGAAACCTATTGATGCATCTAGGGGATATAGCAGGGCCCACCCATCATGTAATTATTTTAATTAAATCTTAATATTATAGGGGATAAGCATAAAAAATATATACATTCATATTGAAACTAACATATGAAATGTAAATAACATTCCCCAACCATTAAATATAAACACTAACCATTTAGAGTAATTTGGTGAATGATATAAAGATAGAACATCAATAATCAAACTAATCATAAAATATTTTATATGATATCATAATATACCAATCCCAATTAAAATTAATAATCCACAAGAGTGTTGAAATATATTAAAATAATTATATAAATTAACCATGAAATTCTTATGATAAATAATCTTTTTCTATGAAAAGAAGTGTTCATTTGGGAAGATATTTTCAGAAAACCTGATGCCACTTATTGTTTTATTTTAATAATAAACTAATTTATTTCAGTAAGAAATGAAATATTAAAAAATAATATATAGTGCATTTTAAAATATGTAAGAATTCAAGAAGTTCCATTGAAACATGCTTGTTTATCGGGAATAATTTTTGAATGATCCCTTTAAAACATTTAACTACCCATAAAATAAAGAAGAATTCTAGTTAGTACACATATATAAAAAATGAACAATGATTTATGAGGAGTATATAATAATAAATAATAATTTTATTGAGGTAATTATAGAATAAGAGTAACCCGAATGAAAATTGATGTTCGGGTAAAAATCGTTAACTTATGTCTGAATGTGTTCTGCACTTGAATTTAACGTCCTTGATAATCAAATTAAATCCCATAAAATAATTAATTATTAACCTTATCTACCCATATATATTTCATTATTGTTTTATTAATTACATTTATAGCCTTAATGATAAGTTATATTATTGAATTCTGTCATTCTGGCGTGTTTGTTTCCTTGATTTTCTTAATTGGTTCGCTTGATTATAATTAATGGAGTTCATGTTGAAGGGATATAATTCTCTGGAATTGGATATATATGAAAATAATGAACATAAATAATATTAAATTTTCATATTATTCATTTATTATATGTTATGATTATGATTTATTGGGTGAAACATTAATGAAAATCATTTATATTTGTTTGGCGGTATTTTCATTATTTTGAACTAGGTTTTTTGTGTGTATTAATATTATGTATATAGTATGTTCAAAGAACATTAAATAGGTCACAATACAAACATTATAGTTTTTTCAACCATAAAAATGGTTTCATTACCATAATTGATTAGGAAATTTAAGAACAATGGTTCGTTGTCGACGAAGGTTATAAATCGGTACCTCCCGGACGATGATTTCATTTTTAAAATAAAAAAGAGAGAGTATGGATATTGATGACGGATATTCCACTAACATGATATAATTCTATTATATAGATGATTATATATTTATAATGATCATTTCGATATAGGAGGTGACTGAGATACCATGAAATGAAAATAAATAGAAATGAATTTAAAACAAAAGGGAAGAGGATTTACCTCTTGAGACATCCTCCTTGACAACCTCCGTAAAGGATGGGGTTTTTTTCTTTTTACAAATCCAAGGGCCCTTGGACATGGGGAGAGATTAGATAAGAGTATTTTTTTACAACATTTATAAGCTTCATGGATTATAAGACTGAGGATAAGAGGGAGTGATGGGTGTCTTTTATAGTAGAAGAGATGATTGATTTTTGAATATCTTATTCATTATTTTACTAATTTTATTATGAAAAGCAATGGTGTTTGATCATTGTGATGAAAAATAGTAATAAGTGCATGTGAGTTAAAACTACTGGTTTCTTACGTCATCTATTATGCAAGGAATTGTGTATTTATATTATATGTAATTATACTATAAATTTCCATATTTTACTATTCACCAAAAATTATTGTATTTCAGAAAAATCAAAAAATTCACCATTATAATTTTTTAATGTTTTGAATTCAAAAATAAACTCCATTTTATCAAAATAATTTTCTAAATATTTCAAATTTAATTTCGAAATAGAATCATTATTTAATTTAAAAATACAGAATTTAAATTTAAAATAAACTTTATTATACATTAAAAAATTAACTGAGATCTCATAAAATTATGTCAAAATCATAGTAAAATAAAATATTTGGTTTGGAAAAAAAATTATGAAAATTAATTTCATTTTAAATATATTTATTTATTTAAAATTGTAATTAAATATTTATTACTCAAAAAAATGTCAACAGTTAATTAATAATTTCTAAAATATTCACTCTCATGTATATGGTGCCTAAATTTTATTTATACATACATGGGTGATGTTTCAATTCTTTAGGGTACATTACTATTCACAAGGGTAAGTTAAAATTCATAAGGATAAGTTACTATTGGAAAAAAAATTGTATGTTGATCCTATGAGACTCTAAATATCTTACTAATTGCAACAGTGTATTCTAGTTTTTCGAAATTCAAATCACAGAAGTGAAAAAATCATGTTCATTTACTAGGTTATAACTAGGTTTCTTTTAAGAGAGAGTGCTTCATGCATTCAATATTAAATTTATTTTTAAATTCTTGGGGTGCTACATGCTTCCACCCTTACAAAAATATCATCCTCAAAATTACCAGAAAATTACCATATAAAAAGGTTTGGGTAGTTCTTCATCATAAGTTCCTCAGAATCCCATATTGCCTCTTCGGTTTTATTATTTTTCCAAAGTAACTTTACTATTTTGGTTATATGATTCATCAACATAGGTTATATAATATCCTGAATCTAGATAGTATCTTCACAATAAGAGAAGTCAGGTAGCAATTATTTACCTTCAGATGTGAGGACATGTGTGGAGTCTGGCACTTAATTTATCAATAATGAGACATAGAACACATTGTGTGCCCTAAATATGCTATGCCTCATTCTAAAATGATAAGGCTAATATCCAATTCTCTCAAGAATTTTTAATGGTCCAATGTACCTGGGGCTCACTATCCCTTTCTTTTAAAATCTTATAACACCATTCCATAGAGATACATTCAATAAAACATGATCTCACTCTTGAAATTTCATTCGATTACCAGTATATCACTGTTTACAGCATTTAGTTTCATTGATATGGGTTTGAATAGAATTTACCATCTTGGTTGTTTCCACCACAAGATCTGGGTCGACAATCATCCTTTCAGCAACTTCATCCCAACATGTTGGTGTACGACATCTCTTTCCATGCAATGGTTAATATGGTTCCATTTGAATACTAAAATGGAAACTGTTATTGTGGGAAAACTCCACCAAATGTAAATACTGATCCCACATACCCTAAAATTTAAGTAAACATGATCTTAACATGTCTTTGATTTTTTGAATCATCCTTTCTGATTTCCTTTCAGTTTGATGATGATAAGCAATACTCAATCGAATCTCAGTATCCAAATATTTATTATGACTTATTCAGAATTTTGGTGTGAACTGTGGATCACAATCAGACACAATTGAGAGATGTTCACCATGATGTCTCACAACTTAATTGATATAGAGTCAGTCAAGACACTCCAATGGAAAATCCTCCCTTATAATTAGGAAACATGCATATTTAATAAGTCGATCAATAGTTACCCATATTGAAAAATTCTTTCTTGGAGTTTTAGGTAATCCTGAGAAAAAATCCATGGTGATGTCATCCCATTTCTAGGTCGTGATAGGTATAGGTCTCATAAATCCTCTAGGATATTGTCTTTTGTCCATAACTTATTGACGAATTAATCTTCTTGACACATAATCATCAATTTCCCAGTTCTTGTTGTCCCACAATAAATGTTTCTTCAAATATCTATACATTTTTCTCCTACCATGGTGTATATAGAAATTTGAGCTATGGGCATCATCCAATAACTCCCTTTTCATCTCATTTATATAGGTAACACATAGCCTATTCCCAAATTTTATAATTCCATCCTCACACACGATGTAATCCAATATCCCGTAATTCACACCAATAATTTTATTTTAAATATTATTATCATCCGACTAAGAAGTTTTAATTATTTCCAATAAAAATGATTGAGAAACCAATTGAAAAAGTAATGATGTTTCATAATATTTGATAATTCCCATATCCATCATTACTTGATCCATAAATAGATGATAAATTTCAATCCTCAATTTGTTTAAAACTCCTTGATCATTCCTTCTCAACGAATCAACTACCTTATTTTCCATTCCATGTCGGTTGTGTATAGAATAAACGTAATCCTTGAGTAGATCAAGCCATCAACTTTTATTCATGTCAAGTACATTCTATGAGAAGATATATTTTAAAATCTGGTGATCCATATATATCTCACAACTTTCACCATCGAGATAATGTCTCCGTTTCTTCATAGAAAATATTATTGCAACTAACTCAAGATCATGATTTAAATAGTTCTATTCATGAATACTTAGCATCCTTGATTCATATAAAATAACTCTATCATTCTGTATAAGGACACACATTAGTCCTTTATCTGATTAATCACTTTAAATAACAAATCCACTATTTCATGATGGTAGAATTAGGATCGGAGAATTCAATATTCTCATCTTTAATTATTCCACACATTCTTCACATTCATGTGTCCGTACAAACTTATCAAATTTTGAGAGTAATTTTGGTTAACATGTTGGTTAATCAAGATATGTTCTTGAAAAAATGCCAATAATTACCTTATAAACCAATAAAACTACGTACCTTGGTTATATTTATTAGAGTAGGCCATTACCGAACTTCTATTTTCTTTATAGGATATACTAAGATTCCATCCATAGAGACAACATGTCCAAGAAAATAAATTGATTGATGTCAAAAATAAAAATATCTAAACATCACATATAATTCATTACTTAGAATAGTCTTTAGAATAATGTGAAGCTTATTCCCATGATCTTCATATCTGTTAGAGTATACCATGATATCATCAATAAATACCACAAAAAAGTCATCAATATATTCCTTGATAACTCTATTCATTACATCCATGAAATCATAGGGTTAATTAGTCATCCCAAAAGGAAATACTCTAAATTCGTAATTCCCATATGTGGTTTGAAATGCTATCCCTTGAATATCTTCCTCCCTCACATTCAACTGATGATATCTATATCGAAGCTCAATATTCAAAAAGTATTTTTATCCAAGAGTTTGATAAAATAAATCATAAATGAGAGTTAGGTGATACTTGTTTGTTATTTTAATAGCATTGATCTCTCTGTATTAAATGCATAGCCTCATATATCTATCTCTATTCTTAATGAAAAGAATATGGGCTTTCCATGGAGAAATATTATGGTGAATAAATCAATTATCACTCAATTAATCTAGTTGTTTCATCAGTTCTACTAACTCTATAGTGTCCATTATATAAGGATTCTTTGATATTGGTCTTGAAATGGGAATTAAGTCAATAGGAAACTCAATTTCCCACTCCTATGTATTTTCATGTAAATCCTCTAGAAACACATCAATTTATTCTTTCCCAATAGGTAAATCCTCAATTTGAAGGTTTCTTTCCTCACCCATATATATTGTTTTCTCCTCTTCCCCATTAATTGAATTCATTAGGGCTATTAGGGGATGGATCTAGATAAGAATAAAATAGTGATGTTTCTTCTCTAAAGATAAAGGATTCTACATGTTAAGTCCACAAAGATGAATACCCTAAGAGGGGGGGGGGTGAATCAGGGTATGACTAATTTAAAATTAAAGCATGTTCTGATCTTGTTTCGATGTTAAGCAAAACACTCTTCTCTCTCTTTCCCATTGCACAATATAAACAGAAAGTAAAGAATGCATAGGAAACATCGATTTTTACTTGGTTCACCCTTTTTAGGCTACGTTTAAGGAGTATACGCCGACATGTTTCCAGCCGTACCAAATTCCACTAAGCATCAATAGCTGTGGATTACAAGGTTTGGGCACAGTCACTCTGTCCTAGGATCACTGCCTTTACAAGGCTTAGGGTCAACTGACTACATTCCCAAGGGTCACTCCCTGTTTCCCTCTCTCTGGATCACTGCCGGTAGAGAGGATCACCTTCTTCCACTTCTTTTGCTCACTACGTTGGAAAGGATCCACTAAAAGTTTATAGACCTATAGGTATCTTCATTTTCAGGAAGGAATGCATCTTTCTCTTTATGTAGATGCTCTGTTGAAGCCCAAATTTCACCCGTAGATGAATCTCACTTTGCACCGAAGGTATCGGGCAATCATCCAGCTTCCAAGCGTCCTGAAAATATGGCTGGGGAATCAAACTTACTTGGAGTGCATGTCTACCTCTGCGCGCAAGTATCAGTGCGCATGTCACAACTGGCGCGCAAGTCCTCCTCAGACACTTGCACGACATGAGCTTCCCCAACTCCAAACTTGTGTGACTCTCTTCCTTTTACGCCCAAACCAATATTGGCACGCAACTGCCAACCGACACGCAACTTCTCACACTGGCACACAGCTTCAACCACCTGCGCACAACTTCACCTACGTGACCACACACCACTTGCGCCACCACCACACCAGCATGACATGATCTCTGATTTCACAAATTGTTGAAATCCGGTGGAGAATGAGGAGGGGTGGTCCAGTATTTATAGTCAATTTGACCACCCTGCGTGGCGGCGCACAAGTCTCCCTTCGGCGCGCAAGTCTCGGCGGACAAGTCTCTTCCCCTCCAAGTCACTTGTGTGTCCCACTTCCAAACTTCTAAGAACCTCTTTCCTTTGACATATTTTGACGTTCTGATCTAGAAAAACATATGGCGTGCAAGTTCTCAGGCCTCCTAGGCATCATCGCGCAAGTGTTCTTCTCAGCGAGCAAGTCACTTGCGCGACACCACCAATACTTGCGCGACCCTTATCCCTTTTCCATATTTTGATGATCTGATCTTGAAAAACATATGGTGCGCAAGTTTCCAAGCCATCAAGTACACGGCGCACAATTCCCTTTGCCAAAAACCACTTTTCTTCATTTGATGAATTTCAGGCCCAAAAATTTGGCAAACACTGGAAACAGCGCCACCTTATATCTGTTCTTTTGTACCACCTCCAGATCATCCATTCCATTGTCGATGTTCTTGAATCAATCATGGATCGTTAACCACAGCTCTTGAAATCAACATTCCACCATGAAATCCCCTTTGTCAACAAATTTTTATATCATGTTTTGCTTCGTCAACAATCACAGCACAGATGTCCAGTTTGTCAACAAACACAATCACCTAAAAAATGATTTAATGATTCCTTGAGGGATTTTTGCCCAACACTACATCATTGTCAAAAAGTGTGACATACAACTTCATGAAATAGATTTTCACTTCATAACATAAAATAAAATTCATTCTTAGAATTATATCGAATTAAATCATGTGTATGATGATAATGTTTTCAACTAAAGCACATTTATGTGTCATAAGGGGGACTAATCGACACATCTTTGTTGCAATGATTCTTCTCTCAAATCTTTTAATGACAACTCTTTAATTATATAAAATTTTACATGTCTAATTTTCTTGGAAAACTAGGAAGATATAAAAGAATTTGATGATATAGAATCAAACTAAGCATTATATAAGTTTGATGAAATGAATAAATTGCCTACCACTATATTATATGGAACTTCAACATTGGGAGTTGTAATCAAAGAAGCATTCCCTTCCAACATTGTCCTTATCTGGGGAATGTTTCCTTGTTGCTTAGGAAAATATATTTCATAATGTACCATATATTTGTAATTATATTATTCAACATTGGTGGATTCGTTTCTTCCCTTAAAATCATAGGATTGGTGTCCTTTTCCTCCACACTTATAACGAACACCTATAACCTTTAGTAAAGTACCATGTTGTTTTTCCCACAATCATCATATGATGGAAAATAAATTGTCCCCTTATTCCACTATTCCGTATTTTCTTTTCCAAAGTGTTAATAATCCATATGCATCTCTTTAATTCCATTAAAGTTGTAATACATTAAGAATTTTATTTTTGTCTTAATATCACATGAGACTATATCATCATATGATGAGAAACATTGGGAAACTAGTTCTATTCGGAGGAATGGTTTTAAACCATCAAATAATCAGTCAATCTTTATCCTTGGATTTTGTATGTAGTCCACGACATGCCTTGCTAACCCTATGAAGTTATATTTAAACTTTTCATCATTCTCATCCTCTTTTTTCATCAGATCCAGAAACTAAAATTCCATATCTTCAAGTTTTTCATGAGGAAAGTATTTTTCTAAGAATATTTCCTTAAAATTCAACCATTAAATATTTTTAATCTCTTACTTCTCATTTATATTCAAAATTAGTGACCACCATTGATCTGCATATCCGGATAAATGATTAAATTCCATGACAACTTTCTCTCTTTCATCCCTTCCAAAAGTCATAAATATCATATCTTAGGAACTTATCTACTACACCGCTATAAATGGGTTTTTAGTCCCATAAATTTATGGGGGATATTTTTTCATAATGTGTTCCAACATTTCTCCTCCAGGTTATGGTTCAGGGTGATCCATATGGGTAAGGTTATTTTTCATAACCTAAGTCAACTATCCCAGTATAGATATAAGCTGATCAGCACAAGTCGTCACTTCAAAACCAACACCATCATCATACATAGGATGGAAATCCCTAAAAGGGAAACACACATTCAGGTCGTTTCTATTCATTACAGTATGTTCGATTTCTAGAAGTTGGAATATAATATATTAGGATATGAATCATATTGCATAATCTCAAATAGCAACATACGTAACAAAAATTGAATCACTATACATAGATAATCCCAAAATCACAAACATTGAATCTTTTAGGAAAAATTTACTTTTAAATCCTTCATAATGTCTTGTAAAAAATATTTTAATTATACTAAGAATATCACCTGGGAGTGTCTATCCATGTGCGTAGTAAGGCCCATTGTTGTGTACCATGTAACCTCTGGTGAAGCCCAAAACACCTTGTGAGAGTTATTACTCCTATATACATCTATGCCAAAACCACATTCACTTGTAGAATCCAAAATGGGGTGTATTTTCTATGGAGATCCACATAATATATTCCTTACAAAAATTCTAGGATGTTATATTTTTATCCTCAATGTATATCATAGGGTTTTGTGATTTAATATACATTTTCTAAATCTTTTTTCAATGTTTTCTACTAAACATCCTCTGATACAAATTTTATGGAGTCGTCCCCAGTTTCCCAGAGTTGGTGACTTAATTTTTGACATTGGAATATAAACACACAATTTACTGAAAGAAATAATATTTAGTAGCTTTGTGAAACAAGAGATATACATAAGATTAAAATTACAACATGAAAAGGAATACAACATATCAACTTCTTTTGAATCACACATATTCTCTAATATTATCCTTTGAATTCATTCATTATATATATATTCATAACTTGGGAAAAATAAAAAATGTGAAAGTTGTGAGATTAGATGCTCGGTAAGGGTAAATAATAAAATAGAAGAAATTATAAACATAAACACTGAGCCTGATGAATAACTAAAAATAAATTCCACTAAAAATAAAATTTAGCATAATATATTAGGAATAAAAACTAATTAAATAATTCCATAAAATATAACCATGGATATTCTACTTGTTGAATAATAACATGGACTATCAATATCTAGTTCTATACGGAGGGAATGGATAATTTCCAACATAGTAATCATTCTTCCATGTCCTCGTGCTAAGACCATACATAAACAGGTAAAAACCCAACCTAGTTTGTCTCCTGAGACCAACCGATACATCAAGGGGCTATAAAGGGACCAACCCATAACGTAATAACTCCACTTCATTCCTCATATAAAATGGTATAAACATAAACTACATATAAATTAATATTGAAATAGATATATGAAATGTAAATAACTTTCCATATTCATTAAATATGAACACTAACCATCGAAGTAATATGTTGAATTATATCAAGATATAAAATACACAGTAAAACTAGTCATAAACCACTCAATAAAATATGTTAGATGATATCATATAATATTAATCCAAATTAAACATAATAATAAACAAGAGTGTTAAAATAGATGAAAATATTCAAATAAAATAAACGAGTAATTCTTAAGATAAATACTCTTGTACTCTGAAATGAAGAGTTCTTTTGGAAAAATATTTCCCTAAAACCAACTGTGAATTAATGTAGTTTTTTCATAATTAAAATATTTATATTATAAAAATAATGGTTTCTAAAAATATTTTATATAGTGCACCTAAAACTAGCTGAGAATTCGAGAAGTTCTTTTGAAATTGGCTTGTTTACCAGGATGAATTTCTAAAATATACATTTAAAACATGTAACTCCACATAAAATAAAAAATGATTCTAGTTGGAATACATATATATATATATATCATTCAAACATAATTTTGGATGACTACATAAGAATGAAAAATAATTTCATTATGGTATTTAGTGAATAATAGTAACCTGAATGAAATTGGATGTCTGGGTAGAAAACCCATATCTTATTTCCGAAAGTGTTCTAAACTTGACACTAGTTTCCGAGATAATCAAATTAAAACCATTAATTCATAACATTTTAAACATTTTTTGATTCATTATAGTTTTATTATGCTCAATAATGTCCTTATTTATAAGTTATATGATTGAATTTCATCATTCCAGAGTGTTCATTTACCTAATTTTCTTAATTGGTTTGCTTGTTTAAAATTAATGGAGTTCATGTGGAATGGATATAATTCACCAGACTAGGTTTTATATGATAGAAATGAACATACTTAAGCATAAATGGGAATATACATAATTTTTTATATGGTATGTAGATGATTTATTAGATGATACATTAATGAAAATCATTTTGATCATTTTTGTGGTATTTTGAATATATCAAACTAGTTTTGTTGTGTGTATTAATAATATATATATATATTAGTTCTAGAACATTAAATACGTTAAAATACATATATCATAGTGTTCTTTACCATAAAAATGGTTTCATGGTCAGAATTTAAGGATAAATTGGGGAACAAAGGTTGGTCGTCCATGAAGGTTGTAAAACGGAACCTCCAAGATGATGATATAGTTTTTATAATAAAAGGGAGAGAGAGAGAGTAAGGATAATTATGATGGATGTCCAATTAACAAGATAAAATTCTAGTATATAGATTATACTGGAGCTATCATTATCGTTTATATGGAGGATGTGTCACACCCGTCATTTCTAAATTTGTTTATTTTATTAATTTCCTGGGTATCGGGTAGTTCGGGTTGAACCCCGATTTAAATTTTATTAAGTTCCTATCTAAAAACACATGTTTTGTCCTTGAAATCATCTAGTGCACCGCGTTCGAAGTCGTGTGGCCTCATCCGAGCCACCGCGGACCCCGCTCGATAAACCGCATGGCCTTTTTGGTGTTCAAGGCAAGCATATAAAATGCAATTAATAATGAAATTGAAATAAAATAAAAGTGAGTACTGTAATAAAAATTTAAAGAATGATTTTAATAATATTATTAATATTATTTGGGAATGTTATTATTATTATTACCTATGTAATTAATATTTTTATTATTATTACTATTTAAAAACTTATTATTAATTGTGTTAAGAATATTAATATTATTATTATGCTTATTACCATGATTATTATTATAATTAATGATTTTTTTTATATTTAAGATTTTCTGTAATGAATATTTAGATAGAATTGTTTTAAATATTAAAGAATTATAATCATTATTATTATTATTATTATTATTCTAACTATAATAATTCTTTTTAGTATTATTAATTAAGTTATTAACATTATTATTATTATTATTACTTTATTCTTTTTATTTATTGGTTTTTTTCTTTTGGTTTGGCCTCCCCTTCCCCCAACCCGTCGAAACCCTTCCCCTATCTTTTTTCCTCCCTTTATCTCATTCCTTCCCTTCCTCCTTTCTTCTCGAGTCACGCCCCCCTGTAACCCTATCATCGCACAGCCCCCATCCATTGCTGACACCTCCTCCAGCACCGCTCCCCTCTGGCACTGCCCACTCATCCGATGACCTTGAACTGTCATCCCGGCACCATTCAAACCACCTCGTGCCACCCCCACGACCCCCCCCCCCCCCTCGCGCGACCTGTTCGGATGAGCCCCCAGTGGACTCCCTCCTTGCACGGCGCACTGAACCGGTCGTGCCTCCTTCCTCCCATAGCCGTGAGCTTATCACCCCCCTCGCGTGACTCCGCACCACCATTGTTCCCTTTTCATCTAGTAATCCCATCTCCCTCTTTAATAGGGTATGGTTTCATGTGGTTAGGGTTTCAAGTTGTTGGAGGTCCGATTTTCATAATTTTCGTCTGATCCTTTTTTTTAGGGTTTATTCATGTTTTCATACGGTGCAATTGACTTTTGGTGTTGGTTTTACACTGATATATTGATGATTTCTACCCCAAGGTAGGTGGTTCCATGACATACCATATTTAGATGATTTAAATTGCTCCTTAATTAAATTATAATGTGTTCTAATGATAAATTGAGTGATGAGAATTTTATTGTGGACGTGCTTCAATATCCATATTTGATGAATTTGATTTTATTAAAGTAAATTCCAATTTATTTCTTGTTTTTTGTTTTTTTGAAATATTTACACATGTTTTAGTTAAATTTTTAGGGTGTGAGAAATTTGGTTTGAAGAACACTTGAGGTGCAGATATTATTACATTGAGTTTTTCAAAAGAAGGTAAACTATTTTGATGTGTCAATTTTTATTATGGACCTTTATAATTTTTTAGGGGTGCGAATGAGGTTTTATAAGGACTGGGATGTGAAATTGATTTCCAAATGGTTCTAGCATCTAAATTTTTGTGTTTTAATGTGAGGCCTTGTGGTATTTATTTATGCAGTTTTATTAATTGAGAAATTTTTTAATTAAGTGTTGTTTGAGATGCGAAACACCGTTGGGAAGGTTTTAGGGGTTCTTTGGTAAGTGAAAAATGTGTTTTCATGTCTTTGAAGTGTGTGTATATTTAAATGGGGGGGGGGGGTTTCAAAGTAAAATTTGTAATTTTGGGTGTGTTGTCTTATTGTGCACACTTGAAATTAAATTGAAAATTGTTTGAAGAATGGAAAACATGTTCTAATATTGTTACCTTGAGTATTTGGTTTCAAAGTGACGTATCTATATGGAATAAAGTGGTTCTTGGTGTAATGTTATCTTGGTTTATGATGAAATGATTTAAAAAATAGTTTAAATAATTGATTAATTTATTGAGATGGCGTGAAAGTAGTATTTGGGAAAAGTTGAATATGCCTTTGTATTTAAAGTATCATGTTTATATAAAATGAGACGTTTTTTGTGTAAACCCAATTTGCGTTGCTTGGTGGTGTTTTATAAGTCGTTAAAATAGTTCATTAAATTTTGTAGTTGTTGAAATACTAGTTTTAAGGACAATTTATTAAGCAAGTGTTTTGAATGACTCTCCTATTTTAAATTGGGTGTGTTTATTTATGTTGGCCCATATTGTGTTATTTAAATAATTTTTTTTAAAGTAGTGAGAATTGTTTATGTTCTTCTTTGAGTGTTTCCAAAATGGGGATTTGCGAAATTATTAGGTAACGACAAATATATTTTGGAAAGGTATTTTGGTGTGCGTGAGTTTTTGAAATGTTATTTGGGTATGAAAATAGTGACTTTTGTGTGGAATGTATTGTTTGGTCTGTGATATGGGAAAGAAATATACTATGTGAATGTTAAACTTGATTGAGCACCGAGAAAACCTATGGTATATATGTGGGATGACTAGAACTAGTTCTCTAGTGATCCGGAGTGGTATCGCCCCTATTTCACTTAGCTGGATTGAAAATTGCAACAGAAACAAAAAAAAATGAATTCTGAGGGTCGTGGTCTTCTAAGCCACGTTTTCAGAGGGTTCTGGTCTTCTAAGCCTTGTTTTATGAGGTTCGTGGTTTCTAAGCCACATTTCACTAAGACACTAGGTTCTAGGGTCCCACACGAGCTATATTAACCTTATGGTATTTACCCATAGTGACCTACTATTCATGACGTGGTGCCTTCCGTCGACATATGGAGGACCACTTGAGTTCGTGCATGTTCTTTATAAATTTTTTCTTCCATTTGAAAGTAGTATTGTGTAATTGTTTTTCTTTCAGTACACTTCCCCTTTCCCTTTCAGTTTTAAATGTTTTCCTTAAAATCATTTTAAAAGTATGGTTTTAAATAAGCATGCCAAATTATCTTTTTGATGTAGTGGAATAGATCCTTTTTATTAGGTGACGTCCTATTGGGCCTTTCGCTCACACCCTACATACATCTTTCGGTGTATTTAGACCTTGTTTCTTCTGTATTCCTGGTTGTGGCATCGTTCTTAGTGACGGTGGTCTTGGAGGCTGTCTGTCCTCGCATGTTGGTTGTTGTTGGGAGCTTGGGGATACAGCTTCTCATGTCGCTGGGAGGTTAGTATCGGAGTTTATTTTTATATTCTTGTTGTGCACTTGGGGTTTTTAGATGAATAGTAGAATTAATCCTATTTATGGATTAATGGAGTGTTTGGTTGTCTATTTCTAGGCTTAGTTTATTTATCTTTTTAGTTGTTTTCTTCTATCTCTTGTTTCGGGTAAATCGTTCCCTTGTATTATTTCGACACTCGGACACTTGTGCCAGCCCATGGGGATCGGGAACTCCCTTATGGCCATGCTGCGGACTGGGTCTTGCACTAGGTCAGAAGGCGACCCGACCTAGTTCATGAAAAAATGGTATCAGAGCAGTTTATCTCTCTTGGGTCATGTTATTTTGGGATAGAGTCACAGTAGACTGGAGTTAAGGGTATCCGAACATTAATTTCTAGCTACGTGCACGGTTCCTGGCCAGTACACCTCATGGCGGGTCCCGAGTTACCAAAGTAAGTTGAGGTTTGTCAGAGCCTTTGATCCTTTCGGTTAATCTGGTCTAAGGGAAATTAAAATGGAGTTGGGTCAGTGGTTCTACTGAGCCTGCAGGGTCTGGAAAACTAGTTGGGGCCATGGATACTGTCCTAGAATACTCTCTGAGGTGGTGGTGTGATTGGCGTATGGCCACCAACAATATGTACCAGTCACCAACTGACTGTAGTCTCCACTTACATCATCCCTCGTCTCGTCATTTTGAATTCATGGGAATCTGGTTTATGTGAGGTGTTTTGAGCTAAGGATCCTTTATGAATAATTTGTGTCCTGATTTTGGGTTCTTATTTGTAAGTTTGTGTGCAAGCGCTTTGTCAATGGTTTCTTTGGAAAAGTTCTTTGAGAAGACCTTACAGCGGTTCTCCCTACAGGCTTAGTGTTCACTTGTAGTTTGTCTTGGACAATGGACTAGTTTTATTGGGTCCATGGTTTTCTTTCTTGACTAGTGCAGTCCCCCCATAAAGCATTAACATGAAATTGAAGTGCAACTACAAGTAATTTCTTGTTGGTCGGACCTCCAGTTGATAAAGCAATCACTCTCCCTTTTTAGTTATAGTTGGAAGCCTATACCTTTTTTTTTTGTCAAGAGGAACCTCTCGCAACGTGGTGACAGACGCGAGGGGGAATTGATAGGAGTTTTTGTCTCCTTGAGTTGTCTGAGTCATCAAGTTTGAATTTGACATCGTTGTGTCTAAAGGACCTCCTGGAAATGGTAAAATGAATTCGAGTGGGAAAGGGTGAAGGCGGTTCGGAGTTATCAGTGCCAAATGATGTCTTTAAATGATTATATTGTTTTCTTCGGTGGTAATGATCATGTTTCGTGACCTCTTACAACATGGATCCTCTTTCAAGCACAAGGGTAGATTTTGTAGAATCCTTCGGACCTTCTTTCATAGGAGTGTGTCCCCATCTTAGGGAGTTCTAATTTTCCTGTTTAAAGGGGATTTTTTTTCAAGCGTCTTTCCTTCTAAAATTTCTTGGTTAAGGTGATGAAGTGATGCATGTGTATCATCTAGACCCCTGTTCTGGTAAATTCTTCGTGTAGGAGTAGTTGGATGTCGTGGTGAATTGTGTTTGTTGTTGTTGTCTCATTTACGGTGTGGTTGCATGTGGCACCAAAAAGGAGAATCTCCGTTCGGGATTCTTTAATACTTGGCTGTGAGGCATGAGTTTCTTCAATCATCAGGGCTCCTGCCATAGGCCTCGGAGTGAAGCGGGTGCATGGTCAGGAACTCCGGGAGTGTATGAGAACCCGACTTTGTTTCTATCATTAGTGCTGAATGTAATGGCAATTTAAATTGTTTTCTATGGTTTTTCCATTATGAACAAACTATTTGGGCGTGTAAGGATTCCATGACTATGTGGAGTCATGGTCTTCTCATTGCCTTAAAGTCTTTGGGGTTGCGTCCCATTGGATGTAATCACTTTTAGTGGTCCTTGTGGGGTCTATTTTGGAGAATTAGTCTCAAAGTTGAATGGTTTTCATCCAGGGATGTTCCGATGTTGATTTTTCTTCGGCTATAGTTTTGACGCCTGATGGTTGGGCCCCGCCCTCCCTTCCCTTTTGGTGGGGTTTAGGTCAGTGATGGAAAGCCTCTGAGTTCTTGTATTTTTGTTGGTTCCAACGATTGTGTGACCCATTGAGGGTCTCACTGAAACTCCATGCAAATAAACTGATATTACCATATTCTTATGGTGGGGTCCGCTCGGGCCTACCCATGTCGATTTTCCAATTTCGTCTCAGGCGATAGTAGGTTTCTAATGGTGGGGAGGCCCTCAGGCTTCCCCATGTTGACCTTTCGGTTCTGTTTGTAAAGATGGATTGGTAATAAGTTATACGACTGTTCCTTGGACGTGGTTTGAACTTGTTTGTTCATTCTAGCCAAATGGCGTGGTTTTCTTTTAATAGTGCCTAAGATGTATTAGCTTATGAACATGGTTTTTGTGGCTGTGAGAGTTCCTTTTCTTGATTAGTCAACTTGAGGTGTTCTAGCTCATTGGGGAAGGTGACATATATTAAAAGTCTTTTTACGAGTTTTTTGAGTTTTCATGTAAGTCACCTTCTCTAAGTACGATGCTTTTTCCACTTTTCTCTTGTTTTTGTAGGGATCCTCTTTGAACCTTAAGGGGTTTTCTCTTTCTAGTTTGGGGGGTTCATCTTGAGTTGTGGCTTTCTGGGGACACAAAAAAAATTAGTTGGGAGAATTGTCACACCCGTAATTTCTAAATTTGATTATTTTATTAATTTTCTAGGTATTGGATTGTTCAGGTTGAAACCTGATTTAAATTTTTTTGAGTACCTATCTAAAAACGCATTTTTTTCCTTGACAACATCCAGCGCACTGCGGTTGAAGCCACGCTGCCTCGTCCGAGTCACCGCGCGACGTCGCCCGGTTAACTGCATGGCCAACATGGTGTTCAAGGAAAGCATATAAAATGCAATGAATAATGAAATTGAAATGCATTAAAAGTGATTAGTGTAATAAAAATATAAAGAATTATTTTAATAATAACAATATTATTATTAGGGAATATTATTATTATTATTACCAGTGTAATTATTATAAATATTATTAGTAATATTATTTTACTTATTATTATTAGTGTTAAGAATATTAATATTATTATTATGGTTATTACAATGATTATTATTATAATTAATGAATTGTTTTATTTTTAAGATATTCTTAAATAAAGATTTAAAAAGGATTTTTTAAAATATTAATGAATTATTATCATTATTATTATTATTATTATTATAACTATAATAATAATAACTATAATTATTATTAATTTTGTTATCATCATTTTTATTATAATTATTACTTTATTATTTTTATATATTGATTTTTTTTCTTTTGGTTTGGCCTCCCCTTCCCCCAACCCGTCGAAACCCTTCCCCCATAGCTTTTTTTATTTTTTTCGTTTTCCACACTATTTCTCATTCCCTCCCTTCCTCCTTTATTCTACCATTGCACCCCCTGTAACTTTATAATCGCGCTGCCCCCCTCTATGGACAACACCTCCTCCGGTGCCGCTCCCCTCCGGCTCTATGCACCCCTCCGGTGACCTTGAACTGTCGTCACGACTCCCCTCACACCGCCTTGCGCTGCCCCCATGACCCCCCCTCGTGTGACCTGTTCGATAGAGCCCCCTTCTGACTAATTCCTTGCACAATGCACTGAAATGGTCGTTCCTACTTCCTTCGGTAGTTGTGAGCTCGCCGCTCCCTCATTTGACTCCACCCTATGAGTATTCCCTTTCCATTCAGAAATCCCTTCTCCCTCTTTCATAGGGTATGGTTTCATGAAGTTAGGGTTTTGAGTTGTTGGAGTTACGATTTTGATAATTTTCATCCGGTCCTTTTTTAGGGTTTATTCATGTTTTCTTACAATGTAATTGACATGCGGCGTGGGTTTCACACCGAGATATTGATGATTTCTCCCCCGAGGAAGGTGGTTCCATGCCATACCATCTTTAGATGATATAAATTTCTCCTTAATTAAATTATATTGTGTTCTAATGATAAATTTTGTGAAGCATATTTTATTGTGGACGTGATTCAATATGCAAATTTTATGAATTTGAGTCGTTTTTAAGTAAATACCAATGCATTTCATGAATGTTGTGTTTTTGAAATCTTTAGACATGTTTTAGTTAATTGATTAAGGTGTGAAAATTGTGTTTTCAAGAACGCTTGAGGTGAGGATGTTATTAAATTGACTTTTTCAAAAGAAGTTAAACTATTTTGACATGTCAATTTTTATTATGGACCTTGAGTATGTTTTAGGGGAGCGAATGTGGTTTTAAAAGGGTTGGGATGTGAAACTGATTTCCAAATGGTTCTGACATCTAAAATTTGTTTGTTTTAGTGAGGCCTTCTGGTATTCATATGTGATGTTTTATTAATTGATAAATTGTAACGCCCCGACCCCAATTACCCAAAGTCGGTGCATTATTTTAATACATTGGCATGATTACAAGGAATCAAGTCCCAAAGGACTGATTAGTTTAGCAGTCTTGGAAAATAGATACATACATGAATGTTACATTACACTTCATAACATACAAAACAACATAAATAATCTTTGACGAATTCCATTATTCCCTTGTCATAACCCTTCTTATCAATCACAATATACTTCTTGGAATCCTGGGAAAAATAAAACATAGAAAAGGGGTGATCTCAAACGCTCCATAAGGGTATGCAATACAGCGGAATATTTCATAAATAAGCATAAACATTTAAGCCAATGTATAACTAAAACAAAATCCTTTTAAACTTGAACTTCAACATAGTATGAAAAAAATAAAATGAAATAATGACATTTACTTATTCACATGGATATTCTACTAATCGAAAAATCACATGAAATATCAATAACCACTTTCATAATGATGGAATGCATAATGCTAGACTATAATATCCACATAGCCAAGGCCTCGTGCCAAGACTACAAATAAGATTTTGCCAAGGCCTTGTGCCAAGACACTAGTTTGTCTCATGAGACCTACCGATGAATCGAGGAGCTATAGCGGGCTCCAACCGTCACATATTAAGTCCAATTCATTCCCATATGAAAAGGTTTAAACATAACATAAACATTTGTATTAAAACTATCATACGAAATGTCAATATTTTCACCATAAACCATGAATGGCATAAAAATAGCACATAAACAGTCAAAAATATCACAAAACCTTCAATACAATATAGAAGTTTTGTATCATAATAAATCAACTTCAAATAAGCTTAAAATCCATCAAAGGATGTTGACATAGATGAAATCAAAACTATTTGAGAGAAATATCTCTTTTCTCGAAATCATTGAAAATCACACATTTATAAAGGAAGTAATTTAAAAGAGATTTTTGAATCAAAGTGTCCCATACCACTTTGAAACTTTTGAAAAGAAATTTCATTTCAAAAACCTTCATGTCCGTATAAATAAATCATTAAAATCATTTTGAAAACATGGACATTAATTAAAAATATTTAGAATGATAAATCTTTAAAACATTTAAAATTATGTTCTTAATAAAGAGTACCTTTCAAAAATTCTTAAAATATTCAGTTTGAAATCATTTAAGAGTAAAAGATTTTCTTTGAAAATATTCTTGTAAGCTTATAGGGGAAGCTTCGATGATTTTATAACGGCGGAAAATAACCGCACCCGCCGTATAAGTTAAATAACAATATTCTTACCTTAATTCTTTCGAAAAGGTTAAAAAGAACCTTGTTCGGAAAACGACGGAAAGATTCATTTATAAAACTCTTATAAAAAGTAAAACAAGGGTATAAATGACTTTAACCCATATTCTTTTAAATTGTAAAAAATGTTGTGAAATACATTTTTAAGAAACATGGATGTGGATGATAAAGAGATCCCAGTAGATTATTACGTATAAACAACCTCGGATAATGAAGAGATTGTGAAATAAACCCTTACCTTGTACTTTTTCTTCGTTGGGGTAGGTTAACCTCCTGTATAATAGTGAAATAATTGTTATTAAATTATACAATAATCATATACATTAATATGATATCATATATGATCTTTTAACATTGCTTTGTTAATAATATCTTAGTATTATCGCCGTTTTGGGTGTTAACTTACTCGTTTTCTTTTATATGTTTTTTTACATAAGCGATGTTTTTCATGGATAGGTTGTATATTATTCATATACAGAATTATATCAAGTCCTTAAACATTATTTTTAAATCATCAAATGATAATTATACTTGAATGGATATGATGGAGAATGAATCTCATCACGTTCGTGGAGACGGTAGTCCGTACGTACGCACGAGCGACGATATCATTCTTTTGAAATTAAAATAATATATTAATGGTTGGTATATCATATATACAGAATAATTATCATGTTATATTTGTTATTTACATGAGTTACACATCATTATTATACCCATCCAAATAATAATATATTGAATAACAATTACACCACGACGTGGAGACGGTAAGCCGTACGTACGCACGTATGGTGACATGTTATTCAAAGGGTGGATAGAATACTGAATATGGTTGTACCATAATTATAATAACATCACAGTATATATATGATACTGGAGTTATTATTTTAGAATGGTAATAACAAAGGAAGAAGAAGTGGATGAAGAAATGGACATGGAAAAGGTTGGTGAAATCATCACGTCTTCTTCGGGTTCTTCCTATTGATTTGATCAAAAGGTATCCTTAGGTTGGATTTCTGATCAAAATAAGGCCTCTATGTTGTAGTGAGGGAAGTTGGAAGAGTATTTGGGAAGATTTTGGCCGAACCAAAAGGCTTTGAAGGTGTGAATAAATGAGAAGGAGGAGTGCCCTTTTATAAGAGGGGTGAGGGGCACCTTTGGAAAAGCTAGAAATATTAATTTATAATAAAATCATATTCGGTTTCTAATGGCTCCAAAGTGTATTATTTAAATGTTAAGGTGGGTATAGGTCAAAAACCATTCAACCAATAGAATTTAGAGAGGTTGGGGTCATTATATTAACCTTATCTTTTAGTTTTAACTCTTAGTTAATTAGTTTGACATTTACCATGTCACTTTGTATTTTTTTATTATATAGTTAACAAACATACTATATACATCCAAGAGACCCCCATGTGGTCCATTAATGATACACCTATAATGATAAAAGTATCTTGGACGAACCTTAGATTTTTATGAATTTAATATCATTTAATAATATAATATTTGTTTTAAAAAGTCTTTTATGTCAATTTTGACACTATTCAATAGTTGATTTTTGTGAAACTCATAGAAGAATTATTACTTCTAAAAAAGTAAATTTAATCAATCCTAATAAGTAATAGTATCCTAGAAAATTAGTGTAATTCATTAAAAGTCTCAAATTATATTTATTTGGGTATTTATAATATCAATTATTTTAATTTGACACTACTATGGTAATAATTGCATCATCATTGGGTCATAAATAAATTAAATTATTTAAATTTTAAAAATTATAAATAAACTATAATTATGTACGAAAGATTTGAATCTTTCTAATGAATATTTATAGTCGAAAATCCAACATATATAACCCTATGTAAAATTTTTTTTTCTAAAAGATATATGCTTCTGTCATTTTTGTACTTATTTTAACTTAATTAAAATAAAGTGTCCCTATCACCAACAGGTGGATCCATGGGGTCCCAAAATCGACCCAAAAATGCCTATGGTCGAACATGTATCAACCAATAAGGTTAGTACACGTTTTAGGGTAATTTAGTATTATTATAATATTATTATTTAACCCTTATTTACCGGATATACCCTTATCCTTGGTAAATAAAATATTTACCGATGTAATTATTCAAAATGTATAAAAATAAAAGTTACCTATTTACACAATCTGAACATCCTAATTACAAATATGGAATCCATTTTTCCAAATTCAAAACACAGTAGTGGCAGAAATTAATTTAAAATTAATTCCCGTGGTTAAAACAAAAAGCGTGTTTTTAAGAGATAATAACTATCAAAAGATTGACACTTGTTTATGTCCGGTTTAATTGTAAAATTATCTCCAATGACCAAAATTTTATTAAGTGGTAAAAATATATTATAAATATAGTTTAAAACCACTCAAATTCATTATTTATCACTTTTAATTATTTTGATTAAAAAGGTTGTTTTTAATTAAAATTTAGTAATTTTCACTATTCATCAAAATATTAAAGTTATCTGAAAAGTACCAAAATTTAACCTTAGGATAAATTCAATATTCCAAATCCAAAAATGAAGTCCATTTTGAGAGATAAATTTTCAAAAAGTAGGTATTTCTATTTATAATGGCTAGTTTGATCGGTTGTGGTGTGTGTTAAAACTCGAAGTTGCTTACGACACACGCTACTGTATTATTCAAATGAAAGCGTACCGTGGAAGCTTGGGATGGTTCATTTTAAATTTAGTTTAAAATATTGTATTTAAAACGGCTTCACTATTAAAAGTTTATAAAAGTGAAATACTAAAAATGAATTTGTTCTTGCATTATGTCTAAGAAACTCATAATATGGATTCTAAAATTATAAGGATATATATTAGTTTAAAATTTAGTTAATAATATTCATATCCTATTTTTAATGGCTTTTTTGGTAAGTCATGGTGCGATTGAACTCGGTGTTGCGTGTAGAGCAAGTTATTGAATTATTTTGAAGAAATAACACACTATGAAATCTTGGGGTGTTACATTCTCCCCTCCTTAAATAAATTGCATCCTCGCAATTTGAAATTGTTCTTCGAAAATAAAAGGATAAAAATAGAAAATATCTTTGTGGGAAAACCCACATCGGAAATTAGGTTACTAAAATTTAGTCTTAATATGAGGAAAAGAGAAATGAAAGGGTCACCACATAATTATGATCTCGATTAGGAGAACATTGGTGGCAATTAAGACATATAATTGGAGGAAAAACGTAAATATTTATAGGTAGTGATTGAGGTCATCAATCACAAACAAGTGTAAAATTGAGGTCCTTAAATTCATCAGTCTATGATGATTTGAAATACCATCGGTTCAACAAAACATAGGGTATTAGGATTACACATTTTGGTTTTAGGATTCCTTAAATAAAGTATAAGAAATAATTTCATCATAGAATAAGAGAAGAAGAAAAATATATTCTTGACAAGTAGAGTTCCATCCTTTAACTAATTTCTACCACAAAATCATCTTTCACTCTAAAAGATAATAGAACAAAAAAAATTCTATTTATCCTATTCGTATAGGGTTAAAAAACGAATTTATAATTTATCTACCAAATCATTTAAAAAAACTACATTATTTAATCCCATACATCACGTGGGTCAGTGGTAGGTGATACACCCTTGTAGCCCTTCGGTTGTGGGTTCAAGTCTCGCGGCCTTGCCGGACGCGACGGGTTGCCGCCCGACCTCCAGTTTGTCCTTTTATGGAAATCCAAAATAATCCAAACTAGAACTATCCAAAATACTTCAGTCCAAAATTTATAAGGAAGGTAAACACATTGAAGATCCTTTTTTATGCCGCGTAATAACATGTGATCACCCTCATCATGTATTTTTTTAAAACACTGTAACATCCTGAATTATCATAAAACCTTATTGATTACATTCATGATCCCTTATTCCTTATAGAATAATAGGTATACTCGTTCAATCCAAAAATTTTGTAAACCCCAACAATGATGGAATATACAAATCATTAATCAGTTTCAAGGTAGTCAAGAATATCCAATATAATTTATCCAAAACAATCATGTATTATTATAAAATCACTACCTCGGTATCAGAACCATGTTATGGTTTATCTTTCTCTCAACCATATATTTTCCAAAAAAAAATAACCTGCTATTTAGTCACTTTTCTTTGTTCCACCCAATCTCAAGTCCATAATGAAATAGTACTGCAGTACAATCCTTATATACTCCATAATTTTTATAACAAGTACATTGCTGATACAACACTCAAATGACATAATCAACATAAGAACTATAATCATTCCTTTTCATCTGTGGTAGTATCATAACTTGGTTATTATCCAATAGCATCATTTGTGGCATAGTCTGATGACTGGGACATAGGTTCGCGTAGTGTCCAAACTCCTTGCAAATGAAGCATTGTACATTTGAAACCATTTTCTTACCCTTGCAGTCACATACCTTGTGCCCTTTTCCTCCACACTTATAACAAACTCCCATTCCTTTCAGGAAAGTTCCAGGGTGTTTCTTCCCACAGTTATCGCATATGGGAAAATTCTTCTTTTCCCTCTTCCCTTTACCCATCTTTCTATCTTCCATCCTTTTCTTCTATTGATTCCCATCAAAGCCATAGGACTCAGTAAACTCTTTACTTATCTTATCATCACATGATTTTATTTCTTCATATGATGATAGTACATGGGAGACTATTTCTCTTATAAATTCTGGCTTAAGACCATGAAAGATATGATCCTTCTTTCTCTTTGGATCATGTGCATTGCTGGAGTTATCATTCCTTCTACTGGGCACCATTTCTAAATAATGGCATACACTAGATTAGTTTATGAATAAAAATACCTAATCCCAAACTTGTAAAACACATAACATAAATTAAATAGTTTATGGATATAATCCATAATCATAAAAATGTCTCCTTTGAGGAAGTATATACTCATAAACCCTTCATAATGGTTTGTAAATAAAATGAGAATTATCTTAAGAATATCCCCCGGGAGTGTCGTAACCAAGAGTGCAGCAAGGCACATTGTCGTGCACCAGTTCCCATTCGAGTCTAGCTCAAAGCGGTGTTTTCGGGTTTTACCCCTAGGTACATCTATGCCAGAGCCGCCTCTACCTGCTTGTATCCAGACAGGAATGTATTTCTCGGAAAACTCACAAAATCTCTATAATACCAAAATTCGAGGAAGTTCTTCTATACTAATCCTCAAAGTCTATCTTATGGATATGTTCTCTAATCATAGTTTATCTAAATCTAGTTTCCAAGGTTATTTCTAAACTTCCTCTGATACCAACTGTAACGCCCCGACCCCAGTTACCCAGAGTCGGTGCATTATTTTAATACATTGGCATGATTACAAGGAATCAAGTCCCAAAGGACCGATTAGTTTAGCAGACTTGGAAAATAGATTACATACATGAATGTTACATTACACTTCATAACATACAAAACAACATAAATAATCCTTTATGAATTCCATTATTCCCTTGTCTTAAACCATCTTATCAATCACAATATACTTCTTGGAATCCTGGGGAAAATAAAACATAGAAAAGGGGTGATCTCAAATGCTCTGTAAGGGTAAGCAATACAGCGGAATATTTCATAAATAAGCACAAACATTTAAGGCAATGTATAACTAAAACAAAAGCCTTTTAAACTTAAACTTCAACATAGTATGAAAAAAATAAAATGAAATAATGCCATTTACTTATTCACATGGATATTCTACTAATCGAATAATCACATCCAATATCAATAACCACATTCATAATGATGGAATGCATAATGCCAGACTATCATAACCACATATCCAAGGCCTCGTGCCAATACTACAAATAAGATTTTGCAAAGGCCTTGTGCCAAGACAGTAGTTTGTCTCATGAGACCTACCGATGCATCGAGGAGCTATAGCGGGCTCCACCAATCACATATTAAGTCCAATGCATTCCCATATGAATAGGTTTAAACATAACATAAACATTTGTATTAAAACTATCATACGAAATGTCAATATTTTCACCATAAACCATTAATGGTATAAAAATAGCACACTCATAGTCAAACATATCACAAAACCTTCAATACAATATAGAAGTTTTGTATCATAATAAATCAACTTCAAATAAGCTTAAAATCCATCAAAGTATGTTGACATAGATGAAATGAAAACTATTTGAGAGAAATGTTTCTTTTCTCGAAATCGTTGAAAAGTCACACATTTATAAAGGAAGTAATTTAAAAGAGATTTTTGAATCAAAGTGTCCCATTCCACTTTGAAACTTTTGAAATGAAATATCATTTCAAAAACCTTCATGTCCATATAAATAAATCCTTAAAATCATTTTGAAAACAAGGACATTAATTAAAAATATTTAGAAAGATAAATCTTTAAAACATTTAAAATTATGATCTTAATAAAGAGTACCTTTCAAAAATTCTTAAAATATTCATTTTGAAATAATTTAAGAGTAAAAAATTTTCTTTGAAAATATTCTTATAAGCTTAAAAGGGAAGCTTCGATGATTTTATAACGGCGAAAAATAACCGTACCTGCCGTATAAGTTAAATAAAAACATTCTTTCCTTAATTCTGTCGAAAAGGCTAAAAAGAACCTTGTTTGGAAAACGACGGAAATATTCCTTTATAAAACTCTTATAAAAAGTCAAGAAAGGGTATAAATGACTTCAAACGATATTCTTGTAAATTGTAAAAAAAATTTTGAAATAAATTTTTATGAAACATAGATGTGGATGATAAAGAGATCCCAGTAGATTATTACGTATAAACAACCTCAGATAATGAAGAGATTGTGAAATAAACCCTTACCTTGTACTTTACCTTGGATGGGGTAGGTTAAACTCCTGTATAATAGTGAAATAATTGTTATTAAATTATACAATAATCATATACATTAATATGATATCATGTATGATCTTTTAACATTGCTTTGTTAATAATATCTTAGTATTATCGTCGTTTTGGGTGTTAACTTACTCGTTTTCTTTTATATGTTTTGTTACATAAGCCATGTTAGTCAGGGATAGGTTGTATATTATTCATATAAATAATGATATCAAGTCCTTAAACATTGTTTTTAAATCATCAAATAATAATTATACTTGAATGGATACGATGGAGAATGAATCTCATCGCGTTCGGGGAGACGGTTGTCCGTACGTACGCACGAGAGACAATATCATTCTTTTGATATTAAAATAATATATAAATGGATGTTATATCATATATACAGAATCATTATCAGGTTATATTTGTTATTTACATGAGTTACACATCATTATTATAGCCATCCAAATAATAATATATTAAATAACAATTACACCACGACGTGGAGACGGTAAGCCGTACGTACGCACGTATGGTGACATGTTATTCAAAGGGTGGATAGAATACTGAATATGGTTATACCATATTTATAATAACATCACAGTATATATATGGTACTGGAGTTATTATTTGAGAATTGTAATAACAAAGGAAGAAGAAGTGGAAGAAGAAAGGGACTTGGAAAAGGGTGGTGAAATCATTACCTCTTCTTCGGGTTCTTCCTTTTGATTTGATCAAAAGGGCTCCTTAGGCTGCCTTATGATCAAAATAAGGCCTCTATGTTGTATTGAGGGAAGTTGGGAGAGTATTTGGGCAGAGGTTGGCTGAACCAAAAGGCTTTGAAGGTGTGATGAAATGAGAAGGAGGAGTGACCTTTTATAAGAGGGGTGAGGGGCACCTTTGGAAAATCTAGAAATATTAATTTATAATAAAATCATATTCGGTTTCTAATGGCTCCAAAGTGGATTATTTAAATTTTAAGGTGGGTATAGGTCGAAAACCATTCAACCAATAGAATTTAGACAGTTTTGGGTCATTATATTAACCTTATCTTTTAGTTTTAACTCTTAGTTAATTACTTTGACATTTACCATGTCACTTTGTATTTTTTTATTATATAGTTAATAAACTTACTATATACATCCAAGAGACCACCAAGTTGTCCATTAATAATACACCTATCATGATATAAGTCTCTTGGCCAAACCTTAGATTTTTAGGAATTTAATATCAATTAATAATATAATATTTGTTTTAAAAACTCTTTTATGTCAATTTTGATACTATTCAATAGTTGATTTTTGTGAAACTCATAAAAGAATTATTACTTCGAAAAAAGTAAATTAAATCAATCCTAATATGTAATATTATCCTATAAAATTATTTGAATTCATTAAAAGTCTCAAATTATATTTATTTGGGTATTTATAATATCAATTAGTTTAATTTGTCAATATTATGGTAATTACTGCATCATCATTGTGTCATAAATAAGTTAAATTATTTAAAGTCTAAAAATTATAAATAAAATATAATTATGTAGGAAAGCTTTTTATCTTTCTAATGAAAATTTATAGTCGAATATCCAACATATATACCCCTATGTAAAAATTGGCTTTCTAAAAGAAATATGCTTATGTCATTTTTGTACTTATTTTAACTTAATTAAAATAAAGTGCCCCTATCACCTACAAGTGGATCCATGGGGTCCCAAAATCGACCCAAAGATGACTATGGCCGAACATGTATCAACCAATAAGTTTAGTACACGTTTTAGTGTAATTTATTATTATTATAATATTATTTTTTAACCCTTATTTACCGGATTTACCCTTAACCTTGGTAAATAAAATATTTACCGAAGTAATTATTCTAAATGTCTAAAAATAAAAGTTACCTATTTACACAATCTGAACATACGGATTCCAAATATGGAATCCAATTTTCCAAATTCAAAACACAGAGGTGGCAGAAATTAATTTAAAATTAATTCCCGTTGTTAAAACAAAAAGCGTGTTTTTAAGAGATAATAACTATCAAAAGATTGACACTTGTTTATGTCCGGTTTAATTGTAAAATTATCTCCAATGACCAACATTGTATTAAGAGGTAAAAATATATTCTAAATATACTTTATAACCACTCAAATTCATTATTTATCACTTTTAATTATTTTGATTAAAAAGGTTGTTTTTAATTAAAATTTAGTAATTTTCACTATTCATCAAAATATTAATGTTATCCAAAAAGTACCAAAATTTCACCTTAGGCTAAATTCAATATTCCGAATCCAAAAATGAAGTCCATTTTGAGGGATAAAATTTCAAAAGTAGGTATTTCTATTTATAATGGCTAGTTTGATCGGTTGTGGTGTGTGTTAAAACTCGAAGTTGCGTACAACACACGCTACTGTATTATTCAAAGGAAAGCGTACCGTGGAAGCTTGGGATGTTTCATTCTAAATTTAGTTTAAAATATTGTATTTAAAAAGGGATCACTATTAAAAGTTGATAAAATTGCAATACTGAAAATGAATTTGTTCTTGCATTATGTCTAAGAAACTCATAATATGGATTCTAAAATTATAAGGATATATATTAGTTCAAAATATAGTTAATACTATTCATATACTCTTTTTAATGGCTTGTTTGTAAGTCATGGTGCGATTGAACTCGGTGTTGCGTGTAGAGCTAGTTATTGAATTATTTTGAAGAAATAACACACTATGAAATCTTGGGGTGTTACATAAATTGTTTAATTAAGTGGAGTTTGAGATGTGAAACATGGTTAGGAAGGTTTTGGGGTTTTTTGGTTGGTGCGAAATGTGTTTTCAAGTCTTTGAGGTGTGTGTATATTTAAATGGTGTGTTTTTAGGGGAAAATGAGCCATTTGGGGTGTTTTGTCTTATTGTGCACACTTGAAATTAAGTTACAAACTGTTTGAAGAATGGAAAACATGTTTTGATATAGTTACCTTGAGTATTCGGTTTCAAAGAGACATCTCTATATGGAATACATTGGTTTTTGGTGTAATGTTTTCTTGGTTTATGTTGATATGATTTAAAAAATAGTCTGAAAGATTTATTGATTTATTAAGATAGCGCGAAAGTAGTATTTGGGAAATGATGAATATGAGTTTGTATTTAAAGTAGCATGATTGTATAAAATGATACATTTTGGGTGTAAACCCACTTTACGTCGCTTGGTGGTGTTTTATAAGTGGTTAAAATGGTTCAGTTAATTGGTTATTTGGTGAAAAACTATTTTTAAGGACAATTTATTAAGCAAGTGGTTTGAATGACTCTCCTATTTGTAATTGAGTGTGTTTATTTATGTCAGCCCTTATTGTGTTGTTTAAATAATGTTTTTTAAGTTGTGCGAATTTTTTATTTTATTCTCTGAGTGTTTAAAAATGGGTATTTGAAAAATTATTAGGCAATGACAAATATATTTTGGAATGGTATTTTGGTGTGCGTGAGTTTTTGAAATGTTGTTTGGGTATGAAAATGGTGACTTTTGAGTGCAATGTTTTGTTTGGTCTGTGATATGGGAAAGCAATATACTATGTGATGTGATAATTGATTCAGCACACGGAAAAACCCCGAGTATCTTGGTGGGAGGACTAGAACTAGTGCGCTAGTGATCCGGAGTGGTATCTCCCCCATTTCACATAGCTGGATTTATGATTAAAACACTAACTAAACATATAAATTTTGAGGGCCTTGGTCTTCTTAGCCACGTTTTCTGAGGGTCGTGGTCTTCTATGCTACGTTTTCTTGAGGTTCGTGGTTTCTAGGCCACATTTCACCGAGACATGACATTCTATTGTCCCACTCGAGCAAGATGAACCATAGGGGATTTACCCATAGTGCTCTACTATTAATGATATGGTGCCTTCCTTCGGCATGCATAACACCACTTGAGTTCGTGCATGTTCTTTATAAATTTTACCTTCAATTTGAAAGTAGTATTGTGAAATGATTTTTCTATCAGTACTCTTCCCTTTTCTATTTCAGTTTTTAAATGTTTTTCTTAAAAGCATTTTAAAAGTATGGTTTTAAATAAAAATGTTAAATTATCTTTTTGATGTTGTGGCATGGAACCTTTTTATTGGGTGACATCCTACTGGGCCATTCTCTTACACCCTACATTCAACATGGGGTGTATGTAGACCTTGTTTCTTGTGTATTCCAGGTTGTGGAATCGTGGTCAGTGATGGTGGTTCTGGATTCTATTGGTCTTCGCATGTTGTTTTTTTTTGGTAGCTTGGGGAAGCAGCTTCTCGTGTCGCTGAGAGGTTGGTATCAGATTTTAGTTTTTTTATCCTTGTTGTGCACTTGGGGTTTTTAGTTGAATTGTAGAATTAAACCTATTTATGGTTTAAAGGAATGTTTGGTTGTTTGTTTCCAGTCTCAGTTTATTTATCTTGTTAGTTGTTTTTTTTCTGACTCTTGTTTCGGGTAAATCCTTCCCACATATTATTTGGACACCCGGGCACTTGTGCCTACCCGTGGGGATCGAGAACCCCCTTAGGGCCATGCCAAAGACCGGGTCAGGCGCCAGGTCTGATGGAGACTCGGCTAGGTTCATGACAGGATGTGATTGTGAGTCTAATAAAATAAATTAAATAGAAATAAATTTAAAAGAGAAGTGAAGAGGATTTACCTATTCAGATATCCTCCTTCAGAACCTCTTTAAGGGAAGTGATTTTGGCCTTTTAGAAATACTATGGGTTATTTGACATGGGTAGGGAATGGGGAATAATATTTTGGTAGAGCATTGAGAAGATTCAATTCATAGAGGAGTGAAGAGAAGAGAGATTAATGGATAGATTTTATAGTGGAGGAGCAGAGTAGTATTTGAATATCTAGTTCATTATTTAATTAATTTTCTCAAGACCAACAATAGTGTTTGATTATTGTTACCCAAAAAAGTAATAAGTTCATGTGATTTAGAACTAATTATTACTTACATCATCCATGATTCAAGGAATAGTGTGGTTATATTATAATTTATTTATACTGTAAATTACTGTATTTTACTATTCACCAAAAAATTATGCATTTCTGAAAAAATACAAAAAACACACCATAAAAACTTTTTTGATATGTATAATTAAAAAATGGACTCCATTTTATGAAAATAATTCTAAATATTTGAAATTTAATTTTTTAAAAATCAATATTTACTTCAAAAATTCTATATTTAAATTTAAAACAGATTTTATAATACATTCAAAAATTAACTAAGGTCTCATAAAATTGTCTTCAAATAATAGAAAAAAAAGATGATTTATAAATAGATTTTGTGAAAATTAATTTTATTTTAAATAAATTTATTAATTTAAAATGGTAATTTAATATTTATTACTCAAAAAAAACATCATTACTTAATTATTAATTTCTAAAAAATTTACCCTCATTTATATGTTGCCTAAATTTTATTTATACTTACATGGGTGAGGTTTCAATTCATAAGGGTAAGTTACTATTCACAAAAAATGTATGTTGATCCTATCAGACTCTATATATCTTACTGATCAAAACTGTGCATAATAGATTATCAAAATTCAATTCACAGAAGTAGAAAAATTATGTCCATTGGATGGTTTAGAATAAAGTGTTGTTTCATAAAGACTCAGTCTTTCATTCATTCAATAGTAAATTTATTTCTAAATTCTGGGGGTGCTACATTAGGTGTGGAATAGTGGTGGATATGACTATAACTTTTTTATGTGATGATGTTTGGTTTTGATTGAGTTTTTTGAAAAGTGATATGATCACGGTGTATGTAATAAATGTTTTTGGATAATTGAATCGTTGAAGAAAAGTGTTTGTTTATTACTTTATTTTATTTATTAAATATATAGATGCATTATTACTGTTTATTCTCACGGATACAAGAAAATATAGGGTGGAACCTACTATGTTTATGGATATGATCACCCTACATTTATATATGTAATTTTTCTGAAAATATTGATAGAGGTCACGATGGTTTTTTGGTGGCACTATATATGTACATAGGAGACATGTTAGAGGTGGAAGTCCCATTATACACTTCTTTAGGTATAAAGAATATAATAGAAATGTAGTATTTTTTCTATAAATGTCTAGGATTTGGATAAAATTACATATATTGATATACATTATTAATGTATTGTGGTTGTAAAATGTGTTACATTAGTCATATATATATATAGATAGATTTTATTTATATGGGATAATATCATCATTATATGTGTGATGATATATCCTTGTTTATAGCCTCCAACCAAGATCCAATTATTAGAGGGATTCAGGTGTAACACTCTATGTAGTTTATATCATATATAGTGTTATAATGAGGGTGGTCCATTATAATTAATGTGATACTTGGTGAATGATCAAACGTATTGTGTTATTGGGAGTGAAATATACAATAGAATGTTATTAAGAATCATTATCAGACATTAAAGGGGATAAGGGAGTTATCACTTGTGATATTTTAGTGTGAAATATTCAGAGAAACAGATGCTCTTGGAGTGGTCTTGTTCAAAAAAATTGGGGACAATTGGTATATTAGGTTATAATCAATCCAAGGATGAAGTCTCTATAATGTTTCCTTGAAAGTACCATGGGGTCATAAGATCTATTTTAAGCTAAAGCTGTTATAAAATGTGGGTGATGTCATGATACCTCTTGATGAACATGAATGTGGCTTTACAGTCTTCTAATTCTTTATAAAATCAATGGAATGAGTGGATATGTGTGTTAATGGGTAATTTTATAGTGTCATGACTATGATTTTCTTGAAATTATTTGATATTACCAAATATCTCATGATATGATGTGGATTCCTGTGTAGAGAGGAATGTGAGAATAAATTTGGGAATATTGGGGGTCAGGGATTTTTAGTGATTCCATCAAGTCTCAAGTGTTTGATTTTTAAATAAGTAAAAAATAATAATACATTTAATATGTGAACTATTGTGTCTTTTGAACATATAGTGATACTTTTAGGATGGGTATTTTTTGGTGAAAAATAATTTTTATCCGTAGATGAGATTATTGTTATGATGTATTAGGGTAGGTTGGTCCTCCTTGAATGAGGATGAGATAAATCCTACGATGGGAAGCATGAAATTGATGGATCAAGGGTGTGACCCTTGTATAAGTGAGACAAGGTGAATGTTCTGGTGAATGGGAATAATGAACTTTTTATAGTATTTCTTTACATTTCCCAACATTATTTAATGAAAGGGGGTATTTTTATTTTTCTAGTTGAGAGATAAATTTTTTTGGTGTTGATTAAAATTTATTAAATAGAAATGGATCAGATGATATCACCTAGGGGTTAAATTTAATGATAATATTAGCGTGTTACCATCTATTTGGATGATATTAATGTATTCATATATATCATGATAGTTTATATAAAAAATTGAGGATTCATATAGTATGCAGAGTCTTTATAGTGTTGCTGAAAATTACTATTTTGTTGTTCTAGATATGCTTGGGTCCAATTATGTGTAGAATCTAGTCTGGAATGAAATAGTGAAATAAATCATTTGATTATAACGTCAATTATTGTGTACTATAAGGATGAAACATGTATTTGGAAATCTTCATGAGTATAAAATAATGGTTGGAACCACAATGCATGAGGTAAGATATTTTTAGAGTAGTTTCATACAATAAGGTATCAACTAAATCTTTTTGTGTCTGATCAAGTACATTGAATAAGAATTCGAATAAATAAATTTATTGAAGGAATGGAATCTCTACATGTAGGAGAAGGGTATGTTCCTTATGGGTAAAAAAATTCTATATATTTTAGGGTAGGGGATGACCCAATCACAACTAGTATAATATATATTGATGATAATTAAGAATCAAATCTTTGTCGCTTACAATATTAATCAGAGCTTCATGACGATACTTCTCTTAGATGAGAAACAATATAGTGGGGAGTTTATAACAACCTATACCATCCAATTTCAATGGAAATATGAGATTCTAGATTTTATAAGAATATAATATGAAGACATTTTATTATTTCAAAATTTATAAAATAATTATTTATTTTGATGTCTCGAGACGTAATATTTTTTTGTTGGTTATGGAGGAATCATTAGAAATTTTAGAGGTGAATTTTCAGTTTTTTTTGAAAATATAATTCATGAGTGTGTCTAAGGATGGAACTGGGTACCCAGTACCTGATCACTAGGTACCCTATAAAATTAATAATGGTTATTTACCCTTATTCATGATACTAAAAGGTCGGTGGCATCCACTGGACTCTCGATGTTCCTTTGGATACTGGTAAAGGGGAATTGGGTACCCATTCATACCTCGTGTTGTTTGTTCATGTTGGGGACAAGGGGGATTTAGTGTTCATCATTTATGTATGGTTTTATCACCCTTTTTTTAATCCACCCATAATTAAATATACCTCGGATTTCATTTTTTCATAGGTACATATTTGGTTTTAATTTCATTATAGAATGGTAAAATCACCCTCTAGTGTGAGGATTTTACATTCTATGTTTAGTGGATAATTAATAATGATGACTTATCAAGTTTTATTTTTTAAATATATTTTAATTTGTTGTAAATAATTATTCAAATACTTTTATCAATTATAAATTAAATAGAAAAATGATTAAAATAATTTTTATAGAAGATTTGGATTCTATGGGTACCAAAAGTATTTTACTGGATAATGGACCTTTTTTACATGAGAAATTAGTTTTTTTACATTTTTTGATTAGTTTTGCACCAATTATTTTGATTTTAATATATAATTATATTTTATTATAAATTATTTATAAATTATGTAATGTCCACTTTGGATGACATAAGGGGGTTACTGTCATATTATTGATCAAATAAACATGGAATTATGGAACAATAAATACAAAGGGGTATCTCTATGACCACTATAATTATCCATATCATTCATTTTAATCATTTTTTGTTAATTTTATTCATCAAATAAATCAATAAATTGAGATTTTAATGTAATTTAAGGAAGTAATGGTAGGGAAAAAGTAATAAATTTGGTGTTTTGGTGTCAAATTCAAACCAAGAACTTGATGGAATAGTAATAGGTTCCTAGTATTATGTAATGGGGGTGAAAAAACATTTTTCATTAAATAATGAGTACCCAATGGACATATTCTATTTTGACGATGTGTGAAAATATATTATTATGACATATATAACATTTATATTTGAGTTAAATTCTAAACCCCAAGGTTTTGATTGAATTTTTATTCTCACCTAAGAGATAATATTTATATATATATGGGTATAATACTTTATATAGAGGTTTTCCAATTCATATTATCTTGGGGTCAAAGAATGTGATGATGTATGCAATTCATTGTACCATATTTTCTGTGAGATTCATTCCTTTATTTCTAAGACCATTAGCAATGTGGTCGGCATCCCGATACATGTGTTTTATTAAATTTCCCATGGATGAATGAGATTCCTTGAATTGTTTCTATTTAGTCATAATATTATAAGATTTATCGATAGTTTCATTTTTGATAGCTTTCATAATGATGAAAGAATTAATTTACAATAAAAAATTAAACCAAAATTTTTTTATTACCAATTTAACATTATTGACCATTACATGATTTTCAGGATCAAGAGATGTAGTGTATCAACATGACTCATATGTAGATCAAATTATTTTTCAATTGTGATTTCCAAAAATATCTTTAAATCCCAAATTTCCTGCATTCCATCTAGATGCCCCATCCATGTTCAATTTTATCCATCCAAAAAAATAAAGGAATCCCCCACACTTTAAGAATTATAAAATATAGATGTCAATTACCTTCAATGAAAATATTTTTACTAACTATGAAATCATGGAAGAAATTATTATAATGATCATTTTTAAGAGGAGGTTCATCTTTTACATCAACCATAATTTGGTAAATTTCTATATAAAGATGGAAATTATATTTCCCATGTGTCATCTTATTGTGGCTCTTCCATATAATATGAAACACATAAAAATGAGAAAAACTAAATAGATTAAAATATTATGATATAGAAATAAAATTTATAATGATACAATGTTTCCTTTCATGCTGCATGTTCTTGGAATCTACACCTCAAAAGATTCATCAATGACATGCACAAATTGTATATCTTTATTGCATATTAAGAAATGATTGCTGAGTTATTACATGTTATTGTTAAAAAGAAAAATTAATTTTAATAAGTATATAACAATAGCCTCTATGCATGAATCTACTTTTTTTTTACTGAGACAATTTCAAAATTATGTTAAATTTGGATTGAAAGTACCATCACCTATCCAACATACCTATCCGACAAATAAGATTCACATCTACCACATCTACAAAGTGAAAAGGGGTTTTATGTTTCCCACTAGAAATAAGTTCCCACAACATTTTATCACCTCCAATGATGTAATTGCAATTATTTTCCTCTTTTTCAATCTCAGAAGAATGATAGTCTAGAGGAATATATATTTTTATCTTAATTAAAACATTAGCATCCAATAAATTCTACGAAATATTTTAAGAGTTTGATGAGTGGTTTACCTGCCTAGATATCCATAAAAACCTAAATTATTAATAAAAAATAATTAACCACAGAGATTTAACTCAAATATTCTAGAAATATGTTCTCAAATAATTCTATATGCAATATTCCATATAATTATAAATTATATATTTTATACATCCAATGAATCATTATGTAGTAAATCTAAGTTCCTCAATCCATACTTTGATATGTCTCCTCATAAAATGATCCTATAAATAAATATTAATATTTTGATGATTTTTAATACCAATAACTCCCCAATTGGTTTGTTGGGGGAATTTTTTCAGATGATATTGATTTTTTTTACAATAAAACTGGGTCCCTCTCCAAATTATATTATTAAGGGGAATATTTATATTATTCATAATATTGTCCATCCATTTCTCGACCATAGTGGTCTAAATTTCTATTACAAAAATAACTTATTTCACAAAAAAATCCTTATATCCATTGATAGTGCTCTTAATTTCCAAGAGGCCAACAGATTTCTAATCATGCCAATGATTTGAGTAAAATATCAAGCTTGAGTTATTCCACAAAATAGAAGGACTACAAGGAAGGTGAATAGATGGACACCTTCTCTGATACCAACCACATTCATGATGTACACTTTTATTAAAATAGGGTTGTTCTTTACAACATATAAAAATTATTTATTCCCACTAATTTCCTATACTAAAATATACTTATTTTGAATTATAGAGTCTTTTACATTCATTATATATATCTTGTCTACCTAATTAAAAATAAATATTTCATCATCATATAATACATGAGTGGGGATGGCTAAACCTATGGCAGCCCTAATGGGCTTGATCTTATGATTCACCATCATGCTAAGAAAGTGAATTCTAAAATAGCCTTATTAATTGAAAAAAATTATTTTTGGTAGAGGGTGGCTATTCTAAAAAACCCTAGAATATGTGAAGTGTCCCTTAGTAAAACAATTGATAAAAGTTAAAATATAGGTTGATTTCAATAAAAGACTATCCCATTTCATAAAATACTCATGGATGAAAATTTTGTTAAGGAAGTTAAATATAAATCACAAATACATCATATCAATGTCTTTTTTAACATCAATTTTCAATGATGTAAATCATCCCCTGGACTTTCTCCTTATAGGGTTGACATATTTAGAATCAGTTATAAGGTGGTCTTGAAGGTATCTTCTTGAATGAATCCAAACTGATTATGGGAAACATTCATATTGGAAAATTTTTTGATCATGTGGGTAATTAGAATGTAAATGATTTGATTAGTTGTGTTGAAAAAAGAAATAATCCTTAATAGATTAATTCCAGTCAGTGTATTTATATTTTTAATATTGGAATGGAAATGAGTAGTTATACATTGAGTACATTTTCCACCACTAGAAAAATTATTGAATAGTATGCATACATCATGTGTGATGACATCCCAAAAGGTTTGGAAGAAATGTTTTGTGAAACTATATGGACCATTATAGCTTATAGTATATAATATGAAGACAACATCATTGATCTTGACATGAAGAGGAATCAATTTGAAAATTATGTTATCTAGATGACTTACAGGCCTAGCGATGATTCCATTTAAAATATTAGAGTGGGATAGGTTACCATTAAAATGATTTCTATAGAAATAAATAATATGATCATTAAGATCATTCCTCTTATCATGAAACTTCCCGTCATCATTTACAATGGATAGAGTTCTTCTGATATTCCTAACTCTCTATATTAAATTATAGAATATAGAGTTTTCTTACAATCTTTAAGACATTTCACATTTATAATTTCTATCATCATGCGATCCTTAATATTTATAAGAATATTTATGTCATTATAGATCACAATTTTATGATCCATAACTATAGAAAATCATAATGAGTGATATTTTTAAGGCAATATAAAGAGTATCTTCAAGATAATCAATATTCTTTTCAATAGAACTCAATCATTATCTATTACAATATTTCATCCTTATATTGAGAAGTATAAACATTATAGATCAAGGTAAGGAATCTTCATTTTGACTTAATGAGATCCATGTATCCTGAACATGTTTTTTGGAATTCAACTATGAGGCATTGTTAAATCTATATGATAAAAATAATTAACGTAACTTGGGACCAAATTTTCCATGATTGGATGATGATACTAGTTTATTTTTTTAATGTGAGAATAATAGATAGAGGCCTAATAATCTAGATATTTCTCATTGAAAAAACAGTATATAGCTTGATGGCCACCATTTTGTTGAGGTGATTTCCGTATAAAGTGTATTTGGCACTAACAACGTTGTCTTTAAAAAAATGATGGTATCTTAAATAAAGTACCTGAACACTATATTTGAAAGTGAGGAATTTACCTACAATATAATTTCACCTAGATTGATATTGGTAATGAAATCCCCATGTCTATACCATGGTCCATTTATTGTGCCAATCATGTGTTGTATGTCATTCCATAAGATCATCCTATTAGGATATCAACTATAAGAGTGAATAAATGAAAAATAGTTCTACATGCCAATACATTTGTAGCCATGTGTAACCATATTCTGAGTATATTAATAAAATAGGGCTATTCTAGCCTTGACTAAGAAAGAACCCATTACCATTTAGTATCTTTGAGAGATAGGTTTGGTTTGATATTATGAAGAACCATGTTTTCAAGAGAATAATACATTTATACGATTGTAGTTTTGGATTTAGATAAGAAATAAAGATAAGATTTGTGTTTTTGGATAAAAGTATCATGTGAGCTAGTTGTTTTATGGTTGTTAAGGCCATGAATGTTCTAAATGATGATCCTCATTAATTCTTTTTTTCGGGGCTAGATCCCCCTTTTTTCTTTCTAACATAATTTTTATTATCATTTTAATTTTTAATGACAACTCTTTCTTTCCCATCAGTTCCAATGTTTTATTCATTTTCTTTCTTTAATTGAATTTTCACTACTATGAATCACAACTTCCATTTGGACTGTGGAACTCTCAGTAGTGAGAAAATGGGTTTCTACTGAACTTTCCATGGTTACTTAGTCGGGTGTCAAATCCTCATGAACTTTTGCATTCTCCATTATAATTTCATTATGAATTTACATGGAGGATTATTATTTCATTGAATAAATTTCTCACTATTATAGGATTCAGAACCCTTTAGGTCTATATTCTCAATATTATTTGGTAATATATCAACATACATTGGTTTATTCTTCGAGTTTCTATAATTCATTCAAGCTCTATATGAATGAGTTTGATCAAGCGTGATGGTTTATTGGGTTTCATTCACTGGTGGTTATGTGGTTTCATTTCTTTTTTTCCTCTAAAATCCACATATATATTAGATTTTTCTTCATATGTGATCCTAAATTCACATGGAATAGGTTGGGTGTTGTAACACCCCTGCCCAAATCACTAGGTCTGGGATAAGGATTGTAAGTGAACTCATGCATGATTATCAATATGAAATTGGATAATTACTAGAAGTATGTACTAAATAAAACATGGTGAGACTATTCCATAAATACCAGGAGAATGTAACAGTATGTAATAAAGTATAAGGAATAAATAAATTGATGAAAAAATAATGGTGAGAAGTGGAACTATATAAAAGAAAAATTAGATCATCGTAACATGATATAACATGGGGGCATGACAAGGTCATTCATAATTTCAAAAATGGATCCCCAAATATGATGGATTAATTTGAAAAGTTACCAAGAGAACAAAATAAGAAAATTTAATATCTACAAAAAAACTCAAAGCCTTTCTTGGTAATATCTCAATCCTTGCATATTGGCCTCTTCTCAATAATCTATATCAAGACCTTTTCCCATTTATAGATCCAACATCATTGTGTCTTCTTGTTTATCAACATGATCATGTAGGGTGTGATAATAAACATTGTATTACACCACCAATAATCCATTAGAATAATTAAATAAAGTATAATAATGTGGATTCATCGATAGAAAATAAATTCTAAAATGAACACAAAATCTAAAATATCCTCATGTTCTAACATGATTACCATGAACCCCAACCCTTCCAACATTTTCACTATGTCGAAAGTAAATTATATTGTAACCTCAAAATCAAATAACAACACATGAATTATTCATTATAGATACGTCACAGCCTTATCTAGTACTCTGCCTCATCCGTATGTACTGTAAGAATGTCACGTCAACACTTTGACATGTCCCCAAAACTTCTATGGAGGCTACATCATCACTACAACCCATCCCTATGGTTTTTTGGGAGGTTACATTGATGCGGATTTCATTTTGATACATTTTTTCACTTATTTTAATATACCTAATACTATCTTCCTAATAAAATTCATTTAATTGATTAATTATTAGCCTTGTTAACTTGTGGTCGGAATTTTGAACCACTCAATTTTATGTTAAAATATCTTTTTATTTTGATATTTCTATTTTCCTATAAATTTATTATTTTATGAGTAAATTAATATAACCCTTTATAATTATAGTTTTTTCATATATGAATTATCAATTAATATTATTTTAATATTTAATTTTTTTTTTCAGAATGGTAATATTAATTGTTTTTCTTTGATATCACTGTTAAATTAATTTATTCTTACTTCTTATTATTTATGTTAATAATAATTTATTATTGTTTTACTTTATTTTAATTTCTTTTTATTTTTATTTTTAAATTAATTTATAATTTTCTCATATTTATTTTTAGGTGAATATCAATTGTGGTAAATTAATTGATCACAAGTGAAGAAGTAGAATTTACCATGAAAAAATATTAGAAGTGTTCGTGGAATAATTTTAGAAGTGACCCCCCCCCCCCCCGCCAAATTTTAATGTTAGCTTATAGTTATTTTACATTATATAAATTATGAGGTCACATGAATTCTCATGGCCAACCCATGAGTGTGATAATGTGTTGACAAGGATATGATAAAGTGATAACAAGGAATGAAATTGAAGTCACTACATCTGGAAATTAATTCACTACAAGAAACCAAATTCTACTATCCAAGTGTTGAAACTCTCTTGGTCACATTAATTGATTTTGGTTGTATGTTTAAATAACTTAATAAACCTAGGGACGATTCTACCACACTTGAAAAAACTATTACATTTTCACAGTCACTATATTTACTATAAGCTTGTTTACTAATCAAACATATGGAAGAGTGACCATGACTAAAACTACATATACCTTGAGAAGACACCATCAAGGAAGGTCCTATAACATGAGGTGACCTGACACATTGGGTAGTAATTAAGATGATACATGGTCAATTATTGGAAAATGATGACCTCAATCCCATGCCTATAAATGAGTTCCAACATGGTAGGATTCTATAGGAGGTTGTTCAAACTAGAGTAGGAATTAAATTATGAAATATAAATTTGATGAAGAAGATAGTTAGTGTTGCACAACCAACCTTTCCACGATTTACTTAATGGATGAAATCCAAGTTGTGTTGAAAGATAGATGAAACAAAGGATCCAATGAGAATGGTGACTCCACCACAGATGTTGAAATTTGATCTGAGGTAAAATATAGAGCAAGGAAAACCAATTCTTGAGCACAAGTAAAATTATTTGAATGATGTAATTTTCTATCTATGCCTCATGGATTTTTGAATATTATGAACTAGGGTAGAAAACATTTTGGGATTCTGAAGAGGATAAAGTTATTTCTGTGGATGTAGATCTGATAATGAGATCTTGGGAAGAAAGAATTAATCTATGTCTGATTATCACTAATAGATTTGAATCAAATCAAAGAAGACTCCAAGAACATGATTTTTATTTAATGAATGAAAAATGAAGGAGTTTATAGGGACATATTCCAAGACATCATGAGTTGGGTAGGGAAATGCAGATTCACCAAATGAAATTATGTTTGAACTGTAAATGATATATAGAATATGTGTATACCCAAACCAGTCATGTTGATGAAGATGAAATTTTCAGGATTAATCAGGGTTTAGTATGATTGATAGTAAAAAAATTTGTTCATATAATCTTGGTAAAAAAATTGAGGGCATAATGGGGATCAAATTATGTAAACTATAGTGATCAAGTGAGGCTTTTGAGTTTTGAATCATGTATATAGATGGTTTTCTCCTTGTGCATAGATAAGGGTGTAGATGAGAACCTTGATTATTTCTCATACTCTATTTGAAGGGTTATAGTGAAATTCATTCTAAATGGTTGAGGAATTGCATCAATGTGGTTTTGATCTATCCATGAATTGTTTGAATATTAGTTCAACAATGGATTAGCCTAGTTTGAATTTTGGATGTTGATCGAGACCGTTGTTATTGTATGTAGAAATTTTGTGCATCAGGTGTTGAGGTGAAATTACAAATAATGAATCCATTATGATATTATATGAAGATGAATATGTTGGCACTAATCATGAATACAATGATTAAATTATCATGAATTTTGGTTCTTGTTGTTGTATGATCTAATTGATGATGACCCTAGACACACCCCTTGGTGAATCTACAATAAAATAAGGGGTGTCATGATATTCATTGAATGGTATTTATTCAGTGAATTTACCTCGAAATGTTTCAAAATATACTTATTTGGAATGGTATGGTCAAAGGATTCAACCTATATATGATATGTTTTTCAAAAAACTACAATCATGGATATAGGAAGAATCCTAACTTATCTTTGAGATAATAAGGAATTCATAGTCAACAAACTGCAACATCTGGTGTTAAAAATTATAAAGGAACATGATTTAACAATAAAAATAATGATGAAACTCTTTATCCTCAAGTTTACATAAAAGTTATGCTTCATTAATTTATGGGGATATTTGATTCACAAAATACTCAATATGATTTTTATAAGGCTCAAAATGATGCTAAAATTCATAACATAGAGCAACAAATGGGTCAATTGGCTTGAGACATTATATCAAGAGATAATGGTAAGATTCCAAATACCACCATGATGAATCCTAGAGAGAGTACGAAGGTAAAGTTAATATTAATTTATTTAAAAATGAAATATTATTTTAGAATTTACTCTATGTGTCAGAATATTGAAAACAATGATGAATATAAGTACCCAAATCAAAGAATTAATAAATTTAGAACTATGGACTACACTACAAAATATCAAGAAAATCGAAGTCATACACTTTAAAATAATAGAGAAAAAAATTCATCAATAAAAAATAATAAATAGAAATATATATTGTGGAGGAAAATGGGGAAATTTATTCTATACATTGTAATATTTTCCCATAAAACCCTTTCCCTCAATGTTTGATATCCAAAAAAATCTACCCCAAATAGCTTTAATTCACTGGGTTGTTTAAAAGGCTCTATGTGAATATTAATTTCACTTAATATTTACATCACATTCATCATAAAATAATTCAATCAAGAAAATTATTTTAAATAAGAAAAAATTATTATATTTTCTAGCATACAGCCTCAATAAAGAGTGTAATATTTTCTTTCCAAATAATTCCACCAGAACAAAATGACCCTATGGGTTTTTTCATTCCCTTCGCATTAGTGAATATTTTTAAATTGATTTTTATTTTGATCTCTAAGAACCCATCAAACTACACACTTACTCAAAATTTCTAGAGTTGTGATTATGATAGTTGAAACCCACCAATTTTATTCCACAGTTCACTAATAGATCATTCACACATCCCATAGAGAAATTCAGTATCTTTTTTGTAGGATCTGGTATGTTTGTTTTCTTACAAATTTTCTTATTCTAGGATTGGAGTGTGGAAATGATGGTCCCAAAATTATAATTCGGCCCTTCATATACATATTATAATTTAATATCAATATAATAATTTGTAGTTTTTTTTATTTTGGTAAAAATTTAGAATATTTTAAGTTGGTTACGAATTATAAAGAACAAATGTTTTGTGAGATCTTTTGTAGAGTTGATATGATTGATGTTTTAGTCTCATTAAAACAAAAAGAAGAATTTTTTTAAAAAAAATTATTTTAAGAAACATAAGATTATGTTGGAAATAATATTTCAAATTTTTTTGAATGTGATAAAAATAAAAAACTAGGTTATTTTGAAGATCAAGATAGCATCTCTCTTCTATCTTGGGAGAGTTTCATGAAGATAATTTTTTTTCTAGAGTTTAAAAATCCTCAAGGAGAATTTGAAAAAACTTTTCAATTATTTACTAAATTATAAATAATTAGATAATGTATAGGGAGAGTATTTAAATCAATTAGATTATTTTGATTTAATAAATATATTGTAATATAATCAGGATGATCATGAGAGTGGGTTGTCCACATTTGACAATAGTAAATAAAAATGTAATTTTTCTTCTAAATTCAAAACATTTAGAGTTTCCAAACTCATTTTAAGAATCATATTTAATAGTTTGGACTAATCAAGACTCATATTCTTCCTTCTTGTGAAAAATAACCCAGATTGAATCATAAACCACTCCTAGAACAACAGAAATACTCATTTTAAAGTGAAAATGAAACTCTTTCTATTATCATCTTTGTGGAACTAAATAAAAAAATTGTATTTTTTTGTGTTCCAAAAAAGTTAAAAACTACCATAAGTTGGTCCATATCTATCATCAAGGGAATTTTTCCACCATTATACCTGTATGATATTCTATTGTAACTAGAAAACAAACCAAGGGTTGAATGTAAATAGATATTAAATCATAATATAAAATATGTTTTGAGAGAATATGTAATTATGTTCTTAGGTTCTCGAATTATCTATACTATTTAATGGAGTTCTTATGTTGGTCTGGTCCATGTAGTAACATAGAAAGGATAATTCATTATTGTTTCCAAAAATAGAATGAAAAAAATTTGGTTAGTAATTATAACAAATGTATATTTTTATAGACTATAGTAACCTATATTCAACCACAAGGAATGTAATTTTACTATGTCATGCTTAGATAAAATTATTCAGAGGCTTGATAATAATGATTTTATTTGTTTTTTGGATATAAATTTGTTGTTGCGAATAGATCACATGAGTTGTATTATATTAATATAAGAATACATCCACATGCCCCTTTGAAAAATTTTCCTACAGGTGAATGTCTTTTTTATTATGTGGTTCCCCAACCACATTTCAATGGTTCTTATCAACTATATTTATAGACTTTATAGAGAAGATTATTTAGGTCTTTATGCATTATTTTTCCATTTAAGCTAACACTTTTGAGAATTTTTTTGAAAATATTTAGTTCATTTTAGAGAGAAGTTTAGAATCAAAACATATTCCAAACTCTGATATGTACCTGTTTTTAGTTACTAATTTTATAGTGATTTACTATAAGGTTTATTAGAGTAGAATTCTTGGTTGATGATTTTAAAATATAATGGATAAAAAATTCCACTTCCTAATAATCTCTTATGTTTTAGGAGCTTCGTAGGGAATCCCAATTTTTACCATAAGTATAATAATGTTTTTTGAAAAATATAAAACCCTTGTGTTTACTATTGGTTAAATATTAAACATTACTATTTTATGGAAATTTATTGCAATATTTTGATTTTATTAAATAATAACATAATGCACCACCCATCATCACTTCTCATATAAGAAATATCCTTTTTAAATTATGTGTGATACTAGTGATGTAGATGTTGGAGCTATTTTAGGGAATAAATAGAGACAAGAGATTACAAGTTGTGTATTATTCTATTAGGTTTCTAAATGACACTAAAAATAACTATACCACTATGGATAATGAGTTTTTTTATTATTGGGTGTTATCTAAAAAAATAGGTAGTACCATTTAGGTTCCAAATTATGATTCTTTACTTACTTAATTACCTTTTAATTATCTAAAATTAATGAAATAGGTCGATCCTAGACTAATTAGGTGGATACTATTGTAATAACAGTTTAATTTTGGAATTAATATCAAAATTGGAACTAAGATGTTATTGAAAATCATTTTTCTTGGTTGTCTGGTACACATTATGAAGAACCTAGGGAGATTAATTTTTTTTCATAATGACAAAATACAAAAAAATAGTTATGAATCCTTATTAGTATGAATAATATTCTAGTTTATTAGTAAAAAGTGTCATTATTAAATATTTTCCACGTAATCAAAGAATAAAGTGTCTCTATGAAGATAAATACTATCTATGGGGTGATCCTTTGATTTTTAGGAGGTGTGTTTATGGAATATTGATGAGGTGTGTCCTGGATTAATTAATTATGCATATTCTAAAAATTTATCACTCCTCACATTATGGAAGTCAACATGGAGGATAGAGAACATCCCAAAAAAACCATCCAAGATATATTTTATTGGCCTACATTTTTAAATAATTATATGCCTTTTGTAAATGTATGTGATCGATTTTAGAGGATAAGAACTATGAATGGATGAAATACCTACCATAGAATATTATTTTAGTTTTTGAGAGTTTTTATGTTTGTGGATTATATTTTAGGGTACCATTTCCATCTCACATAAAAATGATAATATATTAGTTTTTGTATACTATGTTTCCAATTGGTTTGAGGTATTTGTACTAGAGATAAATCAATATAACTATATTATAAGATACAATAAAAGTAATATATTGTCAATATTTTTAGTTCTATAGGGTTTCATAATTGAAAATGGAACACATTTTAGGAATTTCATATTCAAATAAATTTCATAGAAGTATGGGTGTTCCTATATAATAGGAACAACTTTCTATCAATAATCAACTCAGATGGTAGAAATATAAAATACGTGATTTAAAAAATATTAGAAAAAATAGAATCATGATCAAGGAAAGATCGTTCATTAAAACATGATGAGGAATCATCAGAATATATACCTTATTTTTAAAACCCCTATGGATGTCTCTGCATAGACTTTTTTTTGGAAAACATGTTATTTTACGGTAGAGATTTAACACAAGTATTTATTTGTTTTGAAAGAAATGAATTTAAATTTTAAGACTATTATAAATTGAATACAGATTGATTTTATTAATCAATATTATATTATGAGATATTATAATTAAAATAATATTATTTACAATGATATGAATAAATATTTTAAAGATTCTTTCTACCGAAATATATATTTTAAATCCATTGAAATAGTTCCACATTAAATTTCCGTACATAGAACTTTCCTTGGGAATCTCAAATATATGGAGTTTAGACCATTCATAATTATTTGCGTCATTTTAATGGATTTTCTGAGTTTTAGGATAATAGAACCACCATTTCTTGGTGAATGACCAACGAATCATGCATTACATTGATAGAAAGCCAAAGGACTTGCCATCCATTTCATTCCGTGAAATTTGGTAATGCATTGACTCTGGATTGGGATAATAAAACTATTGTTACATGTGATGAATCCAATGCTTTTATATTTTATTTTTTGTTAAATGAATTATTCGTTCTTAGTTGTCCATATTAGTGAGTTTCTGAACAAAAATTGGTCATGTTTCTGCATGATACACTCACTAATTCATTATTCATTTGTTTGAAAGTGGATAGGTCTACTAGAAATGAGGTGGAGTTGTTATAATAATTATAAATTTACGATAATAAGTGGCCATGTAATATGTAATGTAACATCAGAAATAGGGTGTGGTCAGTAGTGATGTTTTCTTACTAGCAATATAGTCATTTTTAAATTCAATGGTAGAAGGATCTACTAGTTGGACAAACTAGATTATCCATTACTTTTTTTTATCTCTGTTCACTATTTTGGTAACTTATTATCATTTATCTATATATTTAAATATGTAATTGGAACCATATAACTCATTCAATGTTCATAAGTGGGGATACACATTTTTTGTAAAAAAGATTGAAAATGGTCTACATATGTAGAAGAGTAATTATTTGAAATTCATTATTGAATTTTTCTCTTTAATTTTCATATTGTTTTTGTTAATTTGATTAAATTATTATCAAGCTGTATTTTGTAATTTCTTGTTGTTAACTATCATTATTTGAGTTTTTTTCGTGTGAAAAAATTTTATTATTTCCTGTTAGTTTTTGGGATACATTTAAGATTAGTCTTGAACTCATATATATCATGTGACCTTTTGAAATTACATTTAATTGATAATCCTTTTATGAAGTTTCCATTAGGTACATTTTGTGCATGTTTTTTTATTAATGATGACTATTGTGAGAAAACATTAAAAGCATCCCTATCACCCAATAATACAAATTCTTCTCTTCTCTATTATAAAAGTATATTTAAATTAAATTGATTAATTGTTTCTACCCCATAAAGATTAAAAAATTTCTAAATTTTTTCATTTTTTGTTTTGGTGAGAGGCATCTTTTATAAATTCCTTAACTATGCATTAATATTATATACATTATAACCCAAATAAATTTTAAAAAATTCCTCCATTTCCAGATTCACTTTAGGATGTATATAAATAAAATAATTTATTTAATGTTTTATCAGGCCCAGAGAAATAATAAATAAACACATATTTGATATGTGATAATTTCTTAACAATTGAGGGGTTTCACTAATTCATAATTTGTAAGAATTATATTATTTATTAATGATTATCTCTAACTGTTATTATGGAAATTATGTTTATGAATTTGGGAAGGTTGTGTTATGGGAGATATTTATGTGGCATTGATAATATAAATTTAAGAGACATGTTTTTTTACATCGACATAGGTGAAAAAAAAGTTTTAAATAAAATACACAGGGATCCAACTTAATAATAATATATGTCCTTAAAACTGAATTAAATTTTATAATTAAGACCCCATGATAAATATAAGAGGCTTTTGGCATTAGGTGTGTGAGTAATACCTCTATAAATATCGAGTGAGTTTCTTTTCACTGTGCTTCTCACATGTATGGCTATGAAAATATAAATACAAATAAATAATGTTTCTATTTGAAAAAAATGAATTTGTTAATGCGAGGTGAATATTGAATTTAGATGAAGAAGGGAAAAATTATTTAATTTTTTTTATGTTGAATCAATAGCTAAAAAATTTAATCTTTTATTTTTTGATCACATGGGATAGTGTTAATTCCATGCGACACATTTTTATGTTTTTAGTTCCAATTTTATCTTATATATTTCACTCCATGAATTGGAACTCGAATTAGAATTGAAATGAGGTAGTCAATGGATTTTATATTGGGGGAACGATAATGTAATGTAATGGAAGAATTTCTAATTTCCTTTGATTCAGGTGTGAATATGGATATGGACAATATAACCTCTTATTTTTTGGATTCATTATAAATAAATTAAATAAAATGAATTTATCAAGAATGAAATTGATGAATGGTTGGGGAATTTGTGGTGTGTTTCAATGTGATATATTTTTCAACATATATTTTTTATTTTATTTTTTTAAAGAAATTAAATTTTAATTTATTAATTTCGTAGTATTATTAATTAGTTATTGAATTAAAAAATATATTACTTTTATTTTATAACGTATTTTTTTTTAAATTTTGAAATTTTATTTTCCTATTAATTTATTAGTTAATCCCTAAATTATTGTAAATAATTATAGATATGGTTTCATTCATGATTGAATTATAGATTAAAATTATTTTGACATTTTAAATTTAAAAATATAATAATTATTAAGGGTTAACTTAATTTTGGAGTTAAAATATTTAATTTTGGATTCTTGTTATCCATGTTAAAAAATAATTATTCATTTTTTATTTCAACTTGTTTTTTTTCCACATAATATATAATTTAATATTTTTTTCAAATTTAATATTTAATTGAAGATTAGCTATATAAATTACGTGAACGCACAAAATGAAGTAGAGGTGGTTTTGGAAGAATTGTAGAAGTGACCATACCCAATTTTCAAGTTTCCTCATGGTCATTTTACTTACACCAAATTAAGTGACCTTATGAAATCTCATGATCACTTATGTGGAAATGCATATGATAGTGATACACTGGTTGCAAGGTAGAGATAATGTTATCATAGGGAATCAAAATGAAGTGACTACATCAATAAACAAAGTCAATGAAAGAATCCATCTTCTACTTAACAAATTATTAAAATTTCACCATCACATAATTATCCATTGGGGTTAGAGAAAATAACCTACCTCACCATGAATGATACTACCATGCCTTCAAAATAAATTAACATATCTTCTCAGTCACTATAGTGACCACAATCATGTTTAACAAGCTAATCATGGAGGATTCACCATGTCTAAAAATCCATATTCTATGATAAGTCACTGTTGGCGCCAAAAATATGGCCTGAAAGAAAGGAACAAAAAAGAAGGCTGGCGCGCTGCCTCGCGAAGCACCGCCGCGAAGCACCCACGCGAAGCCCCGCCGCAAAGAGCCCCGACCATGGCGGCCTCGCGATGATCCGGAGGCGGTAATGATCCGCGAACGCATTTGACGTTCACGAGCCGCCGCGATGCTCCTGAGGCGGTAATGCTCCGCAAACGCATTTGACGTTCGCGAGCCACCGCGAAGCTCCAGAGGCGGTAAAGCTCCGCGGATGCCGTTGACGTTCGCGAGCGCGCCGCGAAGCACTAGAGGCGGCGCACGAGCCCTGCTTCGCGGCGCCCCTTCCCTATAAATACTGGACTCCCCCTGAGTCCCGAGGACGGACAATCCGACCTTTCGGCTTCTCCTCTCCCGAATCGCGAAGCACGCTTTGCCCCGGGAATCATGAGCTCCGCGAGGTACTTCTACTTCGCGAGACTCCTCTGCATTGTCTCGTTTTGAGCCCCTCTTCCGAGAGGGATGCCCTTCGCGAAGCTCAAGGGCATTCGTGAAGAGAGGGGATTCCCAAGGGAACTCGGGCATCCGCGGAGCATTTATGCTTCGCGAAACACCCAACCCATGCTAGTAATCCTCATCTTATGGCAGGATCGCTGCACATCGCGAAGCACACTGCTTCGCAGGACCCTGCTTCGCGAGACACCCCTTCTTTGTGAGGCAGTGCTCCGCGAACACTGTTCCACTTCGCGAAGCACCTTCCACTCATACCTATTCCCCATGCTAAGGCCAAGGCACTCCACTTCGCGAAGCACACTCCTTTGCTTAGCGATTCCTCTTCCCGTGAGACCCTCCAGGATTGCACGATGTGATTTCAAAGTCCCATGGACAATACCACCTCTATAGTTGCTTCGCCTAACGCTTCTTCACATAGACACGCTAACAGCTATTGCTTCTTTGCATAGCCACGCTAACGTGGACCCCACGATGGTTCGTTCCACGACCCCCCTTAACCATGGCCTTACTGGTACCTTCCCTTCACCAAGGACCAGAGGGTACCGGTTATGTAAGTCCTAAGGGTGCGGAGTGAACCCACCTCGTCCGAGCTGCAGGACGTTAAACTGCCAAGCACCACATCCTCAACACATGACGTTAAACTGTGACCCGACCTTGTCTCCCTCACGAAGGGTCCCCCCAGGTCGAACATTCTTTACACCACTCATCTCCACGGGAATGGAATCACCCATTCACATGGGGTGAGATCCTCCTTGTCGGAGTGGCGTCTGTTCGTAGGAGAAGGGCGACACTAGTTCCCCAACGGATGGCTGCACCTCTGCATCTCCGTACTTCCCCACTACCAAGGTCAGTGGAGGGCGTGATAAGGAACGAGGCACCTCCCATCGTCGGACCAAGGTCCATCTTTCCTGCGCTTTGCCGCGCCATGTGCCTCCATCCTGGAGTAAGTCCCAGCACCATGGGCCGCCTAACTCGTAAGCCCCTCTTCGCTTCTCACGGACGCATCCTTCGCGATGTGATCGTCAGGTCCTTGCAACCTCTTGTTTCTCACACCGAGCATGACTCACGTGGGCTTAGAGTGAGCATCGACCCTGACCCCTACTCTTAACAAACTACGAGGACTTTGATCCATGTCAAGGCATGGTACGTAGGAAGCCTCCATGAGGTTCAAGCCCACCCGTCATTTCACGTCGGGTCTCACCCACGTCCAGCACGACGTTAGCCTGCATTCTGCTCCAGCGGTAAGCCGCTGCGACCCATCTTAACAAACTATGAGGACATTGACCCATGTCAAGGCATGGTACGTAGGAAGCCTCCATGAGGTTCAAGCCCACCCGTCATTTCACGTCGGGTCTCACCCTCGTCCAGCATGACATTAAACTGCATTCCAGCCCAATGGCAAGCCATTGCGACCCATCACCCATTGGACCAAGGTCCACTTTCACGTCGGTTCGCCGACAAAGCCCCATATGAACTACGAGGTCTTTGATCCATGTCAAGGAGTGGTACGTAGGAGGCCTCCACGAGGTTCAAGCCCACCCATCATCCAATTCACGTCATGTTCTACCTACGTCCAGCATGACGTTAAACTGCATTTCCAGCCCGACGACAAGCCGTTGTGACTAACACGAACTACGAGGTCTTTGATCCATGTCAAGGCATGGTACGTAGGAAGCCTGCACGAGGTTCAAAGCCACCATCTGGTCATTCCAACCTCATTCACGTTGGTTCACCCCCGTCCCACATGACGTCAAACTGCATTACCCAATCCGAACTATGAGGATTTGATTCATGTCAAGGCATGGTACGTAGGAAGCCTCCCCGAGGATCAAGTCCAAATCCCATTAGACTAATGTCCCTCACTTACGTCGATTCGTCGAAACTCACCACCCGTCGTTTATTTACATCAGGGTCCATTATCGTCCCGCATGACGTAAAACTGTATTTTATCAATCCCCTGAACTATGAGTACTTTGATCCATGTCAAGGCATGGTACGTAGGAAACCTTCCCAAGGTTCAAGCCCACCACTAATTGGACCAAGGTCCACCTTTACGTTGGTTCGCTGACGACATCCATCGGGCCAAGGTCCACCTTCATGTCATTTCACCGACACCATCCCGAACTACGCGGACTTTGATTCCCTGCCACGAGGATACGTAGGAAGCCTCTTCGAGGCTCAATCCCAACTTCACTGTCGCCCCTGCGATGGTCCCATTTCATTCCCCCTCTATTTCATTCATCCACCTATCAGCCGTCCGGATTCTCGCCTGGACCATCTTATCCCAGTGAGACCATGTCGGTACGCTCTTCTTCACAGCCGCCCATGGGCTGGCCCCGGTATCGACATCCCTTCAAGGAGGATCCCTCAATCCGATCTATCCTAGCTAATGCTCTGGTTTGGTTGATTTGTCTCCGTTGGACGTTAAACTTGCGGCATACCCTATGTTAAACATGGGAAGCTGAGGAAAACCTCAGATATGTGTACATGACATATAATTCCCCGCGTTCGATGTGGGATGACTCGGGCTTCCACGCCCTCGAGAAGCCTCATGACCAAGGATAACAGAAAGACATGCTAGGTACCCCAGCATCCAGACACGCTACTGATGCCTAAACGTGACTAATCCCCTGACTGAAGGTTGCTGCCCTGACTGGACCCTTTGGAATGTCCCGACAGAAGTAGTGTAATTAACCAGCGTACATGGAAACATGGAACTGGGAAGAGTTTCATGAGCTACGTATTAAATCTATGAGGGAGACCCAGACTAGGTGACGAGCTCTGAGGAGGAATCCACAGGAGGAAGAACCGACATCCCATCATCCCGTTTCGATCAAGGAGAAGACGTCCATGAATAAGGAGCGAATGCCGCCCGCCTTTGGAAAGTGGGAATGTGAGGCAACAAAAGCACCGCGCGTCCTCCCCCACGGACGGATGGTGCGCGCGCCCCGGCGGAAAGCGTCGGAAACAGAAATGGTGAACCCGATGTGAAATTCTTCTCCTCAATATGGAGATTAGTAGCGTTCGAGACACCAGTAGATTGACGTGTCATCGGATCCAGATATCTGGTGCCTGGTCCCGCCGAGCAAATAGCAGGCCTGTCGTGAAGCTCACCGGAAGTCGGGGCAGTAGAACTTGGGGCACTCCGTTCTGCAGCGTGTTGGCGTGGACCCTTCTTACAGATGTGGAGAATGGAAGGACGCTGGGGAACTGGCTGTCAATCCTTTTCCTCTCAGTACTGATGAGTTGATCCCTTCGTTTCTCAGGAACCAGGTTGCTGTTACAGAGACGCAGTCGCCATCCGCTCCTCGCCCACGCAGGGGCAGGGGCAACATCGCCACGGCCACCCCACGTAGCGCCGCTACCGCCACGACGGCCGCCACATCGTGGAATACGGGGCGCCCACGTCCCCTTTCCCCATCAGAGGTCATCCAGCGAAGGGTGATCAACAACCTCGTGCGCAGGTACGAGGAAGAAGGGGTCATCCCAACCCGGGATATGGCCCGCTTGGACATGGAGGCCTTCGGGCCCCGCCGTCAACTCCGCCCTAACAGGCCGTGCATGGAGACCCTGCCCCCCACCCCAACATTCAACCGTTTCGGGAGCTTCTCTCCAGAATGCCTTGACGACTCCTCGCCTTACGCTGAAGAGGCGGGCGCCGTCCGGCTCAGCCCGCTCAGGGTCCCGACCCGAGGGCTCCAGGCGAGAGCTCCCGCCCGGCCGCGTTAGCGCCGCCGTCCGGACCCGCAGGAAGAGCAGGCAGGCTACGTCCCTTCACCACCTGCACCAGTTCGCCTGAACCGACGTCAGCACCAGGCCCGGGCTGAGGATGCTCGCCCGGGCGCGTCGGCGTCGACAGCTGCAGTGGCCTGAGCCACCGCCGACGTGCATCGTGAAGCCCCTGCATATACTGGGCAGGGGCACTTCTTCACCCAACCAGGATCGAGAACCCAAACGCCCCACGGGCAGGCTGGGTTGACTCTCCGGGATGCAGGCCCAAGTGGTGATCGCCGCGAGCTAACCCGCGGTAATGTAACCCCGTATGGAGGTCCTCCCCGTACCACTACACCTAAGAGCATGGGCCTTCCCCGCTCTGAGGTTCGTCATGGAGGCATGCCTCGTGCTACCCCCATCCCGCAGGAAGACCTGCCCCGCGGCAATGACGCTCAGCGCGGAAACATTTCCCGCACCCACTATACAGGGTATGGAGTCCATACTCCTTCCCCCGACTGCCAACCTGAAGGCACCGTCCATCCGGTCCTTCTCCAACGTGGGGGCCCTCCCTACATCCTCTCTACAACCGGCGAAGGTCCTCCACGCCCCAGCAACTCGAGGAGTGAAGGTCAGCCTCGCTCCACTCGCATCGACCATGGAGGTCCTCCCCATGCTCCTGCTGGTTCCAACAGAGGCCCCGCCCACATGGGTACTGTTCATGGAGGTCCTCCCCATGTACCCTTCGACATTTTCCCCAGTGCCCCTCGCACCCCGGCTATCTCGAGTGGGGGCCCTCTCCGCCACGGCGCCAGCGCCGCCCCGAGGCTGCCTGATAGGGGTCAACCCTGTCCCGAAGAGCCACCCCGGGGCAGGAGAGCGGGTCGCCGCCGCAACAAGAAGAACCCCGGGAAGGCCCAGGTGGAGATCAAACCTGCCCGCTTCTCCGACTCGGAAGCGGAATGCGATTCAACGATGGAACCTTCTCCTCGCTCCTCCGTATAAAGGACTGGGGCAGGAACCAGACGCGTTAGCCTCATTCTCCCGGAATTTGAGGTCCACCAGATTCCCATCTCCCTCCGCAGGTACATCCAATAGGAAGAAATCTTGGGAATTCCACAGGTCTCGACCGTGCAATCACAGCCTCTGTCACCAGAAGAGCCCTCTACCTCTACCAGAGATCACGGAGAGTTATTTTGGGGGCCAACGACGGTAGAGCGACGACATGACCTGACACCGGTAGACACATCTCCTGTTCCGGAAGCTGTGGTTATCAGCCCGTCATATCGTGACATCGTGGCCAGGTCACCTCACTCTTCGGAGGATGGCCCGGAATTCGGCGGCCAGTCAGCTCGTTTTCCGTATTCTCCACCACCGAGCTTACTATCCTAGAGGTCCACCTCGGTACCGCTACTGGTCCCTCAGCCGCCCCCGGTTGACGAGTGGGGCAACACAGGGACAGACCCTGAGTCCGAGCCCAGGAGCTTCTGGATTATTCTTGTAGCAGATTACTTCCCGGAGAAGTTCTGGCCGACGACGGCGCTGAATTTCCACATACCAGAGTCTCTTACCCCTGAAGAAGTGGGGTGATTTTGTCGAACCCTATGGGCGACACAATTCTGCCTCCGTTATGAACGGGTGGTGTACCCCAGAAGTCGAGAGCACTTCGATGAAATCGGCGAGCAGTGTCGACTGATCGATGCGGCCGCACTTCTTGTGGCCCAGCACCCTGAGTCGACAGGCCACCAGAGCGCCCTTCAACGAAAATGCGTTCAGAGTCTTAAAGCACTCCGTAGAATCGTCAGGGAATCCACCCCCCATGTGCAAGTCCGTGGTTGGGGACACTATGCCGCTCTCCTCTTCGACCCTATCCGATGGCAGCCCGATTCGCTATGCGACATCGAGGACATGCCCTCAAGAGGGGTCGCGGTCCACATGGCCGACGTTTTGGATAAGGAAGATGATCTTGAATTCCTTGATGGAGACTTACCACCCGAGGGCGTACCGCCGCTGCTCGACCCATCAGGGAGAGTTACCCGTCATCAGAGGAACCTGCTAGGTATCCCCGTACCCACCGAGTCGATGGTACTCGGTCGAAACACTGGCAAGGGTAAGGAGCATGTCGGAACAATCAATCACTCCAACCCGTCCTCCTCGGTGTAGAAGACGGAAAAAGATCCTGAGAAGGCTACGTTACGCAAGTTGCTTGCCGAGCAGAAGAGGCTGGTTGACGAACTCTTGGCTGAGCGCGCCGCAGAGCGGCGACCCGACTATGGTAATCCCAGGTCGGGGCAGCAGGGGCAGGAACAATTCCCCCCGGTGAGATGCCTCCAGGCCACCCTGATCATGCTACTGCCGCAGACAGGGCGGAAGCCGGAACGCAGGGCAAGAGGGCACGATACGTCTCGCCAAATCCCCCCGAGCGATGGGGCAATCTGAAGAACCCAATCCAGGTTCCCCCAGTCGCCCCGCAGGTCGTCCAGCCAGTTGACCCACGAGCGGCCGAAGCCATCTATCGTGTTGAAGAACCTGGCAATGCACTTGTGGTTAGGGATCCCCGTCAAGACAGGGATCCCGACCCAGAGGATCTTATTGCGGCACTCACAGCTCTCCTCGAAGCATTGGAAACGCGGCAGGTGGCGGTCCCACTGGATGGCAAGCCTTATCCCGCGTGGGTGGATCATATGCCCGCACCTCTGGGTTTTGGGAACCCCACTTTATCGCCTTTTAACAGGGCAAGGGACCCGCCGCAGCACTTGGCACATTTTTCTTCCAGGTGTGGCCCCATGCTGGGGACCCCGGCTCAGCAAGAAGCCGCTAAGCTCCGATGTTTCGTACATACATTGGAAGGTCCGACATTCGTCTGGTACAGCCAGCTCCCTACCAAGTCGGTGACCAGTTAGGAGGATCTTCTCCGGCAGTTCTTATACCAGTTCAGCTCCACCACGCGAAGGACCAGCATCGCGGACCACTTCAAGTGCAAGCAGATGCCTGATGAGCGGGATGAAGATTTCATCGCCCGATGGAAGGGACTTATGTATTCCCTCAATATGCCACTGACTCAGGAGCAACTACTGACGATGTGTGTGGGGAACGTCAAGACAGAGATGGTACCCTCCCTGATCACCCAGAACTACTCTGGAGGGTTCAGATATTTCTCAGATAAGGCTAAACACCTCAAGGAAGCCCTGCAACAGGCTAGTCAGGCACGTTTGTTGCCCCCCATGATCCCAGCCAGGAGGACAGCCAGGGCTGAACCCGCCGCGGTGGCTCAAATAGAAGCCCCGAGGCAGCTGGAGTTGCTGTCGGCGGCACCACCCCCGCAACCCCGCAGAGGCCCTCTACCTCAAGCACTGGCTCCTGCCCAGTAGCGACCGCCTCAGAACCGACAGGTTCCCCCGCGCAACGCGCCACCGCCACCTAGGCGAGACAATCAGGCGCCGCCTCCTCGGCAGGCCCCTCCGGCCCCTCATCAGGGCCAGGCCCCCATGGCCCCCTATCTGGAAAGAAGGTACTAGACCTATTATTTCAACGAAAATCAGGTCCTAGGCTATTTCCGAAGTGCTCTAGAGCAAGGGATTGTGCGTCTGCCTGAGTGCAGAAGGTCGGCAGAGACACATCTCACCGATCACCCCAACTACTGCTCCTATCATCGGATCCTGGGGCACACCCTCAGGCAATGCTATGTGTTTAAAGACTGGCTTCCGGACCAGGTCAACAACAACATAGTCAAGTTGGGCCCAGAACCAGCGCAAGTGGCAAGTGTCTTTGCAGGATCAGAGATCGGCAGCGATAGCGAAGGCGAGTGGCAGCAGGTCCCCAGCCGCGGGTCCCAGAAATACGACGACTGGATGGCTCGAAAAACCGTTGTCCATGCCCATGGAATCATCCAGGCGCGCCTGAAGCAGACAGAACCTTCAGAAGAAGTAGTTGGTGCCTCCGCATCGTCTTCACAGTCGACCTCTGCCCAAAAGGGCAAGCAGCGGCGACGCAAGAAGAAGCAACGCGCACCGCCAGTGCCGTCGCCATCCCGCACTCTCGTCGACTTTATGCCCCCTGAAATGGGGATTCCTCCCAGAATCCGCCCAGCGGTGGATGAATCCTCGAGCGACAGCCAGGGGTATGCTTCGGTTAACACCGTGGAGCTGGTAAAGCCCTATATGACCCCCGACGAGGGGGAACGCCAGGTAGACCTCCCCAACGTTTCCAGCCGACGTCAGCGTCAGCGGAATCGCAACCGCGCCGGTCAGCGAGGTACGTCAGCAGGCACTTTCAGCCAAGCCGTGCACACTACTAAGACCAGGTAGCAGGATCAGCGTAGATCTCAGCACGCGCAAACCAATCAAACACCCTCGGCTCTACCTCCACCGCCGTTCGTGCTACTGGATCTGGGGGAGCTGCCTCGTTCGTATCACAGTCAGTCCTACCTGACTACAGGCCAGCCTCCGCTGTCCGATCCCAGTCCGGTGACTACTCTTCAGGCTTCTACTAGTAGGAAGCAAGATGTGCCCAGTACTAGCTGATCGCCGGTTCAACCAGCAGGACCCGCTATGCCTCTAAATGCCGAACGACCTCCTGTAAGCAGAGGTTCGCATTTGGCACAAAAGTATGATGTCTTGAAGCACCTGGCCGGCATTCCGGCGAGGCTTTCTATCCTTGAGGCCCTCCGCCTGTCATCTGAAATGCGCGAGGCACTTGCCGAGGCCCTAAGGAGCCCCCTCCAGTTTGAGACGGAGGTAGCAGCTGCAGAAGCCTTCCATACTGAGACGATTGAAAACACCGAATGTCAGGCGGTTATCTCGTTCTCCGATGAAGATGAAGACCCTCCTATACAGGGGTACATTCGCTCGCTGTACATCATTGGCCACTTCAATGGTGTGGAAGTCTGTCGCTGCCTCTTTGACACAGGCTCCGGAATCAATCTAATTCTGACCTGGACGCTGCGAATGCTGGGTCTGTCCGAAGGTGATTTAACCCCCTCTGACCTCAGGATCCAGGGGTACGATAGGACAGAGCAAACCCCAGTCGGCAAGATCCACCTGAAGACTCAGTTCGGTGGTTTAATTGCTAGCACCGAGATCATGGTTGTCTCTCAGGACACCGCCTACAACGCATTGATGGGTAGGCCATGGCTCCATCTGCATGCAGCGGTCCCTTCGTCGTATCACCAGTGCCTCAAGTACTCGCTCAACGGTCGAGTAGGCATGCTCTAAGGAGACGCGTCCCCTTTCGCTTCTTGTGAGGCCCACTATCTGGATGCGGGTTATTACAAAAGTAAGGACAAGCAAATCCTGGTAAGCGAGGATGAACCCGCCCCGGTCACAAGTGATCCCTGGGAAAGCATGGATGATGCCTACATCCTCCCGATCCACCGGTTGGAGGCGACGACCCCCGACATGGGGCAATGTTTTGTTGTTTCGGGTACGCAGGGAAGGCATGTTCCCGTGTCCAAGCGACGACGGAAAATCACCTCGTACTCCTACATCAACCAAGCTCAGATCATCCCGGAACCTCCTACCCATGTACGGTACCGGGACGTCAAGCTCATGACAACGGCAGTGCGCCATATGTGTCTCTTCCGTCGGGCTGGAATTAAACGACTCAGGCCGACACGTCACCACTACTTTGATATCATCAAACGTGGCCCTTTAGGCCGAAGGCTAGATGGGATAGGGTCGACCGCTTTCATTGATATGGTCTCAATGGTAAGCGAGTCCCCCGACGTGATGACCGCTGCTGCCCAAGCCGGCACCGGCTGCCCCTCGGATTTTGATAGCCCAGAAGTACCCCCCGTCATGGGATGTCCCCCCACGGGTGGGGAGGAAGACTTGGAGGACGCTCCCCCAGCCTTCGAAGAAGGCGTCTCTACCACGGTTGATGAACTGGTACAGGTGAACCTTGGTAGCGAGGCAGATCCGAAACCCACATTGATCAGTGCAGCCATGTCCCCTGAGGAGCGGCAGCAGTACGTAGACTTCCTCAAACAGCACCGTGATGTGTTTGCTTGGAGTTACAACGAGATGCCAGGGCTAGATCCCCAGGTGGTTGTTCACCATCTGGGCCTCCCGACAAAACATCGTGGGTTTAAGCAGCCTCCCAGGAAGATGCTCCCTTCTCATGGTGCTATGGTTGAGGCCGAAGTTTACAAGTTAATCAAAGACAACTTCATCAAAGAGGTCCAGTACCCCAAGTGGCTTGCCAACATTATGCCAGTCAGGAAGAAGAATGGACAGATCAGAGTCTGCATCGACTTCCGTGATCTTAATCGCCGCTGCCCAAAGGATGACTTCCCACTCCCGGTGACGGAGCTGTTGATTGACGCCACGGCCAGGTTCCAAGCCCTCTCTTTCATGGATGGGTATTTCATGTATAACCAGATCTGGATGGCTATCGAAGACAAGGAGTCCAATGCCTTCAGGGCTACCCAAGGTACCTTTTCCTACCAGGTAATGCCATTCGGTTTGAAAAATGCAGGTGCCACTTATCAGAGGTCCATGCATCGCATATTCAAACCGATTCTCGGGACATTGGTGGAATGCTACGTGGATGACCTTGTAGTCAAATCATGCCAGCGCCAGGACCATCTCAAAGACCTTGAGAAGGTGTTCGGTTTCCTCCAATCCCGTCACCTGAAGATGAACCCGCTGAAGTGTGCCTTCGGGGTCACCTCAGGGAAGTTTCTGGGCTTTGTTGTCAGATACCGAGGTATCGAGATCGGCCTGGAGAAGATCGTGGCCATCAGCCAAATGCCTCCCCCGAGCAACATTCGGGAGCTTCAAGGCCTTCAAGGCCACTTAGCCTATATACACCGATTCATCGCCAATCTGTCCAGAAAGTGTAAGCCCTTTTCCCGGCTCATGAAGAAGGGCGCCACCTACGAATGGGATAAGGAGTTTCGGACCGCCTTCGAGGAAATCAAGCAGTATCTGCTCCAACCTCCGGTCTTGATGCCACCCGTCTCCGGAAAGCCGCTGGTCCTTTATGTGACTGCCCTGGAAAGATCCCGCAGTGCGCTGCTCGCCCAGAAGAATAACGAGGGTACTGAGAATAGTCTCTACTATCTCAGCCACATGCTTCTCGATACGGAGATCAGATACTCCCCTATCTAAAAGAGCTGCCTTGCGCTCGTCTTCGCTGTGGAGAAGTTGCAACATTACCTGTAGCACCACGAGGTGCAATTCGTCTCCCGGGTAGACCCACTGAAGTACATCCTGAATCGCCCTATGCTGACTGGCCGACTAGCACGGTGGGCGGTGATTCTCCAGCAGTTTGATATCAGGTTTGTAACTCAGAAGGCCATTAAGGGACTGGCATTGGCAGACTTTTTAGCTGCCCATCCAACCTCCGCGGATCAATCCCTGGACCTGGATTTCCCTGATTAGACGATCCTCTCAGTCGATCATGCTGCCCCGTGTTGGCAAATGCATTTCGACGGCGCCTCCCGGAGCCCCACCGGTAGGAGGCTCAACGACCCCAAGCTTAACAGAGTGGGCCTGGGTATTGTCTTTATTACCCCGGTGCAAGCCGTCCTTCCATACTCGTTCCTGTTGTCAGAAGGCTGTACGAACAACGAGGTAGAGTACCAAGCTCTCATCATCGGCCTCGAGCTGGCCCTTGAGATCCATGTGCCCCATCTACATGTGAAGGGGGATTCCGAGCTGGTAATCAAACAGTTTAATGGTGACTACATCGTCAGGAAGCCGGAGCTCGCACCGTTTCTGGAGTACACCCTCCACCTAATGGCCCAGTTCTCCCCTCGACCAGAGGTTACCCATGTCCCACGGTTGCAGAACGGCCAAGCAGACGCCCTGGCTGGCTTAGCTGCGTCGCTCGCAGAACCCGAGCAAGATGATTTGGTCATACATGTGGTCCACCGGAGAGTCATTTCCCCTGTCACCCAATAGGACCATGATGGCCTACGGGTAAGCCATCTCACCGCCGGACCCTCCATATCGGGAGTCCCGGGTTTGTCAGACACAGTGGTTGAAACCACCCCCGACTGGAGAGCACCTTTTGTCGAGTATCTCCAAAATGGTCATCTCTCGGACGACCGGGCCGAATGCGAGTGAATCCGACGCCGCGCGCTGCAATTTACCCTCCAGAGCGGCCCCAGTCTCGAAAAAATCCTTTATAAGCGGAGTTTCGATGGTGTCCTTCTCCGTTGCCTCCAAGGAGGGGAGATACCTCAAGTTATGCAAGAGGTTCACGCCAGTTCCTGTGGCGCCCATCAAGCTGGGATGAAACTGTCCCATCAAATCCGGAGGGTAGGATACTTTTGGACCTCTATGATCCACGATTGTATTGGATATGGCAAGAGATGCCACGTGTGCCAAGTACACGCCAACTTCTTGCATCGGCCGCCGGAGCCCCTCCACCCCACCAAGTACTCTTGGCCATTTGCGGTATGGGGACTTGATGTAGTAGGACCGTATCTACCGGCAACAGCCCGCCAGTGTAGGTTCATCCTGACTGCGACAGATTTCTTCTCCAAGTGGGCAGAGGCAATTCCGCTCAAAGAGGTCAAGGCCCGTTCCATCGTTGACTTTGTGAGCTCCAACATTATCCACCGGTTTGGAGTCCCTCACGCCGTCCTCACCGATAAAGGTACAAACTTCCGAGCATCTGAATTGAAGAAATTGAATGCTAAGTACGACATCCGGTTGAACCATACCTCCCACTACCACGTGCAGGCGAATGGATAGATCAAGGCGTTCAACAAGACCCTCTCTAACATTCTGCAGAAGATGGTTGGTCAGAATAAGAAAAGTTGGCCGGACAGGCTCCCCAACGCCCTCTGGGCTTACTGGACGACGACTTGCAACTCTACCTAGGTGACCCAATATTCCCTGATGTATGGAGCTGAGGCCGTCCTACCCATTGAGATCCAGCTGTCGTTGCTACGCACTGCAGTTTATGATCACCAGACATCAGATGAGGTAGCCGAGATCCGTCTGGCTGAATTAGAATCACTGGACAAGAACCGCCTTCATTCCCTGCACAATCTGGAAAGGCATCAGGACAAGATAGCGGGAGCCTTTGACAAGAAGGTTCGTCTTCGCTCTTTTCTACAGGGCGACCTGGTACTTGCCCTTCGAGTGCCAGTGATTCCCGGTAGGAAACCGCCCAAGTTAGAACCCAAATGGGAAGGGGCTTATATCATCCATAAGGTTTACCCCAATGGAGCATACTCCTTGGTGACCACAGATGGAGAGCGTATAACCCCTCCCACCAATGCCAAATTCCCCAAACAATACTTTGCCTAGGGCAAAAAAGGTCCAGCATGACCATAAACTGTGAGATGGTCCCGCACGACCCTAAACTGCATCCCCATCATTACTGCAAGACGTTAAACTGCAAGCCAGTCAGGCCTTCCTGACCGAGGCTCAGCCTCAGGCCCCTTGGCCTCCTCAGGCCCCCGGCCCTTGTCAAGCGATACATTGCCTAGGGAAAACAAGGTCCATCACGACCCTAAACTGCGAGATGGTCCCGCACGACCCTAAACTGCATCCTCGTCCTTACTGCAAGACATTAAACTGCAAGCCAGTCAGGCCTTCCTGACCGAGGCTCAGCCTCAGGACACTTGGCCTCCTCGGGCCCCCGGCCCCGTCTTCACCGCGAGACGTTAAACATCAAGCTGGTCAGGTCTCCCTGACCGCGGCCCGGCCTCAGGCCCCCTGATTTTCCCTGATCTATGCTATTTCGGGATTGTACGGTATGGTGCAGGACTACGTCTATATTCACGTCGGATTATTCGTCGTACCATACATATCCCCAAATGATATGCTTCTTATCATCCCGCATGACATTAAACTGCATTTCTAGAACTACGTATGGCTTGATTATCATCCTTATGAGATACGTAGGAACGCTCGGATGCCTCGTCTTGAGCCCAGCCCCAAGATTTTCTCTTCCACTACCCCCCTGGGAGTAGTTTCCTTGGAGGATCTTTGTGTAGCAGGGAGTAGGCTTTCTTAGCCCCGCTTATACAACCCCGCTCGCGCAAGGATTGAAAGGGTCACACCATGTGCCCACTCCCGTTCTTCTATCCTCCCACGTCCTCACCGCATGACTCTAAACTGCATGGCCTTCAAGAACTACGTATGGCTTGATTCCCATCCTTATGAGATACGTAGGAACGCCGGGACATTTCGTCCGTTGGCCCAGCCCAAAAGCCAAAATCTTCCCCTCGGGTCAAGACATGGCATGATGCACACTTTCGCCCCAAACTCACATCGAGCAAGCCTCGACCCGGCTGCACATCCCCCCTGGAGATGTTTTCCTATTTCGTGGATGGATACAGCTATGCTTCACCCACTCCTTGACTGGGATTCCATCATTTTTCACACCCAGAGGGACCCCCAAGGACGGCCTGGATACAATGCCCAAGGGCTCTCCTACCGATACGGGCCAACGCCCCCGAGGGTTTTCAAGCAACAAGCTGATACAAGTCCCGCGTTGCGAATTTGGTCAGCGGTCGATGCTCATTTGTTGCTCCCATACGGGTCACCATAGGAACGCCGTGTTTCGAACATGGTCAACAGTGTCCTGGATCTTCGGGTCCACCCCGAGATGTCCCAGACATTGAGTGCAGTGATTCATTCTGCCCCATCCCGAGGTGACAAACTTCCCCCAGGTGGTGCTAGCGATTGGGCCCACGACCCCGATTCCTCATAAGGGTGTACGGTGTGATGTGGGACTATTTCCTCATTCACGTCGGGATCATGTACCATGCCGTACGCCCTCCCTTTACGAGGACCAGCCTTAGGCCCCTTTGCCTTCTTAGGTCCCCGACCCTCGTCCTCATGTAAGACGTTAAACCGCAAACCAGTCAGGCCTTCTTGACCGATACCTGACTTTAGGCCCCCTGGCCTTCTCGGGATCCTCCGCCCAACTCCTTCCCCAGGGTGTACGGTGTGATGTGGGACTATGTCCTCGTTCACGTCGGGATCATGTACCATGCCGTACGCCCTCCCTTTACGAGGCCTAGCCTCAGGCCCCTTGGCCTTCTCGGGTCCCCGACCCTCGTCCTCATGTAAGACGTTAAACTGCAAACCAGTCAGACCTTCCTGACTGATGCCTGACCTTAGGCCCCTGGCCTTTCCGGGCCACGACCCAGGTCCCCTCTTATAGGAGTATATGGTGTGGTGTGGGACTATGTCCTCATTCACATCGGCTTCTTCGCCATACCGTACACCTCCCTTGTTTAGAGGTATATTACTCCCTTTCTCGTCCCGTATGATGTTAAACTACACCTTCAGAACTACGTGTGGCTTGATTCCCATCCTCATGGGATATGTAGGACCTCCTGAATGTCCATGATTTGGGTCCAGCCCCATCTCTCGGGAATCCTCATCCCATCCTGGCCCCTTGGCCTATCCTTCCTCCATGAGAGGATTATATGGTGTGGTGTGGGATTATGTCCTCATTCACGACGGTCTCGTAATGACCACGCCATGTTTCCCCCCCTACTGAGCTGTTTTGTCGATCCCTTTCTCGGCGGTTCACCAATGTGCTTAAGAGTACTCTGGTTTATTACCTGGAACGCCACGCTTTACTCGGACACGTCCTCACCCTCTTTCCAGGCTTTGTGTCTCCCTACATCAGGGCTTTTAGCATCTTTCACGCCCGGAGGGACCCCCAAGAATGGCCTGGATACAACGCCCAAGGGCTCTCCTACCATTACGGGCCAACGCCCCCGAGGGTTTCGGACAACAAATCAATAAAATCCCGCGTTGCGAATATGGTCAGCAGTCGATGCTCGTTTGTTGTTCCCACCTCAGGCTAACGTGATATGGGCGCTGTGTTTCCACCATGGTTAACAGTTTTCCTCTATCGCAACGCCAACCCGTTAAGCCCAAAATGTCGGGTACATGATTCACACCCTTCATCACTTCATCATGTCCAAGTAGAGTCTCGGAACTCTTGGTACTTTTCCTCCGTGCACGTCTGCGCGTTGGGAGAACAAGCTGCATCAAACGTGTCCTCTGAAACTCCCCACCGACTCCCCTTTGATAGACGCCCCAAGTATTGCGATAAGGATCTTCCCCCCTTGTTTCCCACACTGAGTTTATCTCACGTGGGCTTAGGGATTGGGTTGACGTCTATGCTTACTTGGGAGTTGTCACCACCCACGGTCCGAGCTCTAAGACCATAAACTAAGATTCTCATCTGGAACTATGTTCAAGACCCCTTGTCTTTGGGTCCAGCTTGAGTTCAGCAAGTTCATCTCTCTGGTCTTGCCTTCACGACCCCGACCACGGGACCGCGTGGCGTAGTGTAGGACCACGTCCTCATTCACGTCGGGTTTGCAATAGCTGCACCACGCACACCCCGTTCTGAGAGTTATTCCCTCCTATTCCTTGTCCTGCATGACATTAAAAGGCATCCTTCAGAACTACGTGTGGCTTGATTCCCATCTTTATGGGATACGTAGGACCACCTGAATGCTTAAGATTCGGGTCCAGCCCCACCTCTTAGTGATCTCCTGATCTCCCGGTCACCTAGGCCACTTGGTCTGTCCCCCTCCAGGAGGGGGATATGTAGGTATGATACAAGGTTTTGGGCACCGTGCCCCCTTCCCCGGGAATCTGCCATCTCTCGATCACCCTCAAAGTTGAGACCCTTGACTCCTTGCAGTGGTTCACCCATGTATTGAGAGTACTCTGGTCTAGGACCAAGAGTGTCAGATTCAACTTGATCAAGTTCCTTCCACTTGTCAAGCTTCGTGTTCCCCTCCATTCGGGCTTCCATCAACTTTCACACCCAGAGGGGCCCCCAAGAACGGCCTGGATACTACGCCCAAGGGCTCTCCTACCGTTACGGGCCAACGCCCCCAAGGGTTTTGGACAACAAATCGATAAAATCCCGCGTTGCGAATATGGTCAGCGGTCGATGCTCATTTGTTTGTCCTCATCTCAGGCTAACGCGACAGGATGCTGTGTTGGGAACATGGTCAGCAGTAATCCTCTGTCGTCACGCCAGCCCCTTTAGTCCTTGAATGTTGGTTGCATGATTCACATCATTTTCCACCCCATCATGTCCAGGTGGAATCTCGACACTTTTGGCGCTATCCCTCAGTGCACCTTTGCATGTCAGGGAGACAAAGCTACAATCTGGCATCCTTCGGGGCTCCCATGGTCCGAGCTCTAAGAACATAAACTAAGATCCATTCGGGACTACGTTCAACTTGATTCCCATCCTCGTGGGATACGTAGGACCGCCCGGACACCTTGTCTTCGGGTACAACCCATTTAGAGAGCCAGTATCTCCCCTGGTTTTACCTCTTACCTCTATATAGGCCCCTCAGCCTAAAGTTTCCCTCTCCGAATGGCGTACAATCTGATGTGGGATCATGTCTCCGTCAATTGTGTTTTATAACACTGTGCACATTTCCCACCTAGCATCATCTCTGCTACGTCTGCGCTGCATGACGATAAAATGCATGCTTGGTCCTATCATACGACCCTAAACTGTGACATTATCGTCCTGGCCGCACGACGAAAAACTGCACCGCATTGTGGTGACCTCGTTGTAGAGGACATCACGTTGGGTATTGGTCACGTGCCATGCCATTTGTCAGCGCCCATCGCGGCTTGATCCTTGTGGCGACATCACGACCTACTATTCTAGGCCTGTCTCTTCACAAAAAAAACCCATTCACCTTAAAGAACAAACAAGATACATCAAATTCCGCTTCTTTTAGTGCAAGGGCCACGCCCGTACTCCCCTTTTCCCCTGGCACTGGTATCCTACCATGTCACTCTCCAGAACTACGTATGTCTTGATTCTCATCCTTATGAGATACATAGGAGCACCCGGGCACTTCCCCGCGGGCCCAGCCTAACCTTTGTGTTCGGTCCCTCGACTTGAACATTTCCCCAGAGAACGCATGGTATGTAGGGCTTAGGTCCTCCTTCACGTAGGGTCTTGATGCCATGCGTCCCCTGCTCCCTTTACCCATTTATGGTCAAAGTCACCATTCAGAACTACATATGGCTTAATTCTCATCCTCATAAGATACGTAGGAGCGCCCGAGCACTTCCCCGCGGGCCCAACCTAACTTTCCCTTTCGGTCCTTTGACCAAAAACCTCTCCCAAGGAGGTTGCGCGGTGTGATATGGGGTTGTTCCCTCATTCATGTCGGGTTGTTCACCGTTCCGTACACACCTCCTATTCCCGTTCATGCCAGGTGTTTTATTTACTCCACCATGTGCCTCTTATGTTTCCTCTCACCCATGGTCCGAATTCTATGACCCTAAACTAAGATCCCCCCAAGGGAAAGGAATCTGCTCCCTCTCTCTAATACGTTTCATTTCCGTATTCAGATGTGTTTTGACAAAGAGCCCGAAGTGTGGGATTGTCACAGGGACATTCCCCTCATCCCATGACCAAGCTTCGTGAGCTCGCTATTTGGATCCTCATCCTCTTCCACATCCAAAAGGTCCCTCGGACGACATGGATACTAAGCTTAAGGGATCTCCATGAATGCTGGACCTAAGGGCCCTTCAATCGTTTCGGGCCAACGTCCCTACGGATATTTGACAACAAATCGATAAAATCCCCCGTTGCGAATACGGTCAGCGGTCGATGCTCATTTGTATGTCCCCATTCTAGGCTAACATGACAGGATACTGTGTTGCGAACATGGTCAGCAGTTATCCTCCATTGTCACGCCGCCATCATCGTGATCTGAATCTCGAGCACCATGATTCACACGTTTCCACTTCCTCGTGTTAGTGTCACTGGGCCGATATTCACCGAGCTTCCATTTGCCCTAACCTACCCCTTTCTGTGTCAGGAAACCCCCACCACTACTGCTTGTTTCCCACACCGAGCACGACTCACGTGGGCTTAGTAGTTTTGGCGGGATGTGTACCAACGCGGTCAGGCTGCTCGTCCTTCATGACATTAAACTACGCTTTCAGAACAACGTATGGCTTGATTCCCATCCACATGGGGTACGTAGGAATGCCGAGCCACTCTGCTTCGGGCCCAGCCCAATCCTCACTCTTGGTCCCTCGACCTGAAGAGTTTCCTCCGGGGGTATGTGGTATGAGTTGGACTCCAAGTCCTCATTCACGTCGGTTTCATATCTACCGCTCCACATGCTTCCTTCCCTTTTATTCCACGTCCTATCGTATGACGTTAAACTACAGGAGTATATGTGTCCTCAACGCATGACATTAAACTGCGGTTCTACCCTGAACAAGTTCAGGATGCCCCAAGATCCCACTGGGAAGTGACAGATCCCCTCGCCAGAGAGGCCCTGTCTGAAAGAAGGAATGATCCATGATCAAACCGATGCACCTATCTGGCGTACTCCCACCACGGTGGTGTAACTACCTAAGTGTTGGATTCTGTTCGAACAGACCATCACTCCATATTCCACGCTTTGCGTGCCCCTTATTCGGACCCCCGTCCTCTCTCATGTCTAAAGGGACCCCTAATGGCCTGGTCTCATGCCGCATCGGCTCACCTACCATCCTGGGCCAACGTTCCAGAAGACGGGTCATACCTGGAAGGACCCCCTAACAGTATGGATGTTTGACCTATGGTCCGCCTACTGTCCTGGGCCAACGTCCCGAAAGATTGATCGACGACAAATTGATAAAATCCCGCATTGCGAATATGGTCAGCGGTCGATGCTCATTTGTTGTCCCCATTTCAGGCTAACGTAGTAAGGGTACCTCTTCTCCTCCAAGGTTAACGGTTGTCCCTTATTGTCACGCCATCCTCACAGTGTTCCGAATCTTGGGTATCGTGATTCACGCTTCCCATTTTCATCTATCTGGACCGATTTCAGCGCCCCTGGAGTTGCCCCATTCGTGCATAAGAGCACGTTGAAGAAACGGTAATTCGGTCATCCTGAAAGTTCCTTCTCCCATCAAGCCTCTCCCGTCTCTCAGAAATCCGGACTGGTAATCCGAATCCCGGACATCGGGCTCGACCCATGTGGGCCTAGGGAATTGTCGTTGAACGTCCCGCAAACATTGTAGGGATGTAACAAGACAATTCGACAGTGGAAATCGTGCGTGCTACGGCATTCAGAGCAAAGGTAAAATTTGGAAGCACGAAAGTACCAATAAAGGGTTTTGGGTTTGTTACAATACTCGGGGGTCGACTTCCCCCATGGACGGGTTGACCCCGTCAAAAGAGCGTTGCAGCTCCGCCACCCGTTGACTTGCGGCATCCAAGGATTTCTGCCGCTGAATCAGATCCCGCTCCTCCTCAGCAGTGGCGGGGCGCAGTTCGGCAGTCCTGGCTTTGGCCCTCTCCACGCCAGCTAGAACGACAATCATCTCTCCAGAGGTCTGCCTCATATGCTCTTCTGCCTCTTCCATCTGGGCCTTCAACCGTGAGACCAGCTCATTTTGTGCGTCAAGATAGGCTGAAAGCTCATCTGATTGGGTCTGCATCTGTTGAACCTCGCCTTCAGCCTCCTGGAGCTTCTTGATGCTGATCGCTTTCCTCCGCTGCCATCCCACGATGAGCCCGCGATCATGCTCCCGGATCATCTCAGCCATAAGATCTCGGATGAGTGCGTAAGGACGTTGGGCATCCACTCCCCCAGCGCACAGTTCGTGCAATCGCGAGCGAAGCCTATCCATTTTGGCTAGCCATTATGCTTGGGGAGTGTCCTTGATAAAGCGCGTGATCAGCTTCCACGACTGGCGGCAGACTATGCTGCTGTCTTCCTCATCGGAGGCCGTTTCGTCCCAGTCTGCGCGATTGGCAGGCTCGTAGGTGGGATACGCCCGCAGGAAATCCTCGGCAGGATCAACATTCAGTGTTGAATCCAGTGCGACACCTGGCGCCGAAGCGGGCGCGACAGGACTGGGACCGACCGGTTGATCCTCTTCCTCGGAGTCCACCTCAATAACTTCGGGTACGACCCTGCTGGTGGACCCACCAGTGATGATGTGTGTCGTAGCTTGAGGAGATGGAGGGACTATTGCCACCATCACCGGCATGCCCCTACGAGGGATGCCACCAGACATCCCGACCAGTCTTGCCGCAGTGGCCCACACCAGTCGAAGAACTGTACAACAGAGAGGGATAAACGTTAGTTGGCATGGTCTACAGGTGACAACGAGGAGACCAGTGGAGGAGACTTATGGAGATCAACCTCCGAGCACTGATCTTGAGCCAGAATTGATGGGACCCCGAGACGAGGCCCCCCGTATACTGTTGGAAGGTCTAGAGATTCCGGAGGAGCCACCTCGGGTGCCCTGGTCCCACCAGACGCGGAACTCGACGCAGCCATAGGCGCGGGTTCTGATGGTCCTGCATCATCACCCACCAAGGAGTAAGAACGAGGCTTGCGAACAAGTTCCTCCTGCATGGCTCAAACATTTGTGAGAAGTCCATAGGGACCCAAGAACAGATCGTAAGGAGAGAAGTTCGGAACGCTACCTCGAGAGCCTCCGCGAAATCGTCGGATTCTGAGCCTTGGTCTCCGACCTCGCCCTCCTCCAGCGGGCTGCCTCCTCAAGCCTCATCCTCCCGAGAGGAGTCCTCTGATTCCTCCGGCAAGGGGAAGCGCTCCCTCAGATCGGCAGCCGATAACTGTGGGGGGGACCGTCTGATTCAACAGTACCCTCACCCGGTCTATCATTGGGCGAGGGACACCACTGGAGTGGACGTAAACCTCCAGTTCGTCCAGGTACTGTGCTGCCTCCGCCAGAGACGCCATGAATCCAGCCCGGACTGGGCCTATGCCCGGTAATTCCATCCCAAGGCGATTCAGATGGGCCCATCTCTCAGGTGGGCTGAGGAATTGCCGGTTGACATCCCAAATGTCCCAAGCTTCCGGGAAGACGGCATCCTCTGCCATGTCAATGTGACGCAAGCGCTTCCCCGGAGCCTGAGTGGATATCCTACGAAATCCCCTCAGTGGCCGCCCCTCCGGCTGACCCTGCTCTTCCAAAATCACCGGATCCACCGCTGCCGCCATACCCTCGGCCGGTGCGGGTCTCGCTGCCATGGCAGCCCTGCCACCGCGAGCGGCCCTAGCTGCCCTCCTACCCTGACCTCGAGATAGAGGAGTCCACCATCACCAACCCGGATCGTTGGCTACTTCAGCATCTCCCCTGGGTAAGCAGCCTCCCAAATGATGGCGTACTCCTTCACCAATCCGAAGGTAGCAGTGGATGGAGGCAATGCAATCCGCATCTTTCCTCTTCCCGTGTGAACATGAGCCACAGCTGCCTCATCACACACGGGTGCTCCTCGTGACGCACCTCCCAGTAGACCTGCGGAGTTAGCCACTAGAGGCACCAGAACTTCCTCGCAAACCGATGCGGAGTGTACGGTTCACAGAGCGGCTCACGATCTATTCGTGCCACCAAAACTCCACCTCGGAAGGCCAAGAGGTAAGCCCGATGATCTTTCGTTCCCCGTCCGTCATCAGTAAGCATTCCCGTCGGCAATGGTAAGGGGTGGAAATTGAACTCATACGCCCTCCACACCCGATTCAGTTTGGTGAGCATCAGGATCCCCAGGTTGATTCGCTGCCCCATGGCCAACATCAACTCCATGATAAACGAGCTGGGTCGTACCCCCATGCTTGTATCCCTCGCCGGTAGGATCCACCCACAGATGAGAGCCGTGATGAACGCCGCCAGCCTGACAATCGGCTGTTGTTCAGTGCTGACACTGAAACCTCAAGTCTTCCATTGACTGTCCTCGAAGACCCGCCAATACGAGTGCCCCTTGCCCCGTTGGGCTACCCTTGGACAAGTTAGAGGCCTCAGAGGGAACTCTCGAATCTCTGGGAAATTCAGGAAGCATTTGAACCACCTCCTGAAGTGGACGCCCCTCACGGCCTCCTTGTCCTCTCTAGGGACAAGTGTCATCAGTGCCGACGCAAGTCGCGACATTTTCTCCGCATCTCCCCACGCGCTGACAACGGGGAGGAATTCGTCATACATGGCCCCCAAGATTGGGACCCCAGAAATCTGGTGGACATCCCATAGGCTGATGCCCACCTCCCCGTGATGCAGGTGAAAAGTGTTGGTCCTAGATGACCATCTACTCAGCAACTCTGGCATTAGTTGCTTCGGTTGGTAAATGTGGAATTGGGAGGCCCATGCCGCCTCATACAACCCCACTCTCCTCAGCTCGGCCCTAAACTCCTCGCATGAGGCGCCTACCCAGTAGGCCCAGGCCCAGTCATCAGTAAAGTTGCCACCCTGGCGCAGGTCCCACTCATCGGACCATCCCTTCTTTGAATCCTGCAAAGCCGCCTTCAGCATGGTACGATAGAGGGTAGGGGAAGTCTCCGGCTGCAATGGCTTCCCGTCAATGTCATTCACATGGTTGTAGAGACAGTCAGCAGTAACAGGTGTGAAGTCCTCCCGCGCATGACCATCGGCCGCCCTAAACCATTGGTGCTGGCACGGTGTGCTCCTGAACCAGCAAGCTGGTTCGTCCCTACTCGCCTCAGGGATGAAGACATCATCCCTCAGCCCGATGCCGTACAACGGCAGTTTCTTGCACTGCGGATAATCTTTCTGGCCCTCCGAGAGAAGATCTGTCAAAGAAGTGTTGTCCGAGTGGCTCCAGATCATCTCCCCCAAGCCTGGACAGTTGTCCATCTCATCCTGGCGAGCAGCATCTGCAAGGACCCCCATTAAAGCCTCTTGATGGGCCATTTTAACTCTGGACCTCAGAAAAGAATTCTTTCGGCTGGATCGCGAAGCTTGACCGCGAAGCTGAATCGCGAAGCCGGATCACGAAGATCGGTCGCGAGACCAAGCCACGAAGTCTGGCCAAGGCCGACAAGCAGAGGTTCACTTGGCGCAGACGTAGAGTCGAAGACCCACGGTTCGCCGCGAAGCTCGATTCGCGGTGGGCTGTCGCGGAGTACGCAGAACTTCGCGAAGTCGAGAGCACAAAAAGACAAGGAATTCATGTGAAGACAAAAGAGGTCGACCCCCTATTTATAGGCGGCGACCTCGGAGCATCGCGGCGTGCCTCACCCCGCGCGGAGCATCGCGGCGCGTCCAGATCTGTGGCCCCAGTCAGCACCGCGGGCCCCCTTCGCGAAGCCGCTTCGCGAACCACCGACAATTTTGGCGATTTTCCCTCAGACTTCGACCCTTCGCCCTCCGCGGCTCCAAGTCCGAGGGGGGGCATTTGTTGGCGCCAAAAATATGGCCCGAAAGAAAGGAACGAAAAAGAAGGCTAGCGCGCTGCCTCGCGAAGCACCGCCGCGAAGCACCCACGCGAAGCCCCGCCGCAAAGCGCCCCGACCATGGCGGCCTCACGAAGCTCTGGAGGCGGTAATGCTCTGCGAACGCATTTGACGTTCGCGAGCCGCCGCGAAGCTCCTGAAGCGGTAATTCTCCGCGAATGCATTTGACGTTCGCGAGCCACCGCGAAACTCCAGAGGCGGTAAAGCTCCGCGGATGCCGTTGAGGTTCACGAGCGCGCCGCAAAGCACCGGAGGCGGCGCGCGAGCCCTGCTTCGCGGCGCCCCTTCCCTATAAATACTGGACTCCCCCTGAGTCCCGAGGACGGACAATCCGACCTTTCGGATTCTCCTATCTCGAATCGCGAAGCACGCTTTGCCCCGGGAATCATGAGCTCCACGAGGTACTTCTACTTCGCAAGACTCCTCTGCATTGTCTCGTTTTGAGCCCCTCTTCCGAGAGGGATGCCCTTCGCGAAGCTCAAGGGAATTCGCGAAGGAAGGGGATTCCCAAGGGAACCCGGGCAGCCGCAGTGCGTTTATGCTTCACGAAACACCCAACCCATGCTAGTGATCCCCATGCTAAGGCAGGATCGCTGCACATCGCGAAGCACACTGCTTCGCAGGACCCTGATTCACGAGACACCCCTTCTTCACGAGGCAGTGCTCCGCGAACACTGTTCCACTTCGCGATGCACCTTCCACTCACACCTATGCCCCATGCTAAGGCCAAGGCACTCCACTTCGCGTAGCACACTCCTTTGCTTAGCGATTCTTCTTCCCGTGCGACCCTCCAGGTTTGCACGATGTGATTTCAAAGTCCCATGGACAACACCACCCGTAGCGTTGCTTCGCCTAATGCTTCTTCTCATAGGCACGCTAACGGCTATTTCTTCTTTGCATAGCCACGCTAACGTGGACCCCTCGATGGTTCGTTCCATGACCCCCCTTAACCATGGCCTTACTGGTACCTTCCCTTCCCCAAGGACCAGAGGGTACCGGTTATGTAAGTCCTAGGGGTGTGGAGTGAACCCACCTCGTCCGAGCTGCAGGACGTTAAACTACCAAGCACCTCGTCCTCAACACATGACGTTAAACTGTGACCCGACCTCGTCTCCCTCACGAAGGGTCCCCCCCAGGTTGAACATTCTTTACACCACTCGTCTCCACGGGAATGGAATCACCCATTCACATGGGGTGAGATCCTCCTTGTCAGAGTGGCGTATGTTCGTAGGAGAAGGGCGACCCTAGTTCCCAAACGGATGGCTGCACCTCTGCATCTCCGTACTTCCCCACTACCAAGGTCAGTGGAGGGCGTGATAAAGAATGAGGAACCTCCCATCGTCGGACCAAGGTCCATCTTTCCCGCGCTTTGCCGCACCATGGGCCTCCATCCTGGAGTAAGTCCCAGCACCATGGGCCGCCAAACGCATAAGCCCCTCTTCTCTTCTCACGGACGCATCCTTCGCGACGTGATCGTCAGGTCCTTGCAACCTCTTGTTTCTCACACCGAGCATGACTCACGTGGGCTTAGAGTGAGCAACGACCCTGACCCCTACTCTTAACGAACTACGATGACTTTGATCCATGTCAAGGCATGGTACATAGGAAGCCTCCATGAGGTTCAATCCCACCCGTCATTTCACGTTGGGTCTCACCCACATTCAGTACGACGTTAAACTGCATTTTGGTCCAGCGGTAAGCCGCAGCGACCCATCTTAACGAACTACGAGGACTTTGACACATGTCAAGGCATGGTACGTAGGAAGACTCCATGAGGTTCAAGCCCACCCGTCATTTCACGTCGGGTCTCACCCTCGTCCAACATGACGTTAAACTGCATTCCAGCCCAATGGCAAGCCGTTGCGACCCATAACCCATTGGACCAGGGTCCACTTTCACGTCGGTTCATCGACAAAGCCCCATATGAACTACGAGGTCTTTGATCCATGTCAAGGCATGGTACGTAGGAGGCCTCCACGAGGTTCAAGCCCACCCATCATCCAATTCACGTCATGTTCTACCTACGTCCAGCACGACGTTAAACTGCAATTCCAGCTTGACGGCAAGCCATTGTGACTAACCCGAACTACGATTTCTTTGATCCATGTCAAGGCATGGTACGTAGGAAGCCTCCACGAGGTTCAAAGCCACCATATGGTCGTTCCAACCTCATTCACGTTGGTTCACCCCCGTCCCGCATGACGTTAAACTGCATTACCCAATCCGAATTACAAGGACTTTGATTGATGTCAAGGCATGGTACGTAGGAAGCCTCCCCGAGGTTCAAGCCCAACTCCCATTGGACTAAGGTCCCTCACTTACGTCGATTCGTCGACACTCACCGCCCATCATTTATTCATGTCAGGGTCCATTATCGTCCCGCATGACGTAAAACTGTATTCTATCAATCCCCTGAACTACGAGGACTTTGATCCATGTCAAGGCATGGTATATAGGAAACCTTCCCAAGGTTCAAGCCCACCACTAATCAGACCAAGGTCCACCTTTACATTGGTTCGCTGACGACATCCATCAGGCCAAGGTCCACCTTCATGTCAGATCACTGGCACCATCCCGGACTACGCGGACTTTGATTCCCTGCCACAGGGATACGTAGGAAGCCTCATCGAGGCTCAAGCCCAACTTCACTGTCACCCCTGCGATGGTCCCATTTCATTACCCCTCTATTTCATTCATCCACCTATCAGCCGTCCTGATTCTCGCCCGGACCGTCTTATCCTGGTGAGACCATGTCGGTACGCTCTTCTTCACAGCTGCCCATGGGATGGCCCCAGTATCGACATCCCTTCAAGGAGGATCCCTCAATCCGATCTATCCTAGCTAATGATCTGGTTGGGTTGATCCGTCTCTGCTGGACGTTAAACTTGCGGAATACCCTGTGTTAAACACGGGAAGCTGAGGAAAACCTCAGATATGTGTCCATGACATATAATTCCCCGCGTTCGATGTGGGATGCCTCGGGCTTCCACGCCCTCGAGAAGCCTTGTGACCAAGGATAACAGACAGACATGCCAGGTACCCCAGCATCCAAACACGCTACTGCTGCCTCAACGTGACTACTCCCCTGACTGAAGGTTGCTGCCCTGACTAGACCCTTTGGAATGTCCCGACAGAAGCAGTGTAATTAACCGGCGTCCATGGAAACATGGAACTGGGAAGAGTTTCACGAACTACGTATTAAATCTATGAGGGAGACCCGGACTAGGTGACGAGCTCTGAGGAGGAATCCACTGGAGGAAGAACCGACATCCCATCATCCCGTTTCGATCAAGGAGCAGATGTCCCTGAATAAAGAGCGAATGCCGCCCGCCTTTGGAAAGCGGGAATGCGGGGCAACAAAAGCACCGCTTGTCCTACCCCACGGACGGACGGTGCGCGCGCCCCGGCGGAAAGCGTCGGAAACAGTCACAATGGATGAAGAACCCAATACCCAAGGTGATTTGACAAGCTGAGCACTAAGTAATACGAAACATGATCAATTTGATGAGGTTGATGAACTTTAATGTATTCTTGTACCTAAATGAAGACAATGACGGGTGTTGTGGGAGGAGTATTGAATCATATAAAGTTAAAAATCATGGAATCCAAATATGAGGAAGAAGATGGTCATCTATTCATGAATGACTGATCGGATCCCTACCAAATAGAGTAATTCCATGTTTCTATGGAACACATATCAAAGCAAGGAGCTGATAAGAAATGTTTCTTTTCCATTAATCATGAAATCCAAAATTGGGGAATCAATTTTGGGTGTGTAATACCAAATTAGAAGATTAGAAAATGTTGGCAGATGGAATTTATTTCAAATAAAATCCTTATCAAATTTTGAATCCCACAAACCAATGAATTCCACTTTTTTTGTTACCGAAGATGCTTAAGACTTGTAGAGGGAAGATGATATGTGCTTGATATCCATTGAAGAAGTAAGTCAACATTGACTGAAACTCACCAAAAAATCATGTTCAATCGAAGAAAACCTTGAGCTTGAGGATTTTGTTTACTAAGTGAAAATCAATTATATTTATATGGACCTATTCTGAGATAAATTGAGTTAAGATGGTAAATAAACATTCACCAAATAGAGTCAACTTTGATCTATAAATGATTGTTATGTTGTGTTTGAACCTGGACCATTCATGTTAAGGAATATCATCTTATCTTGAATAATAATGGATTGGTTCATTCTATAGTTAATATTTGAGTTTATATCTTCTAGTTAAAGAAATTATAGAAAGGATATCAGGGAACTTATTATGTTGATTGTGGTGTTTGAGTTATGTTTTTGAGTAGAGAACTGTGGTTAAGAATGCTTTCCTCCATGTTCATGAATGAAGGAATATATGGGGACCATTATTGTTTCCCACACTCCAGTAGAAGTGTTATGATGAAATAAATTCCATATTTTTTAGGAATATTTTCATTGAGGATTTGAGAAGTCCATGAACCATTTGAATATTAATTTGAATGTTGGTGAACCTAGTTTGAAGGATGGGGGTTGATTGATCCTATAATTTTATTTCGTGGGAATAATATGTATAATTGTTTAGAAGAAATTTTATAGGATGTGACTAATATGATCATATATGAAGATGAAGGGTTTGGAATCGATTTTGAAGAGGTTTTTAAAATTATTCGGATTGTTAGCTATTTTGGTCACTATAATATCAAATTGATGATGGGCCTCCATAGATCCCATTTTTTGGTGGCAACCAAATGAAGGTGTTTCATGAATTTTGGTGTGAGTATGTCTGTAAGGGATGTTTAGTACTATGTTGAAAAATCAATTTTGTGTTGAGAATAATTTTGAGGAACCTTCTGGAGAATTCATGAATCCCATGAAGAATAAATTTACCCAGAAATTAATTACCATATAGGTCCATAACAGAATTTATACAGCACTATAACATGAACTTTTATGTTTTTCTCATGTCACACGAATGGGACAATGTTTAGTCAATGTTGCGATGGGGAGTTCAAAGAAAAAATATCGGTGTGGTTTATTGTGAACAGCTTTTCTAGGAGTGGTGAATGAGAGGGAAATATTTTTAAATAGAAAATCATGTAGGAAATAAAAAGGGGGAATCAATAATCGAGAACAAAGTCATTTTGGTGAGAGACTTCTAGATTGGAGTTAGATTAGTCCAGCAAGAAGGGCCGGAACAATTTCATGAGTGTAGAATTAAAAGAAAACTCTTTTTCTTCATATTCTTTCTCTTTTATTGAATTATAATTTTTTAGTTCTTATTTTCATAATTATTTTTGGATAAAAATATTATCTTGTGGAATTTAGAATATTTCAGTTCATCTCTTTAGTATTTTTTTGTTTGATCATTTCTAAATTGAAATCAACTTTTTATTATTTTAAATTGAATGTCTTTCTATGTGATGAACTGAAATATTATCCAATTTCTAGTCAACCTACTCAATTTAGATTTTGAAATCATGTTTTTAAATTTTAATTCAATTAAAATTTAATAAAAGAGGATATAAATTACCCAAAAAGATCAAACATATTTAACATTTAATTATTATACAACCTATGATAAATTTTAATTGTCGTTTTTTAATCTATTTAAATTTCATTAAACTACACATAAATTGATTCTTCAATTTAATGAACGTATGATAACTTAATAATTTCATGTTTTTTTAGTTTTTTATTTAATATTAGTAATTTTATGGATTCCACCCACCATTTCCTTCCATGTTGGTAAGATACCCTATCTCATTATTATAAGTCATTTTAGGATATAAATTTATTATTGTCACTTAAACAACATCAATCATCATCAATCAAACCTATGCCATGGATTCTTTGTAAGTCACATCATCACTCAAACCCATCCATACAAAGTATAAGGATATTAAAATAAAGTACCATAAACAAGTATAATCCAACCACTAGAAGTCTCACAAGCATGGGAACTCATCACTTGACCCTATAAGCCGCTTATTCAGACTATAATAGCCTCAAAAACCCTAAATTAACTATGAAGGTCATATTTACTGATAATATACACACAACACCACCCATGAATCGACATGGAATTCATAAATTAACCATGTTTCAACCCATCTCTCCCTCTAAAGGGTATATACATCTATATAGACCTACTTAGTCACCTTAATACCTCAAGAAGAGATATCAGTGATATGATCACACACCTGCATGCGATATGATACATATAACCTCAAAAAGTCCAAAAAATGGGGTGGAAATACTACATCATTTGAAAATCAGGAAAAACCACCATGAATTACCACTCCAAGAAATCTTGGTAAACCAAAGTCCTAAAATCAGCCAAAGATTCATCACATTACGACTCTAAAAATAAAAACCATGGAGAAATAAGAAACTAAGGCTAATATGTCATTATACATAAAAGAAGATGACCATCGGGGTCAATGAAACATAAAATGGGGAAGAAACAATGAAAGGATAGTCAAAATATTCAGGGTCATACCGATGTGTACCAAAATCCCATAAGGAAGTTGGGGGAGATGATGATAAATATTAAATGGGGTTATAGGGAAATTAATTGGTTACACTTTAAAAATAAAGTCCCAATTCAGTTTAACTTTTTAAGCATATGTTCTATATCATAAACTACATCAACAAGAACCCTCAAAAATTTTATATCAACTCATTCATGGAATGAATAATTCATTCATGTTGTGAATTCATTTTTATGGAATACTTTTAGTGGAATGTTTAAATAGTTACTTCCTAATAAACTACTAAGTTAAAAATATATCCCAAATATCCAAATGGATTAAAATACATATTTTTTATAATAAATTAATGATAAATACAACTTATACCTAATGGAAATTACTAACATTCCCTATTAGGGGTTCTCATCTCCTAAAAGCATTGCTAGGTGTATTCTCTCTGAAATTCCATAAACTACACCCATATATGTATCTCTCACTATCTTTTTTCCCCATGATTATTCCCATTCTTCTATATAATCAAAAAAACATGTAATAATTTCCCATGATTTACATTTTTATACATTAGTCTATGATCTACACTGAATGATCCTCAACTGAACCATTTTCCTCTACATTGACATCATCAATATCAATTATGTGCAAAGGGTTCATCTCATTCATCAAGATATATGACATGTGAAACAAATCATGCATAACTAAATGAAATAGATGAATATAAAACTATTTATAAATTATATAATCTATTAAAAAATCTCAAATATACTAACACACCCCAATTATTAATTCCCAAGTTCCCTCACATATTGGTGACAAAACAATGGTGTACCAATAAAAGAACTTGGTCTATGATAAAGAACCAAATGATTCTTTTTTTCTGGTCAAAATAAAAACATTGCCTACTCTAATTATTAACCATCCAATCCTCTCTCAACTTCACCAACACAGAAGACTCTGACACTAGTCATAGGATGATCACAAAAGAATCACCTACCTTAATCCAACACAATTTTGGGTAATATGGTTTTCCATATATAGCCTCAAATGGACCCATCTCAATTTAATGACAAAATTTTGTATTATATGTAAACTCTACCAATGAAAAATATTCATCCCATGACCCACAAAAATCATGTACATATGATCTGTGTATATCATCCATAATTAGGTTTATCCTCATACACCATCCACCTATATATGAGTTACATGATGTAATCTAATTCAACTAAAATCCCATCACCTTCTACAGTCCTTTAAAAAACCATTATGTGAAATGTGTATCACAATAGGACATTATAATATTAGGTACACAATGAAACTACACTATTTGCCACACATATAGTCATCCCATATCATAGACATACTATGTCTCCCAAATGGGTAGAAATTTTGTAGCATTTTTCAGTTGATAAACCACCACCAAAATAGTATCATGACTCCTCTGAGTCCATGGTGTCCCCATGAATTAGTCTATCATCACTGTTTCCCACTATCATTCCAACACTAGAAGATAATAATTTAACCCACATGGTAGTTGGTGCTCTATCATTATCATTTGAAAGGTAAGGAAATAAGAGACAAACCTCATAAGATCATTACTCATAAATGGCCACTACAAATGATGTTTCGTGTCATAATACATTCTAATCGGCCCTATATTTACCATCCTATACAAGTAGTGTTAGTCATCCATAATTTTTCCCTCATGGATTTAAGAACAAAATCCATTCTATATACATGTAGAACATCATTCTAGTCCATATGCCAACATAAAACATGATAATCTCCCATCATCCTCTCTCGGTCACATGACAGTTTACATAAGATTCATAGTTGGCCATTACACTATCAGCCAATAAGGAAGTAATAATCATGGATAATAGCTTTACTTACCTTAATCCTTATATACACCCACATGAACATACATTATCAAGTACATAAGCTTCTAATATTATTCTATTATTTGTGATCCCAGACCCTTTGATTTCACATAGAGGGAATCTCTCACATCATTCCCCATTTTCAAGGAATATTTCATCTCAAATATGAATTTCTATAAGTAATCAACAAAACATACATGTAATATGTTTAATAAGTTATAATACATGATGTCTCGTGATATTTTTTTCATTGTAAATCAAAAAACTTCCCACTAAAGAGATAATAAAATCAAAACATCAAAGAATGAACCATGATAACTAACTTCAAGTCATGAGTAGGGTAGTTCAACTCATTGAGTTATAGATGATGAGACCCATAAGTTACTACCAGATATCCCAACATCAAAATGAACCAAAAAATAATTATTGAAGAATCATTATAGAATTTACCAAAAAAATTGTTCTGTTAGAAAAAAATTAATAGAAAACATCAGCCACTTCTATTACTCTTGGAAGACCAGCTCAATCCTTCTAACAAACTCAAACATTAAACCTCTTCCAGACATCTCATTCATGGGAACAACCAAATGGGAAATTTAATAAAGAAACTATCTATAATGCATAGACAACATTAAAATAATCTATATTTCAAACTCCTTTTTATGGTCAACCAAGTATTGAGTACCTCAACCATCTCTGGAACAATTGATAATCTGAATTTAGAAACTACATGATCAAGGAAGAATACATACCTAGTTCATAAGTGACACTTCCATATTATGGAATAAATTTGACATGATTGGAGTGTGATCACAACAATGTTATGATGTTTTACATGTAACTCTAGGGTCTATGAGTATTCTAGTATATCAATGATGAAGACCATGAAAAAACAGTCCACAAAATAGTGAAAAACATAATTAATAAAAGACATGAACACTGCCAATGCATTCTTCAGACCAAATGAAATTATGAGAAACTAATAAAATATATAATTCCTGCTAAATACATTATTTGGAATATCATCAACCCTAAAAAATATTTGATGGCAGCCTAATCGTAGATCAATATTATAAAAACAACAAGATCTCGTCAACTATTTATACAAAACATTGTTACTTGGTATTGGATACATTTATCACTATTACATGGTTTAGTATTCAGTAATATACTAACATTTAAAGATTATAATCTTTTTTTATAAGACCAGAGAACCAATGGAGAAATTCTCAGGGGAATAAATACCTTCACATCTATAACCAAAAGTTACAACTTAATATATATCAACACAGTAGGTGTCATTTGAAATGGGGGGATTGATATATATTAGTAACCCAACATGAGTTCAATATAAAACTAAAAACCCATATTAGGAGGGAGTTCTACGAAATATTATGAAAAAAATTTAGTAATTGTGTAACACACTCATGTTTTTATGAAATATTTTCCTTAAATAATTTATATTCTTTAGTATCATGTGTTGTATGAAATTGTGAGTTTAGAAGAACCGCATGATGCCCATAGTATAAAATAAATTTTATAGAGTAGCTGTTAGGTTAGCAGTAACAATTATAACTAACTTATGAAAATGCATTGTGAATTAATTGGCTATCAATTATTTATGAAAATTTTAAATTATATATTTCTATTTTTTAGTGAAATACTATTGGTAATGAAATTCATGACATATATATGGTATATAAAATATTTTTTATATTCATCAAATGGATATTTTAAATATAGGGTTTGAATAAACATTATTTATTTTCTAAAAACTTATATTTTTTAAAGTTAATTTTAAGCCTTCGAATGGCGAGCTCGTTCTAGTTTATGATTTTGAAAAAGTAATAATTTTTATATAAAAATATAAACATGTAATATTAATGTGGGATACAGAAATTAACATTGGATTATTTTCTAATATTTCCTGATAACATTCAAGATTAGATGAATTGTAAAAAAAATAGTAAATTTTAAGTGAAAACAAGTTTTTCATTGAAATAAATTGTATGGTTACATTATAATATTTAATGGTTTTAATGTATAATTAGAATATATTTTTTTCACTCAATATTATATATGTTATTATCATCAATTTCACATTTAATTCATATTTAAAAACATTTCAATCATTTTCAATGTTTTAACTTTTAAAAACAAGTTCTCTCATTCCGACATTGGGATTAATTTTAAATTAATTAAACCAAATTTTTTGTTTTGAATTTTCAAAAATGGAATCCATATTTTTAATCTATAGTTCCAAAAAATGTTAATAGGATACTTTTATTTTTGGGCATTATGAATAGTAAGTTTGGCAATTATTTTTGTTACTATGATTGAAGGTAAATCGAGTAATTAAAGGTAAAAATATTATTAAAAAATATTCTAAACATCTAAAAAATACAATTGTACGACTATATTATATCCTTATCATATATTTTTTAAAATTGAGTCACTTAATGGACACTTTCCTATGAATATTTCATGAATATAATAAATCATAATGAATGTGACAAAATTTCACAATCTCATTTTATATAAGTATATTAATTTTAATATATAGATAATCCAGAGCTAATATAGACTATAGGTAGTCTCTAGAAATTTACAATAATTACCTACATCATATAAATGTATTTAAAAAATTTAGATATTAAATAATTACCATTAATGATGACACAATGGTGATATAAAAACTATTTTATTAAAAGGAATATCAAATAAATGGTTCTAAAAATATAAAAAGAAAAACAAATTGAATTAATTAAAGTGATCCACAAATTTTCAAGGTGAATATGACATTTTATTATAATTTTAAAAAATAATATATTTTATCTTCTGTGTAAATTTTATTTTATGTCAAATAAATGAGTAGTTTCAAAATTGACACTATTGATATTTTATAAAAATAGCATATTATTAAATTATTTAAAAATCACAAAAGTAATTTAAATTTAAAAATTTAAAATTATAAGGTCTAAAATTTAATAAAGTTTCCAATTATGGATAATTTAGAACACATAAGTAAATTTTTATTAACATTAAATATTTAGAATTTTATTACCTCAATTAAAATTAAATCGATTAAAAAATGATAAAAGGAAATGATAAGGTTCAAAATGAAATCAAAACATGTATAAATTTTATTTTATGAGAGGATATATTCCCATACACTTCTTATACTCAAAATAATCCACTTTTGTGGCAATTTAATTTAGAAATTAATTTATATAAATTTAATAGTATTGGTATTTCCAAAGGCTCCCCTCCCCTCCTTTATAAAAGCGCACCTCTATTTCTCTTTTAATAAAAACTCTAAAGACCATTTTCACGGTCAATTCCTTCTAAATTACTCACATAAATTCCCTAAAATAAATTTATAGGCTAAAACCTAGGTAGAAATCCATCCTATTGAGACATTTTATGTAAATCGAAAGGTGATACTTGAAAAGAAGGTAAGTGTTTAATCACCTCTTTCAAAATTATTTTCATATTATATTTCCTCTTATTATTTCGTTTACATAGTAATGTAATAAATCCAGTATATTATACATGATTATATGTCATTATAATGATGGGTAAACCTTATACCTCCTTTTATCAATCATACGAATAACAATATCATTGTGCATGTGTACGTACGACTTACCATCTCCACACTATAGTGTAATCTGTTATTCAAAAATACCTTTTTTATATGGTTATAATGGTTAGTATAATGTATCTAAATAATTAATATAACTTGGTAACCATTTTCTATAATAAAAATACCCACTAATTCCATACCATTTAACCATCAAAAGGAATTATGTCGTCGCTCATGTATAAGTACAACCAACCATCTCCATGATGCAGTGAGATTCATTATCCAAGTTAACAAATCAATAATGAATATAAAATTTAAATGATGAGTAAAAATAATTCAATTGAAAATACACTTGTATGGATTATGATGGAATGATGTTTAAGAAACCCATTGTATTCCATGGATTATGCTATAATATATGTTTTTGTGGAATACGTAAGAATGATTTCATTATGAGATGGGTCAGAACTATATCTCCCTCAATTTCATTGGGTAAAGATTTATATCTCATGATATAGTCATGACTGTAATTAAGAGTAAATCTAGTTTGGTAATACAGGCCTTGAATGACAAGTAAACCTGGTTCAGTAATGGAATTTGTCTGCTATGATAGTCTTGGAAATAAGACATGAATAATATGAATTGATTTTCTATGCTTATGTGTATTCCAAAAAACATCATGTCTTATTTTATAACTTTTGGGATTATTTCCATTAATTCTTATGAACTTTTATCCCAGGAAATGATACCATGGTCTTCTTTCTGTATGATAAGAAATTAAAATATTATGTTATTATTTCCTATGATAATGATTTGATTGATATTTCACTTTTATACCCTTACTAAGAGTTTGAGCTCACCCTTTTATATGTTTATTTTCCCCAGGTCATGAAGAAGGGTATTAAGTATGTTATGTTAAAAATGATTCTAGTTATAAAGAAATAAGTGGGAGACTATGTAGATGTAACATGAACCAATTGTTTTTGTTTCCACGATTCTAAACACACTATACCTATGTGGTCCTATCATGGATTTATTATATGTTCTAATGAATGTAACTCATGTTTTATGTAATATCAATGTATGTAAAGTATGGTTTTTTATAGTTGGTATCATAGGATATGTATTATTAACCTTTAGAAACTAGGATGAGAAGGCCTTAGTAAAAAACCTAATGATATGTCTGAGTATTGGTTACAATCCTAATATTTTAGAAATGGCAATAAATTACTTATGATATAACCTAATGTGTCCTAAGTTGAAATTATATTCTTGATTATTTGGTTTTACCATTATGATTAGTGTTAATTACACTATGCTTCTTGGTTTTAGTCAATGTATAGAACCTTAATGAATCACTTTAATACTTGATGCGATGGGCAATGCAATGATTTACCACCTTAGAAACCAAATGTTATGGGATCTAGAATGAAAAATCTTGTATCCATACTCACACATCTTTTTCAATCTATGAATCATGCATGACTTCCAAATGAGAAAATTAGGGAGAAAAATTATGCTGAGTCCTTCATGAGGAAGCATAAAACTTCTTTCAGTAGGTCTCATAATCCATTACTGGCTTAACAATGGATATGTACAACTAAAAATATAATTTCCATTCTAAAATGTTTTGAACATGAAAAATTCATCTAAGATTTCTTCTATTTGAAATGGGAGGCTTATCAATAGTGGAATGTTATTTGGAATATAAGGCAAAGAGAATAAATTGATTACATGGAATGGGACGAGTTCAAGAACTTATTTTTTAATATGTACATTCCTTGTATTCTTTGAAAGAAGATATAGAAAAAGTTCCTTGAACTTAAACAAAAGTATGACGAATCCTTTGGTACCTATGATGAAATTTTTTCTACATTTGTAATGTATGATTATATAATTATTATCCAACCTCAGAGTAAAATTGATCGATTATTTGGTAGCTTAAAACAAAGTCTATGAAGAGAATTATCCATAAGGGACTTTAATAGCTATGAGGAAATCATTCAATGTGATCTCAAGGTTGAGATGGAGATTTGAGTACACCTTAAATCCTATTGATTTGATAATAAGAGAAAAAATGGAACGCAATGGAAAATATAAATACCACACTTAAAAGAAGATGGTGTTTTCTTTATGCTCAATGTGTGGAATGAAACATGGAGGAAATTGTCTTAAAGGGACTAATAAATGTTTTAACTATGTAAAATAATGTCATAGGAAAGTTGAATGCCGAAGTGATAAGAAATAGATGTCTAATGATACAAACAAAGAAAAGGATACACAGACTTCACCTCCTATGCTTCAATTATACATGTTCAAGGAAATCGAGCATTATGAAAATCAATTCCCTAATCCAACGATTAGTGATGATGATCTAGGTAAATAATATCTTGAGGCCAATGATAAAGTAATTTCACATGAAATCAAAATTTGGTGATATTTAGTATGATAATGATGTTGTGAAAGGTATAAAAACCATCCACTCTAAAGTAGAAATTGTTTTATTTGATTCTAGATCAACCCAATCTTTTATTTATGAATAATGTTTTAAGGTTATCACTATATACCTCAACTATTAAGTGTTTATTTAGCTGTGCTGACTCCTAAGGGAACAATAGTCGTAGAAAAAGTTTATAATTATTCTTTGGCTGAAATTTGTGGTATAGTGATTCTTTAACATCTTTTGATCCATCATATAGTATAATTTCATGTGATTATTGGCATGGATTATCTTTCTCTATATGGTGCTCAAATCAATTTCTAAGGAAGGGAAGTAAAATTTCATTCACCTGATCAATCTATGTTCATCTATTTATTCTTGTATGAATATAACCTTCCTGTATAAATTTCATTCATATTATGGGTTTTGCTTCCAACAAACAAAGATTATTTATCTCAAATAGTTGGGGAGACACTCACGATTATGAATATGTCTATTTCACAAGGCTTTGTGATGTATTTCGGGAGGAATTTACTAGTCATCCACCAAAATATGAAGTTCAATATTTAATAGAACTCATAATGGTTGTTATTACTACTTCAATGATACCTTCTAGAATGGCCCCAATTGAGTTGTAGGAATTGAATAAGAAAATACAAGAGAATCTTGATAAGGGATTTATACACCCTAGTTCGTCACATTAGGGTGCCCCTATTCCGTTTTTACGAAGAAATATGGATCAATTAGACTCTTCATTAATTATAAATAACTTAACAAGATCACTATCAAGAAAAATATCATTTTCCCCAAATTTATGATTTTTCGACCAACTACGCAGAGCTCAATACTTTTACATGATTGATCTTCATTCGGGATATCATCAATAAAGGAGAAATAAGGAGGATATACCAAATACGACATTCCATACATCATATAGTCACTAAGAATGTATATTGATGCCTTTGGTCTCACAAATACCCCTGCTATCTTCATGGATCTAATTAATAGACTCTTTAGAGACTGTCTTGATCAGTTTGTGGTAGAATTTATAGATGTTATTATTTTCTATTCTCTGAGCAATGGAAAACATGAAGACCAATTGATAATGGTACTAAAGACCCTAGGAACAAAGAAAAATTATAAAAAAATTACCAATTGTTAATTTAGGTTTCAGAATGTTCTATTAATGGTTCACATAAAATCAAGGTTTGGGATAACCGTGTATCTATCAAAAACATAATTTTTTGAAAGTTGTCCGAGGCCAAAAAAACGGTAATTGAGATCCAATGTTTTCTTGTATTGGATGGATATTATCGATTTTTTTGTGAGATATTTTATAATATTATATAATCAATCTCCAAGTTTACATGGAATGGACTTATGTTCGTATGGATGGAGGATTGTGAAGAGAGTTTCAAATATCTAAAACAAATGTTTTCCAGTGCACCTATGCTCACACATCCTTGTAGTGGAGAAAGGTTTGGGATCTATAGTGATGTTTCCAAGATGGGGATATTGTGTGTTCTCATGATATAATGATAGATTATGCGTCACCGTCGTTGAATATCCCTGATCAAAATTACCCAACACTTGATTTGGTGTTATTTTTCAGTAACCATTATATTAATTACATGGAAGCATAATCATTATGGTTAAATGTGTGATATTTATACTGATCATAAAAGATTAATGAATATTTACACAAAAAGGATTTGAATATGTTCCAAAGATGATAGTTGGAGTTTACTAAATATTATTACTACTCAACACATTACCACCCTAGTAAAGTAAACATGGTGGATGATTCTTTGAGTCAGCGAGACCATACTATCCTATCTGTGATTCGGATCGCAAAAGATCCAATAAAAATTGAATTTTAGTGGATGAATATTAATATTTTAATGGAATGGGATTAAAAATATCTTTCTCATATTAATGTTCATCCATAAATACAATTCAAGATTAAGGATGCTCAAAATATAGATTTATATCTAAAAAATACTATGATAAATATTCTGTAATTCAACATTGATTGTAATGAATTAATAAGGTTCAGGAACTGGGTATGTATTCCCCCATACAATAATTAAAGAAGGATCTATTGGATGAGGCTCATTGTTATTCATTATCTATTCACCATGGAATCACAAAGATGTATAGGGACCTGAAAGGGTATTTCAAGTGGGATTTCATAAAAAGAGATGTCGTCAAATTTGTCTCTCGATGATTGGTTTGTCATCAAGTTAAGGCTGAGAGAGAGAAGTATAAGGGAATGCTACAACCATTAACCATACCAGAATGGAAATTGAAATACATTACTATTGACATTGTCATTGGACATCCCAAAACATCCAAAGGTAATAATTATACATGGGTTATAGTTTTTTGCCTTACAAACTCATCACACTTCATTTCTATTAGATAGAATTTCACTCTTGATCACATTTCCCTGTTATATGTAATGGAAGTGTTAATATTTCATGGATTACCACCTTCCATTATATATAATCAGGATCTGAGGATTACCTTGAAGTACTGGTGAGGTATTAATAATTCCCTTGATAAAATGCTTTTTTTCAGCATTTCTTATCATCATTAGATAGACAGTTTGTTTGAGAGGAAAATTCAAAATCTTGTTTACATGTTGGGATAATGATATATGGATTTCAAAGGTGGTGGGGATCAACCTCTACCATTGGTCGAATTTTAATATAATAATAACTTTCACTCTAGTATTCAGATGAATCCTTATGAATATATATATATAAAATAAGTGCAGAAGTCCAACTTTCTAGGATTAAGTTGGGGAAAGAGAGATATTAAGACATAATATTGTTGATGAAATAGAAGAAAATGTTAAATATATTTAGAAACACATAAGAGCACCTCAGAATAAAAAACATTATGTTGACAACCAAATAAAGGAACTAGAGGTTTATGTGGGTGATAAGGTGTTTCTACGAATAGCTCCATGCAAGAGATTAATGATATTTGTAAGGAATGGAAAGTTGATACCTATGTATATCTGGTCTTTTGAAATTATGAATCTTGTTGGGAATGTAGCTTACCGATTGAAGCTTCTGAAGAATCTCTCTCAAGATCCTAATGTGTTATATGTATCTCTCCTAAGAAAGTACATACTTTATCATTCACATATACTAAACTCTTATGTTAGACCGATGAAGAAAGTTATTTCTTTTGGATAACTGTCGATGGATATTCATGATCGTAACGAAAAAGTTCTATGAAAGAAGACCAGTTTCTTTGTTAAATTTTTATGGAAGAACCACCAAATTTAAGAATATGCATGGGTACTTGAGGATATTATGACGAATTGGCATCCTCATATGTTTTTTTCCATGTGACAAATTTCTATGGCGAAATTCAGTTTATGGGGAGTATAATGTAACACACGTATGTTTTTATGAAAAAATTTCCTTAAATAATTTTTATTCTTCATTAGATTTCATTGCAAGTAATCACAAGATTAAACTATGATTCATATTCCATTGGTATAAAATTACAATTATATCCTAGCCATTAGGTTAGTGGGAATAAGTATAACTAACTTATGAAAATGCATTGTTAATTAATTGGATATCAATTATTTATGAAAAATATAAATTAAATATTTTTATTTTTGAGTGAATTACTATTAGTAAAGAAATTTATGAGATATATATATTATATAAAATTTTTGTATATTCATCTAATGGATATTTTAATCATAGGGTGTGTAACGACCCAAAGTTTCATTAATGGAAAATCCCTCTTGATCCAGTTAAATGTTTCTTTATGAAAAATGTTTTTATAAGATGTCAACTTCTTTAAGTTTTACGTTAAGATTTGTGACCGTTACTTTTATAGCCGTTGAACAGTGATCATCTGGGTAGTTTAAATATAAGTCTTTAACGAACCAATTCTCTACTCAGACAAAGGAAGCGATGGCCTCATCCAGTAGAATTGCCCCTTACGAAGCCCATTTGTCGGAGCTCGGAAAGGAGGTGGCGTCTTTGGGCTTTTCCCTTGACCAAGCCCAAGCTGAGCTTCATCAAGTAAAGCTCGAACGTGATCGTCTACGGGAAAAATGGAAGTTGATAGAGATTACCACTCGAGCAATGTTATCCGAGCAACCCCAAGAGTCTGTCACCATCGCACACCTGACCCTTAGGTCTTATGCGGCTATTTTAAGGGGTTATGTAACAAATAAGTAGCACCATGTTCATGTACATTATTTTGTATATAATAATGAATATAATTTCTAGTCATTTTTGATGCATTGTAATTAGTTTTTAAAGTACAAATGATGTTTTTAGTTATTATTTAATTAAAAATTATATTTTATTAAATTAAAGGATTTTTGAATTAAATAATATATTAATAAAATATTATTATTAATATTAAATTAATTGTCATTAATTATAAATGATCTTATAATTTTATGAATGCAATTAAAATTTTTATTAAGGTTTGAAAGCCATTTCTGTCAAAACCCGTGAATTTTTTATAAATGTCGGTTTTTATATTAAAAGTGAAAATTCACATATTTATAAAATTATTTAGATAAAATAAATATTATTTTTGGAATCAGGACGTCAAAATTATCCAACGGTGATTTTTTCATAATTTTCTGAGACAGTCAAATTTTTGGGTAAAAATTAAATACCATTTAAATATATAATGTGTTTTATGACATCATAATGACCCATTGGTGATGTAATAAAATACCATAATCCTTATGTTCGGCCAATATGTGTTTTATCATTAAAATAATGAGGTTTTGGGTTTGTTTGACTCACTTTTCAAAGCATTAATCGAGCCCTCAAGACTTATTCAACACTTTGCCTTTTTAAATTAATTTCCATGGGAGTGTGACTCACCTCCACATAAGCAACCCTAATTTTTTAATAAGTTCGGACCTTGGCCTTGTAAAATATTGTTTTCATCTTCCCTTTTCCAGAAACCATGGGCAAATACCATGGGATGGTTTGTGGTTTGGATTATTTTAAAATAAGGGGTCCCAAACCTAAATAATAAAGAATTCTCTCACCTTTCCTATATAAACCCACCCAAGCTCCCACTTCCTCCTCACCCAAAGCCCTTGAAGTTCGTCCAAACTCTGCCCTACTCTCTCTAGAATCCTCTCAAGGTGCCCCAAGCTCCCAAGAAGCCTCTCACAAGCCTCTCTCTAGCCTTTGGAAGCACACTTCCAAGTAAGGGTTTTTCTTCCTTTCTCATTTTTGTCAATTTTCTTTAAGTTGTATTGCCCTTTTAATTTAATTTATGAATGTTGGGGTATGGTTTCGCACCTCTCCCATACTGCCCTCTTATTGTTTTAATGATGGGAGACCCCTTTCTATCTCATTAAATGCCTCCCATGTACACCTGTTACTATGCCGAAATTCCGAAAGGAACCTTTTTCTCCTCTTCTATATTCAAGCAATACTTTTGTATCATGAATCTAAATTCCTTTTAAATTGTTGGGACATGTATCTATATGACCTTCTTACTGTCCATTACATGTAAATATGATGAGGAACCCCTTTCTCTCTCATCAGCCTTTTTTATGAATTCTTATGTCACGCCGTTACGCTGCCGAAATCACACCGATTTTCTAAGCCAATATCATTGTGTAGTGAATACCATGCCCATTTCTCCATCAAGGGTATTCACCTTTATGCACGTTTACTTATTGATTTTAAAGTTTCATGTATGAATTCCACATTCCTTTATCGTGGAATAAATGATTATGTTTTATGAATCCATGTTTTATGATCCATGTGGCACATTTATGCATGAAATGAAATGTTTAAGAAGGGTGCGCCCTGATAGCGCTCCAATGCATTGGGTAAAGTATAGTATCATGATACGTCATGTGCAATGAGTGTTGACTCATTCTAATTCAAGTGCAACGAGGGTTTACTCGTGCTTCAAGTGCAATGAGGGTTCACTCATGCTCCATGTGCAATGAGCCTTGGCTCATGCTAATTCAATGTTAAGTGTTGTTGCCACATTTCCATGTTATGATTATCATGCTTTATCATGCCTTTATGTTCATGTCTCTTTTATGCTCTATTGATATGCCTATTGCCTAACATGTATTGTACTCCTCATGTTATTCATTGTGTACTCCCTTACTGGGCTTTATAGCTCACCCTTTTCTTATGCATGTCCTCAGGTTATCCCATGCAATGCTAAGTACGAAGGAATGTAGTGGTCATGTAAAGGAAGTTTTCAATAAGGATGTTTTATTTCATGTTTAAATTTTTATGTAATGATCCTAAGCCCCAAAGACACTAAACCTCTCGATCTTCATTGTTGTATCAAGTGAAGTTTTATGTAATAAAGCATGTTTAAGTTGTATTAAAAAGCAGGGTTGTCATAGTTGGTATCAGAGGATAGGTTTAGTTATTTTTGGGATTAGGAAACCCTAGTAAAGCCTTAGATACAAGACTAAGCATAATAAAAACATCCCTATGTTTTGGTAAATACGAAGTAAGTGTTTTATCAAACAAATACATCCCTGTCTGGATACGAGCAGGTAGAGGCGGCTCTGGCACAGATGTATCCTAGGGGTAAAACCCGAAAACACCGCTTTGAGCTAGACTCGAACGGGAACTGGTGCACGACAACGGGCCTTGCTGCACTCTTGGTTACGACACTCCCGGGGGATATGTTTTGATAAATTCACAATCTTAGTATGAACCCTTATTAAGGGAAAAATGCCCCTAAGAATATATGTTAGAAGGAAGATCATGAAAAAGCCTGGATTGAATCCTATAGACTCATGAGTTGAAGAGATTAAAGTTTATTTATAAGTCATCAACTTTTGTCTTTGGATTACCCTTTATGTGTTACCCCTAACTTTCCTTTTATTCCAGCCAATGGCCGGTAATAGGAGAACTCGGGCTAACAACTGTTGTGAAGATCAGTGTGATGACTGTACTTATGAGATGCCCAATCCAATGGGAGCGGGAATTGCGAACTTTGTCACGCTTCTCTCTCAGCTAACTCAAGTTTTGAATAGAAACACTGGTCAAGAGGAACGTTCAACCCCCCCTAAGAAAGAACAAGTCGCTATTGAAAGCTTCATGAGACAAAGGCCTCCTACGTTTAGTGGATCATCCGATCCCATGATTGCTGAACAATGGATCAACTCCATTGAATAGATATTCTCCATCCTCCAATGCTCTGAAAAAGAGAAGGTTCTCCTGGCGGCTTATCGTATGGAGGGTGAAGCTGATCAATGGTGGACGTTGATCAAAAATACGAAGCCTGAGGAGGAGATCGAGGCTTTGGAATGGAAGGTATTCCGGAAGATGTTTTTCGATAAATATTTTCCACGCACCCTCCATCTTAAGATGGAAAGGGACTTCCTTTCCCTCAAGCAGAAAGATGAGGAATCTGTGGGAGCGTACGAGGAAAACTTCACAAGGCTTGCACGATACGCTTCTAGCTTTGTCGTTACCCCCGAATGCAAGGTTGACCGCTTCTTTGGTGGGCTGAAGCCTAGCTTGCGGAAAGCATTAGCGATCCGTGACTTCGACAGCTATGAGGAAATTGTCCAATGTGCCCTCAAGGTTGAAATGGAGATCGTAGAATCACAGGGGTATCATGGGGACAAGAAGCGGAAGGTGGACTTCAATGCTGGTGGTCCGATGGATAAATCCAACGGCGCTAAGAAATTCCAGCACCCCACTTGCCAAAAGTGTGGAAAGAAGCACCCTGAAAATTGCCTTAGGGGAACAAGAAAATGCTTCAAGTGTGGAAGAGAAGGGCACCTAGCTGTTAACTGTCAGCAAGAAGGACCCGCGGCTGCGACGGAGGGGAGGAACGCTCCGTTCGAACCTCAACGCGTTGTTCAATGCTTCAAATGCAAAGAACCGGGTCATTTTGCGAATCAGTGCCCTAATCCAAGGGTTATCGGAGGCAATCAACAACCTCCAAGACAGCAAGGAAGAGCTTTTGCCATCACTTCTGCCGAAGTGAACCCCGACAACGAAGTGGTGACAGGTACGCTAGTTATTCATTCAAGAATAGCGAACGTACTTTTTGATTCAGGTTCTACGCATTCTTTTATATCTCAAAAGTTTAGTAGAATAATCCCTGCACCACCACAAATCATGGAAGTAAAGATGTCGGTGAGTACGGAAAATGGGGAAATCATTGCATCCCATGAGTATAAGTCCTCCCCTGTTATAATCTGTGGTTTGAATTTCCCAGCGAACCTCGTCATACTCCCTTTGGTGGAATTTGATGCAATTCTTGGCATGGATTGGCTTTCCTTATATAGAGCCAACATAAATTGTCGGGAGAGGGAAATTACACTCCATATGGAGAATCGACCCCCGATTCTTTACAAGTGTCAGGAGGAAGATGAATCTACTTTAGCTCCATCATCTCAAGCATGGATATTACTACCTTATGAGCACGCATATCTGGCTCAGATGATTGAGTCCAAGGAAGAAACCACCCTTGAAGAAATGCCTATTGTGAGGGAATTCGCTGAAGTATTTCCCGAGGAACTTCCTGGTCTTACTCCAAGAAGAGATGTTGAGTTCTCAATTGAACTTATACCTGGGGCGCTACCAATATCCAAGACTCCATATAGAATGGCTGTGGTTGAGCTTGAAGAACTGAAGAAACAACTACAGGAGAATCTGGATAAAGGGTTTATACGCCCAAGTGCATCACCATGGGGTGCACCAGTCCTCTTCATCAAGAAGAAGGATGGGTCAATGCGGCTTTGCATCGATTATCGTGAACTTAACAAAATCACGATAAAGAACAAGTATCCTCTCCAAAGAATCGATGACTTGTTTGATCAGCTGCGTGGAGCACAATACTTCTCCAAGGTCGACTTGCGGTCGGGATATTATCAAGTAAGGGTGAAGAAGGAATATATCCCCAAGACTGCTTTTCGTACAAGGTATGGGCACTATGAATTCATAGTAATGCCTTTTGGACTCACCAATGCTCCAGCAATATTCATGGACTTGATGAATAGAGTCTTTAGAGATTACCTAGATAAATTTGTGGTAGTCTTTATAGATGAATATACTCCAAAACCAAGGAGTATCATGAGGAGCATTTAAGAACTGTACTGGAGACTTTACGCAAGGAGAAGCTCTATGCCAAGTACAGCAAGTGTGAGTTCTGGTTGAAGGAGGTCTCATTCTTGGGCCATATCATCACAAGCAATGGGATATCTGTGGACCCTTCTAAAACAGATGCAATTGAGGGATGGCCGAGGCCAACATCGGTAACTGATATCCGTAGCTTCTTGGGGTTAGCTGGATATTATCGACGATTTGTGAGAAACTTCTCACGATTTTCCAACCCTCTTACCAAGCTAACTCGAAAGGGAGTAAAGTTTGCTTGGAGTGATGAATGCAAAGAAAGCTTCAAGGAGTTGAAAAGGAGGCTTATCACTGCACCTGTGCTAACTTTACCCACAAGTGGGGAGCTTTTTGTGGTATTCAGTGATGCTTCGAAGAAGGGATTAGGATGTGTGCTGATGCAGAATGATAAAGTGATATCTTATGCCTCAAGGCAGTTGAAAATCCATGAGCGAAACTATCCAACGCATGATCTGGAGTTGGCGGCGGTGATCTTTGCCTTGAAAATCTGGCGGCATTATCTCTATGGAGAGAAATGTGAGATATATACTGACCACAAGAGTCTTAAATATATATTCACACAGAAAGAGCTTAATATGCGCCAGAGAAGATGGATAGAGCTCATAAAGGATTATGACTGTTCAATACATTACCACCCTGGGAAGGCGAACAAGGTGGCGGATGCCCTAAGTAGAAAGGATCCAACAATTCTATCAATGATGAGAATTGAGAAGGATCCAATCTTCTTAGACATGATGAAGATGGACGTGGGAATCATAAAGAAGGGAACATCATCAATCCTTTCACAAATGATTGCTCAACCATCTCTTTTGAAAAGGTTAAAGGATGCTCAAAAGGATGATGCGAGAATCCAAGAAAAAGTGGAAGCTATCAAAAAGGTAAAATCCTCAGAGTTTAATGTTAATGAAGAAGGAATTGTGCGGTTTGGGAAAAGACTATGTGTCCCATCAAGTTCGGAGCTGAAGAAGGAACTTTTGGATGATGCACATAGTTCAAATTTCTCTATTCACCCAGGGAGCACAAAGATGTATCGAGATCTCCGAGAAAACTTTTGGTGGGATAATATGAAGAAGGAGATCGCCGAATATACATCAAAGTGCCTGGTGTGTCAGCAAGTGAAGGCAGAGAGGCAGAATTCTAAGGGGATGATGCAACCATTGCCCATACCAGAATGGAAATGGGAGAACATCACCATGGACTTCGTCACTGGACTTCCAAGGACATCCAAAAGCAACAATGCAATCTGGGTTATTGTGGATCGTCTTACAAAGACTGCACACTTCATTGCTATTCGAGAGGATTTCTCTTTGGATCAACTGGCACGGATATATATCAGGGAAGTGGTACGGTTGCATGGAGTACCACTATCTATTGTTTCGGACCGAGATCCAAGATTTACCTCTATGTTTTGGAAGAGTCTTCAACATGCTCTGAATACTGAACTGAACTTCAGTACGGCCTATCATCCTCAAACTGATGGCCAATCCGAGCGGACTATCCAAATAGTTGAGGATATGTTGAGAGCGTGCTCAATGGACTTTAAAGGAGGATGGGATCAACATCTTCCTCTGGTTGAGTTCTCTTATAATAATAGTTTCCACTCGAGCATCCAAATGGCACCATATGAAGCCCTATATGGGAAAAGGTGCAGAACACCGGCATGTTGGGATGAGGTCGGTGAACGTAAGCTGCTTGGACCAGAAATGGTCGAAGAAATGGTAGAGAAGGTGAAAACCATTCAGCAGCATATCAAGGCAGCCCAAAGTCGACAGAAGAGTTTTGCAGATAATCGTCGACGAGACCTTGAGTTTAAAGTCGGAGACATGGTGTTTTTACGCATATCTCCGTGGAAGAAGGTCATGAGGTTTGGGAAGAAAGGGAAGTTAAGTCCAAGGTACATCGGCCCCTTCGAGATTCTTGATCGTGTTGGGGCTGTGGCCTATCGACTAGCACTTCCACCTACTATGGCCAAGGTGCATGATGTCTTCCATGTATCCCTCTTAAGGAAGTACATACCAGACCCTTCACATGTACTCTCTTCCGAGGTGGTACAATTAGAAGACGATCTTTCTTATGAGGAGCAACCAGTGAAGATCTTAGATCGTAGAGAAAAAGTTCTACGAAATAAGACAATGCCCCTCGTCAAGGTGTTGTGGAGAAACCACAAGTTTGAAGAAGCAACTTGGGAGTCGGAGGATATGATGAAGCTAAGTTACCCACATTTGTTTTAGTGTGGGAAAAGGAAAATTTCGAGGGCGAAATTTCTTAAGGGGGGAATGTTGTAATGACCCAAAGTTTCATTAATGGAAAATCCCTCTTGATCCAGTTAAATGTTTCTTTATGAAAAATGTTTTTATAAGATGTCAACTTCTTTAAGTTTTACGTTAAGATTTGTGACTGTTACTTTTATAGCCGTTGAACAGTGATCATCTGGGTAGTTTAAATATAAGTCTTTAACGAACCAATTCTCTACTCAGACAAAGGAAGAGATGGCCTCATCCAGTAGAATTGCCCCTTACGAAGCCCATTTGTCGGAGCTCGGAAAGGAGGTGGCGTCTTTGGGCTTTTCCCTTGACCAAGCCCAAGCTGAGCTTCATCAAGTCAAGCTCGAACGTGATCGTCTACGGGAAAAATGGAAGTTGATAGAGATTACCACTCGAGCAATGTTATCCGAGCAACCCCAAGAGTCTGTCACCATCGCACACCTTACCCTTAGGTCTTATGCGGATATTTTAAGGGGTTATGTAACAAATAAGTAGCACCATGTTCATGTACATTATTTTGTATATAATAATGAATATAATTTCTAGTCATTTTTGATGCATTGTAATTAGTTTTTAAAGTACAAATGATGTTTTTAGTTATTATTTAATTAAGAATTATATTTTATTAAATTAAAGGATTTTTGAATTAAATAATATTTTAATAAAATATTATTATTAATATTAAATTAATTGTCATTAATTATAAATGATCTTATAATTTTATGAATGCAATTAAAATTTTTATTAAGGTTTGAAAGCCATTTCTGTCAAAACCCGTGAATTTTTTATAAATGTCGGTTTTTATTTTAAAAGTGAAAATTCACATATTTAGAAAATTATTTAGATAAAATAAATATTATTTTTGGAATCATGACGTCAAAATTATCCAACGGTGAATTTTTCATAATTTTCTGAGACAGTCAAATTTTTGGGTAAAATTTAAATACCATTTAAATATATAATGTGTTTTATGACATCATAATGACCCAATGGTGATGTAATAAAATACCATAATCCTTATGTTCGGCCAATATGTGTTTTATCATTAAAATAATGAGGTTTTGGGTTTGTTTGACTCACTTTTCAAAGCATTAATGGAGCCCTCAAGACTTATTCAACACTTTGCCTTTTTAAATTAATTTCCATGGGAGTGTGACTCACCTCCACATAAGCAACCCTAATTTTTTAATAAGTTCGGACCTTGGCCTTGTAAAATATTGTTTTCCTCTTCCCTTTTCCAGAAACCATGGGCAAATACCATGGGATGGTTTGTGGTTTGGATTATTTTAAAATAAGGGGTCCCAAACCTAAATAATAAAGAATTCTCTCACCTTTCCTATATAAACCCACCCAAGCTCCCACTTCCTCCTCACCCAAAGCCCGTGAAGTTCGTCAAAACTCTGCCCTACTCTCTCTAGAATCCTCTCAAGGTGCCCCAAGCTCCCAAGAAGCCTCTCACAAGCCTCTCTCTAGCCTTTGGAAGCACACTTCCAAGTAAGGGTTTTTCTTCCTTTCTTATTTTTGTCAATTTTCTTTAAGTTGTATTGCCCTTTTAATTTAATTTATGAATGTTGGGGTATGGTTTCGCACCTCTCCCATACTGCCCTCTTATTGTTTGAATGATGGGAGACCCCTTTCTCTCTCATTAAATGCCTCCCATGTACACCCGTTACTATGCCGAAATTCCGAAAGGAACCTTTTTCTCCTCTTCTATATTCAAGCAATACTTTTGTATCATGAATCTAAATTCCTTTTCAATTGTTGGGACATGTATCTATATGACCTTCTTACTGTCCATTACATGTAAATATGATGAGGAACCCCTTTCTCTCTCATCAGCCTTTTTTATGAATTCTTATGTCACGCCGTTACGCTGCCGAAATCACACCGATTTTCTAAGCCAATATCATTGTGTAGTGAATACCATGCCCATTTCTCCATCAAGGGTATTCACCTTTATGCATGTTTACTTATTGATTGTAAAGTTTCATGTATGAATTCCACATTCCTTTATCATGGAATAAATGATTATGTTTTATGAATCCATGTTTTATGATCCATGTGGCACACTTATTCATGAAATGAAATGTTTAAGAAGGGTGCACCCTGATAGCGCTCCAATGCATTGGGTAAAGTATAGTATCATGATACGTCATATGCAATGAGTGTTGACTCATGCTAATTCAAGTGCAACGAGGGTTTACTCATGCTTCAAGTGCAATGCGGTTTTACTCATGCTCCATGTGCAATGAGCCTTGGCTCATGCTAATTCAATGTTAAGTGTTGTTGCCACATTTCCATGTTATGATTATCATGCTTTATCATGCCTTTATGTTCATGTCTCTCTTATGCTCTATTGATATGCCTATTGCCTAACATGTATTGTACTCCTCATGTTATTCATTGTGTACTCCCTTACTGGGCTTTATAGCTCACCCTTTTCTTATGCATGTCCTCAGGTTATCCCATGCAATGCTAAGTATGAAGGAATGTAGTGGTCATGTAAAGGAAGTTTTCAATAAGGATGTTGTATTTCATGTTTAAATTTTTATGTAATGATCCTAAGCCCCAAAGACACTAAACCTCTCGATCTTCATTGTTGTATCAAGTGAAGTTTTATGTAATAAAGCATGTTTAAGTTGTATTAAAAAGCAGGGTTGTCATAGGGTGTGAATAAACCCTATTTGTTGTATAAAAACATATATTTTTAAAAAGGGTAAATTTAGACCGTTGAATGGAGACCCCATTTAAATTAATAATTTTACTTAACAATAGTTTTTATATAACAACATAAAAAATTTATTTTAAATGGGGATATAAAAATTTACATTGGATGAATTTCTGATTTTTTCTTATATCATTCAAGTTGTTAGGAATAGTAAAAATATACAAAATTGTAAGTGAACGAAACTTTTTCGTCAAAATATCTTATATAGTGAAATTAAAATATGTAATGGTTTTAAAGAGTAAATAAAAATTATTTTTTTCATTCAATATAATTTATGTCATTAGCAATGGTTTTACATGGAATTAATATGTAAATACATTTCGAGCTTTTGCAATGTTTTAACTTTTAAAAACCAGTTCTCTTATTCCTACAACAGGATTGATTTTAAATTAATTAATACACATTCTATGTTTTGAATTATTAAAAATGGCCTCCATATTTGGATTACTTAGGTTAATATTATGTCAATATGTGACTTTGAATTTTGGGTAATGTGAATAGTAACTTTGGTAATTCTTTTTATAACCATGGTTGAAGGTAAATCGGGTAATTAATGGTAAAAATAATATTTTAAAACTACCTTAACACCATTAAAAATTCTATTGGAAAATTAATTTACACCCTTATCATCTATTTTTTGAAATGGAAACACTTAATGGACACTCTCTTATGAATATAACATGAATATAATAAAAACTAATGAATGTGAAAAAAATTATTGAATCACTAGTTATATAAATATATTAATTTTAATATATGGATAATCAATAGATAATATTGAATATAGGTAGTATTTGGAAATCTGAAATAATTAAGTACAATATATAAATTTATTTAAAAAATTTAGAGATTAAATAATTAGCATTAATGACGACACAATAGTGATACATAAGTTATTTAATTAATATAAATATCAAGTAAATGGTTTTAAAAATATAAAAAGAAATATAATTCTAATTAACTAAGGTTCTCTATGAATTTTTTAGGGGAATGTGACATTTTATTAGTACATTAAATATTTTTCTATAATTTATCTTATGTGTGGATTTTATTTAATGTCAAATAAATGAATAGTGTCCAAAATGACAATATTGATTTTTTATAAAAATAAAATATTATTAAATTATTTAAAAATAACAAATGAATTTAAAAATTATAAATTTATAATTATAAGGTCTAATATTTCATAACGTATCCAATTATGTACAATTTACAACACATAGGTAAATATTTATAACCATTTAATATTTAGAATATTATTTCCATAATTAAAATTAAATATATTAAATAAGGATAAATCAAAATGATAAGGTTTAAAATAAAATCAAATCACGTACAAATTTCATTTTTTGAGGATTTAGGCTTATCCTCATTTTTTATTATTATTAATTCAATTTTGAGTAATTTTAATTTAAAAATTAATTTACATTAATTTAATTGTTTTGGTATTTTCAAAGGTGCCCCTCTACTCTCTCAAAAAGGAAACCCTATCCTTATCTTTTAATCACTCCTCTAAAGCCCCTTGTCTCAGCCAAACCCTAAATATTTCATCTCCAAACTTTAATCAATTTATCCTAGAGTCCCCAATTTGGGAAAAAATCCATCCTATAGTGACCTTTTTTGAAAAACAAAAGGTGATAAACGAAATAATGGAAATATTGAGACACTATTAACAAAATGATATAATTGGACCATATATGATATCATAAATAATTATATGGTTCTAGTATAATTTAATAACATACAATAACGATTATTAATGAGGTTAACACACCATCGACTAAAAGAAATTACAACGAAATTGATTGTTTTTCAATCTCATTTTTTTCTAAGATTGTTTATATATATGAATTTAAATGTGTATATTTATCATTGAAATACCTTTTTATTAGATATGAAAAAATATTTCTATTATTATAAAAAAAAATTAAATTCCATTTTACCCATTTTTTAAATTTTAATAAATATTATAAAAGGAATCTTTTGTCATTTTCGGTACAATGTCCATTTTGACTTTTCCAGCTAAATTACAAGAAGACTATTTTTAACATATATGATATAAATGGATTTTTATGATTTAATAATGACTTATTTACGTGTATAATACATTAAAAAATTTCGCGTGTATTTTAAATTAAATAATTTTGTTTTAAAATTTAATGGAATTTTGATAAATGAAAAAAATAATTGATGAAGAAAGGATATTTTCCTCAAAAATTAATTTAAAGTGTTTTATCAAAATTATACTCTATCTACGATGACATTATTTAAATAGGGTTATGTTTCTATCCCTATTATCACTATTATTTGATTTGTGTTTATGATTCAATTGTATTTATGAGATCCATTTGTTTTATATAGATTATGATGGAATGATGTTTAAGAAACCCATTTTATTCTGTGAGTTATGCCATGATTTATTTTGTTGTGGAAAATGGAAGAATAATTTCATTTTGAGATGGGTGGGCCTATATCTTTCAACAATTCATTGGGTAAATATTAATATCTCATTAGATAGACATGACCGGATTGGCAAGAAAATCTGGTTCTGTAATACAGGGCAGGAACGACAAGTTGACCCGGTTCAGTAATGGACTTTGTCTGCTATGATGGTCTGGGAAATGAGCCTTGACTTATATGAAATGATTTTCTATGCATATGTGTATTCCAGAAGACATCATTTCTAATGTTATGAATTTTGGGATTATTTCCTTTAATACTTATGAACTTTTATCCCATCGCATTGTATAATGATCTTTCCTATGCCGGATAAGAAAATAAATTGATATTTTCTTATGTCTTATGATTATGAAATGATTGATATTTCCCTTGTATACCCTTACTGGTAATTTGAGCTCACCCTTTCATATGTACGTTTTCCCGTGGTCAGTAATAAGGTTATTAAGTAATCTATGTCAAAAATTAATCTAGTTATGAAGAAATAAGTAAGAGATAATGTAGATGTTTTATGAACTAGTTCTGTATGGTTCCCTATTTCTAAATACACAAGACCTATAAGGTCCTGTCATAGATTTATTATCAGTTTTAATTTATGTACTTCAATTTTTAAGTAATATAATTGAATATAAAGTATGGGTTGTTATAAATTATCTCCCAACAAATAAAAAATTGATGGAACCATTACCTGATCTACATCAATAAGCATACAAGCCACCTGTGTTGTGATGGAAATAATCTAGTTTTTGTATAATTTTTATTTTACTACCTTCAGGTTCCAATGCATAGTAAGAACATACAGATATCCCTTATGAGAGGTAAAATCCACCCACATTACACAGAAATTGATGTAAGCATGAAAATATTCTAACCAATATATGATTAAAATGAAATTTAAACTGGTCATCTCCAAAATAAAAAAATCCACATATGTTCATATATAGAAACCATAATAGGACTGTCACGATCGGCCTTCACCAAAAGGAGGGAAGGGACAGCAGATTTCCAGACACTTCCTTCTTTAAGTTGAAGAAGAGATAATGACCCCTGAAACCCACCTTCGATAGGTCCCAGAGTGGCGACCAGCACCAAGGGTATAGAATCTCACACAAAATGGAATACATTACCCTTTTTATTTAGTAGGATCAGGAGATAAGATTGAAATCACCCAACAACAAAAAAACTGAAGGAAATTAAAGCCGAAAATAAACCATTCCCATATGAATGTTCAAAATTAAATGATACAAAAGTAAAATAAAACCCCAAAAAGGAGTACCAATGGAATGGAAAACAGCAACAGCAACTGCCCCGACGTCCCAGCTAGTATGGTCATGCACAATCCCTAAAGCCCTCTTGGAAACCTGAAAATAGTTTTAAATGCGTAGGGTGAGCATACAAGTATACTCAGTACGGAAAAACCAAAGACTCTCATGCACAAGTGGGGAGGCATACTAATTCCCCTTGAAAGAGGAGGCAACCAAAGCACCTAGAAAGGAAAACTATCCACCCAAGCCTCACCAAGGCACACTCCCCAAATAACACAATTCAAGTAATGTATAGTAATAGCACATCGATATTTGGGTACCTCGCACCACATTCCCACTGGTTATTGAAGACATCCTACGCATCAAACCAATCCGGCCATTCTCACTGCAGTCCCACTACCACAACCCGCCCGTACACACCTGGGATACAACCACACATCCTTCCCACAAACACCTAGGCCACAACCATCATGCCTAACCACGCTTGAAAACACGAGGGCTAGAACAACTACTGCCACTACCGAAGGCACCTGGGCCTCATCCCGAAGACCCTTGGGAAACCACCTGCCCTTACACACCTTGGCTAACACCCACAACTACCCTTCCCGATGAATCTGGAGCTATAATGGACCTCAGGCCATCACAACCTTCCAGAAGAGTCTTGGCCTATTCGAAAAGGGGAGCAGAAAATGAGCTAATAACCAACCACTCATAGGAGTGTTGGGAAAACACCCTCCACATGAAATGGGGATGTTCGGCACGAAGTGCTCAAATATGGTGGGGCATGACTAAGATACATAAGAACTTTAATTATATATATATAGGAAACAAGAACTCATCCCAAACTAGGGTTTCCAAGCCATCCTTTGCACAAAAACCCTCGTTACTGTTCATTCATACGAGGTACACTGCCCACATCCAAGCCACAACTCACCCCCAGAAAGAATTTCCCCATTAAACCATTCTTGCTTTCATATTCATGTGATCCCATTTAGGTTAATTATACACTAATGGGAAACTAAAACGCATAACCACTAGCCACAGAGAAAGAGACATCCAAACAGAAATTTAAGCATTTGCACCTGGATCTCTTACAAGTCACAACAACAAAGGGATCAGTGAGATCCCTTGAAGTATTGGAACCAAAGAAATCCTCAAGATACAGCCCTACAGAACTCCAGATTCACAACCAACAATCGTTCCACTATAGAGAATCCCATCCCCATCCACATCTTCCTATATGAACAAATCAGAATAACACACCTACTACCAAAACCGAGTAGAAAAACTTCTAGGTTTATGCATATCATTCATTAGGTTCTTCTTTTTGTTGGCTAACCAGGGTGATCACACAATGATTCTTGTTTTACTAAAAATCCATATACACCAACTGAGTTTAGGTGATTAACCATTTTCATGTTATAGTTATTTAATCATCACTAGAGACATGGTTCAATAATGCACAAGGAAAGACCACCAACAGTCAGGATTTTCAGTGGGCATAGGCCCGAAAAATTCACGACATAAATATCCTTGGGTAAGGAAAAGCATCAAAACATCGATCACATGCCCTTCATTCATTAAATGTCTGTTCATTATCTTCATTAGGTTGGGTTTCATCAATATCCAGCGAAAAAATAGTAAACCCACCCCACATGATCCACAGTAAAGAGAGACGAAGGAAAACCCTACTTGGTTGATCAAGGATCGAATTTTTCCACATGCCAAGAATATCGGGGACTCCTAGGGTGATAAGAAAGGTTCTGGAATAGGAGCATCTCTTGTCTCAGGAAGGGAGACTCCAAACACACTGGTAAGAAAAGGAGGTCGGCCAAAAGGAAGAAGAAGAAGAATAGATTCCCGTGCGATATATAGATGAAATATCGTTTTTATGGGATACCGGGATTTGAACGGCATTAAAGTCGGATTGTTGTTCCCCATGCAGTTGGGTGGTTACACATGATGGGATTATTTGTTATTTAATGATTCCCATCAGAAAAGGTGGTAACAGGTGTGATTTTAAAGGATTTTATAAAAACGGAGGGGAACGATACGTGGACACACAGCTGGGTCCATTGAGGGTCGGCCCACCCTTAAGAATTTAAACATTGATTGAGGGATAAAAAATGGCCTTGTACAACTTCAAAAAGGTTAAAAAGGCCTAAAAGTGGGGTTACAGGAGGAGCTATAGAAGAAAAAACCTGACAAGACAGGGTGACACCGATTGTGCCACACACTGATCGGTGAGGCACCGATCGTGCCACACACCGATTGGTGAGGCACCAATCGTGCCACACACCGATTGGTCACACCAATCAGTGAGGCACCAATCGGTCACACCGATCAGTGAGGCACTGATCATACCACACACTGATCGGTTGCACCGATCGGCATGGCACTGATCAGTGACACACCGATCATTTCCCACAGGTCAGTGAGGCGCCGATCGGTGACACACCGATCATGTCACAACGGTCGGTGGGGCACCAATCGTGTCACACCGATCGGTCGCACGCCAATCAGTCACACCCACTAAGACGCCACCCTCAGAATCCATATTTCACAAAAGGATGGACCATGAGTGTCTGGTCCATTACATTAGATACCTCTCAAAATATTCTCACCCTCGAGAATCAAAACCAAACCAGATTAAAAGAGGGTGTCCAAAAAACCACCTCGAAAGATACCTCTCAGGAGTGAACCTCGTCGACATATAGAAAAACCTATTCCAGAAGTAACATGGAAACATTCAAGGGTTGACTGTCCAACCATATGGATTAGGGAGTTCCTTCCTCCATGTCAAGATACTATCCACTTTGAGCGGCACTAACTCGCTCGCACGGGTTTAACCGCATCCACATTAATGCGTCTTGATTAGGGACCGAGTCCTCCCTTCTCCACAGTCTGTACATTTCACAACACTACCCAGGTATGAAAACAAAACATCTCATAAACCAGCAAGGTCAGTATTACATCACAACAAGTACAGAATGAAATAACAAAACTCAAAACAGCTCTGGGTATTGGGCGTGCATCTACGTCTCTCGTTCCCAGGTACTTTCCTCGAGCCCGCCATTCCTCCAAAACAGACAAACCAAAGGGATGGTTCTTCCACAGGGCACATTCTCGTCACGATCCTTGATCCTCACTGGTCTTTTCACAAAGGTCACATCGTCCTCGATATCCATCTTTCCCTGGTTGAGGACGTGTGAATCGTCGTACAGGTACTGTCGGAGTTGTGACACATGGAAGATGTCATGTATCCTCAGTAGCGGCGGTGGTCGTGCTAGCTGATAATCCAGTTCTCTGACCCACCGCAAAACTTTGAAGGGTCCAATGAATCTGGGAGAAAGCTTACTCCCCCTACTGAACCTCCATTGTACACACAGAGGGGAGACCTTCAAGAACACGTGGTCCCCGACCCCGAATTCCCAGAGTCACCTCCTATTATCAGCATATGAATTCTGTCGGTCCTGTACCACCTTCATCCTTTCCCGTATAAGCTGAACCTTCTCTGTCGAGCTCTACATCTCTCCTAGGCCAAGAAAACTCGCTTCCCCAACCTCGGTCCAGCACACAGGTGAGCGACATAGCCTTATGTACAATGCTTCGAATGGAGCCATGCCAATTTTATATTGATAGTTATTATTTTAGGCAAACTCCACCAGATGCATGTGTCGCACCCATGATCCTCATGAGTCTATAATACATGCCTGCAGCATATCCTCCAAGGTATGGATGGTGCGCTCTGTCTTGCCATCTGTTTGGGGATGGAAAGCAGTGTTAAGATGTAGCTGGGTGCCAAAATCATTCTATAATCCTTTCCAGACTTGTGAGGTAAACCATGCATCCCTATATGAGACTATGGATATCAGAACTCCATGAAACTAAACCACCTCATACATGTAACTTTGTGCTAAGGCATTCACTGCAGCTGACTCCTTGATCGCCAGGAAGTGTGCCGATTTCATCAATCGGTCCACCACTATCCATATAGCTTCGCAGCATCCTGGAACCATGGGTAGTCCCATGAAGAGATCCATCGAGATGTCATCCAACTTCCACTCGGGGACATATAAAGGCTGCAGAAAACCGCCTGGAACACGGTGTTCAGCATTCACCTACTGACACACTAGGAATTTGGCTAAAAACTCTGCCACTACCCTCTTCACCCCGAGCCACCAGAACTATCCTCTCAAGCCCTGGTACAGCTTGGAAACTCCCGTGTGTACTGCCAAGGGTGAGTTTTTGAACTCACCGAGGACTCTTTCACGCATCGCCTCTAGACCAAACAGCTTTCCTCAGAAAAGAACCCGATTCGGACCATCCTCCATCCACCCTTCTTGAGCATCACCTTGGTTAATACGGTCACACATCACTTCACTTTCTGAGTCTCCCCATTGGGACTCCTCTACTTTCCGCAATAGAGAAGACCGCACTGTCATCTGATACAAGAAACCTCTACCACCTTCCATCCATGCATCCAGGTGTAGGCCAGCCAACTCCTCCATCGCCTTCCATATATCTACCAAATCTCGAACTGCATCCTTTTGTGACTTCCTACTCAAGGCATCAGCCACCACATTTCCCTTTCCTGAGGTGTAGGAAATATCGAAGTCGTAGTCCTGAAGGAACTCCACCCACCTACACTACCACATGTTCAGGTCCCGCTGGGAGAAGATATACTTCAAGCTCTTGTGACCCGTGAAGACTACAAAGCGCTCTCCGATGAGGTAATGCTGCCACAACTTTAGTGCGAACACGGCCGCCGTAAGCTCCAGGTCATGGTTGGTATAGTTACATTCATGGGGACGTAACTACCTAGAACCATAGAAGATCACCCCATGTTGTTTCATTAACACACATATGAGGCCTTGTCCAAAAGCATCACAGAACACCTCATTAATCGACCCTCCTTCTGGAAACCTCAGCACTAGGGAACTTACCAACCTTACCTTCAGATAGCTAAAGGCCTCTTGGCACTGCCGATTCCACACAAAAGCCTGGTCCATCTTGGTCAAGGCTGTCAAAGGAGCTAAAACTCAGGAGAAGTTGGAAAAAACCTCTGATAGTACCCCGCCAGTCAAAGGAAACTACGAACCTCTACCACGTTCTTGGGTGCTGCCCAAGAAACAACCGCCTCGACCTTCGTCGGGTCCACCGTTATTCCCTTCTCGGACACCACGCGCCCAAGGAAGTGCACTTGTCGCGCCCATAACTTTCACTTGGACAACTTCCCATAGAGTTGGTGTTGTCGGAGGACCTCTAAAACCATTCTCATGTGATTAGAGTGATCCTCCTCTAATCTTGAGTAGAAAAATATGTCGTCAATAAACACGACTACAAACCAGTCCAAATATTCCCGGAAGATGGTGTTCATGAGCCCCATAACCAGAGCTGGTGCATTCGTAATGCCGAAATGGCATGCCTACAAACTCAAAGTGCCCATATCGGCACATGAAGGCAGTATTTAAGATGTCACCCTCTTTCACCCTCACCTGGTGATATTCAGATCACAGATCGATCTTAGGGAACCAACATGCTCCCCTCAGCTGGTCAAAGAGATCGTATATCCTTGGGAGAGGGTAACGATTCTTGACCGTCACATGATTCAGCCTCCTATAATCTATGCACAGTCTTAGACCACCATCCACCTTCTTCACAAACAAGATAGGATCACCCCACGGTGAAGAACTCGGCCAAAAAAACCCTTCTTCATCAGATCGTCAATCTGGATCCGCAACTCCTGCAACTCAGAAGGTGACATCCGGTAGGGAGCCATCGAAATCGGACATGCACCAGGTTGAAAGTATATCCCGAACTCAACATCACGTCAAGGGGGTAGAGTCTCCACCTCTTCAGGGAAGATGTACATAAACCTACTGATGATCCATTAGACTTCCACCATCTTTGTATCCACTGACTCCACTGATAGTTCAGCTAAAAGGGAAAGGAGGGGCTCCTCTCACCTGGTACTCCACTGGAAACCTCGCTCACCGATGAAAGTTACACGTTGGCCGCCCAAATCTGAAAACACAAACCTTTACCAGAAGCATTAAATGATGGCACATATAGAGAACAACCATTCAATGCTTAGGATGACATCATATGGTTGTATCTTCAATAGTATAAGATCCCTGATAGACTGATGTGGCCCTATCATCAGTCTACACCCTCGGCAAACATAAGACTAGTCGGTATGACCTCCGATTGGACTGCTTAGCACCAGGGGTGCTGGATGTCTCTCAATGTCTAAACCTAGAGCACGAGCCAGAATGGGTGTAACAAAGGAGTGTGAAGCTCCTGTATCAAACAAGTCATAGGCAAGAGTACTAAAAAAAGATGATCATACCTCAAATGTCATGTGGCCCTGCTGGAACTGCTGCCTCTGCGGTGTGGAACTTCCCACGCCCAGCTCCTCTGCCTCTTGGCTATCGGCCGCCTCCCCGACCATGCCCTGGTCGAGGCCCTTGAGGGGCACTAGGGGGTTAGCCTCCTCCCGCTACATATGGTTTCAGAGGGGCGGGAGCCTGCTGTCCCTATTGCTACTGCTAAAAGGGCCTAGCTGGAAACTATCGCGGCTGAGGTGGATGCTGAACCTGCCCACCCCCATTGTACTAAACTCTATCCGGACACTGATTCCAAAGATATCCCTGACTCTGACAAATGAAGCACCTTGGACCTGGGCCCGAAAGGAAAGGGCGAGGACCAGGAGATCAGAACTGGAACTACTGAGGCCTTGTTCCTGCTGGTCGAAACCTAGAGTGTCCTGATGTTGGAGGCCTGCTGCTGACAGCCTTCCTCTTCGATTAGCCCAACTGGATCCCCTCTCGTGATACACCTCCTAGCGTCTTCATCCTTTCCATCACTTCAGCATTCTTCTGGACCACTATGTAGGTCGGTAAGGTAAAGGGGGTAACTTCATACTGAAGAGATGGTCGAAGCGCCTCCTCCAAACGTCTCACCCGAGACTCCTCATCTGGAAAGAGGTCGGGGGAAAATTGAAGGAGATCCTTGAACTTGATCCCCACCTCTCTTACTGACATGCTCCCCTGCTGGAGGGAGAGAAAATCCTCCCTCTTCTCAGCCTTTATCATGGAAGAGAGGAATTCCGCCCAGAACTCCCTCTCGAAGTTATCCCAAACAACCTCAACCTACTTCCTCTCCCCAAGATAAAGCGTCCACCACTGACGCGATACTCCCTGCATCTGGATAATGGAAAGAGGAATCCAGTACTTTGTCAGTGATCGAATCAAGCCGAAGGATATCAGTAGCTCCTCAAGCCATCTCTCCATCTCCATATCTGAGATGCTACCCTCGTTTTTTCTAAGGGCCTGTCGCTGAAAGGCACGAAGTGTCCTCTGCCACTGATCATCCTCCTCCTCTCGGTCATCCCTCTATCAATCACCAAAACAACCTCCGGGGCCTTGATCATCCGCACTACTCGTGGTCATCTCCCAATCACCATAGCTGCAAGGTAAACAAGGAATTCCTAAGCCCGAGTAGTACAAAATATCGTTCTTAAGTTTTCATAGACTACTTATTCATTTTAAATCCCAATAGTACCAATCAAACAAGAGAACACAAGTCATCATGATACATGTAACATTCCTAGGGTCTCTACCCAGCAACCAGTGTAGCCTCACTTGGCCGTTCGGTAGGATCATTGTCCTTACATCGGATCACGGGGGTCCCTAAAATCCCATGTCCTAACTGGTCTTCCCTTTCTTATTTCACGCACCATGATCACCCAACATTGTTGCCCTACCATCCCATGCAATCCTCTCTGTGCCTAACTCCAAACTCCATCCAATCTCTCAATAAACTACCTCTAATACCATTCTGTCATGACCCGCCTTCACCAAAAGGAGGGAAGTGATAGTAGATTGCCAGACCCTTACATCTTTAAGTTGAAGAAGAGATAATGTCCTCCGAAATCTGCCTTCGATTGGTCCCAGAGTGGAGACCAACACCAAGGGAATAGAATCTCACACAAAATAGAAGGCATTGCACTTTTTTTAGTAGGATCGGAAGATAAGATAGAAATCACCCAACAATACCAAAACTGAAGAAAAGTAAAGCCGAAAAGAAACAATTCCCATATTCATGTTCAAAAATAAATGATACAAAAGTAAAAGAAAACCCCAAAAAAGGAGTACCAATGGAAATAAAAATGGCAACAACAGCTGCCCCGGCATCCCAGCTAGAATGGTCCTGCACGATCCTAGAATTCCTCCTGGAAACCTGAAAATAGTTTTAAATACTTAGGGTGAGCATACAAGTATACTCAGTAATTAAAAACCAAATAATATCGGAAATAAGTGGGGAGTCATACTAATGCCCCGTGAAAGAGGAGGAAACTAAATCCCCAAGGAAGAAAAACTACCCACCCAAGCCTCACCAAGGCACACTCCCCAAATAACGCAAGTCAAGTATTTTATAGTAAATGAACATCGGTATTTGGGAACACCACGCCACTTTCCCACTAGTTAATAAAGACATCCTACCCATCGTACCAATCCCACCATTCTCATTGTAGTCCCACTACCACACCCCACCCGCACACACCTGGGCCACAACGACACATCCCACCCGCAAACACCTGGGACACAACCATGATGCCAAACCATGCCCGAAAACACTTGGGCTCAAACAACTACTGCCACTCCCAATGACACATGGTCCTAATCCCGAAGACTATTGGGAAACCACTAGCCCGCACACACCTGGGCTAACCACCAAAACTACCCTGCCTGAAGAATCTTGGGCTATAATGGACCTCAGGCCCTCAAATCCTGCCCGAAGAGTCTTGGGTTTTTTGATAAGGGGAGCAGAAAAGGAGCTAATAACTAGCCACTCATAGGAGTGTTGGAAAAAACACCCTCCCCAAGAAATGGGGATGTTCGACATGAAGTCCTCAACTTGGGTGGGGCGCAACTAAGAAACATAAGAACTATAATTATATACATATAGGAAACAAGCACTCATCCCAACCTAGGGTTTCCATGCCAACCTAAGCACAATCACCCTCATTACTGTTCATTCATAAGAGGTACACCGCCCACAGCCATGCCACAACTCGCCCCCAGAACCAATTTCCCCATTAAACCATTCTTGGTTTCATGTTCAAGTGATCCCATTTAGGTAAATTCTACACTACTGGGCTACTAACAGGCACAACCACAAGCCATAGGTAAAGAGACAGCCAAACAAAAATTTAAAAATTCGCACCCGGTTCTCATGTAAGTCACAACAAAAAAGGGATCAGTGAGATCCCTCTATGTATTGGAACCAAAGCAAGCCTTGAGATACAGCCCTACACAGCTCCAGATTTACAACCAACAACCGTGCCACTACACAGGATCCCATCCCCATCTGTATATTCCTATAAGCACCAAGCAGAATAACACACTAATACCATAATAGAGTAGGAAAACATCCAGGTTTATGCACATCATTCATTAGGTTCTTCTTTCTATTGGTTAACTGAGGTGATCATAGAAGGATTATTGTTTTACTGAACATCCATTTACACCAACTGAGTTTAGTTGATAAACCAATTTCATGTTACAGTTATTTAATCATCACTGGAGACAAGGTTAAATAATGCACAACGAAAGGCCACCAACGTTCATGATTTTTAGTGGGCACAAGCCCACAAAATTCACAACATAAATATCCTTGGGTAAGGAAAAGAATCAGAACATCAATCACACCCCTGTTGAGTCAATAAGGTTTTCCTTATAACTTTTCCATTCCTTCTTGTTTTGAAAATCACAAACACCTTATCTATAGAAAAATTTCTTTCTTAAGGAAAATCGCTTTTATAAGAAAAATTTATTTCTTAAGGAAAATCGCTTTTATAAGAAAAATTATCCTTATCATATTTTCGTCCATATTTTTCTTAAGTATGAGATTCAGATTCATTTTCTCGGAATCATTAAAACTTTGATATAAAGCATTCTGTTTTAGGATTCGGATTCTGGACAAGAACTATAAGGAAGTTTCATTCCGAATCCCAGATATGAACTCTGACTAAGTTCTATTCCAGATTCAGGATACGAATTCTGAAGAAGAATTCTCATTACAAATTCTAATGAAGAAATCTCATTCCGAATTCTAATTAGGAATTATGTTGACGAATTCTCATTACGAATTCTGATGACGAATTCTCAGTATGAATTCCAATGATGAATTCTCATTACGATTTCTAATGACGAATTCCTATTCCGAATTCACATTCCGAAGTCATCTATTAAACAGAATTTGAGTATCTTTGTTTTATACACCCTGAATTAATTCAGACTCCGAAAAATATCTTTGTTAGACTCCGAACCTTTTATATTTCTTACATTTCTATAATTTGTCTACTCTTTATTATTTTCATTACACTCCGAACCTTCACTTCGAAGTGTTCATTCCGAACCTTTATGTTAGTGTTTTAAAACGATGTCGTACATTCTGTTATACTTGTTTTGTTATAAAACGATGTCGTCTGTTTTGTTATAAACTAACCGTTGTCTAAGTGACACGTGTACAGGTCCCTCCGATCTTTAAGGAAAATATGACCGTTGGAGAAGGAGCCGACCTTACCTATAAATAGGAGCTCACTTGAAAGAGCTCGATGCTGATGAATACTGATGACAGATGAACAACTTGGTTTTGTGCATACATGCTGTTGAAGTTAATTCTAGAGAGAGAGGCTCTTATTAACTCTCAAAAAGCTTCGTGCGACTCCGAATGTTGGTGATTACATTCGAGGGATTCCGGGGATAGGAAGACAGAGGAGTCGACCACCTTAAAGTTCGAGGGCTTCCTTGCTGAGGAAGACAGAGGTTGCCAACTACCTTGAAGTTGAGGGCTTGCGGGGATAGCAAGACATAGAATCCGATCTTCGTATCGAGGTCTTACCCTGGTGTAGGTAAGACAGACTTGCTTGAAAGTATAAATCAAGGGACCTTTATCCAAGGTTGTTGGATACCCTTCTCTTTGGGTTAAAAGACTTATATCTTGTTACTAGTAGTTTTACTACTTTTTTTTATTCCGCTGCAATTTGTATCTTAAGGAAAGTATAACTTTCTTATACTTCCTTAATTACTATGATTCATTTATATTCTATACGCTTTAAGGTAGAATCTCATATTGTAATTGTTTGTTAAGTTTCAATCTCCGGAACCATATTTCCGGAACCTTCTTTTCCAAGTTTAGTTCGGTGTTAGAGGTGTTGTGAATTTACTTAGTTTAACTTTGTTAAACTTTTCCCTTTCCTCTGCTTAAGGAAAACATAGTTATTCTTAACTAACTTTAAAGGTTCCAAAGGAATTTTTAAAGTATACAATTCACCCCCCCCCCTCTTGTATTTTGAGCATCTCATTCTATATTTCGATCCTACAATTGGTATCATAGGAGGTCTCTGAAACACTCGTACTCACATACAAGTTTTTCTTGATCACTTTATCCTTCCAAACATTGTCATTCCGATTTATCCATTCCAATCTTTTCTCATTCCGAACTTTGTTATTACGAATCTTTGCTACTAACAAGTTTGTGTGCAAAGTTATTTCTAGTATGGCAGGAATTAATGTTGGTTCAATTGACAATCTGAATCCTACAAGGCCACCAATCTTTGATGGTAATGATTATGAATACTGGAGAGATCGTATGAAGACTTTTGTTATCAATACTGGTGTAGACAACTTTGTTATGCTTACTGGTGATTATAAAATTCCTGACAAGGAAGTCAGATCTTTTACTAACCAGGAAAAGCAAGAATATCAACTCCACTATAAGGTACGCAATACATTACTATGTTCAATGACCAGAAATATATATAGCCAAATTTCTTCTTGTGAAGCAGCTAATTGTATATGGAAGAAGTTAGAGGTTACACACTTCGGGACTTCTAAGGTGATTGAGACTAGAAGAGCTATGCTTAGAGCTGAATATCATGGCTTCAATTTTCCTTATGGAGAACCTATCTGTAAAGTTCAACAAAGATTTATGACTATTGTCAATAGTCTACAATCTATGGGAGAGAAAAGTTTAGATGATGAAGCTCTTGTGGACAAGATAATTGACATTATGCCCAATGAGTGGGAATCCAAGAGAACAGCTATAGATGAGAACAGGAAGGTAACTCAAATTACTCTTGATGAATTACTTGGAACTCTTCTACAACATGAAACTAGAATGAAGAGAGATGTAGACAACATCATGAAGAAGAATGGAAATGGTACTGTTGCTTTTACTACAACTTCAAATCAGATGAAAGCTAAGACTCCTGAGAGAGTAACCAGATCTAAGTCTAAGAAAGTTATTTTCCAATCCGAATCTAGTGAGAGTGATGTCTCGGAAAATGAATTTGTCAATCTTGCTCGAAGGATGAACAAGATAGCTGGACAGAGAAATTTTCAATCCAAGTATAAGAAGAAGGATAGGAAAGATAAGAAATATGGAGAAGTTACTTGTTATGAATGTAAAAGAGATGGACATATAAGACCAGATTGTCCTATGCTCAAAAAGAAAGATAGGAAGGAAAGACATTCAGACAGGAACAGGAAGAGGTATTATAAAGCTAAAGCTAAGAATGTTCTGAAAGCTAATGACACCTGGAGTGCCAGTGGTGGTGACTCTTCAGATGAATCTTCTGACTATGAATCTTCAGGACAGAAGAATCTTGGTCTTTTAGCCAGATTACCTATTGATAATCATTGTCTTATGGCTAAGGTATGAAATGCTGAATCACTGACCAATGTTTCTTTAAATTCTAATGATAATAAATATTATAACTCTTCTGATGAAGAATTATCTTCTGATGAGGAAAATACTTTACCTACTTATGAAGAAGTCTATAGGATTGCTGAACTTCTTGAGATTGATAATTCCAAACTCAATAAGAAACTTGATAAGGAAAACTCTAGGAATTCTATTCTTACTAAAGAGATATCAGGTCTTTCTAAAGATCTTGATAAGAAAAATGCTGATTTTGAAAGTATTTCAAAAAATCTTGAGGAAGTAAGTTCTGAGAAGAATAAACTTTCTAAAGAATTAGAAAAAGTAATTTCTAAGAAAAATGTTCTCGAGCCTAACTCTAGTTCTAAAACTAATGATTTTGAGGATAAAAACTTGGTTATAAAACTCAAGTCCGAAATTTTTTCCTTAAAGAAGTGTTTAACAAACTTTACTCATGGTAAAGAAAATTTTGATAAGATGTATTCCCAAATATGACCTTTAAGAAATAAATCAGGATTTGGTTATACCCATGAAAAACCAGTTTTCAGTAACAATTATTTTGTTCCTCAAAGTGCCCCATTTTGTGCTAAATGTCAATGTGGAGGTCACTGGGCAAAAAGTTGTTCCTTAAATAAAACCCAATCTCTAGGTTTTCATAAAGATTATTTTTCTAAGAAGATGTGGGTTTCTAAAATTTTATTGTCTGGAAATCTAGGATCCAAACATGTTTGGATTCCGAAAGTCTAATTCTCTTCTTGATTTCAGGATAATAAAGAAAGTACCAGCAACAATACATGGTACATGGATAGTGGATGTTCCCGGAACATGACTGGTAACAAAATATTTTTTGAAAAGATTATCAAAATGAAAGGAGGAAAGGTAACATTCGGAGACAATGCTAAGGGAGAGATTGTTGGTATTGGTAATATAGTTTTTCTTGGTAAAACCTTGATTTCAAATGTTCTTTTTGTTAAGGGTCTTAAGCACAACCTCATTAGCATAAGTCAGTTATGTGATGAAGGTTACCTTGTGAATTTTAGGAATGATGATTTCTTAGTTCACAATTCCAAGGAAGAATTTATTCTCTCAGCCAATAGGCAAGAGAATGTTTACACCTTAAACTTAGAAGACCTAAGAAGCCAAGATCTACCTTGCCTAAGTGCAATAGAAGATCATTCCTGGTTATGGCATAGAAGATTAGGACACTGTAACCATAGGAACCTATGTAAACTCTCTAAGAAGAAACTAGTTAAGGATCTACCGGAGCTTAGATTTGATTCTTCTAAAGTTTGTGATCCTTGTCAATATGGCAAGCAACATAAATCTAGTTTTAAGTCAATCGGTGAAGTCTCAACAACTGATGCATTACAGTTGGTGCACATGGATCTTTTTGGTCCAACACAAACTGGAAGCATTGGAGGAAAATACTATGTGTTTGTTCTAGTTGATGATTACACCATATTTACTTGGGTCTATTTTCTAGCAAAGAAATATGAAGATTTTTCTTATTTCAATAGTTTTAGAGCTCAAGTTAAAAATGAGAAAAACCTTCCATTGAAAACTATTCATAGTGATCATGGAGGAGAATTTCAAAATTCAGATTTTGAAACTTTTTGTAGTAAGAAAGGTATTACTCACAATTTTTCAGCTCCTAGAACTCCTCAACAGAATGGTGTAGTTGAAAGAAGAAATAGAATTCTTCAAGAGATAACAAGAACCATGTTGAGTGAATATTCTATAGCTAAACATTTCTGGGCTGAAGCTGTAAGTACTTCTTGTTATACTATAAATCGAGTTTTGATTAGACCTTTTCTTAATAAAACTCCTTATGAGTTATGGAATGGTAGAAAACCAAGACTTTCCTACTTCAAGGTTTTTGGTTGCAAAGTATTCATTTTGAATACTAAAGATAACTTACATAAATTCGCACCAAAGTCTGATGACGGAATTTTCTTAGGTTATTCCACAACTTCTAAGGCTTATAGAGTTTTTAATAAAAATACTTTCACTGTTGAGGAAACAGTACATGTAAAATTTGATGAATCAGATCCTTTTGTTTTTAAACCTTTTCAACTTACATCTTCGGATGTGTTTTCAAAAACTGATTATCAACCTTTGATAGAAGAACCTTCTGATAAGGAAATTGTTCTAGAAGATTCTTCTGAAACATTTCCCCCAGAAGACTTTCTACCCTATGTTGATGAACAGGTTTTACAAAACCCAAATCAGGTGTTTCTTAAGAATCATCCCAGTGATAGTATCATTGGAGATGTAAATCAACCTGTAAGGACTAGAAGTCCCTTAAGAAATGAAGTAGAACATCTAGCATTTCATTCGCAATTAGAACCTAAAAGCACTGACGAAGCTTTAGGTGATGATGATTGGATCAAAGCAATGCAAGATGAACTAAATGAATTCGAAAGGAATAAAGTCTGGACCTTGGTTGAAAGACCTAAGGAAACTTCTGTTATTGGAGTAAAATGGGTTTTCAGAAATAAATGTGATGAAAATGGAGTCATTATTAGAAATAAATCTAGACTTGTTGCTAAAGGCTATAATCAGCAAGAAGGAATAGACTATGAAGAAACCTATTCTCCAGTAGCTAGACTTGAATCTATCCGTATTCTACTTGCCTTTGCAGCATTCTTTAATTTCAAACTTTTCCAAATGGATGTGAAATGTGCTTTTCTTAACGGTTATGTTCAAGAGGAAGTTTTTGTTGAACAACCTCCTAGCTTTGAAGATACAAAACATCCAGATCATGTTTTTAGACTTACCAAAGCTTTGTATGGTCTTAAACAAGCCCCACGAGCATGGTATGATAGACTCACTGGATTTTTGCTTCAAAATAACTATGTTAAGGGAAATGCAGATCCGACCCTTTTTATAAAGAAAGATAAGAAAATTTTTTTGATTGTTCAAATTTATGTTGATGACATTATATTTGGTTCAACTCAGAAATCTCTGACTGACTCTTTTGCTAGTCTAATGAAATCAGAGTTTGAAATGAGTATGATGGGTGAGTTAACATTTTTCCTTGGTTTTCAAATTTCTCAAAAACCAGAAGGAACCTACATATCTCAACATAAGTATATTAAAGATCTTCTTAAAAAGTATGGTTATGACAACACTAAGAGTATAAGTACTCCCATTGGTACCTCAAACTCTTTAGATATTGACGAACCTGGGAAACCAGTAGATCAAACATCTTTTAGAGGTATGATAGGAAGTCTACTTTACTTAACAGCTAGTCGACCAGACTTAATGTTTTCAGTATGCTTATGTTAAAGATATCAATCCAATCCTAAGGAATCTCACTTAAAGGCAGTAAAAAGAATTTTTCGCTGCCTTAAGGGAACCATGGATCTACGATTATTTTATACTTCTGGAAATGATTTTGTTCTAAAAAGCATTTCTGATGCTGACTTTGGTGGATGTAGAATGGATAGAAAAAGTACATCTTGAACTTGTCATTTCTTAGGAGATTCTTTAGATTCATGGTCCTGTAAGAAGCAACATTCTGTAGCACTCTCCACTGCTGAAGCTGAATATGTAGTAGCTGGAAGTTGTTGTGCACAAGTGTTGTGGATGCAACACACACTCACAGACTATGGCCTGAGTTTTACTAAAACTTAAATTTTGTGTGATAACACAAGTGCCATTGCCCTCAGTAAAAACCCTGCACATCACTCTCGTGCAAAACACATAGATATTAGGCATCACTTTCTTAGGGATCACACACTGAAAGGAGATATTATTCTTCAGTTTATCGGAACGCATGATCAACTTGTGATATTTTCGCAAAATCTTTGCCTTCTGATAGATTTGAATATATTAAACAGAAGTTAGGAATGATAACCGTAAGGTAATCTTTCTTAATTAACATTCTGTTGAAAAAGTCTCCTTACAGTAATAAACTCCTTTTAATAGGGGGAGTACATTTGATTGTTTGTTTAACAAAGTTTTTCAAAATTTGTTTTCAAACTTTTCGGAACGAAGATTTCCGGAATGAAACTTCCGGAACTACCATTTTCCAGAATGGATATTTTCGTACAAAATACTTCTAGAATGGAAGTATTCGTATTGAAAATTTCCGGAATGGAAAACTTTCGTACTGGTACTTTCATAACCAGATTTTCGTACCAAGTTTTTTTTCGTATTTACTTTTTCGTATTTACTTTTTCGTATTGAGTTTTTCGTATTTAGTTTTTCGTATTGAGTTTTTCGTAGTCATCTTTATATTACCCATTACGAATAACTTTCCTAAGCTAATCCGAAAGGTATGATTTCCTTACTGAAGTTTTCGTAATCATATTTTACTTGCTGGCAGTTTCTTATATTTTGTTTTCAGATTTTGGATTTCTTAATTCTTTACATTAATAAAAACCTCAAAAAATCGGATTCAAGTTATCAACCGTCAGATTTGATCTCAGTTCTTTCTAAACCGTTAGATCAACCGTGGAAGGTGAACCGTCATCTCGTTGCCTATATAAAGGGGACCTAATTTCTAGTCCCACATCGGTTTCATGCTTTCGCGTGCTGAAGCTATACCCCTCTGTTTTAAGGCCGTTCCGAACCATAGTTTACTCCGTTCCGAATTTCTCAGAGGACTTCAGATCCGAATGTCTGCAGAGTTAGATTCTCAAGAAATGTCTTCAACCAAGCCTATTTCTCAGTGGTTAGTATACAGAGAAAGGTTACTCCATCCAGATTTCTTCAACAATTATGATTCCCTTATCTCAAAGAACATCAAGTTGAATGGCTGGGAGGATGTTGCGGTATATAAAACCGGGAATCAAGATGAAGTATATCCTGATTTACTTGTCGAATTTTATGAATCAGTTTCTTTCTTTAAGGAAGATGATAGAGAGAGGTTTTCTTTCAAATCGTATGGCAAGACATATAAGCTTTCTTACACCAAGGCTGCAAGCTTGGTAGGGTTAACATATGAAGGTGAAGCTGAGTTTATTTCTCACGTATTGCCGGACTCTAAGGGTAGCTTCAACAAAGAGAAAGCCTTAGAAACTCTCGGACTGGCTGATGATAAGGCTCCGAAAATTGCAAGTCTATCTACAAATTTTCGGATTCTGGAATTATGGGTGCAAGGACTTATCGTACCGAGAAAAGGTGATAAGTACAGCTTGAAGAAAAGTGAGATCTATATCTTAGATTTCCTGATAAATATAAGGAAGTTTAACCTCATGAGGCACATTCTTATAACTATTGAGAACCTTAAGAAAGGAAATCTCAGAGCTCAGATCGTGATGTACCCAGCAATTTTGTCGAAGTTGATAGTTCGGTGCCTTGAATCCTTCAAGGTAGCTTGCAGATCTAAAACAAGGGTGTGTAAAATCTTGTTGGTAAGTGATGATACTATGAAAAGAATGGATGTAGCTTTTGACAAGAATACTGGAATGTTTATTGATCTACCTGCTCAAGAAGAAGTGGCTCCGAAAACTGCTGATCCGGAATCCTCTAAGCCGGTAAGGAAGATAAAGCTGAAATAAGTGGAAGTAGAAGCAGAAGATCCTAAGTCTAAGATAGTCCATTCCGCACCTCCAAAGCCTAAGAAGAAGAAAGCCTATCCTGATGAGGTTTTTGCAAAGTGGAGAGCAGATAAAGAAACAAGGAAAGAAGGGGATCCGCAGTTCGGATTGAACCCTGCGGAGGCTAAGGCTTTGAAGGATAAAACGGCTGATGAGCTTGAAAAGCAAGCAAAGGAGAAGAAGCTTAAGAAGAAAATGTCAGAAGCCGAGGCTGTTCAAGCGTTTTTAAAGTTCAATGAAATGGTTTCAGCAACAATTCCAGTTCCGAGATCTTTCTCCCTGGAATCTCTACCTGAGACTCCAGGAAGAAATCTCGTTGCTCCGGAACAAGCTGTTGCTACTAATACTGAGGAAGTAGAGCAAGTGGAACAAGTTGAAGAGGCTGTTGAAGGAAGTGGTGAGGCAGGAGATGTGCTAAAACAAGTAGATGAGTACAAGGGAACTCCTTCGGAACACTTATCGCTCCGAACTTCTGAAGCTGAATCTTCGAAGCTTGTTACTCCGACAATGGAAGAAGAGAAAGGTGAAGAGGAAGTTTCTTATCTGAGAGAAGAAGAACATCTTTTACTTGATGCTGCTCAGAAGGAAAATATAGAAGTTTCTGATGAGGAAGATAATATTTTTCAAGTCTCTGATAGTGAGAATCGATCTCCGGAATAGGTTTCAATTCCGGAAAAAGATAAGGGATAGAAAATTCTTACCGAGACTCCGAGCTCAGAAGTAAGAAAGAGGAAGGAAGCTGGTAGTTCTTCAAAAAGAAAGTTGGAGCTTATTGAGGAAGAAAATTCTCCTACCAATGTTTCGGATTCCGAGTCATCCTCTCTGGGGCATGACTTTGTTGTTCAGTCTTTGAAGAAGTTGGTAGGAACCATTCCGACCTTCTCAAGTATTGATTCACGATGCCAGATGCTCCAACATGCGTTGAATCTGAAAACAGACTCTGTATCCATGGTTATGGATAAGTGCGTTGAGATTGAGGCACAGTTCAAAAGCTTCTTTATTGGTTATGAAGCTCATAAAAGATCTTGTAAGAGGATGACAAGCTGGTCTAAGAAGACTGTGGAAGAAATGAGGCTTTTCGATGAGTTTCAAGATAATGTTAAGGATGCCTTTGAGACCGAGGACAAGAAGATTAATGAGCTGACTGCATCCTTTGAAGAAAAGTTGACAGAGGAAAAGAACTTTCGGATTCAGCAAGTGAGAGATCTGAATGGGAAGCTCAATTCCGTTTCTCAAAATTGGAAATTTGAAAGGGATCATCGGATCAATTTTGAAGAAAGGATGAAGGCTCAGGAAGAGAAGATGAAAGCTCAGGAAGAAAAGTTGAAGGCTCAGGAAGAAATAATTGAAGCCCAATCCGAAAGAATAGTTGCCTTAGAGAAGCAAGCTGAAGAAGATCATAAGGAACTAAAGAAGATCAAGACTATTCTTAAGGGGCTCATGTCGAAGGAGAAAGATCCGAAATAACCAAATCCGATCTTTTTGTTGTATTTTTTTTTCTTGTCGACATTACAAATTTAATGAAAGATGTGTTTCTTGTTTCTTTTGTTGTCATTACTAATATCTCAGGTACTTTGTTATGTTTTTCCATTCCCTTCAATTATTTTTGAAAATCACAAAGGGGGAGAAGGAAAAGATCCTTAAGAAAAAGAAGAACTCAAATAAGAGTTTATCAAAGGGGGAGAAGAAAAAGATCTTTAAGAAAAAGAAAGACTCTAATAAGAGTTTGTTTAAGGGGGAGCTTTTTCATTAAAGAAGACTTTCTTAGTTTTCACTCCGGAAATCTGAATACGATCCTTAGAGTTTCAAAGCCTAAGGGGGAGTTAGTCGTATTCATCAATATCCTTAAAGAAAAGGGAGATAAGCCTTAATGTTTTTTTTCTTTCTTCTTAGAATGGCTTTTTCGTAAGGATGTTTGTGCTTTCCAAAAAGGGGATATTGTTGAGTCAATAAGGGTTTCCTTATGACTTTTCCATTCCTTCTTGTTTTGAAAATCACAAACACCTTATCTATAGAAAAAAAAATTTCTTAAGGAAAATCGCTTTTATAAGAAAAATTTATTTCTTAAGGAAAATCGCTTTTATAAGAAAAATTTCTTTCTTAAAGAAAATCGCTTTTATAAGAAAAATTTCTTTCATAAGGAAAATCGCTTTTATAAGAAAAATTATCCTTATCATATTTTCATCCATATTTTTCTTAAGTATGAGATTCAGATTCATTTTCTCGGAATCATTAAAACTTTGATATAAAGCATTTTGTTTTAGGATTCGGATTCTGGACAAGAACTATAAGGAAGTTTCATTCCGAATTCCGGATATGAACTCTGACTAAGTTCCATTCCAGATTCAGGATACGAATTCTGAAGAAGAATTCTCATTACGAATTCTAATGAAGAAATCTCATTCCGAATTCTAATTATGAATTCTGTTGACGAATTCTCATTACAAATTCTAATGACGAATTCTCAGTACGAATTCCAATGACGAATTCTCATTACGATTTCTAATGACGAATTCCTATTCCGAATTCACATTCCGAAGTCATCTATTAAACAGAATTTGAGTATCTTTGTTTTATACACCCTGAATTAATTCAGACTCCAAAAAATATCTTTGTTAGACTCCGAACCTTTTATATTGCTTACATTTCTATAATTTGCCTACTCTATTATTTTCATTACCCTCCAAACCTTCACTCCGAAGTGTTCATCCCGAACCTTTATGTTAGAGTTTTAAAACGATGTCGTACATTCAGTTATACTTGTTTTGTTATAAAACGATGTCATCTGTTTTGTTATAAACTAACCGTTGTCTAAGTGACACGTGTACAGGTCCCTCCAATATTTAAGGAAAATATGACCGTTGGAGAAGGAGCCGACCTTACCTATAAATAGGAGCTCACTTGAAAGAGCTCGATGCTGATGAATACTGATGACAGATGAACAACTTGGTTTTGTGCATACATGTTGTTGAAGTGAATTCTAGAGAGAGAGGCTCTTATTAACTCTCAAAAAGCTTCGTGCGACTCCGAATGTTGGTGATTACATTCGAGGGCTTCCGGGGAAAGGAAGACAGAGGTGCCGACCACCTTAAAGTTCGAGGGCTTCCTTGCTGAGGAAGACAGAGGTTGCCAACTACCTTGAAGTTGAGGGCTTGCGGGGATAGCAAGATAGAGACTCCGATCTTCGTATCGAGGGCTTACCCTGGTGTGGGTAAGACAGACTTGTTTGAAAGTATAAATCAAGGGACATTTATCCAAGGTTGTTGGATACCCTTCTCTTTGGGTTAAAAGACTTATATCTTGTTACTAGTAGTTTTACTACTTGTTTTTATTCCGCTGCAATTTGTATCTTAAGGAAAGTATAACTTTCTTATACTTCCTTACTTACTATGATTCATTTAGATTCTATACGCTTTAAGGTAGAATCTCATATTGTAATTGTTTGTTAAGTTTCAATCTCCGGAACCATATTTCCGGAACCTTCTTTTCCAAGTTTAGTTCGGTGTTAGAGGTGTTGTGAATTTACGTAGTTTAACTTTGTTAAACTTATCCCTTTCCTCTGCTTAAGGAAAACATATTTATTCTTAACTAACTTTAAAGGTTCCAAAGGAATTTTTAAAGTATATAATTCACCCCCCTCTTGTATTTTGAGCATCTCATACTATATTTCGATCCTACAACCCCCACCCTTAATTCTTTAATAGTCTGTTCATTATCTTCATTAGGTTTTGTTTCATCAATCCCCATGGAAACAATAGTAATACCACCCTGCATGATACAAAATAAAGGGATACGAAGGAAAAAACCCTACTTGGTTGATCAAGGATATAAGTTTTCCACGTGCCAAGAACGTCGGGGACTCCAAAGGTGAGCATAAAGGTTCATGCGTAGGTACACCTATTGTCTCAAGAATGGAGACTCCGAACGCACTAGGAAGAAAAGGAGGTCGGCCCAATGGAAGAATAAGAATAATAGATTCTCGTGCAATATATAGATGAAATCCCATTGTTACGGGATATGGTGATTTTAACAGCTTTAAAGTCGGATCGTGGTTCCCCATGTGGTTGGGTGGTTACACACGACGAGATTGATTATTATTTAATGATTCCCATAGGAAAAGGTGGTAATAGGTGTTATTTTAAAGGATTTTATAAAAACGGAGGGGCACGATATGTAGACAAACAGCTGGGTCTGATGAGGGTCGCCCCTCCCTTAGGAATATAAACATTGATTAAGGGCTAAAAATGAACTTGAACCACTTCCAAATGGATAAAAAGTCCTAAAAGTGGTATTACGGGAGGATTTGTAGAAGAAAAAACCCGACTAGGCTGGGTGACACCGATCGTGCCGCACACCGATTGCTCGCGCGCCGATCGGTCGCACACTGATCTGTCGCACGCCGATCGGTCAAACCCACCAAGACGCCACCATTAGGATCTAGATTTGACAAAGGGATGGACCATGAGGGTCTAGGCCATTACAAGGACACACTCAGAACCATTGATTATAGCCTACCCTATTCTCGATAGATGTAATAAGGAAGAAAAAATAGATCAGAATGTCACTAGGAACTATAAATTCCTAAAAATAGTGTATAAATAACTAATGGAGAAAACAATATATCGAACAATGTAGTATATAAAATCCACATAACCAAAATAATTACTCTATCCATCAAATTTTCGTCTCTATCATTTGTTAGATCCTGATCCAATGAATAAAACCTTCATATTTGTACCCATATCCCTACCCCCATGATCTTGGACTCACTAGTAGTACTGAACCCTATGGACCACGTAACTATTATTATTGAAAACCCCACCATGATCCTTGGTCAGACCTACCAAAATAATCATGATTATCCAAAGATGTTCCTCTGGAAAATTCCATTGATGTCTAAGTCTACATAAAACCCCTACATGTACTTGAATGGAAGAATATTGAACAAAAACACTAGATATATCCCATAATACCATAATAATAACACACTCTTGGATGAATAATACATGTGTTTTAGTAATTCACGGGGTTCCATTTCTATAATCACACTAGAGGAGTCCATCATTTAAATAATAGAGATGAAATCCTACCATAACCTAACTTCCTATCGCCATCATCTCTTATGACATCTCTTCTAACTATTGGAAGAATCCCTCACAACACCACTTGGAAGGACACTACTAATATAGAGTGGAAAACCATTGTTTAAATCATCTATTATTGTCTTATTAAAAGTATTATCCATGTCAAAAACACTTATATATGAGGTTAGTTCAAAATTATGATAATAAGAAATCACCTATAGATAAAGACCATTCACAAATTTCCTAGAATTCAAAGAGTCATTACCAAGAAATCAGGTATAAAAAGAGATTAGGACCTTGAAACGTGTCCCATATCCGACCATTGAAATCCACCATAGCTATAGATCCATAAAATTATATTATCTATTTAACAAAAAATATTTTGGGAATAATTGTTTTTGAATGAGGTCTTCAAAAACATCCAGATCAGAACCTCATGTCTCCAAGCCTAGACCATCATTCCCCCACCATATCTATAGAGACCCATGCTTGACATACATGGATATGACATTAATTTTTATGAATACTTAATACATGACAAAAAAATTTTCAATGAATGTATTAGTTTATTGTCTTTGGAAACTCGGAACATAATCTTCTAATCATGGTGAAATATCTTCAACATCTCCCATAAAGATCTTCACATTTTGTTTTCTTACCGAAAAACATTCATTATATCCATGGGAAAAGAAAATATAAAAAACGAATGCTCAAATGTTCAGTAATGGTAAACATGGAGAACATAAAACAATCCATAAATATTGGAATGTAAAAACATGAACATAAAACATCAATGTCATGATCCATGACATAAATATTAGCAGTACATAAGACATAGATCATAAAGGAACATTAATCATGATAAAATATCATGGGAATAAAACATGGAATTGTGGAAAACCATACTGTACTTGATATTATTTCCATAGTAGTAATGACATTGCTTCCAATACCATTATAGTGGACAAAGTCCATTACTGAAATGGGTTTACTTGTAGTTCCAACCCTGTATTACTGAACAAGATTTACTTGTCGTTCCAGCAATGTTTATCTCATGAGATATAAATCTTTTCACAAATAATTAGAGGGAGATATAGGTCCCACCCATCTCATAATGAAATCATTCTTACGTGTTCCACAAAATAAACATAAATCATTCATCATAAATAAAATAATAATATGGGTTTCATAAACACCATCCCGTCATAACATAATACATATAAAATAAATGGATATCATTTCATTATAAGAAAAATGAAACCATGTAAATAATAGAGAAATTATAATTGAAACCTAAATATATTAAGTAATGTCTTTGTTGATGGAAAATAATTTTGATAAAACACATTAAATGAATTCTTGAGGAAAATATCATGTCTTCTCCAAAATCATTTTCTCTTCTCAAAATGCCATGCAATTAAAAAAAGGATTTTTTTTGAAAATAATCATGAAATATTTTAGAGGATGCTTCATGATAATAAGGATATATAAAACCATAAAAATTTGTTCATGTTGTATAAGTTAAAAAACACATTCTACTCATACTTTTGCCATAACATTCAAAAACTACCTCGTATGGTAAAAAAATAAAGATTCCTTCCATACCATGTGGTAAAAGTCAAAAAAAGGTTAAAAATGACATTAATCCTACATGTAAGAATATTAAAAAATTTCTGAAAATATTTTTAGAAATCATGGACATGGATGATAATATATCCCCAGTAGATACTTACAAATACACAATCTTGAATCGAATTAGATTGGAAAAGTTATCCCTTACCTTTGGTCCAATTTCTTATGAATGTGTATAAAACTCATGTATAGTGGGTTTAAACATATTATTAACTTGTAATAGAACCCTAATAATATTTATGATATCATATATGATTCACTTAGGTCTTTATATTACCCGTCCATTTGTCAATTCCATGTTAAAGCAACGTTTTGGGTAATATTCATTTCATTTGTCATACGTGTTTGGACTTGTTGTTATTGATATTATTATTACATATATCATGATTTAATTACTTCCAGAATGTAAAAAATGATATATATATATATATATATATATATCATATATATTCAGTTTATATATATAATAGATAGACAAATGAACCACACCGTTCATGGAGACAGTAGGCCGTACGTACGCATGAACGTTGTTTTCATTTCATTATTGAATTGAATGGAAGTAAGTAGATGAAATATATATATATAAATCCAGTAACATTATTCTATCACATATTTCATGATTATTTATTATATATACTTTAAATTAATTCTTTAATGGTGAATATGAAGAATGAATCACATCGCGTCGTGGAGACATTAATCCGTACGTACGCACGAGCAATGATATCATTCTCATAATTATTGAATGGAATTGGACTAGATGATATAATATATAAGAATTAGTATAATGTTATAATAATCATATATTATTATTCTTTACACCATTATACCAATCAAATTAAGGTGGTGGTGGAAAACAGCTTACACCACGGTGTGGAGACGGTATTCCGTACGTACGCACGTGCAGTGATTTCGTTTTTCATAGGATGGATAGAAGGTGAAATAGGGTTGTTTAATATTTATAATAAAATATCAGTATATCATTGATACTGATGTTATTCCTTTATAATGAAACAAATAAAGTGGAGGAAGTATAAGAATAAATAAATTTGAATGAATCGGTAAAGGATATTACCTCTTCTTCGACACGCCTCTTCTAAACCTCCTCTTAGGGAACTAAAATTGGTTTTTGAAGAAGCCCAGGACCACTAGTATGATTCTAAGGAAGTGTATACAATACATTTATAGGGGTTTTACGATCTTGAAGGCTCAAAAAATGTTGTGAAGTGGAGCGGGAGGAAGTTTCGTTTTATAAGAGAGGAGAGGGGCACTTTTGGAAACCTCCAAAAATATTAGTTTATAATAAACTCAAACACCACATAAAAACCTCCAATGTGACAATAATTAGATGATGAGATAAGATATGTTTGTAATCTCATTAGAAAATATAATTTAGACATGTTTTGATTTTATTTTAAAACTTATAAATTTGATTTATCCTTATTTAATCTATTTAATTTTATTTGTGGTAATAATATTCAAAATTTTAAATGGTTACAAATACTTACTTATGTGTGTTGTGAATTGCCTATAATTGGATAATTTTTGACATTTTAGACCATATATGTTTAAATATTTAATTTTAAAATATATTTTTTTATTTTTAAACAATTTATTAATATGTTATATTTTTAAAATACCAATAGTGTCAATTTTGGAACTATTCAATTATTTGAATTTAAATAAAATACACACAGAAGATATGGTCGATACAAAATATTTAAAATATTAATAAAATATGATATTTATCTAGAAAATTCCTGGATCACATTAAATAGTTTATATAATAATTATTTTTAGTTTTTTAATACCATTTATTTGATATCTCAATCAATAAAATAATTTCTATATCACTGTTGTGTCATCATTAATGATTATTTTATAATACCTAAAAATTATAAATAAATTCAAATGATGTATATAGCTTAATTATATTTCATGATACTATTTATGTTCTAATATTTATGAATTTTATCACTAAATTAATATTAACACACTTATAGGATATAAGAGAGTGACATGCTGCCACTTTCTTTGGTATTAATAATAATTACATCATTTTCTGGGTCAAAAATCCATTAAATTAATCTATTCCAACCCTTAGGTGATATGGGTCGACATTTATTAATACAATATAATTTTGGCAGGATTTAGTGTAATTTTATAATCTTTGTTTTACCCTTAATTACCTGATTTACCTTTAACTGTAGTAAATAAAAATTACCTTAATTACTATTCATAATATAAAACAATTAAAAGTAATCTATTAACATAATTTGGACCAAATTATTCCAAATATAGAATCCGTTATTCAATAATAAAAATAAATAAGTTTCAGTAATTAATTTAAAATTAATATCGTTGTTGAGAAAACGAGTTTTAAAAGTTAAAACATTACAAAAGATTGAAATGATTTTACCTATGAATTCAATGTATAATTAATGTTAATGACATAAATTATATTAAATGATAAAAATATATTCTAATTTATAATTTAAAACTATAAAACTTTATAATTTAATCACAAAAATTATCTTGATGAAAAAATTTGTTTTTAATAAAAATTTAGCGTATTTTTACTATTAATCAAAATATGAATGTTATCAGAAAAGTATCAAAAATTTATCCACTGTAAATTTATATATCTTGATTAAAAATATGAAGTTTAATTTTTAAAATTTAACTTATAAATATTTCAAAAATATATGTAAAATGGGTGTTCCATCAAAAGGCGGAAAAACTGCATTTTTTTAAAAATACTTATTTTACCGGAAAATTTTATTTCTTTCTTAGACCATGTTCTAGGATATGTGTAAGATGAATTATAATATTATAAAATTCCAAATTTATTTAATACTATTAATAATGTCTTGTTCATAATAATATTATAACAATATATCATTGTTTTGTGAAACCCCGCATTGCATACAACACACGATATTAGGGAAGACCGCTCTTGCGTGTAATGCAAGACAAGTCAGGGTTGTCTGCAGTAAAAGATTCCTTTGGGGTTGTGTATAAAATAATCAAAACATATTTCATTTATTCCTTGATAAAAATCTATACTTGGTGTTCTGTAAAATTAATTTTATTTGAAAGAACTTGAAATTGTGTGCAACACAATCCATGAATAGTTTTGCGTACACTACAAGATAATATAGTGTTGCGTATCACACATGCTAATCCTGGTGTAGTTTACAAAGAATAGTTCAATGAAATTAAAACTAATATATCTCATAAAATCTCGGGGTGTTATAATATCATGGTAGGTACCTTTATAATAAATGCTTCAAAAATCACATGGTAATCTCCCGGTCACTCTGCAAGTCTAATGATCCCTTTAATAAACCCACTCTATATGATGGCATACTAATGAGAACCAATTCCCTAGAAGTATGGATGGTACTATAAGTTTAAATCTCAATTGAATTACACCATCATCGACTATCCATAAAGGGAACCTCGAACTCACACAAAAATAATCCAAAAAAATACCTACTAGTAGAGAATTATCTAACTGATCAAATGAAGCATCATTTGGGTTATTCTCATCCCAAAACACTTGAATGTTTGGAGTAACATTAGAAACAATCCCTTATTTGGTAACATTATCATAATGGTGACTCAAAAATACCATAGGATTTGAATGAAGAAATGTTATCTAAAATCCCATGACAGATTCTTTAAAACATCCCTAAAAACCGAAATATTAAAATACTAAAGTAATAAATATATTCATGAAAACAAATAAATAAAACCTAGTGAAATAAACCTGTAGCTACTGAAAACCAATAGGAATAAACCCTTAAAACATACCTAATACGTACTCTCACATCAAGGTACATTAAATGTAGTCACATCCATATATAATTAATATAAAAAAACATGCAAGATTTGTTTTAGTTAATTAAATTTCAATAATGATGTATTTGTGAAAACAACGTAAATATGATTACTAGAACATAATTAATATAACCTATGTTAAAGATAATAAAATAGGCATATGACATGTGAACCTACGAGATAATACATGATGCATGAACATACCCACTCTTGAATATGGTTCCAAGAGAAAACTCCATAAATTGTAACTGTACATTAACACCAAAGAACAGCATAAAACTTTAACATCACAAATAATAAAAGCAATCACACTTCCTTGGAAACTCAGAGGTCCACTACACAAGTGTTGGTCATGCATAATTTGAACATTCAAACCACAGTAATAATCATCTTATTTCCATTCTACTTATATTGAAATAGTAATTTAGGTAATATGGGACTTTGACATCATTTTTCAATACCATGAAAAATATCACCCAGTCTAGGAGAAGGTGTTATGTGACATCATGCATTCCTCCCAAAAAAAATTTATTGACCAGTGATGATGTACTAAATGGTACATGGGGAGACTCTTCCCTTGATAAGAGGATAATATTTGAGTAACATATACAATATAATCAATAAATAATTAAAAAAATAAGGGTAAGTAGTGAAATAATATCATGGAATCATTAATATCATCATGACATTAAATACCATAATAGAATACCTAGGTCATAAAAGTACTCAAAATTTATCCCCAAATGCACTAGATCAAATAATAAAAGGGATTAATATAAAATAATAATAAAATTTGAATGGAAATAAAATATTTCAGATACTATACCGGTATCACCTCAATACCTATCAACAAAATTCAAATAATAAAACTCTAACATGGTCATCTTACATCGTTGGATCCATAATCAAAAACTAAATATGCACACTATGATGGTTTTATAATATGTTAGAATAAATTTATAAAAACCCATCCAAAAGGCTCTTAGACTAAATGATCTATTTTTAGATGGTGGATGCATTGATAGAAAAAAATGCTTAAAAATTTCTCAAACTGGCAGGTCATCATGTGCTGACTGGGTTTCTAGAAAACCTGGAGCCACATATATTGTCCTCATACTAGAAGTTAATTTTATTGTAACCTCGAATGAAAATCACAGAACATGACTCTATGCATACACTTGGTCACACCCTAATTAAGAAACACGACCCATCCCTGTGAATTTTGGAGAGGTCACTTCAACAATCTAACCCATCCACACAAATTATAGGGATTCTAAATCGTCACTCTAACCAATCCTCATTGATTCTATTGTGGTTTCAACCTCAATATAACCCATCTACATACATTTTAAAAAGGTAAAATTATCACATTGACATATACCCGTGGAATTTATGGTGGACACAAACATGTAGCAGCAACAGGTATCAATCAAGAACTAGAAGTCTCACAAGATAGGGAACTCATCACTTATTCCCATACACAAATCAAATCGGCTAAACTATCCTAAACCATTCTATAATATCTCAAACAAGTTAATATTTATTGGTAATATGGATCCTATTCCACCCAGGAATGAATGTTTTATTCTAAAATGAACTAGGTTTCAACTCATTACACCACCTCTAAGGGGTCCACCGCATCTATATGGACCTTCCCAACAACTTCAATACCTATAGAAAAAGTATTATAGGTCTACGAACACATCCATTTATAATAATATAAATACAACTTCAAACAAAAAATGTAAAATGGTACGTAATGTCTACCTCTTGCGTGGAAGAGAAAAGAACAAAAAAATAAATATGAAACAAGATCAATATGCCAAAGCGATAAAATAATCCCCAAATTAATTTTATTAGGGTTATGGAAATGAGAATAATAAAGAATTAAGAATCTATTTATAATATGGAATTAAAATATTTGATAGAGTACCACTATGAAAAAAAACAACTCAAATTGTTATGAAAATAGTGATAGGATATCCAAAATCTACAAAAAGTGTTTAATTTCTCAGATTTATCCATAAGTAAAAAAATAATTTCTTTTTAAAATTACTTAAAATGTGCGTAATATTAGTTCCTGATTAATTAATGGATGTATTGGGTGTTTCTGGGTCTTTTTCAATGACCGGATCCCCAAAAAATGGAGTATCAGACTGGGCCACACAGTTAAAGGAAAATTTGCCACCCAACCCCTACGGTTTCCCCAAACCATGGAATAGCTGGATGTTGGGTTCATAGGGATATATAGTTTGTCTGAAACCATGAAAACCTAATCACATGAATGTGAATTATTTTTTAACACTGGTTTAGTCTAACATTTCACCTAGCATGTGTGAGGTTCCCCTTAATGTATTGAATGTTGCATGGTTGGATCATGGTTTGGTCAAACCATGTTTCCAAACCATGAATAGTTTAAAATGTGGGTGAATTTACTTTTTTCGCCTAATGATGTTTTTAACGCCTTTTATTCTACACCCTCATCTTCCACTCGGGATTGTTCTCCCCATTGGGGTGTGGTGGTGTTTCCCTCCCTCTAATAGTGTTTTTGATGACTACCTCATAAATGGTATGATTTCATCATTGTTAGAAGATATAGAAATCAATTGATAAGATATACCTTTTTCACCCCTCTATTTATACATACCTCTTCAATACATTTTTCTATTTTTTGTGAAATAATTTTTCCCTATTTCCATGGTTCTAAAAAAACATTTGATTTCATCCATTTTAGGTCAAATCAAGGCATGAAAAGAGACAAGTAGAGTGTTTCTATAACTAGTTAGGTTGATTACTCCTTTCACGCGAGTTTCATCACATTTAAATTGATTCATAGTTGCGCCACTCGTAAAACCCTTCCAATGATGAATCATTGTTGCATAAAAAATTAATTATAATGGTTTTTTATCATTAATGACCTTATTCAACATTATAACCCGTCAATGGGGTGTTCTCCTTTCCTTGTGCCATTTATTTGGGTGTTCTATCGTTAATATAAATTTTTTCCAATGCTTGTTCTGTGGACCACCTTGGGTTTGAGTTTTCCACCTTGTTTAGAGGTCTTAAAACTAAATTTAAATTGATTTGGTATAAATGTATGACAATACGATTATCACTTAACTTATATTCCCTGCTCCTAAAATATTATTGTTTAATGTTTGATGCTTCCCTTTTTATTTTGTGTACCTTCATTGAGTTGTTAATTCTTTATGTCATGTTCCTTGTGGATATGTCATTTTTTGTGCCTAATTATTTAAGCCTTAATTGAATGTATTTAATTTAATGTCATGATGGGTTAAAATTGATAGCTTGAATTATTTATTTGTCAAAGATCACATGTTATTAGAGGCATGCTAATTCCTTTTTCCTATACTTGTATAAAATTTCTTATGTTTATTGCATATTTCCTAGTGATCATACCCTATAGCCTAGAACATATGCATTTTCTTAATTCATTATTCCATTTTATTAGTAAAATAAGATAAATGAATATCTTATAATCTTTCACATAAGATTTTCATTAGATGGTTTGAAATTTTATAAAAACATTCCTTGTGTTATATGTGCTCAGGTTTCTATGATCACTTGTTATGAGCCAAGAGAGAACATCAGTCCTAACATAAGGGATCATGGATGGAATCTTTGTTTTATTTTTAATTACTTGATGTGTCAAAATTAATACATTGCCTTTCCAGGTATGGGTTTGTGGGGAGGATGTACTTATACACATGAGAGTGGAAAGTTCCCAGATGAATCAACCAAGAAGGGACCCATTTGGAATGATGGATATTCCATGCCTCCGGTGATACTAGGTTCTTTGTATGAGATATTTAGAACATGCTCAAAGTCACTATCCTTGAGTGATACAAGAAACATCATACGGGAATCCATGGATAGACTCAGAGGTATTGGATTATATTGTAGAATCCCATAACAACCGTAGGTATTTTTTTAGATCTTTATGAATGAACTAAGGACTCCAAATTTGGATTTGATAGTTTTATTGATGGTTGTTCATATGAGATGAATCCTTTATTATTATAATGATCTTTCTTATACACATGTGACACTAATCCCATTATTTACTTACATATTAGTAAGATGAAATCCAGTCTTGACGTCTATGATAACAAACAATCATAGGGTTTATTATTTCACCATGGGTGACTTAATTACAATTCCCTTGTAAACATAATATGAAATGCAGAGGTACTATTCATAGAGATGCGAATTTAGCCAATGCCGGTAGTATGGGAGAGCTATCCAATTAAAAATCTAGATGAAGGTTTTAAGGGTTATTTATTTATTACTATACTTTGTTATATATGGGCACACTGCTCTTGTATTTACAGTATGAAATTGATATTACTAGACACAATGGGTGTTAACCATATTCGATTCATGTCTCACACCCTTCCTTTGTGCCATTTCGTAATCAAGTATACTTTATGAACAAAATTATGTACCAGGGGAAGAGTGCTGCTTCCAATGCCTGGTTGCTTTTCTTTTCGTGGTTAGGGCACGAGGCATAAGACTGAGCATATTGTCGAGATGCTTGTAGTAGTACTATTTTTTTCATATTTTATATTTTTATATCAATTAGTATATAATTTTATCCCAAGCTCCCTGTACCCACTTTTTGTACAACATCAAGACATCATCATTTTCTTTATATTATTCTTATTCATCTTCTGCCCATTATTTATTCCCCTAGCATGGATTGTCACTATAATTCTACTTTTTCCTGTTTTATCTTATCAATTTTGATATTTATTATTATTGTTCCCATTGTTCTTACATTGATTTATGAGAGAACAGTCTCCCCACATACACAATGTAGGTCCTCACAGGTTGTCAAAAACCCCTGCCATTCATGGAGATGCATTAGAGCTCCTGTATCCACCATCATAGGGATTTTTTGAGTTGTATCTAGTGAAGGACACTACAGATATCCCCCTATGTGCCAAAATCACCTAATAGGGTCAATGAAGGTGAGATAGAACCTTAAAGGATTTAGGGGTAAATTTTCTTATTTTTCGTTAAAAAAATATACATAGGACACTTTTATATTTTGAACTATAGGTTCACATTAAAATCGTATTTAGAAAAAACACCCTATGTTTATATATCATCTTATTCATAGCATGAATAATTATTCCATATTATGAATGTCTGCGTATATAATCTATTTATCTAAATATCCATCCCATTCCACTTCAACCCTTACCTAGAATACTTAGGCACCATGAACAACCAAAAAAGATTAAAATACACATGTTTAAGAAGATATTATATAGTAACACACATGAAATCATAGGAGAATTATAGGTAGTGACCACATTATAGGAATGTTGAACTCACAGCCTACATGTATTTCATGTTGTGCTTGTAAATATTATTTCTTGTGATACAGGTAAGGGACTATCCCAAATGGATGATGACTCATATCAGAAAAAGTAATATTCAGGTTTGTATGTTTACATCTAATGAGGTATGGTTGACTTGATTCAAATATTGTCGATTAATCTTCCATTTTATTCATTGTATTTTTGATATTTACGTTATACTATTATTTTTCAAGTTTGTTTTATTTCAGTCTTATATATTTTCAATATTTCATCTATGGGAAAAAATTTATCAAATGAAATGTATACATTATATCACTTCCCATTATTATTTTATTTTCTATCATTAATTATAAATTTTTAATATCATTAAGAAAAATTTCTTCACATATTAATTATTATTATCCTTAAGAGTTTATGACAACAACTAGTAGCTGAGAAGAAACCTTTTGGTCTTGTTGTGAATGTGGTTAGAAATTGTTATGTGGATTGGATTATTATAAACTGATAATAGAGTACTATTGAACACAAGGGAAATGGATATATGATTTTATTATTTAAATTAATTAATTAAGCCATAAATATGTATGGATAATATAATTGTGGAGGATGATTACGTTTCCATGGGGTTAGAGCTTGATTATTTTTTCTTCTATTTATATCTATTCGTTTTAAGTCTCATGAATTACTAGTAGGAACAAGTAGGTAATCATGAAATTATGAACATGTTACTATGTATTAGTATTGATACCAATACTTAAAATTAAATGGAATTTAAAATCCAATACAATATCATAAAGAGTAAATGAAAAACACAATAATAGAACCATAATAATAATAAAAACATTTAGACTTTTTGTAATATTAAGATCATTATGAAATTATCAAACCTAAACCTCCTTTGGTATACACTGTTGATGTTAATAATTATATTCTTGGGGATTTATTCTGTTTATCCAAGTCATACTAATCACTCTAATTGAAAAAAATAAATTTTATTATGTTAAAAACACTAGAGAACTTATCTTTTGAGGAAAACTAATGAACTCTCTCAGATAAGGTAAACTAGATAACTTTAAGAGTCTATATTCTTTTACAAAATGTAATAAATCCTTAAATCCTAATATTTATTATTTTTTGAAATATGGGAATCAAAAAGTCTTTATGAAATCCAACTCCATTACAAAAAAAAATGAATCATAATAAATAGAATCCATAGGTCATTTGAATCATTCGATTGCATCCAAAACAAAATTATTCCAAAACACCCATAGGAGGTTCATTGATGTTCCTAAAAAGTGTTAAATATGGAAAAGGAGGTCAATAAAATACCAATTTTTTTATAACAATGAAATTATATAGTTTTATTGGCTGTATAAGGCCATTATATTAAGGATAGTCCTAGACACCAATTGAGATTTAATATTTCCTCCTTTTTATGTATTGAAAATATAAATAACCCATTATCTATATAAAGTGGTGACATTAATTATATAATTATATTAATATTTTTTTTTTGAATATTTAAAATGGTGGAAACTAATTTTTTTCATTTATAATAAACATTTATATTTTTACACCTTAAATAATAACATATGTCCAAGACTAACAATTAGAGTTATATTATTTGTGACCCAAGGGGATCTTTGTAAATATAGAAGTGATCATGAATATCATTAATGATCATAAATTTAATCTGGAATATAGTAACACGTAATAGATTCCCAAATTAAAAATTTGTTTACTGTGAACTATTCCAACACATTTCCATTATTCAACTTTGTTGGTCCTCAGCCTCAATATTAAGCCTCTGACACTAAAAATTCCATGCCCATGTAGCTTATTAATTTTTTATCAATTCAAAAGATGGAAAAATTTTATGAAATTAAATCACATGAAACAATTATGGAATGTTACATGATATAATTATTCAAAACTCAATTAAGTGCCATAATATCATAAAAATTTATAAAAATCTACACATCCTATCTCGGATAATCAAATCCCTATACATGATTAATATCATACCCAATCAAATTCACCAATGTAGAATTATAAAAAAATAGATCTATATCAATGTATAAAACTTCACGAGAAGGGGACCTATTTGGTGTCTTTAAATTTAAGGATTTATAAAAAATTTATATTTAATAAAAACTAATGATATATGTAATCCATTTCCTGTGGTGTACATAATGAAGTTAAATTCAAGTACAAGTTCACCAACTTATATCATATGATAGATTTTTTCTATCTCTACATATGTGATCATACTCATACATAGGTTATTATTTCAAAACAATATAACATTATTCTCATCATATTGATATAACATAGTAATTAATATATTCTAGGGGTTTTTATGATGAAATATATCATATTTAATAAATTAATAATAAATAAATGATAATTTTTAATCATCAATATACATTATATGATATGAAATTTCATTAAACCAACAATAACTATCTAAATTTAGGCCACAGACACAAAAAATATCTAATTTAACTATAGACAGTCACCCATGTATCTAGAAAAAAAAATTATTGGTGTGGATTTCATATTTTTTGTTCTATAATGGGATTTTTTAGTATATACAAAATATTATCATATATAGAAGAACTCAACATATGTTAATATCACCATTGAAAATAATATCTTCAATGGGATGACATTAATAATGAGTATTTCCTTATCTTTAGTGAGGATTTTACTTCTTAGATTGTGAAACCTCTCCACAATAATCATAATGGGGTTATATTGGATGTATGATATTTGGAATAATTCATAGTTTAATAATGATCATATTTATCTAAAAATAATCTTTAATCACATAAAATTATACAACATATTCATCATCTATAGTTAAATTATAGATTAATATTTACATGGGACTTTTAAAGCGTATAGATATACCATTCTAGAAAAAAATATATCCAAAATAAAATATAAATTAATTTTTTGTTCTGGAAACTTTTATTGGTGAAACCCTTTATAATGTTCCCTTCCTCACCATCGATGTCTATGAATACAAATGTAGTAACTCCTTATAATTTTTTTGTATTATTCATGGATACCCAATGAATATTACCAATATTTGATTTGAATATTTTCCTCATAAATAATATACATGATACCAAAAAATGATTATAGAATTTAACATCATTGGAATAGTCATCCTGAATAGATCTTAGATGAAGGGTTCCATGTAACCTAAGGTGTGCCTCTCTATATTGAAATGTTTTCAACTAGCATTGGGGATCTGATTAATGAAAAGAGGATACTATACCATTTAGTATCATCATTGTAATAAAAACCATAAAGAATATCCAAACAATATATTAGATTAATGTATATAATATGGAATTACCATTGAATGAAACCCATAAATAAATATCATAACCATGTTTCAATAGAATTTAACTCATGAAGGTTATACGGTATCTAACATATATAATTTGTCCCAACAACTGACCCTAACTTTTATTAGATAAACTAGAAATAAAAGGCCAGGATACCTAAACATTGTGATCAACATTACCTAAAACCTATCCACATAAACCCACTGAGCTCTCCTAACTAATCAACATATAATCAATCCAACAACCAACCTTTATAAAAACATAAGGTATTCACATGTACTTAAGTGACTTTGTGGGGGTGTGAGCATAAAACACTGTCAGATACTAGAAATGGATTCACAAATAAAAACCAAAATATATGTGTATGTGTTTGTTTAATTAAAATTAAGTCATAAAACTCAAATGACTCCACCCATCATGGAACAATCAATAACTAACAGTTTAATTTAATTAAATTATATAAGACAAAAATCATCCAAGGAAAATTTTAGAGGTCTAAAATAATATAGTCCAATGGTATCCCCTTGGACTAAATCCAACCCATCATGGTGAAAGTCACCAATTGAAGAGAATAATGGGATACGAGAACCTAGAATGTCTTTATCTGCAAAAAAGTCTGCCACTGTGTTACACTCACGCCAAGTGTGGAGCACGTGGTATATAATAAATAACCTCAATAGTTCAATAATTATTTCTTCAGAATATGATGAAATGGGACGATTTACCCATATTCTATAAAAACTAAAAGAGTGAATGAATCATCACTCCTCATACCATTTCTATAGTGAATGAGGCATCACTAACTCAATATCCAAGATGACTGATATATTCCCTTAATCTTTGACATAAGTGGATGATAAGCCCCCAAAATAATCATAGAGAACGTGGTCTCTCCTGGTGAATGATTTATCACCATATCAAAATAAGTTGAAGGAGGTATCTATGGGCGAACGATATACCAAAACAACTAAAAGGATGAGTTATGTGTCTTCATTTCAATGATGTGTCCCCAAAACCACAATAATGGTAGAGGATGTATCACCAGCACTCATTATGTAAACAATATATCACCTATAATAAAATGTATTTCACTATATACATAACTCATGGTGAATTATATATAACCATCAATGTATCAAGGTTTAATGATGAACCATAAATATCTTTATTTAATGACGATGATATATCACCGTCATAATAACTACAGTGAATGATATATCACCACACTAATAGATGTTAGTGGATATTATACTACAAACAACATGACCGTGGGTGAATGATTTATCACCATATATGTACACATAGGTTGAATAAACAATCACTTTATAAAATATAATAACCATGATGAATGAATTATTACCATAAAAATAAGAATCATCTTAAATACAACATAACCATGTTTAATTAGTTATAACCCCAATAAGCTGTTCAAATCCTATGGTTCGTGGGACTTATCATGATCTAAATATCCCATACTCAACACATATCAAATAGAAGAACCTTATTTGGTTCTATGTCAGGTCACTCTGACATTCCCTATGATGCTCAAAACTTGGAGAACCATTCCCACATCATATCATTAAATCACCCATAGTCATTGCTCAAGGTAAGAATCACATACAAAAAATGATATCTGTATAGGTCACTCGGGCCATTTCCCAATGATGGATACCTTTTTAGGGTAATAATTTAAATTTACTAAATCATCAAACATGGTAAAAACTTCCATTGGATTCTATGTAATCAAAAAAAATTGTAGAGGGAAATTTTTGATCCTTACATGTCTCTCTAGACTCCCCTCCCTCAATGGAGATAACTGATGAATCATTTTCAGGTCATGCCCCTACCAATTCAAAGTTAGGTTACATACTATACATGCATAACAATATCATGTAGAAATTTTAGGAAGTAGCTACCACAATAATGGATTTAAACCACTAATATTTCCTTCTACATCCTTGAAAAATGTTGACAAATCTCATATATCTATAAACAATATCCATGAGTCCCTTACTCTATTAAAATTCAACTATAATTATTTATAAAGCAATTATAATTAATAAAATAAATAAGTGTTGGGGAAGGGAGACGATAAGATAACCTCAAATCAAAAAATCCCCCTAAATACACCTGGAAACATGGGGAAGATGGAAGGGGGAAGAGAGGGGAAGTGGTGTGGCTCCCCTACTCTTGTCTTACCTGGGATGAAAACCTTCAAATTGGGTGCTAAAATAGGGGAAACAATTACCATTATAGGTATCAAAAAACAAAACTTTCTTCTACCAGGTACCTAAAGTATCAAAACATGAAATGTTAAAAGGTAATCATTTTGTTTCATAGCGTATACAACATTCACCATTGATCCTAAATGGCCCAAGAAATATATGACTATTATAACATAGTCGTTAAATAGTGGGGGTAATTGTATTAATTCAAACATTATGATATATATATATCCATATAAAATGAAATGCATTGATATGTTCTTTGTAAATAATTATTTTATTTTTAGTAAATACATTATTCCATAAAAAATATGTTTTCTTCAAAAAATAATTATGTTGATTTTTGTGAGAAAATATTATGTGTAATTTTTTATAAAATAATAAAATTTACTTGAAAAAAATAAAATAATTTTTGAAATAATCATGAAAATTTTAACATAGTTTGAAATTTCGTTATTTTTTAGAAAATATTTATTTTAATTTAAATAATGAAAAATATAAAATTTTGTAAAATCATCCTTTCATTTCAATAAATTAACTAATTCATAAGTCTTATTATTATTTTATTTTAAATTAAATTAAAATAAATATTATTTAGTTATATTTAATCCAATTGTTTTCAATTAAATCATCTTTATACTGGATTTTATTTTAGGTTTATTTTTTGGGTTAAAAACATTTTTTTATGATAAAACTGTTTCAATGTAAACAATATTTTTCATTTTAAATTAGTTAAAATAAACCATAATGATGGATTAATAAATTTAAAATTTTATGTTGTTCATATAAAAATATTAATTTAAATTAATATGATAATTGATTCCAGATATATAGTTAATATAAGACCATCTTAATATAGAAAATAATATTTATTGAAAACCCACTTTTCAGTCGCATCAACTGGTTTAAATTTAAATTATATTATATCACTTATATGGAATTATTATTTTAAAATTAATTCCATATTTTCAATCATCAAAATTTATATTATATAATGAGGTAAAATTTAATTTTATTATAATTAATATTGAAAATAGTAATAAATTGTATACCATGGTTATGGTGAAGACAGGTTTATTGAGGGTTAAACCAAAATTATAACGGTAATAATTATTTACTTTTTTATGAATTAAATTTTATTAATATATTTTAACCTTATATCATATAATTTTTTACAATGTTCCATTTTGACCCTTTTCATGTGTAATGCATGTGTATAAATTTTTCTTTTCAAAAATTCAAACACTGTCATCTCCCTCACTTGGAAAAGGCCACCACTCTCCTCCGTAATTCAGACTTCTTAAGCCTTTTTGTTCATCAAATACCTTCAAAATCACATTCCTTAATTCCCTACCAACATCATAGAGGCAGTTTTTATAATAAAATGTATCTAGTAGGTCATTAGGTATAATCCAAAGAGTTTGTGTGAAGAAGATACATCTTTGTTAATAGGGTGTTTTTGTTATATTTCTTCATATACCACTTCAAATAATATTTAACCATGATTATAAAATAAAATCATTTTATACCATATAATTAGATGTTTTAATGATAATTTAATTACATAAATCAATATCCTCTATCATCAAATGTGAAATGATACCATCATTCGTGTTAATCGAAGAATACCGCATCAGGAATCATTGTAATTAGTTTTCTATCGTCACCTTTCACATTTTTTCATATTGATGGATTTAATGTTTATTTTTGATATTAAGTAATTATTTGTCATTTTTTAAGTTTATTTTATAATATAATTTCTTACCTTACCATCTATTTAATAAATGATAACGTCCTTCATGTGTATGACAAATTAATGCCTCTCGATGCTACGTGATACATTTTTTATTGCCTCATCACATGAATGGTATATATAATTGTATTTAATTAATTAAAATGATAATTACGATATAATTAACATTATAAATATAAAAATTATAATTACTTTATTTCCATAACATTCATAGAAAAATGGAAACACTGCGCATCCATAAGTACGACCCATAGTCTCTATGATTGTATTGTAGATTATTTTCCATAATAATTATTAATGGACAGTTTTAAATATATAATTGATATATAAAAATTATTATTATTTAATTATTATTATTAAGGATATAATAGAACAATGACCTCGATGAATCCATTATGAAAATATGGACCGAACATCCTCAAAAGAAATGATGTAGACTTAACTATTTATGTATTGAAATATATGATTAAAATAAAAAAATAAACAATTTAAGAATAAATTATTAAAATATTAAAACATTTTTAAGAAATAAATAATTGGTATAAAATTATTATTAAATATTTATATGATGTACATTGAAATTATAGACACTAGGTAGGTTTCTCATCTAAATTTTTTTTCTATGATAAATATTCCACCATCACCACTTATTTTTACTATTTGGTGTATAAATTACCCATGAAGTTTTTTTTGACTATTGTCAAGAAAATTAATATAATTTATGAATCGAAGTGATTTTATCTCTTTTATAAGGTTGGAATACTTATATTACCACATTAGTAAAAGAATAGGTCTCATTTTTTCATTAATAAGGCAATTTTTAATGTTATAGAGAAAATTTTGTATATGGTGTATACACACCCATTGTATATATTAAACAACTAATCCTCCATATTTCATAGTATTATAAGTTTCTTATAGAATTATCTCATCCAATGGTATTTGAATCAAATGTTACTATGTGGTAAAAAGTTTCTTATCTAAATTTCACTTAATTGGGTTTTAACACTTCATCATTGACTCATTTTGAACTAGATTATGTGTAAATTCCTATATAAATTAGATTATTCTACATATATAATCGGTTTTTTTTCATATTTGTTAAACATAATGTATCAATTTATTAATTCTAAATTCAATGATATGATAATTGTAAGGGTTAATAATCATAATCCTATTTCTTTGGGATATACATTTATGTTATGTAAAAATATCCTTTCGAGGTATATATACCGACCCTTTGACAAGTTAAATATTGAAGCCCGTTATTTTGATGACATTTCATGTTTGATAAGATATTATTTCATGCATCATATGAATCAAAGGGTTAAATAATGGAAAAGAAATAATGTTATAATCTCTTTTCTTTTACGGATTAATTATGGTCAACGTATGTTTAGAGGAAATCATATGGCATTGTTTTCTAGAACCATGTCTCTATTATGGTCCCTTAGTTATAAATTTTGTTTAAATTTTTTACTTTCTATTTCTTCCCATTTTATTAAATAAAAATTCAAAATATTTTTTCAAGTGATACAAATAATGTATCTTATTTTAAATTGGGGATCATTCTCTTCCCCATTCATGATTCCTAAAATTATTTCCCCAAATTATTTAAAAAAATACTTCTCAAATCTATTTTACATGTTATATTACATTTTTTAAATGATTTAAAAAAGTAAATTTCTTAAAATTTTCCCAAAGGGTCCCCATTAAATACCTTTACAAAATGGTTGAAAAGAAATATTATTTTAACATTAACAACATGAATGAATTTTTCCTCTTTCATGTCCATTGTTTTCCATAAATATTCTTTTATATGTTTGTAAAGTTATCTTCAAATAATTTTTATTTCACACTATATTAAGAATTATTTATTTCTATAAATTATTTTAAAAGGAAAATAATTATTTTCCCCATGAATGTTTTTAATGATATTTAAATTTTTTAAAATCTACAACATTTGATGTTACTTATGCTCCAATAGGGAGATTTTTTAATAATACCATCCTCATTCTCTCTATGGATAAAATATTAATGTTCCAAATATATTTTCTTGGAACCCATTATTTTTTCATGAGTTAATCAAGTTATTCAAGGAATAATGGATACTTAAATTTGTTTTATGATGTGATGTAATAAATGTGTACGTTTTTTTATGTTTTGTTCATTGGAAATATTTTATATTATCAATTGAGACCAATATAGCTTGCACAATGGGTTGAGCCCAATATATATCATGATATGAATGGTTGTCCCCTATTATAGAAAAATTTAAGATGGTAGATCCCCAATATATCTCAATATATGATGGGTTCATCCCCATTTTGCCTCATGATATGAATTGTGATCCCTATTATATCTCTATAATGCATTACATAATTATTATTTCTTATCGGTAATTATATTGGAAGCTAGTAATATGGTTATTCCAATTTGCAAGGGTTTTGTAAAGTTTCTATAAGGATGATGTTCCATGATACCAACATGTTTCCATTCTCAATGTTATGGGTTTTAATGATTCCTTGGATAAATATTTTCATCACATTACTCATGATTTTTGAATTATACGACTCTTGCATTTTTTAAATCCTTATGTTATATTTCATGATTGATGATCCGTATTTTTACGTGGCGGATTCTACTATGTAATTCTCATAAATTTTTTTATTTCATCATAACATTAGGAAAATCTTTTTATCACTGATGACATTTAGTTATTAAGAATTATCTTTAACCATACTATGCAGTTGATCTCACGATTCCTATGCATTCTTTTCCCCAGATTATCAAGAATGATGTAAACTAAATTATTTCTAGAATGGGTTCATATTTATAATGATGGTAACATAATATGGAATAGGAAAATCTTGGGATAGTGTAAAAAATAATATATTGAAGTCATCCGTATTGTTTGTGAAATAGTTTTTCCTAATTATAGAAAACACTAAAACAAATGGTCTTTGGGAAAATAAGGGATACCAAATTTTCTTTTCTTATATGTTTTGGATGGAATAAAGTTGATTTATATTTATCAGTATTCATCCAGAAATGTCAATATTATATTTTTAGCACCAAATCTTGGAGTATCGATCTGGGGCTATAATAATTGGTATTGGAATATGGTTTAAATAACATTTTATATTGGGATGTTTCATGTGATTATATATTATGATTATTGGATTCCTTTACGGGGTACACATGTTTAGGGTTAATCATATGATGAAAATATTACACACCCATTTTTACACTTTATGTAATGAACGTTTTAGGTGATTAATGACATTTTTTAGATGTTTCATTGGTTTGAGTTATATATAATCCATGGGTTTAATGTGAAATATTATTTTTGTAAAGTCGTTTTTAAATTTGGGGAAATGTGTTTTATAGTGCAGGTGACCATTAGGTTTTATACTACCTTTGATTTTTATGTGATAATGGGTTATTAAAATGTGGGAAAATTTCATATAACTAAACATGTGATTAAAAAGTGATTTTTATTAGGGGATTGATTTTATTTTATAAAAAGATCATAGTTTTTTCTAACATTATATGATTAATGTAAACTTAACATTATGGGATTTTATTTTAGAATTGATGATTGAATTTTCCTTTAGAAAAATATATGATTATAAAATGGAATTATGGTGATTCAAATTATTTATTGAAATTATTACTATATATTGGGGATAATATGATTAGAAAATATACATTTTTTGTAATGAGACATTAATAGTGATTGGTGTTATTTGGAAAGAAATATTAAATAAATTATATAAGAATATGTTATCAAAATCTACATAATTTTTCTTCTCAATATTAGTAAGGTGTATTTTGAATGATTTTAACGATAAATGTTTATGAAATTATCAAAGCTAAACATTGGTTGTTATTTTTGGGGAAGTGGATATTAATTCCACATTTCACCATATGAGGGTTTATTCATTTTTGTAATTGTCTTATCTTTTTATAAAAAATTGTGTTTTTGTTAGTGTCTAATTATTGGTGGAATATATTTTTGTACTATTTATTAATTATGTGCTCTATTAGAAGTGGATTTTACTACCTTAGGAAAAAAATAAGTTATATTGAATTCTCGTTATTTAGAGAAAAATATTACTTTTTGGTGTCAATTGATTTCATAATAAAATTATACATAACAATTATGTATATTATCTTTATATTGATATTTTATATGGTAATAAATTCTTAAACTCTAGTAAAAAAGTATTTTCAAGATGAAAATGATATCATATTACCTTCATTTGTGATGATAAGGTGTTCTTTTTCAGACCTATTTTGTTTATGGTTTTCGGGTTGTTAAAATCATCATGATCATTCAATTTGTTTTAATCAATGATCTTTGTCACTCTCCATAATTATTTAGGAATGTTGTTTTTCTTTTATGTATATATATTCAATTTACACAAATTATTTCATACTTTGAAACCTAGTTATGTGTTATTCCATATAACCTTTGTACTTTCCTCTCTACTCTCAAATGGATGTTTTATTAAACCTTTTTATTATTTAGGATTTCAAAAAGGGTATTTTGAAATTACATGTACTTGTATAATGATAACATGCTTAAATTTGGGTGATTAAGTTTTTGAAATGGGGGAGAATGTAAATCCCTTTTATTTTAAAATAATGACATTACGTTTTAAATTGTATAGGACAAACAACACTAATCTTAAATGACACGGGAAATATATGTCCATTATAACCTAGCGATCAAATATGTTTATATGAATAATATTAAATAACATATGATATATATATATATATATATAAACACTAAATATAAATCTTTTGATAAATAAATGGTTAACGGTCACTCAATTTTTAGTAAAGACATTATTCATAAAAAAATACAAATTTTCTGATTTTTTTTGAATATTATTGTGAGAAAATATAATATTTAATTTATAAAACATTAATAAAATTCATTTTTTTTAAAAACATCATTCTTTAAATTACCATATCAAAAATAAGTTTAGGAAAAATTTTGGGGATTTTTCGAAATATATTTATTTTTCATTGAATATTAAAAATACTATTTTTTTGTAAAACATTAATTTCTTTCCAATGTATTATGTAGTTTTAAGGTACCATTATGATATTAATTTTTTAAATTAACAAATATATTATTTAGTAATATATAGTCCAATTAGTTACATTTTAATTGTCTTTATAATGTATTTTAGTATATGTTTATTTTTGGGATTAACAGTAGAAAATATATCTCTTTTTCTAGTAGGGGAATATCTTTACATAATGTAAATTTTCTATTGGAAAAGAATTTTACCAATAATTTTGTCTCTATCAATAAATGTTATTTCAATATATAATATTATTTTGTTTCAATTTTGATGATACCAATAAATAATATATTTTTTGGTCAAAATGTTTTGAAACAGATTTATCAATTAATAATATTATTAGAAACACATTTTTTTTTGTAAAATCCTAAACCGTAAAAATTTAGTAGTCATTTGGAGAGATACCAACAATTCTATCCATTTTAATGTTTTTATAAAAAAATTATTATAATATATGTTAGTAAAAAATTATATTATATATAATTATATATTTATATATCATTTAATTATTATAAAATAATTTCAAAATTATTATTGTTGACCCAAAATAAACATTAGATGTTTTTTTAATAATTTTATCCAACAAAAGTTTCCTTAATTGTTTTATGGAAAACTATTTACAATGACTAGAACACATAAAAAAATATTTCCACCCAAAAAAAGGGTTTCACATCAAAATCCCTTACACAACAACAAGCTGAAATGTGAACAGAACACCGAGTACAGAGGACAAGATCATAGTAAATTGTTTGATAGGACTATATGAACAAGAGACACACGCATAGAGCCCATCATGGAACATGGATTTATTACCATCCTCATCAATCCTAGCTAATAAGAGTATACCTTTCTAATGTTAGATTTATGATAGTGAAGGAGGCAGTGTCAATGAATAAATTAACAAAATTCCCAGCAATTTTTATTCCAAGTGCATAATAAAAATTGTTTTTTAGAAAACAATATATAATTACTTATACAATTTCATAAAAAAAATTTCTAAATATATATAAATTTTAATATGTTGGACACCAATTACCAAAGAGAAATAAATCTTATTATTATGATTTTCCATCGAAGGAGTAAAACAATTTACCTTTAAATTGAATAATGTGCTTAAATTTGAACTGGTAACATACTCTACGGAATGTGAATCTTTATATTCCCTGACATTCTTTTTCAGAGCACTAAATATCATTGGATATTTACCATCCAAAACCTTCCATGCTTAATTTAGAATAATATTACATGGCACTATAACTATTGGAATATTATCAATGGTTTTTTGATGATTCATGGACTACTATTTCTTTAAAATTCTCACTTACACCAGTTGGTTATTCTCTATATGTTTCCCAAATATAAATGGGGAGCACAAAAATTCAAGAAACCTTCCTTATCCCATGATCCTACATTTGATTCCAAAACCATGGCTATTCAAATGTTAACAAATAGAGAAACTATTAGGCTATGTTGGGTATAAGAATTAATTATCAATAAATATGGAAAAGAAAAAACAATTTGATAGTTATTTGGTATCCATGGACAATGTGTGATGAAATATGTTAAAAAAGAATCAAATTAAATGAAATTACACATATAATCAGAGATATATAAAAACTAAATTGCTAAAAATATCATATTAACAAGGTCTCAATGTATTAAAGTTCTATTTATGTAAAACTTAAACATTTACATCAAAATACATGGTTAAAATTAAATATATACCATGGAATCACTCTTAAAACAAAAAACTTTTAGTTGAAAAAGGGTTCATTTGAAAACAAAATCTGAAAAATACTTTAAACATATCAGTATTAAAGGAATAAAAATTTGAATCAAATTTTACATGGGATTTTAGTAACCATGGAGTGATAATTCTCTTCTCATTTGTTAGAAATATGACTTCCTCTTCCAGCATTATATTGATATTCATACTAATATTAATTAAAAAAATGTTGACATTAAGGGTTAAAAGTCATGAAACAGAAAGAAAAATAAAACAAAAAATTAGAACCTCCTTGTTATACTCTTTAAGACATGATTCTTCTATAGAGGAAGCCATCTATTTCTAAAAAATTTCATGTATTTCTTTTTTATCAAAATCCACCCACTTTGTTTTTAAAATATAAATCTCAATTTGGTCAAGGATACGAACAAGTTCACGGGTTCATAAATGATAGGCAATAATTAGTAACCATGTCACTAAATATTTTATAGTAATTATCATTTATAAAAGATGATTCCAATAAAGTGTTCATAAATATTTTATTGAAGTTAACACTTATTTAAGTGGTATTATTCCTTAATTTATGTATAACTATTTTTCAGAAATTGAATAAACCCCACATTTTTTAAACAACTCAACACAAGTGATAACGAGAATCATATTTCATTCAATAAAAACATATCATTTTTTAAATACATATTAGTTTTCATGTTTTGTATAATGGGAATCATGTTACTTTTTATTAAAAATAACCATCTCTTCCATGTAGTATTCACAAATTATAACACTTATTACAATATATTATTATTTTTTAAATAGTTTAAAATTCAAAATGATCATCAATAATAACATTACAAATATTTCAAATAACTGTAAATGTTAAATAGGGAAATTGAAGCATTGTCTTGTTGTAGTTATTTATAAAGTATAAAGTGGGTTTCCAAACATAAATATAAATTTCAAGTGTGTGAATGATTTATATTTTAAAAACATTTTGGGTGAAAACATGTCACAAATTGTATAGATTTAAAAAATTTGTCATTCACATGATTCCTTTGATAATGAAACGTGCATTGAGTTATTAATAATTTATCACATTGGTTTTGAGATACATAAGAGGAAATTTTAGACATATGTTTATAATGTATTTATTATTTCCTCGAAAATTTAGTTTGGACTATGGAATTTGAGTTAATTATATTTAATTATGATAATAAATTTTATGTATTCCATAAAACATTCCTCAACTTGAGAACTACTATGTATTTAAAATATGATGTTTTTTTAAATACTATGTTAGAATGGAAATGAAAACTATTCAAGTAAAGCCTTTACTCGTAGATTTATGGTCTCGTATTTTCCAAGAAGTGGATTTGATTTTTTAGCGATGGGATTTGCACTGTCATTTTTAGTATCATCTTGTTTCTTTTATATCCTGATATCATGGTCTTTCTATCTCATCCAAGTAAATATGTTAGATAATGTTTTTTTATCAGAAAAATTATCATTATTATGTGATTCATATAGATTTAGTGTGGTGTTTGAGAAGAATCGTCCTTTATTAGTATAATTGATTCAGATTAGAAAATGACAATAATCATTTGTTACAGACCAAGGTGGTTTTTTTATTTTAATATTATTGTACTATTTTCAGGTCACACTATTTGTAAAATTTTATCCCTTTTCATAAAATTATATTCAATTTGTTTAATTTTCATAAGTGGACATGTTTTAGTTTCAACCAAACGTCATATATACCTTCCAGTAGTCTCTAAAACTATGAAATTAAAATGGAAAAGATCTAAAAATATCTATAATCATTTAAAATTGTCTATAATTTTGATATTAGGTAATAGTTATGATTTACTACAATTGATTTTTAATAATTTATATTTATTCATAGTAGTAATTTGAGTGATTATTTCATGTTCTTTGTCAAGAATATTATCCATTATGTATTAGATTTCTACTTTATTTTAGTTCTAGGAACCACATAAATGTTTTTTTAAATTTATAAATGAATTTTGGGTCTTTTTATACTTGTTGATGATCAAAAATGTGAAAGAACATGCGTACAGAATCAGAACTAAATCTATCTAGAATTCCATAAGTTTAGGTGGAGCACCATGAGGGGATAAAAAAAGATTCATACATGATCTCCCCAAGGAGAACCATGGGGTTTTGTTTTCTATGATAATAATCAAGATTCATCACTTTGACAACAAGATCAGTAGAAGCACTGACAGAATTCCTAATTAGAAGCGTTTCATGATCACTTTTTGTGGAAGATTGATGTTGGTTAATAGTGTGCTTATATTGATACCCATGAACACCATTTTGGTAATCTGTGTGCCCAGAGAAATTATCAATGGAATTGAAAATAGTAAAAATGAATTATTATATGACTCCAATAATGATGTAATATGTCAATGGGCACACTATAAGCATATGAAAAAACCACTTTAAGAGATAGGAATCGAACTGAGGAGTATTGATGATATAATAATGGACATATAGGTGAAATGGGTCAAGGAAGTTATATAAGGTATCTCATTATGGGCTCAATATACTGTAAATAGATATGGAAATGGGATGGATACCACCCACAAGAAAAATGTAGTGGCTTCCTCATCATGTAAAATTCTTCAAGAACATATCAATATTTATCTTTGGAACTAAGCGTGGATCATAATAAGAGGTGATGAGTTGTTTTAATGTATAATTTTCTAGTAATATCTCTTTTGATCCCAATTTTCCATGTCCTAGAAATGTTCTTTAAAGAGGTCAGTGGGTTAACCCTTCTCACTGATGTAGTCCTCAACGATGAACATAAGTTTTTCATTAACTATATCCATCATTTATGTGAGATATATTGATGTATATTTACCTAAACTAAGTCAAGAATATTGAATATAATTTATTATCAAATCATTATGCACTTTCATGCTCATTTGGAGGGATAAACATGGGAAAATCACTTTGAAGAACTCCATCTACACCAAGATTGTTTTTTGGTCTTCCATACATGCGATAAAGTGTTACCCATCAATAAATTTTTACAGTATCATGGATTCATACTAGCTTCTTGGGTCCCATGGTAACAACATCCAAAGCTTCCATATAAGTCTAAATGTTTCTACGTGGTGATGGGGTGAGGTTTATATGAAAACTCTTTAATGATTGGTTGACTATTTCAATATATCTCAAATCTATTGATCTCATCCTTCCAACATGTTTTAATGGGATGAGTTCCACTTCCATTGTGATCCAATAATGAAGTATTTATTTTGTTATAGGTTTCTAGAAATCATTAGGATTTCCAGAATGATTCAAGTCCTAACACTATTTATCCTATATTCCAAATAATTAAAATTAGGATCTTTGTGGCGATTCATGATATTAAACTCATTGTCAAGGGAACAATGTTCTTACATTTCTGTAGGTCATACATGACATTCCTATAGTGAAGTTTAACAATGTGTTCAACAAGGTTAATAATGTTAGAAACATATATAACATAATTAAATGTCCCTATAAGAAACTTATATATCACTTATATTTCCTAAAATCATAAATTAATACCCACATTAGTTTGGAGTTCAACATGGGTCATTGTAAACATATATGACATGTATATGTCCAAAAAATCATTGGAAAAAAATACATAAAATTAAAAACCATCAATTACATACTATTTTGTGGAAACTTATAACTAGTTTAATCACACAAAACAACTAGTTAAATATAATTAAATAAATTTTAAAACTATGTATAAAAAATAATAAATAATTAGGAAATAATAGAAATTCCTTATGTACCTAAGATATACCCTCAATGCTGAAGTGAAATAAATAAATGAGAAACCTTGATATATCATTTCAAAGTCCCTAAAAAACAAAACCAAATATAATATTAATAGTCATTCATAAATCAAAAATTTAATAAGGCATGTGGAGTAAAAAATAAAACAAAAAAGATATTATTTTATCTCTACATGAATTTCCAATCCAAATTAAAAAAAATTAAAACATTGATAATTTATGGTATTTCTAGCCTTTCATGTATGATTAATAATTAGGTTTGAGTCAAATAAAAATAATAATAAACTCAAATGATGTGTATTTGACCTCATTGAAAAAATATAAGGAAAAACTCTAACTCAATCCCCTGTAAATATATTTCACTATTTCGACCTATTTCTAGAACCAACATTTTTATTTTTAATTATTTGCAGACTAAAATATGTGGGATTAATATATACGATTTATATTAATTTTAACTTGAAATATTAATATTAAATGTCAGGTTCTATAAGTAAGTAAATCAAGAGAATGAAAATCGATTTAATGAGTGACCTTAAATTTTTACCATTCAATAGGCATTCAAGATAATGCAATTCAAAAATTATAATTTTAATGAAATATTAAAATCATAAATACACATTCCTAATTAAATATAACTGATGATCTTATTTTATGATATTTATTTGTGTTTAAGAATAAATTAGTTTTTATATCATGATCAGAATATTAAAAATTCTATATAAATTTGTTATATTAGGTGTGTTAGAATTACTTTGACAAATAATAAGGAGGGGGTTCGTGAGATGCTTTCAGAGGGAGACTCCAGTTAGGAATTGGGAGTGGAATCTTTCGATGATATCAAAATAGGATCCCATATCACGAACAATGAGGGGTTCTTGCAAAGGTGTCCATGAGGTCCACTAGTGGTGAATAGGGATGTTGGGCTAGAGTAGCGGTTCATGGGATGGAATGAAGGTGGGGACCAAGAGGTCTGGCTAGGGGTGGTCATGGGTGGCAGTGGAGTGGGGAGGGGTGTGCACACTTTAGGATTTCATCATATGTATCTGTATTTATATATGTTTAAATATTTTATGAATTTATATAAGAAAATATTTTATACTTGGGTTATGTTTATATATATATTATCTATGAGTATTACTAAATTATGGATATTTCAATTAATCGTATATTTTTATTATCAAAGTGATATGTATGTAATGAGTAATATATATATATATATATAGAATTTTTGGAAAAAAAATTAGTATTATTGAATAATTTAATGATAAGAAATGGTAATAATGGTGAACGTTTTTTTGTAATAATATTTCTTAAAAATAGATACATTAATCAATAAATTAATTGGTGGTTTTATTATGATAAGACTATAGGTTAAAATCATCATATATGATTTTTTGGTCTTGAAGTGCTAATATATACATATATATATATATATGTTGGTAAAAATAATTATTGGTACCAATAGTTAATATCAAATGAATTTAACATATATAGGAATTAATCACTTTTAACAGTAGATATATTATCATTCAGTAATTTTTCTAATAAAGGTAACTTTTTTATAGTGTATAAGTGTATTTTTCCTGAGAATTTATTTAAAGTGTGTAATATTTATCCTTTTTAATTATTTTAAATAACCCCAATTTAGGAATTATTAAAATTAAATATATATATTATATATCTATAAATATCAATTGAAATTAAAATTATAATTATTACGAGTAATATAGTTTATATAATATCATATTAGGATTTAAAAATACATCTCTTAGAAAATGGATTATTCATCATGTCTCTTGGATTCATATTATGTTAAATTATGTCACTAATATTAATTGAATTTTTTAAATTTGATTTATAATTTTAGTTAAGAATAATTTTATTATATAATAAATCAATTTTAATTTTATGTCATAAATAATAGTAAAAATAGTAAAATATCTTTTATGATGGTTAAAGTGAAAATGAGTTCATTTGGGTATTAAACAAAAAATATAATCCATAAAATTAATTTAGGTACGATTTAAATTATAATTAATGGAAATATTTGGACCGTATATAATATATATTTTTTGAATGATCCATTTTTGATCCTTTAGTAAAGTGTAAAATATGGGTAAAAATATAACATTTCATAAATTATAAGTGTGTCACCTCCTCCAATTATAAAATTCCACCCGCTTTATTCATCACTTAAAAAATCCAAAGCATTTTTCTTATGCACAACTCTACCAAAATATATTACTTACATCCCTCACAATTTCCTAGATGATATTTTTGATCCTAAAACCAATCTATTATGGCTTTATATATAATCATAAATCAGTGGTTGAATAAAGGGTAACTTTCTTAACCGATAATTTTTTTAATTTATTCAATAAAGTACAAACTTATAATTCAACTATGATAATATAATAAAATAAGTATTTATCAAACAATGATATGTTATTTGATTGATTTCATAACCAACATTCATCTCTTGTTCCGTTAATTGATAAATTATACCATCGTCCATGTGTATGGAGGACTACCACCTCAGAAACCACTATAATTCATTTTCAACCATCAATGTTCCGGGATATTCATGTATATATATTTAATGTTTGATTATGATATTCAATAAGTATAAAAAATTATTTATAATAAATATATCATATACTTTCTTACCTTACCATCCATTGAAAAATGATAAGATAATTTTTGTGAATAGTGATCTATTTCCCCTCGAAGCGATGTGATTTTTTCATATTATTACATCACATAGATTTTATAGGTACGTTTAATTAATTAATTACTATTAAATTTATAATATAATTATCATTATATAAATATAAAATAATAATTACCATCTATCCATAATTTTTGTCGAAAAATGAAAAATAATCTCATGTGAATATATGGCCGACCGTCAGTAGGATTTTAACATACAAAATTTTTCATAATAATTATTCATGGTTTGTTTTAAATGTATAATTAATTAATATAAATTAATTATATTTCATTATTACTATTCTCTAAATTATTCAAAATTGACCCCTTTGATGTTTTTTTGAAATAAGGACCGAACCTCCATAAAACACCTGACGTGAAATTAGCTGAATATGTATTTAAATGTTTCACAAAAATAAATAGACAAAATTAATTATAATATAATAAACCTAGAAATTGGTTATTAATAAATTCAATAATTTACATAGGCATATTATACTGGAGTTAATGGAAATACATTGAATGTTTTTACTCGATGTTAGGGTCTCTCGTCTGACTTTTATTTATGTGAGACAAATGCCACATTCACCAATGAAATTTTATTTTGAGGTGAATATAATTATAATGAATTTATATTATCATTATTTTCATGAAATGTATTTTTATTTATGAATCCATATGAGTTTCTCTCTTTCATGAGGTTTTGATCCAGAGATTACCAATTTAGTAAGTGATTTCGTCTCAATTTTTCTTAATTAAGGAATAGATTAATGTTATACAGCTTATTTAATTTATTTAGTGTATATAACTCGATTTTATATTTTATATCATTAATCCTCTATATTTCATGTAATTTTGGGGTTTATCTTATGTTATTTAATGCATGTTTATTTTAATTGAATTTTATCAAGTGGAAAATGGTCTCTCAACACAAATTCCTTTCGATGACATATAACTCCTCCTCGTTGAATCCGTTATGAAATTATTATATGTGAATTGATATATAAATTATATAATTATAAAATTATTCTTTTTTATTGTGTATTTATATATTTTACACATAATATATCTATTTATTAATTTTCAATTCAATGATATGATCATTGTATATGTTTTTTCATCTCAAATCCCCTTTCTTTGGGACATACACTTATGATAATCACCTATCACATTTAATGAGGAGTATATACATCTCTTTTGACATATTATATAATTAATATTAATATTTTAATGATATTTAACATATTAATTTAATTCATTCATTTATTATTATTACGATTGAATGGTTAACAAAATGGTAAAAGCATTATGATAGAATCTAATTTCTTTTTTTGATTTTTCTTCAATGTACTTTTAAAGGAAATAATATGATATAATTTTCTGGAACCAAATAGCTTTTATTTTCCCTTGTTAATGAATGTTTTTTACATTTTTAGTTTCTATTTCATCCATTATTAGTCAAGGAAATATCTGAAAATTTTATTTTTATGTTATACGAATCATTTTTCTTTTTTTAGATCCGGAATAATTATCTTATGTATCCATATTTTCTTAAATGGTTTCAAAAATTTACATATATAAACATAAAATATTTCATAAATATATTTTAATGAATATCTAGCATTCATTTATGTGGGTTTAAAATGAAAATGTGTTAATTTTTTCCAACGGGTCATTATTGACTCTCTTTAAAAATTTTTTAAAATGAATGTTTATTTTAACATTTAAAAAATGAAAATATTTTACCACAATCATGTTAATTTTTTTACATGATGTTTCCACTATATATATTGAAAAATATATTTTCAAATAAAAGGATCATTACATTTTTCTCAGAATTTTATGTTTTTAATAGTTATTTTCAATGTGAAAACTTAATTTTCCTCATGAATTTTTTCTTGATAATTTTATTGTTTTTCAATTCTTCAATATCAAAAAACATTAATGTTACTTATGATCCAATGGTGATAATTTTAAATGATAACATACTTATTATTTTATAGATGAATAATGATTTTTTTCTAAAGTATTTTTATATAACTAATTCCATTTCCATAGGTGAATCATGTTATAAAAGGAATACATGATGTTTTCATGTGTTTTATGATGAAATTAAATATCTATATACATTATTTATGTTTTTTTCATTAAAAATCGTTAATGGTAATGGGTAATCCCATTAACGATTATATAACTCGTTGATCCATATTATAGCTCAAGATATGATAGGTTAATCCCCATTATAGCTCATGATATGATGTGGTGAGCCCCATTATTGCTCAGGATATGATAGATAACCCCCATTATATCTCTCTAAAGCATTGGGTAGTGATTATATTCCTAAAAGTAATTTTTTCATATTATTTGTTTGTTATTTTAAATTTTTATGTGCTTTTAAGGTTCTTTGAAGATATTTAAAATAATACCAATATGTATTATTTATATATGATGTTGGGTTTTATGAGTCAATTGATCAATATTGACAACTCATGGCTCATGATTGTGGAATCCTATGACTATTACAATTTCTAAAGCCTTATTTCATGACTCATGATTAATGATCTAAGTATTTATAAGGATGTGTTCTCTTATGTTATGAACATGTGCTTTGATTATGTCATTATATCCTTATGATCATATTTTTCATGTTTATGACATTATATTATCAATTCTTATGTTTACCTTTACTAATCAAATTATCTCACCCATATTATGTTTCCATTTACATAGTTTATCAAGAATGATTCTAAAAGAATTATTTCTATAAGGGTATCCAATTAATAATGATGATGAATTAATGTGGAATATGAAAATATGTTCATAGTCGGAAAATTAATATCTTTATGTTTTAGGTATTTTTTATGTAATATATTTTTTGTTATCTAAAACACTGCACATAAATGTTTTATGTGTATATAAGTGATCAAATGTTATTTTTTTAAAAAGTATTCCACAAAAAATAAGTTGGAATGTGTTTTTCTATATCAATTTACAAAAGTAAATATTATGTTTTTAGAACTAGATTTATAAGTACACGTCTAGGGCTATTATACAGTGAACCTACATCAGACACCCAATCTTCCACCAAGTACATTTCTATGCAAGGTACCATCCACCCAGTGGCCCTATCCTGGGGCACTATGTATTTCTTGATAACTTAAATAAACACTAATTACATAGTTTATAAAAAAGGTTTCACATTTTTACATATTAAGTATAATTTAAGTTTAAAGTTTTATATATGTAAGGAAAATATTTATTTTCACATGGAACACTAAAACATAATGTCGTATTTTCCCCAAAATATGGTTATTAAATTTAGGATGATTATTCATTCAAAAAAAAACCTTCATATTTTAATTTTAGTAACCATTGAAGAAATATTTATCCTTATATAGTTTCTACTCAACCTTATATCAAATGAAAAAAAATATATAAAATCATGGGATGATAAAAAATCCTTATAAGGGATATAAAAAATAATGGAATCCCATTAGTCCATCGAAAAACATGATAACCAATGAATGTTGGATCCTTTTTCACAATAGAACATTGATCACAGAAATAAAACACAACCATATTAAAAAAACAATTTTATCAATGAAAACATTTTAATCCCATTAAAATTCATTAGAAAATCATGAAATAATCATCAAAAAAAATCATTTAAAAACAATCCATTTACATTTAAAACATCAGAAACATTACATTCCTTATGAAATGAAAATATTTCCAAAACAAATTACCATGAATAATGTATATATATTAGAGCATCATATCCATAATCTATATCCACTCATGATTTAAGAATGGATTACTTAAAGTAATACTTGTTAATTATATATCATTGACTATCATAATTATCTTCTTCATTTTTCTCCATTGAAGGATAAATCATTAGTCAATGCATCAGAGATCTATATTGAGATCACCTATTTTCATGATCTATATCAGAATCCCACATCAACATGTATAATTATCAAGTACCATGTCATGAATAAATGTTTTTCAATCTTTCAATTATTCACAATAAATAACCTTTAAATACTAATTTTAAACCATGTGTAATTTAAATTACATTTTCACATAAACATGTTTACAAATATATATTTCTTTTATATATAAATTAAATGGAAATATTCCAAAATATAGTGGGAATTAAATTTTACTATTCAAAAACATGAATAGTTAAGGATCAATATATATAAAAAATAATGGATAATATGGAAGGAAATTGCCCCCATGTTGTATATGTTTTAAATAATCCTTTTTTTAAATGTGGTAAAAAACATCAAACGTGACTCGTACAGAATATTTTAAGAACATGCCTTATTGAAACATTACAAATAAATAAAAGAGTTGTTGAAAATGAAATTTAACAATAATTTATGTATAGTAATAAAATTCTAGAGACATTTTAAGGATTATTTTTATGGTGGTAAAAATATTTTAAACTAATAAATTAAAATAAGATATTAATGAAAAATTACTTGCTACTTTCCTTGATTTTGAATCTAAAGGATGTTGAAAAATATAAATTGAAATGGATTAATAAAGAAATTATAATTAAAAAATGACAAAATCAATATATAATTGAATTATTACATAGACCAAAATAATATATGTGTTGAAAACATCATAGGACCTAATGACAGGGAATTGAGATAGAAAATATCTTACCTCATCTCCCGATTTTCCATGTATTTTCTTTATCTAACGTATAAATAAAATACATTAATTATTTATATGATTAATAACATGTTTTAGTTTGTTTATCTTATTATAATATATTTTATTTCACTTATTATTATGTGTTATACTTTCACTAAATCTATTAAGTTCATGTCATATGTTTTGAGGGCATTTGGTTCATAATCTCCAAAAACAACATACGTAGGTTGACCAAGGTCAATGGTTTCATTGTAACATATTTTCAAGAATATTAATATTTACGTAATTACTATTTTATTCATTAAAAAATGGTATATTAATCTATAATTTGAAGACATGATAAATGAAAAACATCACTTCATGGAGGTGGTATTTCACACATATGCATGACTAACATTATTGTATTTATAATAGGTGTTAGTGTAAATAGGTAAGTAATATATTATATTATATTAATAATAATTTTTTCATAACTATATTATATATATATATATTTAATCCATAATAATAACCATTCTTGTGTGGTGGTGACAAAAAATGAAACACATTACTTCATGGAGTTGGTATCCACATGTATGCAGGAGAAATGTTTTCATTTCAAATAAAATGAAAAATGAGATAATAAAGGTTTTTAAATCAAAGTAATAACATTTAATTATATTTAATATACTTATGTTACTATTTAATCATGGTTATAGGATATTTTATGGATGATGAGGAAGAAATAAAATTAAAACACTCGATTAAGTGTTACAACTCATCTTTGATAATCACCTTTGGCTTGAACCTTAGACTTCTAGGTTTTAAATTTTCTGAGATAGGATCCTATATATTTCTAGAAGGAAGGTTTGGAATGTATTTGGGTCGGTATATTTTTTTCTATATTACTTCTTATTTGGGAGTAAGGAATGATAAAATAATTAATTTTTTAATTGAGGGTATGATCGCTCATCGAATTATTTGACGTTTTCAATTCATATAATGTCTTATTCATGGGAATGTGGAACCATGGAACCCCAATTTCTAATAAAAGAATTGATAGTGAAAAAAAATAAAAACACACACATTTTGACGAGATTTTTAGAAATTTTAAACGTTATCTCATAGTTAAATCCCCTTTGATCTCAATTTAGCATTAACCATGATAACTAAACATTTTAACATGACAAAGTTATTATTTGATAAAAAATAAATTGAGCAAATATATATTTTTTGAAATGATGATTAAAATTTTATTACTACATTTTAATAGATTCATTCTATATAGGTCGAAAAATTACATATATTATAAGCATGAAAAATACATGAAAACTAATTTTTAGGATGATACATTATTTAAGAATAAAAATAATTTCACATTAGAATCAATTAAGAATATTATTTACACAATTATTTTCATTAAATAATAAAAGGAATATTTTTAATCCTTTAGATCATGCCAAAATCTAGTGTCACTATTCAACCATTCCATTAAATGTAATGACCGTCAACAGTTTACTAATAAATATAATATAACTTATGCTCCCAAAAT